>PYIV01000003.1:601880-1203760 GCA_003415645.1 Articulospora tetracladia | reverse complement strand
ATCACCCCAAACCAGTACAGAAGTATCAACCACCCCTAAACCACTCAGCTCCAGCAACGCATGTTGCCCCCCCTAAGTGTGGCATGGTGTCCTGTGGCCCCCTGTAGCCCCTGTAGTCCCTGTCGCCCCCCGGAGCGCTCTCCCCCTCTCTTTTAGCGGCACCCGCTGATCGGACGTCATTCGCTGGGTCACTTTGCGCGTATTCACCCTCGCTCGCCCTCGCCCTCCCTGCCAGACCCCCCGACGCACGCAATCGCAATCGGAAAAGCCCCTTGCGGTCCATTGATTACCTAGCAACACAAATTCCGCGGCAGCGGAGTTGACCAAGAAAAATCTCAAAGTCCCATCCCAACTTTGGTCCACCAACATTCTACATAAATCAGAGGAAACCCTCGCCGCAGAGTATCACATTCCAGAAGTCGGCTCCGACCACGTCTCTCCGTGAAAAAAATCTGCGTCGACCCCGCCATCGCCAAAATGGCCCCCTCCTTCATGATAGACAATGACTCCGATTTCAACCCGATAGTCGCATCTACGAAAATATCACCCTTCAGTGGCAGAACGCTGTTACTCGCACCGCCGTCTATATCCAGTCATGAAGAGAATCTGCGAAATGTCCTCGCTTTGCACGATCGATCAGTCACCGACCTGCAGATGCTCGACAGACTGTCGGCGGGGTTGGTCACTCTTCCAGACGCAACCTACGATTTAATTATCATCCTCACCGATGCCGATGCAACACGAGTCGAATCCACCCAGTTGCTGAGTCGTGATGTCTTTGGGCGAATTGTGCAGGCATTGAAGGCCGGAGGAAAACTCGAGGCCCAGGACGGATCGTTTGGCAAGGATGAATCAAGTGTGGAACTACGAGAGGCGATTCTTGCCGGACTCATGGCGGAAGGAGGACGAATGGTGAAACCAGATTACAGTGCTAGCGAAGCTGTCCCTCTGCGTCTGCTGAGACGAAAGAACAAGGAAGCAGCGGTATCCAAGGCCGGCCCTGCGGTGGCGACAGCGACTATCCCTCTCAATGGCAAGCGGAAGAGCGTTGATATCACACCAAGCAAGCCCGTAGGTGTTGGATTTGTGGATTTCAGTGACGATTTTGGAGATCCTATGATTACAGGGGAGAGTGACGATGATGAGCTTATTGATGAGGATACGCTTCTGACAGAGGAAGAGATGAAGAGACCACTTGCAATTCGTAAGTGATTCCTTTCTCCCAAACATATAGGATAATATTGACATGTTTCTTCTAGCTGCTGAATGTATACCACGAGTTGGCAAGCGTCGTCGAGCATGTAAGGACTGCACCTGCGGTCTGGCCGAGAAGATCGCAGCCGAGGACGCAGCAAAGCGAGAGACAGCCGATGCCCAGCTCAAGACCCTCAAATTGGGCGCCGATGACCTCGCCGAAGTAGATTTCACCGTCCAAGGCAAGGTCGGATCGTGTGGAAACTGCAGTCTTGGCGATGCGTTCCGTTGCGACGGGTGCCCGTATATAGGGATGCCGGCTTTCAAGCCTGGAGAGGAGGTCAGGCTGCTCAACAATGATGTGCAGTTGTAAGGGGAATGGTGGCATTTGATTTGGGTGGCGTTTATGATAGAGGTCGAGGCCGTCGTGCCCACAGCATATTTCCGGCACCTGATTGACCGTTGAGGCGTATGAAAGTCCTTAGATGAATGAATGAATGAGTATAAAGATTCCTTGCACATCGGAAACTTGGGGATTGTTTGATTTGATCATAATTCAAGGTTCTTCTTTTCTTCTTCTTTTTCTTCTTCTTTTTCTTCTTCCTTCTCATCCCAAGCTTGATCTCGCTCACTCGCAATGACAAACTCAGTACTCGATCCCACAACCCTCCATTCCAAGTCATACAGCGCCAGCTTGAACCTATCACCAGGGCGACCCGGAATTCCATAATGATACGTCGGCACTTCCCACATGTAGTCCCCTACTTCAGGAACATGGTGGTCTCCTGGGCACCTGGTCAGCACTGCTCTTCTCGAACCCAGATCATGCCCACGCCAGACAAACATATGCATATATGTATCTAATTCTGATCAAGAAGTAGCCTGGGAAAGACAAAAGAACACACAATGTAATCTTACCAGTCAACCTCAGCGTCCTCGACGTATCCACCGTATTCAAAAGCAGCAAGTTCAACCCCCCTCCTGTTCTTGATTCTGGTCCTGCGGCGTCCCGGCTAGGCGGACGGGTACTGGCACTGGCACTGCTCCTCCATCTCAACGCGATCTTGGATCTGGGCGTGATGGTCGAGGGGAGGGGAGAGGTGAAGTGTACTGGTAATGTGTCTTGTGGGATGGAGAGGGAGGCTGCGGAGCTGAGGAGGGAGAGGAGGGTGAGTGGGATTGAGAAGAGGAAGGTGTGATGCATTGCGGAGGTGAGTAGGTAGGTTGTAGTGATAGGAGCTTGTGTACTGTCTTGTTCTTGAGAGGATGAAGATATAGGTGGGAGAATATCTGGAGAATATATGGAGAAATGAATGGAGAAATATACAACGAGATATATGAACAGATGTATGAACAGATGTACCAAACCACAGAAACAAGACGCACGCACAAGCACAAAGCACAACGAGCAAGGAAACCCCCTTACTAAACTAAACTCCTCTCGTCCCCCATCCCATCCCATCCTATCCCACAGCTACAATACCACTGTAACAACACTAACAACTTAGGCAGTGAGATCACACACACACTATACCAGCACAGTGACACTTCCTCGGATCGTGCCTCGCCTGCGTTGTTTGGACTTGACTTAACCTGACGGGAGTTTTACCCAACCGAGCTGTGCGGTTCCTTGGCTATAACTAGCTGGTGGTTGGTGCGCTCGCCGAGTTTTCTCGGACGGTACGGGAGAATTGCAGCGTCTACTCTATTTTCCCAGTCTTGAAAGCTGGAGACGGTGAGGTACTGTACGTAATGGATGTTTTTAGTTGATCACTGGGCTCTGCAGAGCTGGAGGGCTGGAGAGCTTGCTTGGGTAAGGAATTCTATGGAAGAGTGAGGTATGTGGAGGTGGAGTAAGTGTAAGTGTAAGAGTAAGAGGATGGTGAAGGAAGAGGAGTTCCGTAAGGAGCGAGTACGAGCGCCGTCGGATCTCGGCTTCTCCCACATCGGGACACGTCGTGGGACTTACTGACTGCTGCATTGTACTGCACAACCCTGTACGATACGATTTAATATAATACGATACGATTCGATTGATCCAATGCGGGGAAATTTCTCTTCACTCTGGGTGACGACGGAGATGTGGAAATTGGAGTGGCGTCCCCATATAGTGGCTTGACATCTCGTCTCCAAGATTTGAATGTAACCACCGCGTCCTCTTCTTCGTCCTCCACCTACACCTCCATCTTTCATCCTAAATCTCTCTACTATATTCAGAGAAAGTGTGACGTTTACCCCTCACGTAGTCGTATATTTCAAACGTCCACGCCTGCTTACTCACGCCAGCTCCAATGTGGAATCCGGGGCTCTAAGCGGAGCGCTCGCTGGTTGTGTTTGGTTCAGTTCCCGAAATCAGCGTCATCGCACTGTATGCCATTTACGGATGGCTTTCCCATGCTCGCGATGCCCTTGCTTGTCGTCTGATTTTCTCAGGGTCTGTTTAGCGGTGTTTTTCACTACGCCAATCAGAGCCGTGCGTTGTAGTATCTTGAAGTATTGGATATGTAATGATCACCACTGTGATAGCTCTAGTCTTGCTGGAGATGGTATCTCTTCTGTGGAGGATCCGAAGCGTGCTGACAGCAAGCTACTCCTTTTCCCCAACCTTGCATGAATGAAAGCGATGGACATTGGGGGTACACTCTTATTCAACTATGGCAAGGTGGTTTCCATTCTTCAACAATCTTCGGTCTGCTTGTTTCTTTCGTTATTGTCGATCTGTAGAGTTCCTGTATTTGTAACATCAAGATGCTATCATCAACGACAAGATTCATCGTCAGCCTCCAATATGCAGCCCTCCTTCTATACAGTACAGTCTCGAGTCTAGCATCCTTCACCAACCCACCGGGACCAGATGGAGCATTGCAGCTCAGACTCGGAGAATCTTTCACCATCGAGTGGTCTAACGCTGGAACTAGCTACTCAGAGCTATCCTTAGGACTCCTCGCCACAGCCAATGGCAATATATTCTGGTTAATCTGTGATTTACCCTCCTACATGTGATATCCAAAGGTATACTTATGGTGATGCAGCAAACGAATTTGGCTACACCTCGCAGAATTATCATTGGACCGTAGAGCTTGGCAATGGCATCACTCTGTCGCAAGGAAATGTCTTTGCGTTCATTCTGGTTAATGGCACGACTTTCGGGGAACAAGTCCTCAGTCACAAGTTTACAATAGCATCTGCTGCGGCGAGTTCGAGCTCGACATCAACCAGCTCTTCGAGCACGGGGTCTTCTTCGCCACAAGTAACAAGTTCTGCTACTTCGACATCATCTACGATTTCAACACATGTCACTGTCGTCCTCACACCGACATACATGGTATCCTCCTTCGGGTCCTCCTCCGCCTCCTTTTCCCCAGCAACATCCACGACCTCCACCAGCATCTCCTCAACAGCAACAGCTCCCTCAACCTCCGCATCCAGCCTCTCACCCACCACCAAAGCCGGAGTCGCCATCGGATGCGCCTTGGGAGCCATCCTCCTCTTTGGGGGGTTGTATTATCTCTACCGACACGTCTTTCCCCACAAGCCCAGCGGCGCCTCAGATCAGCAGGTGGCCGAGAATGAGAACAGGGACAGGCTAGTATTAAGCACAAGGCTGGTCCCTATGACGATAGGGAGCACGTATCAGGGGCCTGGTAGCGAGGAGAGCGGATACAGTGGTAGCGGTTCGGGCTCGGAAAATCAGGCGAGGGAGCTACGGGGTGGGCGTTTAGGAGTAGCAGGGGCATCGGATGGGGGCATACGTGATAAAGACGCGCGGGAAACTGCAGTCCATGAGATGGAGGCAACGGGGCGTGTGTATGAAGCTCCTTGATTGTTCTACAGGAAGATCTGCTGGATTTGTGTTTTAATTTATATGTCGGGGGAAGAGTAGGCTATAGCAGAAAGAAGGAGATATGTTGAATTTCTGGTTTTCTACACTTTGTGTACATCTGCATAATTCGTATTTGTTGCTAGCAGCAGCAGCCACCGAGACAGATTAAAAAAAGCTAGTCCACAGCATCTTAAATGGCTATCATATTTCTGCTTCACCAAATTCCTCGTATCGTCACAAAGACTAGTTAACAGCCAATAGCAGTGGTAGGTAGAACATCGCATGTACAAATATGTATATTCGCTTCTTGTGCTGGACTTTTCCATCTATATACACTCGACTTAAGCATTACCTGCATTTTCCCCACGCCCAATAACCCATGCAGGAAGATAAGAAAACAAGAGAGTTATCCACCAACGCCAAAACCCATGGGACGATTATTTTCCCCAGCTGCAATTCAATGCTTCGTCAACGCTAAACAATTCAGTGCACCACCAATGCAACCCGTGCTCGCCTCTGCTTCCTAATTTTCAAGATCTACAGATCCGTCTTCTCCTCAACCACCACACCCCACTCGTGCTGCTCATTGCCGTACATGATGTCTGTGAGCCAGGTCTTGATCATGCCGGCGTACTCGCCTGTGTGGCCTTGAGACATGGGGATGGAGAGATCCTCGTCCTTGTAGTTGATGATGGAGACGGGGCAGACGAAGTACTGTTTGTGAGTTAGCGACATTTTCTTGAAAATCACGAATTTTGCATTCAGGGAAGACTTACAGCTGTACCGGCAGCAAATGCCTCGACTACGCGTCCCTCCTTAACGGCTTCGGCCACATCGCCCATGGTGAAGTTACGCTCTACGATCTCCAATGGCTCGGTACCGGCTTGCACGGTATCGGGTGACAAGCGCTCGCGAGCGAGCTGGAGGATGCTACGTCTCGTTACACCATCAAGGATGACCTTGTCTCCCAACGGTGCGGTAACAAGCTGGCTCTTGCCCTCCTTCGTCTTCCAGACGATGAAGAAGTTACTGGCTCCTGCCTCAGTGACTTGTCCATCCAACAACCAAAGCACTTGGTGGTAACCCCGGCTCTGGGCCTCCTGGTTTGCCATCAGAGTAGGACCGTAGTTGGCACCGACCTTGGCGAATCCGAATCCGCCGGGCCAGGCGCGGACACCGGATGATGAAGCGAGGAGCTTCATTCCGAGAGGCTGTTCGAGGGATGGCATGAAAGTGCAGATGATGAATAGGGTGGCTTCCTTGGGCGTGGACACACCAAGGGCAGGTGCGGAGCCAATCATGGTTGGTCTGAGATAGAGGTTGGTGCCTGCGCGAGACTTGGGAATCCATTTGGAGCCATCAGTGGAGACGAGCGCTGTGATGAGCTTCTCGAGCTCGGCGGGCTCGAAGCCGGGAAGGGCAATTCGGGTAGAGGAGATGAGCATGCGCTTGCAGTTGGCGTCTGGGCGGAAGAGGCGTAGCTATAGATCGTGAGTAAGTTATGCATAGTTTTGAGGGGGAATGGTTTACCTTTCCGTCGTATCCGCGGTACAGCTTCATGCCCTCAAAGCATTCGGTGGCGTAGTGCAAGCACGATGCAGTTGGTGCGAGAGATAGATTGCCGTATGGTCGCAATTCAGGGGCTTCCCAGCCGTGTCCTGTTCGCCACACGGCGGTGACCATGTGGTCGGTGCATTGGGTGAATCCCGTATGAGGATCATCGACATCTGGTACAGTCATGGGAGTGGTGGTCTTGGTGAACTTCAGCTTGGACGCATCAAGCGCCTTGAGAGTGCCACTGTACGAATTGTTAGACCAATTGACTCAATCCAAATTGTGTAAACTTTTAACAGCAAGAAGTGATATTGCCCATGAGATCGAGGGGTACTTTTGACATCTCAAAGGATCTTTCCTGTGTAGAAAATCAAGAGTATGATGAACACTCACTTTTTTTGAGTCCCTGGCGCTGGAGCAGTTTTGGCGAGCTTCTGAGCCACGGCAGCGGCAGTGAGCTCAGCGGTCTGCTGAACCTCATGAGGAGGAGTAATTGCAGAAGGGGCCATTGTCTAGAAATATTCAATTGAAGTGTGGGAAGGATGCAATAAGTATTTTCAATGACTTTGTTGTAGAAAACAAAAGGGATGATGGTTGGTTGCACAGTTAAATAAAGAATGAAAGGACAACCCATCCACTTTGTACTTGAGTCACAAGAGGGTTGAGTGCTTGGCTAGTGAATATCGGACCCATTCTTGGTAGTCAGGGGCGCTAACTGATAGCACTTTCTGCCAACAGGAGAGACGAAACTTCGGTTTTGCGTTTTGCCTCTGCCTTTGCCTTGCATAATCTAAGGGTCCAGAGATTTTTGCAGATACTTCATCATCCGTCTCCACTGATATCCGAGCCCCATTTCCGCCCGCATTGCGTAGAGTCCTCCATCTGGCCTGAATTTCGCAGCGGATAAGACACTAAGTGATATCAATCTCGATGCCAAGTGTGTTGTTCAGCTCGGAGCAGTAACTGGCTAAAGATGAACAGGCACTGTCACCGCCATCTAGCCCATCCGATATCGCTGTAAATCGTAAGATAATTCACCTGCAAGTGTATTGACATCCGTCTCGGGGCTGCTGAAGTACCTGGTTCCTGACGCAGGTGCGCCCTTCGACCTCGGAGGGGTAAAATCCTAAGGACGGAATTTTCCTCGTCCCGCACATCTGCGGCTACTTTCGCTTTCCCTCGGTCGCCTGACACAAGCGAAGGCAAAACCACGTGCCGCTTCAACGTCATCTCATCCAATGCAAGCCAGACACTCGCAGATTATGCAAGTCATGCTGTGCCGGTGCTCGAGTTATTCTTAGTGATGGATTCGTCCCATTCCAGCAGGTATATATCAGCTGCCCCTGGCGCTCAACGGTCTGTGAGGGGCAAGCGCTGCGGTGAACGATCCAGTGGTCACTCTTGCCGGACTGCCGGTCAATTGGGATTTGGACCATGATTCAGGATCCAATGAGACACCGCTGAGGTACTCGGTATATTTGGTTTTTCAATTGGTTCACCAGTCATATGATTGAGGGCGCGAGGCGATTCGGATTGTTGTTGTCTTCAAGTTGAGAGGGCACAAAGATCAGTTGCCAGTTCAGTCAGCAGCTGTACAGACAGTTCTTCTTCGCAAACTGAGCTGCCTTACGAGGGGCACCTGCTGCGCGAAGTTTGGTCTAGATTTAGACGAGAAGTGTCCTATTCGCTGCCAGTAGCTTTCCAAGAAGGGGCGGGAGTCCACCAAAGAGTCACGCTAAAACAAGTATCATACTTCTCTATACTTTGACACAGAAGTGACACCTACCATTCCATCTCTGTCAGCCTGGAGATCTATTGATTTCACACATTTCTCATATGATGGCAAACGCAAAAGCTACACAGAATCGAAAGCTTTGGAAAGGTGGCTTGACAAGCAGACCAGGTGCCAAGAATATGATTGTTAGGTCCACAGAAAGGATATTCGGAGGATCAAACAGAATGAACATTATGGCATATTTTGAACCGACCGAGAATTACGGATTGTATGAGAGCGATCCACCAGATCGGCTCCATGGAGAGGTAGTTTTTGAATCTGTCAGAAGCCGACATTCAAACTCAACTAGTACCACCCTCTGGACCGGATGACCGTCGATCGCTTTATCTGTGCCAGCGCGGTAGTCGGATATTTAAGTCTGATGAAATAGTAGTGATTAATCCAAGATGTTCCCAAATTATCTTTCTAAATACTGTTGCTGTCCTGTCCCATGCTACTCTACTTTACACTCGTTCCCCCAACCTGAACGTAAACAGTTGTACAACTGCATATCTACGCACTGTCAGTATCTATCTAGATACACAGAAATGCAACTGGGGGGAGAAGACCATAAACACGATGATATGGTCCATTTCAACTTCGATATACCACAGTCGTCGCGATCCCCATTCAACGAGGCGAAATCGGTCAATTAGTCGAGAAACTCTCTCACTTGATGGTGACCCTCACTTATAATCGCTCAAGTAGCTTTTAGCATCCGAGAGAATTCTTGGGCGGAAGACGTTGGTGACTGAGTTCCCACAGCTTCAGCCATGCCCAGAATACAGCTTCACTCTCGAGCTTGCGGGAGAGGGAGAGTGTTCTCTTCCTCATCCTTGTGCTTTCTTTCAACATGCCTATACGTCTGATGTCAAGTTAAGCAAGATACAATGATCCGACCGTGCTAGGAGAAAACACCATGTCAAGGCATCGATCCAACCCCCGTCTCGCTTAGCATCCCACCCGCAGCCAAGCCCCTTTTTACTTAGCCAAGGAGTTACCTCCACGGCCAACATTTTATCATCAGTACATTTGCTAGTGTTCCACGATTGCTATCTGTCCACCACCAATAAAAATATAGCAGAGATTTTAGACGCTGGAATAGTGTGTAAACAATCCTCGATATGACTAGAGGACCATTGTTCCAGGTCAGCTTAGCTTCAAAACTTCCAGTCCAAATCTCACGATCGTGATACCGACTGCTAGCTAGCAGCGGTGGAGATACACCCAGTTCAGATTGCAATAGGAGTATAATACCATCGAAATATCACTCGTCAATTCCTTGTCAATCATATCAATCTACAGGTATTCATCAACTTCTTCTCCGCCAATTTTTTCCTCATATTTACCAAAAACACGCTTTCTTTCGACACGTCGTAAACATCCCTACTAAAACTCCCCGTTTCTCTCACCTCTCAAAAACATCAATCGCGCCTGCAACTGTGCCACCATGTCAGGAAACTCCAAAACTAACCCCCAAGGCACAACTGCCATTGTCCACCCTGTTGCAGCTCGGGCTGGGTTTGAAGCTCAAGCTCAAAGTCAAATGCAATCCCAAAAGAACACCCAGGAAATTGGACAGAATCACTTCGAAATGGAGAATGCCAACGGAACCACCACTGTCGTTCGCCGCTTCATCGAGACCGTAAACGAGGTCCGGGGACGCTTCGATGATATCCCATTCCGGTGCAGCTGCGTGCTTCAATCTATCGACAGCCAGCACTGGGATGGCTGTCCCTTCCACCTCGAGTGTCTCCGTCTTCTTCGCATCCAAGATCCCTATGACAAAGTTTTCTTCCGTGATTACCAGTAAGCATTCCTGTTCTCCCGTATCATCTCGACATAATAAGTAACCATTGTCTGTCAGTCACGCCAACCAAGATGGCTCTATCACCCGTATCCGAATGCGCGTAGCAGAGGGCTGTGGATGCCGAGGCTCTCATCGCGATGACTGCCCTGAAGACGGCCTCCCAAACCTTGCGTGCTACTGCGTTTTCCTCGATCCCAAGAAGCCAAAGCATGCGGATGTCTGCCGGTGGACGTCCCCTGACAGAGAACGTGCAGACACGGATCAAAGACGTGGCTACGTTCGAGCTCAGCAGCGTTTCAAGGAACATGAAGCTCAGTTACTGAGAGACCGCCGCGAGAGAGACAGACGCGAAGGAAGAATTTCTCAATCCCGATTGCCTCGATTCAAGCTCCAGGGTCAGCTCGCGAAAATCAAAGCCCTTTTTCATCACCAGCCATCAGAGGTAGAATCACAGCCACGCACTACTGGCACGGATGAAGCCCAACAAGCAGCTCAACCCTCGCTCTCACGCTCATCTAGCATGACAATTGTAAACTTCTTGGCTCCAACTAACAAGGGCTCTTTGCCAATTCTAGGTTGATCTTTCGTCGATCAAACATCTTCGACTAATAGTCTCTCGAAATCCCAGGTTTGACTAACACCCTCACTTGAGGATCTTTTAGAAGTAGTGCACAGGACCTCCCCGGCCATCTAATTTCGGCTCACTGATTTCTTCGACATAATGCAGTAGACAACAATCTCATGCAGGATGGCTCGATTGCGACCCGACGAATTAACATCCCATCCTGAAAATAGCTTGAACTTTCCTCGACATCATTGATTGACTCAACATCGACAAGATCTTTTTCGACAATGTTTTATCGTAAACGAAACCTCACTGACATGGAACGGAAGAAAAAAGGTTGAAAATAGAAAACAATCACCAAAATAGGGACCACCCCGACTTGATCTTGGAAAGATTCGTGTTTTCTTTTTGCCAACAAACCATGACCAGAGGACCATGGTCACTTGCTTTTTTACAGAACAGTATATTGTCGCCGTTATTCATCATGTCTTAGGCGTATGAGGTCGAGTTAATTCTCCCTCTTTACATTTTCTATGGGAATTGTACGTAGCTTACCACACTGGAGGGGTCGCGCTTTAGTGTTTGCTTGTGTCCTTTCTCTCTTGGATTTTGAATGATCATTCTGGGTCAAGGAGACCGTTTTGGGTCTGCTCATAAACTTTTGTATTTTAGCTAGTAAATTGTGATCTCTTTCTTTTAATATTGATTGTAGCAAGTGACATCCCAAAAGTATGCGCCAGTATCGCCAAGCCATTGATAGATATCTTCGATCTCTTGACATGTCATTACTTGCTTTCCTCGACACATGCAATAACTATTCCATAATGGATTGTAGCAGACGAGCTTGTTCTTTCTTTGCAGCAGCATCAAGTTGCTAAGAAAAATGATCAGCAGAATTTCACCACAGGACGCACGCCTACTATCGAAAGAACATACTTTCTCCGTAGTCTTCACTTTGTGCAGAATTTTGATACCAATTCCCTCGATCTCATCATCAATCTCCTCCAGTGCTGTGTTGTGTTCCAACTTCCAATGTTCCATATCGTTTCGATACCCTCCTGGCAAGTTCTGGTATGACGCAGCGCTCTCACCAAACTTTTGGGAACCAAAGACTTCAACTCCAAGCTTGATATAATCTTCCTGTAGTTCGTCCCACTGGCTCCAGAGATCCTTCAGCTTTTCTTCTTCCTTATTAATAACTGCCTTGAAGGCAGCGACTCGTTGGCCAATCTCTACTATCTCGACGGTGTGCTGGCCATTGCGTCTGGCTCGCGTTTCGAGCTTTTCCTCGCCGAGAGGTGCAGAGAGGAGTGAGGTCTGATGGAGAACCTTTTCGAAGAACTCTTTATCATTTTGCTCCAGGGCTTTGATGCGTTGGTTAAAACCTGCGTGGACCGTCTCAAAAGTGACGTTCGTCTTTTCGCTGATAGCTCCACGCGCATCCTCGAGACCGTCTGGGACTCATCAGTATTGTCTCTACAAAAGTGCTATATAAGACCTACCTTCGAGTGCCGCAACCAGCTCTGGGGTTTTCTCCTTGAGTCGTCGACCTTTCTTGTCATGTCGAGTGTCTCTGTGGGTTCTCTTGAAGACTCCAGCAACAGAGACAGTCGGAGGGTGTCTTCGAGAAGTCTTTGATGGTGAACGCTGTTCAGCAGGCTTTTCGGTATTGACATGAAGTGGTCGAGTGTCTTCGCTAGCTACATGATACTTTCTGCCATCATCATATTCGTGGTGTTTGCCAGCTCTCCTTTCATTTGCTGCCGACTGCGGTCCCACCGGACGAAGTCGAGTATGACGCGCCATCGCAAAGGCTTCGATTTTTCAGCTCGGGAGGTGGGAACTGTTAGACGAGACTTAAGTTTTCCTCTGGCTTGGGATCAAAAAAAGTGGTGACGAGGTAAAGTGCTTGCACAAGGGCATCAATGCTTGTTTCTCACTCAGTCTTCGCGTAATTTGGAAAGCGTGACGACTGCCGGAGAGATACAACAAAAACAACACGGTCATAAATGTTTAATGTTCATATCCATTGGAATACATCTGAAGTAGCAAAAACGAGTCTTTTTGGACAGTACGTCCACAGCAAGACCGAATTGATATTCCTTGTTTCCCACTCTTTTCACCTTCGTTGTTTGAGGTCCAGCTCCTGAAATTGTATCAATTCATATTCCGAGAACACAGGACACCGATATCAGAGATAACCATTTTCGTTAGAATCTTCAAAACAAGAGATTTTATGTGAAGATCTTCATTCTGATTATTTATTGGGTAGATCTAAATGAGCAACCCATATCTCAACCGTCCCAACACTTCATCTACGGAGCTAAGATCTGAACAAAATCAATCAGCGCTCTAAATACACCAATCTTACATCTCATCTACGCTAATCTTTGTGTAGGCAAAAGTGCGATTTATACCATCAACTGCAGCAGAATGGGTGAGGCAGAGGATGTCTTTTCTTGAACGATTAGGGTGCATCTGTGACTCCCTTATAGTAGTTGGGTATTCAATAAAACTCCACGTATAATAAGCAACCCTTATATTGTGTGGGAGGAGTAGCTATATGAGAGGGAAATGTATCCAACCACAAAAGAATCAAGCACTATACTGAAAATGACAAAGAGGGGGCATTGAAGTACGAGGATTTGAGGCGCACTTGGCTACTTGATCAGCTAGCCATTGTGTAGGTTACAAGCAAAATATAAATCTGCTAACTCGATGGACTGTATCACACCTGCTACGCTTCACCCAGACAGACTACTAGCTTGGTCCTCGGTAGATAGCGAACAACAAACACCCGAGATCTTCAAGGTAGTAGCCACTCGCGCTTGAACTGTTAAAACTTGCTTGGACAGAAACATATTCCATATCCAATGTTGAAATTTGCCAATTGCTGTGCTTACAAAACGGACACCCAACGCACATCAAGACGCCATTTTCAAGCCCACCACTAGATGAACGCAGATTGCCACAAGTGCGAAGTCTTCCAGACTCGACAACGGGGCTCTTCGTGTACCCGCAAACCATGGTCATGGCCACGTCGACCTGCCTACCCGCAATCTGCAGCGTGACCCAACCGTTCCTGCACGACTTGACATCTGTGATGAATTTGTTCCTGGAGTAGATTTATCAATGATTCAAGAATCTTTAGCTCTGGGAGCTGCCCAATCAAGCCCATCTGTGATAGGGGTCGGCGATGCCGCCTTGCAGCAGACCCGAACCAACCACCCACAGCAAGTGGCAAACTCCGGGGTCCATAAGTAAACGCTAGATTGCCCGAGAACATCTTGAAACCGGCAGATACAGGAACTAAGCATGCGGGAAACATCTTGATAAACGGTGTGATAGGAGATGGGCTGGCAGAGAGGAATGAGGTCTGCGCTTCCGGGCCGTAGGTGCGTTGAAATAAATTTCCAGTGGACAATCAGACTCACTACGTACCTCCACATGTCGGAGCTTTTGAGGTTCAGAACAAATCTCCGCTGTGATATCTTGCATATGTGCCTGCAAGATCTGTAGCTCAAGCAGTGTGATGAGATGGAGGTTCTGCGCTTGCAAAAGCTCCGAGATTTAACGTCCCTTCACTGGGCAGGCCTTGCTTTCGCCGGATGACATCAATGGAAAGGGAGGCTCGATGACCCTCGCCGGGACTTCTATTCCACTTCAAGCCTGATCATCACAAGTGATCTGGCGGCGCAGTGCTCGTCTTTTCAACGGATGCCAGGGTCGCGGCGCTTCAATGGATAAACTTCAAGCGCCAGCCTTGTAAACCCCGAGGTTTGCGATGTTTGTGAGTGCGTGCATGAGCGCTTAAAGCCACACCTTTCTTGAGCATCAGCCTTATGGCCAGTCTGGCGGAGCTGGATCTTTTCATCGAAGCCTTGCATCATGGGCACAACCTAGTACCCACACGCTGATCTAGAAAACTCCGGTTCCTGAGCCTGTCCCGGAAAGTCTCGCCGAAGAAGCACACGACCTGTGAAGTCCTCCAGCGAGACGCTGGTCGGGTGTGCTCATGCATGTCATGAGCGGTACTGCAGGCACAGGA
The DNA here is from genome assembly GCA_003415645.1 of Articulospora tetracladia. Lineage (NCBI taxonomy): Eukaryota > Fungi > Ascomycota > Leotiomycetes > Helotiales > Discinellaceae > Articulospora > Articulospora tetracladia. The sequence goes on along the minus strand of PYIV01000003.1, from coordinate 1,188,992 downwards.
TCTTCAAGCTTGGTGGCGGCGGGGAGCATCTCGCAAACGAGGACCCTGATCGATTCCATGATCATGCGAGTGAGACGTTGACGATCACAAAGATGGTGTAGCAGATAATCTTCTGAATGGAGAATAATTTCTGCGGAAGATAGACGTAGTGTGGTGGTGGGCGTCTAGAGTAAGGGGCAACAGCTTCGAGGGCGCTAAGAAGGCGCCTAAAGACTTGAGATGTGATTGGTATATCGAGCGTTTGTTGACCTTCGAAACATTTCAGCATTTAAAGTAAGGGAACGGGGAGAGGATTTAGGAGATTTTCATGACAGACAGTAGGGTGTTATAGATTTATATGGATGTTGATATTTTGGAACGTACGATTCCGATGTCCGGGTGGGGATTGGTCTCCTTCACGGCATAGTCCAGGACCTACCTATTACAACTGTGGGCCCTCTCCTCTCTTCTCTTCTCCCTTGTTCAAACCAGTCGCTTGGTAGTTTCCGGATGCTCAGATATTCATAATATAATGTAAATGTACGTTGCACTTTTACTCAGAGTTGGTTGATATTCATGCTCGGTGAGAACTAGCCAACACGTGACATCACCATTTGCCCATGCTCTGATCTCGATTCACGAGTCGGCATGTCCCAGAAGAGATAAATCTCCGCCACAAAGAATTCGCGTGTCCTGTGTTTCCGTCCTGCCCTGTCTCGGTAAGGTTCCTGCCTACCTGAAACCTGGCGCATGGCCAACGAGCATGCTTGCAGGTTGCAGACATCCTGTCATAACAATGGGTAATATAGCAGCGATGGCAGGGATTCAGGGCAATTCAGCGGCTAAATGTGTGCTGAACCCCTGTGCTGCTTGTGCGGTACTCGCTTGATTGGGGGCAGCACGGGCTCAATCACGAGGCCACCAGAAAATCAAGCCACTCCGCTGCATCCTTGCAGAAGATGTGAACCATTTGAACGGAACATGCAGATGCTGCCCGCGAGGGATGTCAAGCCCAAGATAACCACCACCTGTTGGCGGCGGTGGGAGCAAGTTGATGGCCAGGAAGCCGCCCCAGCGGTATGGGGAATGTGATGTGGTTGTGATGCAAAGGAGTGGCACAACGAGTTGCCAACATTCCAATTTGGCAATCCAGACTGGATTCAGAGACTCGATATAGTCTTTCAGTGTTTCGGCCCAAACGAGTCTAGGACTCGCCAGATGGGGTATTGCAGCCTTCCCTTCCTCGCGGCCAGATCGCGCTTAGGTGACCGGGACATCTTTAGCCTCTGTATCTCGCCTGGTACTTGTGCTCTCGAGATGTTCTATCTTGACCTGTGATTTGGTGGTTGATGAATGCAAATAATCACCCTAACGAGGTGTGCCTCGATGGGATGGACTGTCCGAGGCGCTTTGTAGATCCCTTTCAGCAGTCCCCCGTCGCATCTGCCGGGAGCATTGCGACCCGTTTCTTACTCTTCCCGCCTTCAATATTCTTGCAAGCCTGCCATGTTGGTGGACGTTTGCCTGGCACAAACAGATGTGTCAATAAGCACAACCCCCAGATCTGCACTGCAGTCGAGCAAAACCTTCACCAGTGGTGGCCGGTTAACACCCGATCGTACGACTAAGAACAGGAAGGGATAGGAGATGTACTGTGCTGTAAGGTTGGAGTTGGCAGGACTTCGTCTCCTTGATGAGGTTGCGTTGCTTGACCGCTAACCGTGCACCCCTGGTTGTTTTTAGCAGCGCTTCAAGACCCCTTCGCAGGCGCAGCGCAAATAATTCTTGACGCTGTAAGCGTCGGTCACACTGAGGGGACACGCCCGTGGCTGCATCGACCCGTCCTTGTCAAAGACACCAACCGTGCCCGCTGTCCACCATCCGCAAACCAGAGTTCCTTCTTCTTGAAACTAACATATGATCTTACAATTCGTTCGATCACTCGTATCTTCTCCGCCTCCCAATAAATCCTATATTATTGATGCCACTTGCAATCTCATCATCTATTCTTGTGCGCTATCCTTGCCGAGATCCATTGGGGAGCGTTGTTTCAAAGAGACGCAGGTGCCAGGGCTTCCAGGCTTGCCAGGGGCCAGCTCCATCCATCCCACATCGTCCGAAGGCTTAGAGTCGGTTTGCTCGTCACTCATCACTCATCTTTATGCGCACAGGGGTTGTGGCGACATGGGAGCAGAACACCCAAAGTTTCCCCGGGGTGCAATCTCACTCTACACGCATCCTGAGCCGACGAAGTGCATCAAGAAGTGCATCCTTTTCAAGCTGCAACCAGGCTGGAAACTCGCGCCATTGGGGGGACGAATGGTCTGAGACCAGCGCGGCAAATGCTTGTGAACTGGGCGTTGCGAATGCAGGTGTGCTTCTTTGACATGAACACGGCCTCTTCCTTGCGACGTGTGCTCCCCCATTAGTCGAATCGCGTCTGATTTTGTAAACGTTATCAATCTCTCAATCCACAATCCGCTTTAGGCTTAGATACGCCTGGTGAAGGTTGGCCTCGAAGTCAATACAGCCTTGCCTAATGAAGTTACCCGCCGACGCAGAGGCACCGAGGCGCAACCAATGAGGCGGCAGAGCAGGGATCTGTCCGTCGCGGTAGCACGTCCAAAGGTGTGATGTGCCTCAGAGGGGCGCGCTGATGCAGTGCCAACCTCAAAGGCGAGCAGCCGCTCAGCTGGTAAGTCTGAGTGGCCAAAGAACGAAAGGGTGGGAAATTTGGGCACATTTGACAAGGAGCCCGGCTCGCCTGGCTATATCGCATCGCAAATCTCGCAGGTGTTTTGCCCGTACAGAGGCTCGACGAGCACCGGCGTCCGATCTCAGCCCTGGTGTGCCGGCGCCAGTTGCAAAATATCACTGGTAACAGGCTGCAAAGTGCCCAGGAAGCCCTTCCCATCTTTCCGAGAAGCATGGAAACAAGCCCTGCCGTATGCACCTCATCTCATACCGAACGTGCTTCTTGACGATGAATGGCCATCCCGTCGTCGCACCCCTCCTTTGCATTGTCTCTGAGTGCTCACCTGCTTGGCCGGCGCATTGGGGCCTGTGGGGATCAGATTGTGAACTGCTGCATGTGTGCCCGCCAACACCAGAACCTCGGCACTGCGGTCTGGGAGCAGTAATGAAAGGCGAAGGGCGTGATATCGATGTCCTTCCGTCGCGGAGTCGCTGACCAGACCAGACCAGACCAGGCCCTGGTACCGTCGCTGCTGTGCTGGAGTTGGAGCTGATCGACCACACAAGCCTCGTAATGGGATGATGGAAGTGGGAAGGGGGACGGACGGCGAGGGTGACGGATGGCGAGGGGTGGCTCAATTAAAACTGGATCCGTAAGCTGAACCGCCAGCATTAGCGACGTAGGCGCGTGGATCGAGCATGGACTTCTGGCTCCGGACTAGAGGCACGGCATCCCATGACGAATGACCACAGGCGAGCGTCAATATATTGGCAGAAGCCCCAAACGGCGTCGACTGTTGCGTCCTCCGTACCAAACCGCTGGGACTGAACATTCGCCCTCCTCTGACTCTGCGTTCTAAAGATATCCAGGATCCCAGGCCCCGTCCAAATATACTCACGCCAGCGACCAGGAAGACGACGCTCGACCGTAGAAACCGCTGCGCTCAGATCAGATCAGATTGAGCGTGCAGGTTGTGTTGGTAACGTGCGAAGAGAAGTGTGCAGTGGGAACGTGAAGGAACTCGACGCGCGACGTTTGGCGACCGGACTGGAAGACCGTCGATCACCAGTAGAGAGAGAGACAGAGGGAGAGCTGCACGGCGACAGAAAAGCAATCAGCACTCGACGATTTGGCCGGCCTTCTCGTCCTTCATTTCTCACCTTTCGCTCGCTCCCGCATCCTCAATTGCACTATCGCTGTCGCTACGTACGTGAAGAACGCTTGTGGGTGCATTATCTGATTTTCAAACCACCAGTAGCGCTTGAACGGATTCCATCGACTTCCGAAGCCAGAGGAATTATCATTGAATTGAAAAGGGAAAGATTGTTGGTTACGAGACATCCGGGTCGTTCATGGATTATTGACGCGCATTTTTTGGAGATTCTCGATTTCACCAGGCGCGCTAATCCGGCTTCCCTACAACCGCAGCCTTCTACCACCGTCACCATCGTCACTATCGCTGCCATTGATGAGAAACAGCAAAGATAATCGATATCGTCAGTTCAATCGTGTGTACTGATATCTCACGGCCTCTGTCCCTCCAACACGCGACACAATCGTATTTCTGCATCTCACACTACCACTTACAGCTGCTGCAAGGTCATATTGTCTTCACGCCAATCGCCGCTTGAACAGAGCGTCCAGATATTTTGCGTAATTTCTGGAGAAGCACGTCTAGATCCAATCGAGTTGATCTGAGAGGGAAGAATCCGAGGCTCGAGGTGCGCTCAGGAAGCGATTTAGGTGCATTGAAGGTGGCTGAGTTGGCGATTTGGCACACTTGTGTCCGACGAGCGCAGTACTTTCCCAGCGTCGGGAATCGGACGCTTCACGAGGAATTAGGAAATAGGAAGTGTGAAATTAGGTCACTTGACGTGAAGTCACGAAGAAGAAAGTGACTTTGCAGGAGAAGCCTTAAGCAAGGTCTTCTGAGGTGCTTGGCTTAACACAGCCGTGATTTAGTGCAACTGCGATACCTTACTTTACTTCGCCCACCCATCGCATTTCTACTTCCTTTCGCTAAGTCCTGGGTACCTTCGCAAAGCTGGCCGAATTCGCCCAGCGTAATTTTGCGCATTCGCATCAGTTTGAGCCCGCTATATCGAGAACTCCAGAAAAGACGGCCGCTTTTCACAGCGCGTTGGGCCAGCTGGATCTTGTGAATCTGGCGCGGGAGATATTGGAGGGAACAGGTGGAGAGCAGCAGAGCTCTGACGGCGCACAGGCACGACCCGAGATGGCTGCAACCGGAGACGCAGTGGCGGATGCTCAGCCAGAATCGCCAACTTCTCGCTTTACAGCCGTGAATGGAAAGGAGCAGCCCGTCAATGGTGCCAATGGAAATGGAGTTGCGAGGAGAGGCTCCGATGAGAGGTCCAACGGCCAACCAAGGATTACTCCCCCAGGACAGGAGAAACTGACTATCACGACCTCAGCCAGAGAAGATTGGGTCCCACCGATAAATAATGGAGACCGCCATTCCTACCAGCCTCCCACGACCTACTCGGCCGATTCAGATGGGTCTGGAAAACGCAAGAGATCTGGGTCTTTGGAACAAAACTCGTCGTCAGCCAACACATATCACAGCCACGCTTTACCTTCTTCTACCAAACAAACACCAACCACAGCCACTACGGAATCAGATGAGCCTCGACAGGATAGCCATAGAGTATTGCCACATCCTGACCACCGGGACCAGTATGGACCGGAAACGCCGTATAGACAGTTTGCCGCTTCAGCAGAAGAACATCGTGACCCTGGTGCTAGAAATGATCAATGGCACCATGGATACCAGCAACAACATATGTCACCAGATGAGCAACAGCTTGGCGAAGTTCTACGTCAGAGCCTGGATGCCCATCAGCGTGGCTATATGAGCCCTGGTGACGATGACCGAAATCCTTATGGGGGTTATGGGAATGATAGAAGAGAAATGTCGGCTCAGTCGGATCCCAAGAAGCGGAAGAGAAATTTCAGCAACCGAACAAAAACTGGATGTATGACTTGCCGTCGTCGAAAGAAGAAGTGCGATGAGACAAGGCCTGAATGTATGTTTCTCCTTGCATCTACCTCCTAACTCATCCAGTAATTTTTGAGGTATCTTACTAACGAGCGTCAAAGGCAACAATTGTTTTCGGGGAGGTTTTGTGTGCTCAGGCTACCAGCAAAGGGGAACATGGCCCAAGCAGGACCAAAAGCCTCTACCAATTCCTCTTCAATCTAAGATAGAGTACGAGAACTCTCCGTATGCCCCGGCGCCCTCACCATACGCATCACTTGGAAACCAGCGCAGGGAACCGCTGCCTGGCTACCGCGGCCAGACTCTACGAGTTGATCCGCAGCATGGTAGACACGCGGGTATGGAAGAAGATGCGCCAAGTGCTTCAACAATTCCAAGTGCCTCGGTTGCGAGCCCCGAGAACAGCAGGTTACTATCCGCCATTTCATACTCGCAGCAAACTCCAACTCCCGTGACTGCTTCTAGTAGCGCCTATCCAGATCGTCATCCAAAATCTCCCTATGGTCGCGTTGGACCGTTACATGATACGTCTCGACAGGATTTGAGAGCAGAATCAGAATCAGGGACACCTCAATCAGCATCTTCAAAGTTGCCTCAGATACTGCATCCACAAATGCACTCTGAAAGTCCTCACACCAATGCTCAAATTGCCGCCCAGTTAGCCTTAGGTCTATCAGCTAGGCCGCGCTCTCAGAAGGAGGAGATGCTTGCTGGTCGGAACTACTTTCCCTTTGACAAGGAGCTTGTGCTTGAGCGGGAGCGTTGCAATGCCGCTTGTTGGCGATTCAACAGCAGCACCAATCCAAACAACGGCGTCTCCCCTGAAGAGCGAGCTCGGCAATTCCGTGACATCCTTCACCCCCGTGAGCATGGCATGTCACCAACGCAAAACTCACCAAACAGCCCGTTGACTCGTGTGGGGGATAATGTTGTTGTCGAGGCACCTTTCAACTGTGATTATGGATACAACATCAGTATCGGCCAGGACGTTGCTATTGGCAAGAACTGCACAATCCTTGACACTTGTGAAGTCAAGATTGGGGACCGGTGCATGATTGGACCAAATGTCAACATCTACACTGCGACCTTACCCATTGACCCTAAGCGACGATTGGGTTCCAGAGGGCCGAGCCTAGGCAAGAGCGTCATCATTGAGAGTGATTGTTGGATTGGTGGTAACGTCACCATCCTCCCTGGACGGACTATTGGGAGGGGGAGCACCGTGGGTGCCGGTTCGGTGGTTACTCGGGTACGTTCTCCATCGCTCTCATACCTCCTTATGTGTTCCTACTAATCATTTGTGCAGAACGTCCCACCATACACGGTTTGCTGCGGTAACCCAGCACGAGTGATTCGCGGCATCAGCAACAACGAGAACCAGTGATTTATCAGTATCTACGTAACCGCCATCGTCTTCTGATACCCAGGACCTGCTCCATAAGCAAGTCCACATTTTCCTTCATACACGTGTCTTTGTTTGGCGTGGTTATTCTGCATAGCGTTGCTTTCTGTTTTTCAATGTTTACCGCGTCTTTACTATACCACTTCCTCGCTGCGCTGCATTTGCTTTTCTTTACGTTGGTGCTAGCCCCGGCTCTGGGCGCAATCTTATGTATGTAGCGCTCTTCAGGAACGGAGGGAATTGGGAGGATATAAATGGGGTTGGCAAAGGGCATGAAAATCATGACGGATGATTGATGGATAGCTAATTTGCTTGCTGGATGGAAAGATGGAAGGATGGAAGGATGAGGGACTCTGGAAGTCCCTCCGGATACATTGGGATTTGTGCTGCTGTAATTATACATGCGACGATGGGTGCCTTTCGTGGCTAACCGTCTGATTTGATTGAAGCGATGGAGAGGAAGGGAAAATTCCAAAATTTCTTGTGCTCTTACTCTTCTTCACTATCGTGCTGTGCTCTCCCTCATTGCGTGAATGCATCATCCTCTGACACAGTGTTCCACCCCCTCAAGATCTTGTTGCTCTATGCTGTGACTTGGGTAGATGCACTCCTTATCCATGATATAACGCGCTGTGATGTATAAACAATGATCAACATGTGCTTGTTTGTCAGCCTGTATTTTGGCGAAATATTGAAGGGCAGTAGTTCTGGAGGGCGGTAGCGGTAGCTAAGCTCCTCAGGTTGGATTGAGTTATATAAGGTATGCAGTCAAGCTAGCTAGTGGAATGGTAACTGGCTGGGAGTTGAACTGAATTGGGTTGAACTTGCTAATATACCTACCTACCTCCCCAATGAAGTTTGGCAGCACTACAACTACGATGATCCAACTAGGGAACTACACCAGCACTTCATGTCCTTAACATATCCTTCTCCTCCTCCCGCTCAACCCCTCTCGCGTTCTCCTCTAACGATTATGTAAACTTCTCCTAGTTCTTCAAATGCATTCCCTCGCCAGGTTAATTCGTCAGTCTCGATTAGCAGTTTGTATCTCGCAGCTTGGATGCATACGGTCTGGATGGGCTGAAGTGATAACGGGCATGTGTGTGCGTGTGTCTGTGTGGTATGTATGTGTGGTGGATGAGATGCTCCGTCTGCTTTAGCGGCAGGTCCTCGTATACTGTGTTGAGCGATGGTCAGTAGACAGGAATCTATCTGATTATCTGCTGCTGTCTTGCCTCCCAGACTTCCGAGTAGCAGAGAAATTGCATGCTCGATGATCGGCATGGCCATTGATAGATGATTGCGCACTGAAGGTGGCTTGCTTCAACGCGAGGAGAGGAATCCCTGCGTGGGTTCGAAGATGCAACAGTAGGTACGCACGGAAGTTAGTTGTCGTGATTTGTATTCGTTTTCGTGAGGCATGGTATTATGGAGATGCTGCGATGGGAAGAAGGTGTTTGAGGTTACGTTGTGCTGTATGGTATGTAACAGTAGCTTTGCTGCGAGGCATGTCGTGAAGTAATTAAAGGACGATCTATCTGTCTCGATTTTCCCCTCAGTCTTTTCAGCAACGGCATGCCTTCTATCTTCCTCTCCTCGGACCATACCGCATCTATTTATCTGCCAGTTAAGTAAGTATCTTCATTGTTCTGGGGGTTTGCACGGAGGTGGACGTGCTTCAACGACGATGGGATTCGTCGTGGAGTTAGTTCCTGGTGCTTAGACCGTTATCCTCGCGTCAGATTTTCGAGTTGTGTAAAGTTGGGAGGCATGCAGATTGGGACCGGGCCTGGTAGTTTTTGTCTTGCGCAGAGTGTAAAATTGATCGCTGGCGATCTGTAATACATACAACACAGTGAGAAATTGGGGTTGATGTACTCGCAATCGTTCGATTAGAATGGGAACAAATCACCCCGAGAGAGGCTTGACATGCCATCTGAATGCTCGTACTCGCTTCGCTAGCAGCCTTCGTTACCTTAGGTTGAATTGCCAGCTGTACCATGAGCAGCGGCTGGAAGTCCTGTCCATTTTATAATTGAGTTACCTTGAGACCAATAAAGAGGTAGAAGCCGACAAAGCTTGATAAATACATTGCTTTGCTAGCTTTGTGACCTGTTGGCCAGTCAGGACAACAGCGGAGGTTCAAAAAACTTGGAAGTTCATGCTGCCTACGTTGAGCTTTTGTATTATCATACTGAAAAGGAGGAACAAAAAGTTCTGCTGATGGATTGCTACCAAAAGAAATCGAGATGAAAAAAAATGATGATTGAGTGTGTCAATGGTGGATTGATGGGTAAGATTGGAAGATAGTCTGGGAACTGTGGCTGCTGGAAGAGGAGCAGTTCCTGATGTCCAACATGATTGTGGAAACTTCGTCCTGAGACGAATCTACAGCTTCTGATATCACAACAAAGACAGTTGACAAGAGCGGTGAATAGAAAAAACTCTGAATCTCTGCGATTAGTCTGCATTGAAGAGAAAAATGAAAGCTTTTTGATGGTAAGCAACTACAGAGACGGTGTGGTAGAAACATCACCATTAGAGATTTAATGCGTGTTTGTAAAACACTACTCATGAGGCAGGAATACGAGGTCAATAATGGATTATGCACTATTGAATTCAGTCAAGAGAATAAGCTTGCCTTTCGCTTTGCAATCGCAGTCCGACCAACGATGCAGATAATATGATTCAAATCATACCGAGTAGCATGAGGCGTACATGTGAACCGATGGCTGCAATGCATTAAACGACACCAATGGCGGATTTCCATGGAACCAAACTTGATTTGACTTGACAAGGAACGAGCTCTCCTCCGTGTAATTCTTCAGGCTGACAGACGATGTGGACATGACTTCAAAGGTGGAATCATGCGCGTGGATTCTGACCATGACGTTCCTACCGCTGAAGGAAAAGAAAATCGGAAACAAAACATGCACCAAGCTGCTCGTAAACAGTACCTGAGCTTTTCTTTTTCGGGTCCTCCGAAACTCCTAATCTCCGTGTTGGAGATGCACGTGCAGTATCTTCTGATCCAGCTCTTACCTGTAAGTTGAAAATTAAAGAGAAGAAGGATATCAACTGACCTAGGAATTTCCGAAGGCCTCTTTGTTCGGCTACACCACGCGAACGTGTGCCACCATACACGTTGCTGTAACCTGCCAGATGCAGGCTTGATCTGAGCAATTACATCATCCCACGAGAATCCAATGGTTCTCGTGGGCCTTAAGAGTTGAGCTCTGCGATAGATCAAGTTTTGAAACTGTAGCATTGCGCAAAGCCAACAACAACACCCATGCAACCCAGCGGTACAATCAGTAGGCGAACACACCCAGCACGCTCTGTGTCATTAGCAACAGATGGCCAAGTTTCACCACCGTACACAATATCTGCAACCCTCTTGGGTCTGGCTGGGTGACGAAAAGGAAAACTTGACGTGCGGCAGCTACTGGGCGGCGTTGGCGAATGAGAAATGCCACGACAGTTCAACGCATGTGAAGAGGACTCGTAGCCCGTAGTCTCCGCTTTGCTCAAAATTGTGAACCGCATTCTTGTGCATGTCAACACTGTCACTGCATCTGATTTGTTCGACTCATGTTTCCTTTCGGGTCGGTTGCGGGGCGAGAGTTCACTGGTGTTCCGCTGAAACAGGCCAGGGAATGCAGGCTGGGGCTGGGCTGGGCGAGTGAACTGTGCTGAGGCGGAGTCCAACTCAGACGCTCGTGTTCATCCCAACCCTCAGGCATAACAGAGTTTGCATGATCCATCCCGCCGTTGCTATTCTGGTGACTTTGCGGCGCAGTCGAGCAGCCAACGTTGGAGCTGGTAGAGAAGGTCGAGAGAGGGATCGAGAGAGATCTAGAGAGAGAGAGAGAACGGCACAAGAGCATTAGTTGTGGGAAAGAAGACGGTTCGATAAAATTCCTTCCCTGCTGGAGGCGGAATGGATTTCCCTGACCAATGGCCAATGGGTGGTTTCTGGCTTGCATGCCGAAGGTGGGGAGGGAGCGACGAGGGAAGGGGGAATGGGATGCGAGATCATTGCGATCATCATCAGACGGCGGAACGATGTCGCGCAAGGCAGGATGGGCGGCTAGGCTGCAACGGGACACGCTAGGCCCGAACGGCCCCAAGCACAGAAATGTTTTGCACACTGGCCAGGCACGGGCAGATTCTGATTGGCTGCGTGCCTGGGATCCACCGTGGAGCCACCCGCAACCCTGCAACTGGTGGCTGGATGGAGCCCCGTAGCCCCGTCTCTCCAACTAGCAGCTCGCACCAACTTACTTTACACTCCCGGCCCACGTTCTCGTTTACCTGCGCGCTCCTTCAAATTTCAACATCCCTCTTCTACCTCCCTCGCCCAACCCCAACCAACAGTCCGTACAGACACACTTGTACATATCCATTCTTTCTACAAGCCACCGACATCTGAGATATCGTTTCCCCCTCACCTTCTTTCCAGACAGACCAAACCTTCTTCCAATCGCTAGTCGACCAGCACATTCACTCATCTACAGACCGCACTGCACTTCAAGAACTCGAATCCGCCTCATACTTTTTGTGCCAACTCCTCTCCCAAGCATACCATCAAGCATACCGTCCGTCACCCCGTACCTACCATCACCATGAAGTCAACAACTTTCGCTCTTGCGTCTCTCCTGGTCACTGCTGCCGTCGCTCAACCACATCGTCATCAACACCAACATCTCGCAAAGCACGAAAAGCGCGCAGAGACTGTTGTCTGGGTCACAGACTACGACTACGTGACGGAGACAGTCGGCATCACAACAACTATCTGGGTCACAGCAGGTTACGTTGAGCCTACCTCGACTTCAGTCCCAGCTCCGACGACCAAGAAGTCATCCACCACTCTCTCTACATCCGCAGTTGCCGCTCAGTTCTTCGAACCAGAGACTCTCCCTGCAACCTCCTCATCTACATCTGTCTACGTCGCACCAACTCCTACCCCGGTCTACGTTGCTCCCACATCAGCTGCCCCCGTCCCAACAACCACCAGCACGACCCCCGTCTATGTTGCCCCAGTCGTAGCATCAAGCTCCAGCCCAGCAGCTCAAGTGTACACCCAAGCCGCAGCTCCCGTTGTGCAGCCCACCACCACCGCAGCAGCAGCAGCAGTCGCAACACAAGCCTCCTCAGGATCCTCATCCAGCTCCTCCACTGGCGAGTGCTCGACCGGCTCCACATGCGCGGGAGACATCACTTACTATGAAGCTGGCCTCGGAGCATGTGGATGGACCAATGACGGCAGCACTGAGAAGGTCGTTGCTCTTCCCCACGGCCTGATGGGCACGCAATCCAACGGCAACCCATACTGTGGCAAGACGATCACTATCAAGTGCACCACCACTGGCAAGACTACTACAGCCAAGGTTGTAGACAAATGCATGGGCTGTGTCGGATATGCCATCGATCTCTCCAACGCCGCCTTCCTTGACCTCGATGATCTGTCTGTTGGCCGCACAACAGCCACTTGGTGGTTCAACTAAGCTAGCAAAGCTGGATGACGCATGCTTTGAGAGTCGAACTCTCAGCATGCATTGCACATGACGCTCGATACCGGTATTCGAACGTCTACGACTCTCTTTTACACTTACGGCATGAACATAGACTGGAACGGAAAGGACAGAACTGGAGGCAAACTTGTATGGCGGCGTAGCATGAAAAGTGCAACTGGAAAAAAACTCAAAATCATATGATGACTTTATGATGGCGTTGTATCTGGATCTATGTGCCGGGAGCACATCTGGGGTTTGGATGGACGGCCATGAACTGGATTGAAGCATTAGAACTTCTTGTAAATATTTACACCTTAGTGTTTGATAGCACTACCATAACTGAACAATAACAATGGAATATGGCACCTGACTCCTCCGTTTCAAATTAAGATTCCTCTCCATCTTCCTCCTATATCATCCCTCCATCATTAATGTCTAGAAAACTTGCATCCTTCTCTCAAGATGCATGGGTTAGTACCAGGCCAATCCAACCCAACCCAACCACACATGTCTTGCTTGCAAACCGGTCGTTCGTTGCATTCATACCGCAGATCTCTCCTCCCTGTTTGCTACCATCTCCTCCGCGCTTACACGGACATCGAGCTCCCGCACGCCAGTCTCCTCTGTCTGTTTGGCTCCTGTTCCATAGGTAGACACAGATGAATAGTCGTGAAGCACGAGGACGGCTATCACGAGATAAGGTCATTGCTTCGCTTTTTGGACCCTTTCTGGCCGTCTGTTGGTTCGCCAGTAGGATTGGACTGCTGTGCAATGTCTTGAGAAGAGAGGTTCGCCTGTGTTTGGGGCGGGGCCTCGCTGTCTTGAGCTCCTGTCTCTGGTACAGATGGCATGGCAAGTTGTGATTTTGCATTTGCCGCGGAAATCTCCTGCTTCAGTGCATCTGCCTCTGCATTCTTGCCTAGCTTGTCATATGTCTTCGCGAGGATCTTCATGCCCTTGCGTGTAGACGGGTGAGTATTGCCAAGCATTGTTCTACTCAACTCGATCGTTTGCTTCTGTAGTGTTTCTGCCTCTGCATATCTCCCCTGGTAGTAATATAAATTTGCGAGGTTATTTGTACTCTCTAGTGTTGACGGGTGGGTGTGTCCCAGCACCACTAGCCGTAACTTGAGTGTCTGCTGGTGCAGGGCCTCGGCCTCTGCGTACTTGCCCTGGGATTGATATATAACCGCAAGGTTATTCATACTATCCAGCGTTGCCGTGTGAGTACTGCCAAGTGACTCTCTTTGTAATTTGAGAGTTTGTTGCTGCAAGCTCTCCGCCTCTGCGTACTTTCCCTGGGATTGATATACAATTGCGAGGTTATTCATACTGTCTAGCGTTGCTGGGTGGGTACTGCCGAGTGACGTTCTTTTTAATTCGAGAGTTTGCTGCTGTAAGGTCTCGGCCTCTGCGTACTTTCCCTGGGATTGATATACAATTGCGAGGTTATTCATACTATCTAGCGTTGCCGTGTGAGTACTGCCGAGTGACGTTCTTTTTAATTCGAGAGTTTGTTGCTGCAAGCTCTCAGCCTCTACGTACTTTTCCAGGTATCGATATACAACTGCGAGATTGTTCATGATATCGAGGAGCCCCACGTCAGTATCGCTATACGCTACCTTGAGTAATTCTAAGGCTTGGCAATACTTGGACTCTGCTTCGGAATATTTCCCCGTCTGGAGAAAATACTCTCCAATATTATACGCTAGAACTGCTCGCGAATGCCTCATATCGTCTGAAAAATCCGAAAAATCCGAAAAATTGAAAACGCATTGAGCATGAGGAATGTACAAGGTGCACACGTCTCTGTTTTCGTGCTGGTAGAACGGAAACATCTCCTCAACTTTCTTCAAAGCCACGCAGCTCCATCGCCTAAGTTGTCCCTGACTTTCCAGCCAATTGCGTACTGATAATTGGACAAGTCGATGCATGTCATATGACTTTCCTCCTTCACGAGAGGTAATAAAGGCATATGCTTTCAATATTCCAATCGCTTTGCTTTGCTGGATCTTAGAAGCTGTCGGCAAGAGTGGCTGAGGAATATCCTGTCTCGCGACACAAGACATGAAGCATAAATATTCTGCCGCGAGGGGCTCATCTCTTTGAATTTGATGAAACGAGATCAACCAAGTCAAAGCAATAGGATTTGTTGTTCTTTCATACCGCCCATGGTCTTCAAAGTCCTGGCTGAGAACTTCTATGAGTTCTTGATCGCTTGATTGGCAAAGATCAAGATACCCATCGACCGATTCCTGCTGTTCATTGATGTAAGCAGCAGCCTGCTTGATCGCAAGTGGGAGGTATGTTAGAAGCTTGACCAACTCCATTGGGCTACTCGCAGAACTCGGAGCGTTGGTAATCAAGCTTTCTTGCAGGAGTTTAACTGAGTCAATTCCACTCATCTCTCTGACAGTTACAACATTATTTCCAGCGTGTCTGACTGCTACCTGATGGTTGCGGGTAGTGAGAATAATTGAGCCATATCGGCTTACTGGAAGGGAGTCGGCCAACGGCAGGGAGGTAGAGCTCTGGTTACTCCCATCAGGTCCTTTATATAGTGCGTTGAGGTTATCAGCATTGTCCACGATCAAAAGCCACCTCCCTGTATCTTCTCTACTCAGATGGGCTTTCACAAGGGATTGAACATCCGCCTTGTCGTCGTCGATGCCGACCACGTTAAGCTCTTGGCCTATTTGGCGATACGCTGCATTAAAGCTTGTGGAGCTGACAGCCGAGACCCAGAATACTGAGCAACCAAGGCTCTTCTCTCGAATTAGCCATGCAGTTTCGAGAGCAAGTTGAGTCTTGCCAATACCTCCGAGACCTGACAGTGCAACTCGATGGCCAATCGTAGTAGAACTCTCTAAAGCGAGTTTGTCCATAATCTCTATAAGTTGATCTTCACGACCCACAAAGTTTTCATTACGAAGAAATGGAACGACCCAATGCACCTTCTGTAAGGCTAGATACAGTCAGTATGCGTTGTAGGTTTACTAGGTTCTGATTCTAGGGGAGACATAATATTGGCGCTGGCTTAGACACAGGCTGTTATTTAAAGGAAACGATACATATTTTTGGGGCACAGAATTTCCTACAACTAATTCCTTAAATCTGTGGGTAAACAACCTGATAGCTATTTCAAAAAGAAACAGAAAATACATACAGACTGCAGTGGGTTGCCAAACCGCTTCTCTTGCAAGATGTCTAAGCAACTGCTTTGCTTCTGCTGCAGCGACAGCTGCCGCATATCTTTGCCAATCCTTGTTTTTATGGGAATCAGAGTAATCACAGATACCTTTGATGATAAGGCAGGGGAAGTCATTCATCAGGCCGGCGGCCTCCATCTCAAAACATAGCACACTTTCGCCCATCTCGTTCGAAAGTGAATCTCGTCTCTTCGCATCCTTCATAACCTGATTTCCAGAGGCGATCAGTCCACAGTGAACTTTTCGTACACGAGCGCCTGTACTTTGTTCCAGGGGGGTGAAATGTGAAAGACATAATTCACAACTGCCACTCCCACTATGTTCATCCTCCGCTTTGAATACAACATCCCTTAGCATTTCAGGTGAGGCATATTCATCCTTCATGTGAGGGTACTTTTTGGACAGCTCTTGAAGATGTATATGAGACTGGTCACCAAACATCTCAATCTCACTCTCTAGAGATGAGAGTGCGATAAGAAGAGACCTTGGTGGGCTGTTCAAATGGCCGGTTCGAATGAACTTACCGTCGATCATCGCCTTCCCAAAATCGTACTGAACCACTCCTCCAAACTTCAAGCCTGGCTTACTGATCACCACATCTCCAAGGTGAACACCATGCTTGGGTACGCCACCTCCAATTCCAACCATCAAGCCTATACGTATGCTGAAACTGCGGAGCATGTCCTTGGCAACAGAGGTCGCAGAAGTTGTGCCGTACTCGCCTGACGGTAAACATGCGATCACAATGTTGTGGCCACACATAGATCCATATAAATAGACGTTGAAATCATTTGGCAGTTGTGGCAGTGATTCATGCCTGACATCAAACATAGCGCTTCCCGCTGCTAGTTCAATGGGCAGTGCGCATATCCAGCCTACTGTGTATTCCTCCCGCTTCAGAGCTGGTACCAGAACTGTTCGAGCAGGATGATTAATCCGAGAGGCATTATCTTCCAAGTCGGTGAGGTCAAGAGAGCTCATTTTGGTGACCAATATATGAGGCTGTTGAGCCATGAAGGTAACGAATGCGCTTATATTGAAGAATCCCACGCATGGAAACAGAGCAAGAAAATACTATCTGTTGGATAGTGGGCGGAGAAGAGGATAAGATTTAGCTAGCAGCGGATATCGAGAGCGTGGTGTGGTATATCGCCGTCGATTGCAGAGCCTTACAAGGTGCGAGCCACAGCCGTACAGCAAACAGACTACGCCAGCTATGGAAAAATGGCGGCCGTTGCTTCCAGAGAATTCTTAGCAGACAGGCTGCAGAATTCGGAAGCTAGAAGAGCGAATGAGATGTATCTGGTCAAGAAAGAGATGCGAGCGATGCAACAGATCATTTGGCACTCGATGAAGACAGGCGAGGCTACCAGTTGAGGTCGTCACTTGGGCAGAAGCGACCCCAGCAAGCAGCCCTCACTCTTTCGCAGACTCAACTGAACTCTGGAGGATA
This sequence comes from Articulospora tetracladia, assembly GCA_003415645.1. Classification (NCBI taxonomy): domain Eukaryota; kingdom Fungi; phylum Ascomycota; class Leotiomycetes; order Helotiales; family Discinellaceae; genus Articulospora; species Articulospora tetracladia. Next base: position 1,171,719 of record PYIV01000003.1, on the reverse strand, counting down.
AAAGAAAGTAATGCACTACCGACACATAATTCATAGTTGTGTTGATATAATAGCTAGCGTCTAAGGTATAACTTAAACGATAATAAGGGCATGAACAGGTCGCTGGTGGACGAGTATACATCCCATAATGCAAGATTGACTCGACAATGGCACGTGACCCGATGTGGCACGTAAGATCGTAAGTGGTTTGCTTACTCAGGTGAACTCATCTAGACTTCTAAAAATTATAGAATAGAGACTAAATTGCAATTATCTTCAGTTTGATGTTGTGCCTTCTGCTTTTATGTCTTTGTTCGAAAAGGTATCGACTAGGTGGCATCACTATTCTCATTGGACAAGAGTAAACATCAAGTCTTTGTCTAGCATTGCCTGATTTACATGAGAGCTCTTGTCTTTTCCGTTTGCAAATTCATTGCGGTTTTGTTGTAAAATCCTGTTCGTAGTTATTTTGTGTGGAATAGCTAGGTCTAAAGCTTGGTGCAGCACTAACTCATCAAATCATCCTACTAGTGAATCGCAGCTCATCGAACCTACCAAGCTTTCATACTTTTCTGGTTGAAAGAGCGCGTTACTTACTACACAGTCGTCATGTTTTCGAAACAAGAATCCACATTCTTCCCCTCGCAATGTTTTCTCCAACTCGCTCGGTATGCATATAATCACACTTGCAGACTTCCTAAGCTGACCCTGGCAAAGAAACCACCTCTCATTACCCGGAACTAAACGTGTATCTCTCGCCAGGATAGGATTCAGCTCTTGGTCGTCTTCTAGGTCTCAAATCCTCGATTTCTCCTCTTTAGCCTACCAATTCGCTTCTGCTTTTCTCATCTGTAAGGCCCAGGATGGGGACAGCGGAAAGTTGTATTATAAGAAGAACGTTACAAACTCCGAGTTTGGACATGCACTTAACAGTGAACTGAAGAGTTTGTTGGAGTATGCCATGAAGGAAGCTAAGGTAGCAGAAGCAGGAAGGTATGTGTTGAGTGATCCATCCCAAGCAGGACGGTAGAGAGTGAGAACGGGACAGGATAGACTACTGATTAGAGACTCGCAGTAGTTCAATCCAAATGTCCATCCCGCACCTGGATTGCAGAGTACATATTCAAGTTGAAGTCCTTACTCTGCCCCACAACGGCATTCTAAGACATAGCAAAGATATCCTCAATGTCTACATCTCACTCGCCCCTCCGGACGAACAAGGAGAAGATATAGTACAGCAGATAGTAGGGTGCTGGAAATGGTGTATAATCAAGGTAGGTCCGTGGAGTCTCTTCTGGGGTCAGGATTTGTGTCTTGGTGGCAGTAAGGAAGCTAGCAGAGGAACGAGGGAGTGGTGGTGCTGTGGCGGAGGTAATGGAGAGGACGAAGGAGAGGACGAAGGAGAGGTCTGGAAGCCTCTTCTTGTTAAACTGTAGCCGCGTATACAGGAGTAATAGTGACATAGCTGAGAACAATTACCATTGAGCTGAAGTAAAGACTGTTTGAGTCGTATATGATGCCAGAAAGCAAGGCCACATGTGCGAGCAGATCGCTCTCCATAGCTTATCATCAATATCTCACTAAGTCCAAGTAATCAAGACCATCTTGAGAAACAATCGCGCGGTATTGAATGCAAGATTTGCTGTTGGAAGGTGGAGACACTTGTTGATACAATATTACACGGCACTTACTGAATCCAGCCCTTCTAACTCGCAGGCGCGCTGTCCTCTCCCTCACTAGGAACCAAAACCTTCTTCTCCTCCAAAAGCTTCGCCAACTCCCCATTCTGATGCATAGCCACCAAAATATCGCATCCACCTACAAATTCCTTCTCGACGTATAGCTGGGGTATCGTTGGCCAGTCTGAGTATTCTTTGATTCCTATTAACACATCGCATTAGCATTTCCTTACTTCTTTCAGGTCTATTATCCAGCTCCCAAAACCAGCGAAAAGGACACGGGAGACATACCAGCCCTTAAAGCGTCATCCTCAAGCACATTGAATGCTGTAAACTTGGCTGGATCCAAACCCTGCAGTCCCAAAATCTGTATGCTAGCTCTCGAGAAGCCGCATTGAGGCGTCTCGGGTGTGCCTTTCATGAACAGTACGACGGGAGCGGAAGCTACTGCCTTGTCGATTGCGGCCTTGGTTTCTGTCGAGAGGAAACGGCTGGTGATCGGGGTGAACTTGGAGGCGAAGGAGGGTGAGGGACGGGCTGCGTGGCGGAATGCCTGTAATCATTAGCTTCTGTGAAGAAGGGAATGCGATGAGATGGGAAAGAAGAGTAGTACCGATGTGAGGGATCTGGAGAACATCTTGGTGACTGTTGGCTTCTGAGATGGTTGAATGGAGGGAAGAAAAAGTTGCCCAGTTGTGTGACTCTCAGTCAATCGTACACAACTCCGTGGAGCTTTTAGATTTCGATTTAAATCCGATGCGCAATGGCAGAGATTTCAAGATCGCAGCACGAAATATATCGTTCAATATAATTCCTGCCGTGAACTGGAATGAGTGAAGAATTAGTGAGTGTACCTCGGAGCTCGAATCTCGAATCGATGATGTCGATTGGAAATCCACGAGGCTGACCAATCAAGCTTGGTTGGTAACAAGGCTGAGTGAATATCACCCCACGAAGCACAAGCTTCCAGAGAGGCATCACTCACATACACTGTTCTCTCTATTTCAGAGATTATTATCTCAAATATGTCCATCTACCAACCCCCTTGACTCGACATTGTTTTGATCCGAAGATCACCTCTCCAGACTAAACCTTTAACCATCTCCGTCACCCACAGCAAAGATGCAATCAACCCAACAAACCACGAGTGCTACTCACCCCTCCTCCTTCTCTGCCGCCGCCTTTGCCAATGACAACAAACACCACCTCCTACTTGCCGCTTCTGGCTCGGTAGCAACTATCAAAATCCCCAACATCCTCAACGCGCTCTCCTCGTATCGCAACCTCTCTATTCGACTCTTACTCACGTCCTCTGCGCGGTCTTTCCTCACCGGCCAAAGCGCCGAGCAGCCGTCGCTCTCCTCGCTCCTGTCTATCCCAAACGTGGACTCGATCTTCGTTGATGAAGACGAGTGGACTGTGCCCTGGAAGCGGGGCAATGACATCCTACATATCGAGCTGAGGAGGTGGGCGCATGTGCTTGTTATTGCTCCGCTGTCGGCAAACACCATGGCCAAAATTGTGGGAGGGCTGGCTGATAATCTGCTGACCAGCGTGGTGCGTGCGTGGGATACGGAGGGGTTTACCGAAGATAATTCCGTAGCTAATGGGAGGAGCGGGGGAGTGAGGAAGAAGAAGAGGATTATTGTTGCACCTGCTATGAATACAGCTATGTGGAGGCATCCGGTGACGAAAACTCAGTTGAGAGTGTTGGAGGATGACTGGGGCGTGGATGAGGGGAAGGGAAAAGAGAACGAAGGGGGGTGAGGTTGCATGGTAGTATTGCTGGCGATGGGGATTGCGAAGATGAGGTAGGGCAAGGATGGTTCGAAGTCCTGAGGCCCATGGAGAAGGAGTTAGCTTGTGGAGATGTAGGCACTGGGGCGATGAAGGATTGGAAAGAGATTGTGGAAGTTATTGAGAAGAGGTTGGGTCTCTGAGAAGAGCTTGAAGTGTGGCATTAAGCCTCTGGGGGAGTTGTAATGTTTGTTGGTAGGCTGGCTTGTTTCTTTGTCCCTACATCTGCTGAAGTATAAGGTATTGAGTTTGCAAATGACGAGAAAAATATCAATCTCATGAATAATTATCAGTCAGATAATCGGATCATGCCTAATTGCTGAATTTAGCTGTCCAAAGATAATAATCCGAACATGCCCAAAACATAAAATTGACAAGAACTTCAATATCCTTAGCAACCACCTTGCATCCAATAGCTCTCCCCTAAGCCATGGTTCTCTAAAATAGTTCCTCCTACGGTCCCTTGAATTCCGCAGTTGAAGTGGTGGAGTGTTGTCCGATTGTCTACGTAGAAGCTTCGCCTCACCCCCTTTGTTTCGCTTAGGATAGGAGTAACATTTCTCAAAGCGAAGACAACACAACTCGGAGCACAACCCAGCAGTCCTTGCCTCTCTTACAACGATGTGTTATCTTCGATTTGTCCCCAAATTATGTATATATTTGCACATGGAACTAAGAAAAAGGGGTTTAAGTGCAAGCAAATAAATGCGTTTCTTCGTTTCTGGCTCAAGTGCCTGTCTAGTGGCATGCTTTGCTAATGTTACATTTCATGACACACAATCATTATACACCTCCCCTAATCAACACCTATTTCTTCATTCGCTTCACCTCTTTGTCACTGGCTGCACTGAGAACACTCGCGCTCCTCTTGTGACCGCTTCCTGGTCTGGGAGCTAAAGATGAAGCCTCAGTACCTGCCATCTTCACATCCTCATCCTTGGACTCAGTCTCTGCCTCAGCAGGATCATCCTTTGCTTCATCTTTTGCTTCCCCATCCGCAGCATCTTTCTCGTCTTTATCTTCACCCTTTTGTTCCGGTTCCGGTTCTGGCTCACCACGCTCAGCTCTCAGAGCCGCCATCTTAGCCTCCAACTGCCCCCGAACAAGACTCATATCACCCATCACCTTGTCCAATTTCTTCTTCTCATCAAGCATCAGGCCGACATTGGCAAGAAGACCATCAAACACCTCACCAACTTGCTGTGTAGGCATGATAAGTCTGGGCCTGACGCCTAATTCAACAAGTGCATTGCTGATTCTGGCCTGTTGCGACGTGGATTTGCCTACGATGGGCTTCATAATCTTGTCGTGTCGGAAGGAGGGTCCACTTGTAGTAGCTTTGTCGATCTTGCGTACACCAAACAAAGCCTCTTCCTCAGGAGAGAGTACACGGCGCTCACTGACCCCTGGTTGGGCACCCTTCTTGTTGTTAGGCATACCGCTAGGGCCCGAGATAGATTCTCTGACCGAGCTCTCGCGTCGATCGAAGTTGGGTGGTTGATTTGGATTGCTGGGACCAGCTGGACTGACACCCTCGCCACCCATGATAGATCGTCTGTTCTTCTTGGATTTGTCTGAGGACATGAGTTGTTGGAGGAGTTGTTGAAGGCCTTGACTAGAGGTGTAGATTCCAATATTGCCGGAGCTGGCTGGAGCCTCTAACCGAGAGTACAACTCTTGTCGCTGTTCACTCAACTTGTCAGATCGTTGCATGATCCGCTTGAGTTCCAACACAAGGCTCTCCTCCTCTCGAACTTCCTCTTTGGTCCTGGTAAATGTAGCCTCAGCAAACTCCTTTCGCTTCTTCTCGTTTGCAGCGTTGTAGTTTTGCATGAGTTGAAGCAGATTGAACTCCGCACCATTCATAACCTCAACCCTCTTATTCACTTGCATCATCTCCATCGCAACTTTGTAGTATCGTGCCTTCAAGTCTTCCATAGTTCGCTCCTTTTGCATCTGAACTATAGCCACCTCCATGGCTCCCTCTTCCATCGGCGGTACAACGGGTGTGTATTCATAGCGATCCCAGATGATAGGCCATCTCAGATCGTATTCCTGTGCCAAGCCCAAAAGGTAGTCCGTCTCATCTCTCGTCCAGCCCTCATCACGAAGTTTCGAGTTGTAAATCTCATCATCGTATTGAGGAACGCTGACTTGGACATTATATTTCGCAAAAGTCGACTCCTCTGCTACGGGCTCAGATCTAGTCGCGTTTTCCTCTTCAGCACTTGCATCCTCTGCGCCAGCCGCTGGTACAACTTCCTCCTTCCTCTTCCAGTGTTGCAATGTGAACTCTTTGTCGTCGCGAGCCGAGTTGGTAAATGGTCTCCGCTCCCACCTCGCGGCTGGTTTACGCGCTCCAAACCGCCGCTTCTTGAACACAGTCACCTCGGGAACGATCGCGATGGGGTTGTCTCCACTCAGATTCTGTACTTCGCGCGCAAGACCCTTCAAGACCTGTCGTGGTGCTGGGACTTTGGCCTTCTTGGCTGGTCGTGGAGTTGCCTCGCCTGGGAGGTCCAGCATGTCGCGGACATCGTGTGAAGTCATCTCGAGTTAGGGCGCTCAACGATCTTGACAGCGTAATATCTCCCGATTGATGACTTTGTAGCGTCGCGCTGTGTTGTGATGGGGAATTGAATGGTTGATTGATTCTCGACTCTCAAGGCTCGAAATAGTCTTATCGACTATCTCCACGTGACACGTGAATTTGGTGATGAAGTCGCGAAGGACAAGGTGGCAGACATTCAGGAGATTTTGCTCGCGCGACCAATTCCCATCCTCCGACTTGGAACTATCTTCACTACGACTCCCCAATTTTCTCGTGGCAGCTCCAACCATGCGGTCGATAATTCCTCTCCTATCCCTGGGCGCGCTGCTCGCGCCTGTGCAGGCTCTCTACTTCTACATCGACGGCACGACCCCTAAGTGCTTCTTCGAGGAATTACCAAAGGACACGCTCGTCGTTGGCCACTACACAGCAGAGGAGTATGATGATCAGCGCAAAGTCTGGTCGAAGCACGATGGATTGAACATTTTCATCTCTGTCGATGTATGTAGTTCTATTCCCAGTTCCTAGTCGACGGAGGCACAAACATATACTAACAATCCCCCAGGAAGTATTTGACAATGACCACCGCGTCGTCTCGCAGAAAGGCTCGTCTGCTGGCCGCTTCACATTCAGCGCTGCCGATTCAGGCGACCACAAGATCTGCTTCACCCCCTCATCGAACTCAGGTGGCTCAGGCTGGCTATCGGCTCTCCATCCCATGGGCGGTATCAAGCTGACGCTCGACTTGGCCATTGGAGAGACCAGCGCCATTGAAAGTACGGACAAGGGCAAGATCCAGGACATCGTCAAGAGAGTCAAGGACTTGAACGGTAGACTACAGGATATTCGCCGAGAACAGGTTTTCCAACGTGTAAGTCTTTCTCATTTCACATCACCCGGAGCATTCCTCTAGACTTCACATCCCAAACCTATACGAGCTATACCCCAGAGAGCCCCAATCACATAGCATGCCCAAACCACTAACATCCTTCCAGGAACGCGAAGCAGAATTCAGAGATCAATCCGAATCAACCAATGCCCGCGTCGTCCGATGGTCATTAGTACAACTAGTTGTGCTGGGAATAACCTGTGCCTGGCAACTGTCCCACCTGCGATCCTTCTTCATCAAGCAGAAGTTAACATAGAACCAACCTACTTTTGCACGGATTATAGATGGTAAAGCACGGAGGGTGGATCATGATGACTTTTGGGTCGCGATGTTGTATGTAAGCTTTTATGGGAATGGAAGACATAGCTGGCTGGCGTAGCCGGATGAATCAATGGAAGGATGAATGAAGTAGAAACATAAACGAAACACAGTCACAGATATAGTCACAATCAAAAACACCAAAGCTCCAGCCAGCACAGAAATTCAAAGCCGCCTGTGAGAATATCACACATAGAAACATATACATCCACATACACATAATTCACCACATTATACTTCCCAAACATCCTTCTCTCCTACTTCCTCCTCCCATCCATCCACCTTGCACCTCACACTTTCAACATTCAACATTAAACCTTGCACATCATGAGCAAGTGAGGAGGCGTCCGTCTCCAGACAGACAGACAGACAGGGTAGAGATGATCAGTGACCAGTCAACAGATAGTCAATAGCAAGCCAGCAAGCCAGCAAGCCTACCATCCTTCAGCTCTGACGCGTATGGCACATGCAGCTTCCCTGCTCACGGGAATTGTTGAGGTTCTACAGCATTGGTTACCGATCCAAGGTATGTTACGGTCAGAGGCTGATACTGGCGTTGGAGGATCAGAGAGGGAGGGGTGGTGCATGAGGTCGTCTTCTCATTTCGTACATTCAAGGATGATTGAGACATTCACGTTCACATTCACGCTCACAGGCAAAACCCCATGTTTTTGACTTTTAATACTTTTTTCCATTTCGTGAAGAACTACGAAGCCCGAAAAATTCTCAAGTCCCACCCATGTATCTATTTCACCCAGTTCGCCGTTGCTTCAATTCGCTCCGCGCCGGAAAAGTACAGAAAAGGCGATACTACTGAATTTCCCTTCCGTGCAGCCAGATCCATGCGTCTCTTTGTACGTCGAGGTACCCACCTCACCCGTACTGTGAAATTGAGAATGCGAATGCCGTAGAGGAAAAGGGGTGAAAAGCAAAATATTAGTCTTGAAGTAAGCTGTGACATGAGCCGTTGCGCCGAGATGGGATGTGAGAGGTCGGTTGACATGAAGGATCCGTTGGTTTGTGCGGAGTTGGTCTTGCAATGACCGAGAGCGATGTATATGTGACAAGAGCGAGAGTCGTATCTGCTTCAGCAGAGGAAAATGACAGTTTTGCGAGCCTCTGTTGGCTTACAGGAAGGTTACATGATCTGATTAGGAAGGTTCTTGTGGAGCATTTGATCGGATGCCTCCAGAAGAGGGCGGTATCGATCCAAGCGGAGGAGAATCGGACATATTACGCAAGTTGGGGAGTTTATGGTGACAAGTTCATCCTATACGTTTATCAGAATACGCTCTCTGCTTGTCATGACGTCTAACTAACCGCAGCATAGAGTCTTCATGAGTTTCTGGAAGCCGGTCGGTTGAGGTTCCTGTGGTCTCCCATTCTGTGGGAGGGGATTCATATTTGGCTGCGCTGTCATCCTTTGAGGCAGGTTGTTCGAGCTGTTCTGGAACTGTGCCTGGGTTGAGCCGGTTGGAGTAGCGACGTCTTGGAGGCCCCCCGCCGCTCCGCTGCTGCGTTTTGGGACCAAGCCGCCTTGGGCGTTTGGTCGATCGCGCGTCTTGCCCATCCCCGGTTTGATTGGGGATGGTGGCGGGGGTTGCGCGGCGTTTAAACGGGCGGCAGTGAGGTGACCTGGTGTGCTGTTTCCTCGTGTGGTTCCGTGTAGTTCCCGAGCTGACGCTCCAGGAGCAACGTTTGGTTGATGCAACATGTGTTGAGAAGGATGTTGCTTCATGGCCTCCCATCCCTTTCCGTTGTTCAACTTCATCCAGTCGTACTCCCCATCCTCAACTTCTCCGGTGTTCTTCAAGGCCTGGGTGAACAGGTCGCGGAGGTAATCGTAATCCGGGGTATCCTCGAATCCCAAGTTACGGACGTAGCTCAGGTATTTGTTGACCTCATCTGGGAAGCCGTCGCAGAGATCCTTGATGGCAGTGGTCTGCTTCTTCTCTCCAATCTTCTCGTACTTCTGCTTGTTGGTGGCAGCCTTCAGTCCTTGCCATGGGAGCCCACCTCTGAGGAAATACATGAACACATGTCCTAAAGCTTCCAGATCATCTCTTCTCGATTGTTCCCGACCCAGATGTGTGTTGATGCTCATATATCTTGCGGTTCCTGATAGTGATTTCCGCTCACGGTATGGGATGTGTTGTTTCGTCTTGGGATCCCGATATTGCTTGGCCATTCCAAAATCCACCACGTGGATTACATTAGCTGCCTTGGATCCTGGTCGACCGATGAGGAAGTTGTCCGGCTTGATGTCGCGGTAAATGAGGTTCTTCTCGTGGATGGTTTGGACGCGTGAGAGCTGAAAACATTAGCCAAGACTCGCCCGAACAGTTTCTCATCAATTACCATCTGCTTTGCTACCATCACCACGGTCTTGATTGTGAATCTCCGGTTGCAGTGATCGAAGAGATCCTCGAGGGAGGGCCCCAAGAGGTCGATCACCAGGATGTTGTGCAGACCCTCTTGGCCGAAGTAGTAGACATTAGGGATACCGGCTAGGCAGACATCAGTATTGGAGTCTTCAGAACAGCTCTATAGGATACTCACGGCATCCAACAAGTATTTTGTATGTTCGATACTCGTCTCGTAATTGTGGGGCGTCGCTCTTTCGAGGCTCCTGAATGAGATGAGGATTAGCTCTTGTTGACACGAAATCTGCAGTCGTGACGGCGACGAGCTCATCAATTGAGAGCCGCTGAGTCACGGCAGCAGTGTGCGAAGGAATGGCAGACGTACGAATTTGATGGCAACTTGTTGATTGTTCAACAGGTTGGTGCCCTCGAAAATCACACCGAACGAACCCTCTCCGATTTTCTTGCCCACGCGGTAGTGCACACCCACGACGTTGGAGGATGAGGAAGCCATGGCGAGGAATTAAGAGCTCAGGAACGAGCTCTGGAGCGATTGAGCGTCAACGTCGTCTCGCGGATCTGGGGACAGGCTGATGCAAGCGTGGTGGTGACTCGTCGGGATGAGAGTGCGTGCGTGAGGCTCTGGTCGACGGGGATGGAACACGCGACGACGACGACGACTGTGGCGAGGAGAGCAAAGAGTCAGCGGTTTCTTGATCACCCCAATAGGACCCCAAGAAGGATTGTCCACGCCGACGACGATTGTCCGTCGTTGATGATGGGGATTTGCGAGCGAGCGAGCGATCGAGCAAGCAGGTGAGGTAGGAGAAGCACAGGAGGTGAAGTGAGGTAAGTTAAATTGGTCCTGCAGTCGGCAGACTCACTCGAAGCGCAGGCTACCGGAGTAGGAGATGGAGGTGGTGTAGGCGGAGGTTGTTGGCTGGGCGGCGGGTGGGTGGATTAATTAGGGTGTGGTGCTGTGTGGTGGTAGGGCGGGCCAGGGCTGCAGCAACAGCAGCGCACTTTTTCCAACGGGGCGGTACTGGACACCACTCAAATGCAGATGCAGATGCAAACGCAGCAGAACACAGCACAGAGCACGACAGGACAGGACAGCACAGCACAGCACAGCACAGCACAGCACAGCACAGCACAGCACAGCACAGCACAGCAAATCCACGCAGTCAACGGGCGACGGAGGCAAGGAGGGAGGTTCTGCTTTTCTTCAAAACGCGAGCATGAAGATGTGAAGATGGAGGTTGAGGTGCAGTGTATCTTGGGGCTGTGGTCCGTGAGTGGCGCACAGATTGGCTGCTGGGACACAGGAGATTTGACGGTCAGGGAGAACGAGGGACGCTCATCTCATCCGGCTTGCGGGTAGGGGCGGTGGGTAGTTCAGGATGGGGGATGGGAGAGGACCGGATGGGATAGGGTATGATGGGACATGATAGGATGAGATGGGGGATGAGATGGGCATGGACAATGCGAATGTTTGCGTGGCGGAATGTGCGCATCCGGCCCCCGTACTCTATTTTTTCCCACCGACCGTAGTCCCAGTCCAGGATCGAAGTGGAAGCCGAAGTGGATCGCGCGCAGTCTGGCGGTGTCTGGTCGGTCGGTTGTTTTGGCTGTTGGCGCTGGCTCATGCACAGCGGAAGTCGATGCGCGATGCGGTGTGTTGCGGTGTGCACAGCAAAGGGGGGCCGGCTGGGGCGAGGAGGGGGGCCAGAGATTTGCCGTGGAGGGATGCGATGGGATGGAGAGGGGAGGGATAGGATCGGGATAGGATACGATAGGACAGGTTAGGTTAAGAGAGGATGGGTTAGGATGGATTAGGAACTTGGAGGTGAAGGTGAGGAGGCATAAGCATAGGGATATTATTTTAGGAGAATTAATTTTAGGACAGGAATGCTGCTGGTGCCGGATTGAGGTACTGTGCTATGGACACCAGACTGATAGGTATTAGGAACACGAGCATGTGCTAACGACCTCCCCAAAGATACTTAGGTCAGTAAACAAGGTACCTAACCTAAACTTCGGGATGCTGAAGAATGAAGCTGGATGGATGGAATGTGAAGCACTAGAAGTATGCATCTGGTGATGATCTTCTCCCTGTTGTCGTTTATACCTCTGCTCTCAATCTCCATACCAGGGACAGCACAACTTCTCGATGAGATGTTCTCATGTGCTCAGTTCCTGATCTAGACAGATTGAATAGACAGACAGACACGCACATTCACTCGCACTCACTTGCCACCCAGCACAGCACAGCAGAAACTCGTGTCAACACTTGCACATTTCTTCCCTCCACCGCCACAGCCAGCACCTCACCCCCCAATCCCCCATCCCCCATCCTTCTTCTCCCTCCCCAGCCAGTCACAACAGCGTCTCACATCTGCTCAGCCAACGACGACGCCCCAAACGCCTTCTGGAAGCACAGCATCTGAACCTGAACACCACCCCCAGGCCTGCATGGCCCCCCCAGAGCAGCCCCCAGTCCGTCGCCTCCCATTCGCCGCCGGGCAACCCCCCAAAAAGGGCCCTGTGGAAACTCCCATCCAGCGGCGAGAAGGGGATTCCGTCCAGCGTCCTCCCAAGGTCGTTTCAGTTTCAGTTTCAAGCCCTGCTGCGAACTGGTTCACGCATTCGTTCGTTCCTGTGAGCTGTTCAGGCTGGCTGGTCCAATCCGACCCAGGTCATGGATTTCATTCGGGGAGGGAGGGAGTGATTGGCGGACAGGACAGGACACGACACGACACATTGGCCTTGGGTTGCTTCGCATGACAGAGGCTATGATTGAGGAATTATTATTTTCCTGACCTAAGATAAATACGAATACAGTACTAACTGCACCTAACCCAACCCCAGAGCAAGTCACGTACTCGGCCTAGCTTTTCCGTACCGTCGTCTGCAAAAGCCTCCTTCTGCACACCACTCGGCTATCAGCATCCGTATTTTTCGGAGGCGTCTGGCGTCGACGGCGAAAAGGTCTGGAACAAAATCGATTGGGATACGGGACATGTACCTGCACCGTACGGAACTGTATGGTGCGGTACGATACGATACTATGCTGGATCTGAATAAATCAGGTGCTCGGAAAATCCAGACTCAATAAAGGTACTGTACCGTACATACGATACATACATGTGACCAAGGGGGAATCCCGAGAGACGAGACGGACAGAGTTCATTCACGGGCTCCTAGTCCTTGCTCTGGCACTCAGCTCCGTCCCAAGTCAGGTAGTGTCCGTAGCTCAGTCGCCCGGTGGCCATGCCTGACCTGTGCGGGATTGGCTCTTGACTCTTGTTTCTTGACTCTTGTCTCCTGGCATGGAATCATTCACACAATCGCAGTACTGTATGTAGAGTAGCAGTAGCATGTGCATGGACAGTGGATACTTGCCTGACCCCTCAGGAGCAGAACCGATGGGGAGTCCCGTGCTGAATCCGTGAACGATTTGACTTCCGAGGTACAGCCTAGTCTAGCATAGTCGGTGCCTTTACTTTGCTAGTAGCAAAACTGCAGCAGTCAGTCAGTCAATCTGCACTCTGCAGGAACTACCTTTTTCCTCTGCGCAACCGAGTACTCCACTACAGGGCAGCACCAGAGCACCATCCACGTCCACGCCTCGACCTGAACCGACTAAGAAAGAAAGGGACCAAGCAGAAAAAAGCTTCTGCATGCCTGTCCCCGTCCACCAGCACCAGTTCATCCAGTCATTCACTCAGTCTGATATCAATGCGAATTTAACATTCAACATTGCACACTTCCACCTCCTCTCCTGTCCATCCAAGCAACCAAGCACAGACAGACAGACAGACCCGCTTTCACCTTCCCTCCGTATGGAGTTCGCCGTGAGTCCACTTCCACTTCCACTTCCCCCTCCACTAGATGTGACAAGGACAGGGACAGACAAACACAAGAAGTATCCACAGTAAGTACTTACCTACCTACCATACCTACAGTACAGATCTCAAATCTTAAATCTGAACATGCCAACCCTCCCAACCTAGGGAAATAGACAAGACAAGACAAGACAAGAAAAGAAAGAAAAAGTCAGTCAGTCAGTGGTCGACCTGCGTGCCCGTTGAGCGACAGGCTACTGTACTGTACTGTACAGTACAGGGAAAGACGGCGGCCGCCCCACGTTCATTTCGCATCGTGATTTCATCTCCGCCGTTTTCCCCCCTGAACCATCTTTCGCCATTTTAGTTCACATGCTTGGACCAAGCAAGCAAGAAAGCAGGCAGGCAAACCCCGCAACTTTCTGCCCTGCCCTGGTCCTGGTCTGGTTCTGGTTCCTGTTCCTGCTCCCGACACCCGGTCTCACTCAACGCACCTGGCTCGGGAAAGTAATATCATCACGGCATATGCATGCAATGGCACCACCACACAGTCAAGCACAACTCCCAATTCAAGTAGGTGTCTAGGGCTAGAAAATCACCTGCTGCTGTGCAGCAAACATAGATACATATTTTGGGGTGACTGCCATCACCAGAAGCCCGTCCCGGTCTTAGGTAGTAGTACGATATTATACAAACGCTCTCTGCTGGTTCCGCATGCCAGCTCGCCGACTGGAAGGTATCAAGAAAACCCATGCAACTCGATTACAGTGAATCCATTTAAATCATCAACATCCCCATCTCCACCTCCACCTCAATATTGTTTAATTGAGCTTCGAAATTTCCCCACATTCCCATTCATCTTCTTCTTCCGCTGATACTGCGGCTTCGCCGCGTGGAGCCGCGCCTGGGCATCTTTCTTTCCATTCTCCTTGATAGCCTTCTCGATCTCCTCGAGGGCGCTGGCCGCACCAATCATGTTCTTCCCGTCAGCAGTCTCTGCAGCAAGTTCATGCTCAAAGTCCTTCTTAGCTTGCGTGAGCGCTTCTTGATACCAATTCTCAAGTCGGCACTTTTCAATAACGGCCCTCAGAGCATCATCTTCAATTTCCATATCCTTGATGATCCTCTCTCTCTGACTTGCATCAAGCCCAGCCAGATGGCGAGGCAGCTGATCGATGCCAGCTCCAAGCACATCTGAGGGTTTCATGGGAACGATGTTGGACTCCTTGCTGAACATTTCTACTTTGGTTAGATTTGGCAGAAGTTACAAAAGGATATTAACTTACTCGTCTTGAAGCAAGCTCGGAACGTCATGTACAGAGCTGACTGGGCTAACTGTTCCGAGACTTGCAGATCATCCTTCTGATTTGTGTTGTTGAGCTCAGCCCAGTTATCTCGCAACATGCATCTTCTCCAAATGATTTTCTGCAGGAGGAACTGTTCATCCTTATTCGACACACCCAGAACCGTAGCCTGGAGAGCCAGGTAAAACTGCTGAGCGCGGAAATAGGTGTGCTCCTCATGTCTCGAGCTGTCATCCATAAGAGTGAGAAGATCGATCAATGTCTCAGCTTTCATGACCTCGTGTCTAAGAAGTTGATCCATGCTAGTCTCCAAAAGAGACAAGAATGTGGGCTGGTTTCTCAAGGACTTGCTCCCGTGTACTTCCAGCGCCAGTTGAAGCTCGGCCTTCTCGTCGATGGCGGCGTTGACAGATGGAAGCACAACCTCGTTCACCTGATCCTGAATCTTGATCAAGCCAAGCTGTGTGTCGACATCTGAGACGTCTGGGCCAGCATCATCGTGCGAATTGCTGGGGTCTTGGCCGACAAGCAGAGCGAGTTTGCCCATACTTAACTCAATCTTCTTACTCCATTTGTCTTGTTCCCGCTGGAGCGCGAGTTCAAGGAGTGTCTCCGAGCCTTTGCTAAAGTCCTTCTCTCGTGTGATATCATTGATCCATGATACCTTTGCATATTCAGGTCTGTCCTGCAAGAATTCCGTCAGATATTTTTGATGGTCAGGCCACCCATCAAGCAGATCATTCATTGATCCTCCATTGATCTCAAATTCATACAAAGCGGCCGCCCACTTCATACCAAACTTCTCGAAGCATCGATTGACTTTCTCGCGCAGAGCTGATAAACGTTGCTCCCAGAGCTCGTTGTCTTCCAGGGTCAAGCCAATGTACCGATTTAACTTTGTCTTCGCCTCTCCCAGCTCTACCTGCAAGACATATGCAAGAGTACTCAAAATTTCGTGTTTCTCAGCCAGCTCGATTGCTTCATCTGGAAGCTCAAGCTCGGTGGCAAGGAGAATGATCTGCGAATCTTGTGTCGCATTTCGCATCGACTTGATTTGTTCGGCTTCCATCTGTAGTTGAGGCGAGTCCTGGGCCAAGTTCCATCTAATGCGCTCAGTGTTTGCCCTGATGGCAACATCAATCAGGACGGAGTACTCGAATCGGACCTTTTGAACAGTGGATACATCCGGCTGTCCTTCCTTTGGCGGCATACTCCAGTACTCTTTAGCTAAAACTCCTGCGAGCTCTGCCTGCTTTCTCAAGTTTTCGGTGATATAAATGGTAGATGTCCAGAATTCTGGGAGACCCTCATAATTCCTCTTCAGAATGCCATTCTCTAATTGCTCGTTGCCCAAGCCATAAAGATCTAAGTTCGAGCTTCGGAATTCATACGCTCCCTGAAGAGCTGCCAGAACAAGGTCGTCGGCCTCGCTGAGGATCTGCATGACAGAGTTGTGGTCCTTCTGACCATCCTGGTAGGTGTACTTGATGACTTGATACGCCCATGGTATTGCGACCTCAAGTTGCCAGATGTCTTTGACAAACCAGTGCCGAACACGATCAAGTTCACCTGCTTCGGCGACAGGCTCTGTCTTGTAATCCTCGTGTATGTATTCGACAACTTCAGCTAGAAGGCCACGCTTCTGGCCCTCGGGCTTCTCCTTCACACAAGAATCATATCGCTCCCATACTAACCTAGCAGCTCTTACACGTTCGGCATCCCAAAGCAATCTCCACTTAGTAACTCGATCAAGACGAATATCGTTATCTCTTATATATTCCGCAAGATCGCGCAAAGCTGCTGATCGCACTTGGAGGTTTTGATCGACAGAAGCAGGTACCGATGAGATATGAGGGGTCTGAGATCTCAGAATGTCGTTGCTCAGTTCCAAGGCCGCCTCGCCCATTTGCTCGGAGGAGAATTGCACATCGGCACGGACTGCAAAGCTGAGTAAGTTTTGGTCTTTCTTCCCAAAGAAAACAGCTTGTTCCAGCTTGCTCTTTGCTGTAACTTGTGGCGCTTTGGTCGCTGTTAATTTGGCCACGTTGGTTGCTGCAATTCGAATCACTCCTCCACCGCGAACAATAAGAACGGCTGCTGGGTATTTAGCTCTGTGACGGCGAGATTTTGTATCCTCGACACCATATGATTCATTAGGCTCCTCCATCCCAGAACCCACGATCTCAACGTTCATATCCTCCCGGAAATCAACCACATCTTCGAAAAATTTAGGAAGTAACCGTCCCTCACTTCGAAGCTGCAGATCTGGAGAGTCCGCCTCCTTCGCCATAGATATGACTACAACAGCTCGATCAAAGACAACGTAGGCTACCAGAGCTGGGTTTGGGAGATATAATCGAGTCTTTGATGTTGTGTCAGATGCAACAGGTGCAGAATAAGACTTTACGGGTCGAATGGTACCAATTCTGAGCTCATCTCTCTTCAGAATAACTTCGATGAGGAAATAGTGGCATTTGCGTTGGGACTTGAGTGATGTGAGAAGCAGCAATCGAGCACCTTGACCTTCCTCGACGTTTTGATCTGGGTCCAATGCTGGTTTGGGTGTATGTGTGAAGTCGAGAATCTCAAAGGATTCCAAGAGCAGTCCACTCAGATCGGGAGACTGTTCCTTAATTCCCATGACAAGAACCTCGCGACATTCTGCTTCTGCGTTGAGAGATGCGTGACCACCTCGATGGATATCCCAAGATTGAAGTCTTCCCTTAGTAGTCGCAATGGCAATACTCCGCTCCCCCACACGTTCTGGTGTAGCAGCCCGCACAGCTGCTATATCCGCTCGTGAGGTTGAGCTCATCAGAGCGTTTCGAAAGCTGCCAAATAGTCCTCCACCCGTGGATCCACCACCTCCTCGGAGGAACTGAACGGATACAGAGGGTCTTCCTTGTCCATCTCTAACACTCATGTATGCAGTCCTCCCAGTATTGAAAGCGAGCACAAAACCAGCGGATTCGGCATTAAGGATTTGAATAACAAATTCTCCTCCGTACATTCCTGTAATCGTATGGTCCACTCCGTTGCGCTGCAGGCGCAGGTCCATAGTAGCAGCGCTAGAAACAGACTCCCAATAAGTAATTTTGCCTGTCGATGGGATAACTACAACAAGTCCAGGATCCGTGGATGAGGCCGAAGCAGAGACCAGAGAACCGATGGGGAGAGGATCGGATACATGTTTCGAGGTTTGCGGGAGAGCGAATGTGAAGGTTTCTGGTGAAGGTGTATGAGCAGCGTAGGGCCAGACGATGGCATGAGAATGTGTTAGAACAAGCGCATAACCACTATCATCGTAGATAGCACCATGTTGATGAACTGGATAGTTTTTGTCAGTTGCATTCAATGTTAGTAGACTGTTTACATACCTGTAGCATCTGCTCGCAACCGATCTGGGAGAGCAGGTAGCTTGCTGACAGTGTATGTATCGTTGGTAGTCTGGGCAAAATTAGACCACAATCTCTCCTCGAACCTTCACAGACATACCAGTATCGTGCTTCCATCGCCCTTACTTGTTCGATCCCCCGACCTCGACTTCTTTGCCCGCACAGCAATCTCTCGTTGTGGTCCAGGAGCTTCTCTTGCGCTGGCTAGGTTGAGAAGCGCAGCCTTCTTCAGAGTCCCCTGCTTCTCCTGCGCTTCTGCCGGTGGAAGGAATGTCTGCTCTGAAAGAGCACTTCGCTGACGTTTCGAACTTGGTTGATCTGAAATACTATCCGAAGTGCGATGGCGTCTTCGTGAGGTGCGAACAGAAGCCTGCTGAGGCACGGATGGAGAAAACATGTCGAATATGTGCTGGGGGGATCTGCGAAGCTTCAAAGATATACTAAGTCAAATTCCATGAGCGATACAGCATTGTCAAGAGTGCAAACTCGATGGTGGAGATGGTATGAAGTTGGTTGAACCGCATGTGCTTTCGCGCTGCTGCACCCTGTTGATTTTCTGGATTGTTTTGAGGCTCGCTTGGCGGCGACTTACCCTGGTCGAGGCTGAAAGGAAACGCGACCGCGAGAATTCGACCTCAATGGAAGTAAGAAGCGTGTTTGTTTATTTTCTTTTTCGACATTTATCAAGTTTTCGATCGGATATCGTTCTTCATGAACTCAATCGTCAAAAAGAGTTGGACTAGAAAACAGCAGCCTCTATTTGGTTTCCTTCTGGTGCCTCACCATTCATGAAAGTGCTTTTCTTCGCGGTGATTCTGAGGAAGATGAGGATTTTAGTTGTGCGCATTGCAAGTCTTTGTTAGCTCTCTGCATGCAACAGACTACTCTTCGCAAGACCTATTTCATATCTTTAGCAAGGACACATGGCGTTGAATCTCTATATCATCTGCCTTTACTGACGTTACTGACATATCACGTGATGGAATTTCAACCCTCGACGAGGTTCATTTTCAGCCTCGTCGCTGAACGATGACGCTTTGAAGTCAAAAGTCCTACAACATAATTACTATCTTCATGCTTTCCCAATGCCACCTCCTGGTTCGGCAGCTACTGGCCTCGCGATTACAAACCCACTCATAGCGTATCGAGCATTGCTTGCAACGAAAAGAATTGAACCTGATCCTTCTCAGGTTAGTCCCTCACAAATTAAAACACATTTCTTTGTCCATCTGCTGTTCACATTGTCTCTGGGGCAAAATCCTATTCTAGATGAATGTTGGAGCAAGTGCTTCATACCTTCATGGCGATTGAAGTGGTCATTGCCGGGATAAATTGATTGGGGGTGTGGAGTCGTAAATCGCATATAGGCCAGTTAGAAAAATGTCCAGCATTCGGCCAGGGTGGCACCATTCCCCAAATGACTTCGAAGTCAGGAAGCTACTTTTCTATATTGAACTACAGATAATTGGATGTATAACACAAGAGGCTTTAATTTCTCTGGATCTCTTTCGATGTGAAAGTCTTTATATGGGCAACCTGGAACGAGTGTTTGTTGAACCGTGTTTTGGCATCTATCTATGGTATGCATGAAGTCTTGCACCCACCCCTTGTACTCCTATTTCTACTCACATTCTTCTCTTTCTACTGAAATATTTGCTGAACTGTTCTGTAGCACAGGTTAGCCATTCATCTTCAGAAGTTATACTTTCGCTTGAAGGACTACTCGCCTAGTATCGACTATGCATCTCGCCTCGAAGCAGTTACTCGAGCCGTGGGAAATGTTGGCCCCGTGAAAACCGAGGATGACAGGGCGGTAGCAGTTCCTGGACACCCACTTAGAAGAAATCCCTTGTTTGCACATCTCTTTTCGATGAAAGAAGAGCGTGATACACTTGCTTTGACAAGAGTACTTACAAGTCATGAAGCTGCCATGAAGATGGATTCTCCTCAAGGTAAGACACTTAGAATGAAGTTTTATCTCATCCAAACCCCCACCAGATTTTCTTCTCTCTTTGGGGATGTTTCAGTACCCTAGAAAATTCCATGATCAGCGTACCCTCTCTCGAAATAGAATAGGCAAGCTGACTACAAAAGGTCTCCTCCTCCATGGCGAAGTTGGTACCGGGAAAAGCTTCCTTGTTGATTTGCTTGCGGATAGTCTTCCCAACAAGATGAAGAGAAGGTGGCACTTCAACACATTCATGCTAGAAACATTGGCAAGACTAGAGCAACTCAGAGAAAAGCAGACAACTTCTCCCACCAGTGGAGATGCTGAACACTCATTGATTTGGTTAGCCAAAGACATGATTGAAAATTCTCCAATTCTGTTTCTCGATGAGTTCCAGCTGCCGGACAGAGCAGCGAGTAAGATCCTCAGTAGCCTATTTACTACTTTCTTCCAACTCGGTGGTGTCCTTGTTGCAACGTCTAATCGCATGCCCGACGAATTGGCTAAAGCCAGCGGCATGGACTTCACAGTGCCTGCAAGAGGAGGCATCGTCCGAAGCTGGCTTGGCCTCGGAAGCCAGGCCAAAATGGATATGTTTCCTGCTAACAATGAGTACGCCGGTTTTGTGGAGGTGCTGAAATCCCGGTGCGAGATATGGAACATGGAGGGGGGACGGGACTGGAGGAGGAGAGAAGTAGAGGAAATGGATGCAGAAGCTGAGGTAATTGCTGAAACACTGAGGGAGGAAATGGTGGGAGATCTAAAATGTTGGGGAGAGTCAAGCCTTGCGGGGAATGTGTCCACTGTTTTTGGAGTTCCTGACATGGACGGTCCATCCAAAAACTGGAGTGCGGCAATACCGACAAGATATAACTTGTCCTCAGATCTCAAAACGGCATGGGAGCAAACAGTTATTAGTGCATTTCCATCGAATGTCACTGAGCTGATTCCGTGGGAGTCAACAACTTTGCAGGTGTATGGGCGACAAGTTCCGGTGCCACGGCATCTTGAAGGAGTGACCTATTGGTCGTTTGTTGATCTCTGCGGAGGTTCCTTTGGTCCAGCTGACTACATTACTCTTGCATCAACATTCCATACTTTGATCCTCGAAGATGTCCCTGTACTAACTGCTTTGCAAAAGAACGAAGCAAGACGTCTCATCACCCTTTTAGATGCTCTTTACGAAGCACGCTGCAAGCTAATCATTCGAGCGGACGCGGGACCAGATGATCTCTTCTTCCCGGAGACTAAACAAGTTTCTACTTCAGCCGAATCTAGCGAGGCAGCCGATTCGAACGACGGTGGCGATGCAGTATACCCGGAAACGCTGTCAGAAATCTACCAAGACCAGACATCACCCTTCAGACCTAACATTTCATCCTTAGAAGGGAAAAACGGTTACGATCTCGATGAAGATTCCGACTTTGGTCCCACTCATGGCAACGAGCACGATATCGGACGAGCAGTTAACTTTGGCATGACCAGCTCCTTTACAGGAGAAGACGAGAAGTTCGCGTACAAGCGAGCTCGAAGTCGGCTATGGGAAATGTGTGGAACGAGATGGCACGCGCGGTCAGAGCCCGGCTGGTGGAGGCCCGTACCTCTCGAGGTACGGCGCTGGGAACGTTCCAGAGTTGATACAGTGTCCGAGAAGGAGCTTAGGTCTGCGAATAGAGACGTTCAACTGGGTCCCTCTGTTGAATTGGACCGGCCCGCTGGGTTGCAGGGCAAGGAGATTGAGGAGAGAAAACGAGCTATGCAAAGCCCATTCAGAGAGAAGAGAGATCCGCCGAAGAAGATTGGTTTCGCGCATGCTTGGGGTATGGTGAAGTGGGGGAAGAAAGCTGGGCCATGGGGTCAGGGTCCCGAGGGGTTGGAGGAGAGGAAGAAGGGCAGTGGGGAGAGTTGATATTGGGACCTAGAATTGTGTATTACTAGCACAGAGTAGAAGAGTGGAAAGAAAGAATCAAGTATACATTGATAGAAATAGCACATGTAGGCAGTCAACTGGAACGATCTCACGTACGAGAAAGCACTCAGAGATGTCTTGAAATTGTGAATGCTCTCAGTACCTAAGCTACGTTTGTCAACTGCTTCTCTAGGATCTCAGAATGTCACAAGCCTAGTCTTCACAAGTAGGAAATTCAAAGCTCAGCGGCAGACTGCGCACTACAAACTTGATCTGGTCGATAAGTTATTTTTCGTTCATCCATTCATTCTCGTTCATTCAATGCAATCTCAAGGTATCCTCCTAAACTCCCGTGATATCCAAAACACCATGCAATGCAAGACCGTCCCCTCCGGTGCCTCTCACTCTCAACCTTCACTCATTACCTTGTATCAATCACAC
Organism: Articulospora tetracladia; assembly: GCA_003415645.1. Taxonomy (NCBI): domain Eukaryota; kingdom Fungi; phylum Ascomycota; class Leotiomycetes; order Helotiales; family Discinellaceae; genus Articulospora; species Articulospora tetracladia. The sequence continues at coordinate 1,149,301 of PYIV01000003.1, read as the reverse complement.
AGTCCCAGCGCCTGGCACCCAGCCCTCTCCAATACGTCTCATATCCTCTGCAAACCGCTTGCTTGTGATTTTCTTCCCTCCTCGTCCCATGGGCGGACTGTGCTCATCAGGCTCGTAGAACGGATTCTGCAGTAACCTGACATATGCAGACTGCATAGCTTTGAACACCTTCACCTCAATTAGCAATCGGTTCAATCAATTAACTCCCTTCCTCCACAATAGCCCAGCATCTCCGGAAGGTACAACATAGCAATAGCCAAATAAGGTAGACTCACAATCTTCATCTCCCCCTCCCTCAAGCCCAAGCCGCCGACCTGTCCCCCCGCTCCTCCAGCACCAGCAGCACCAACACCCGCCTCAGCCGCGATTCTACTCCCAGCACCCAACACTCTACCCCTCATATCCACGACCACCACGAACCTAACTCCTGTGTTCGTCTCAAAGCCATACGCAGCCAAGCGCTCATCCACCGCGTGCAGTAGGCCGAAGTCGCCGCTCAGGCCCCCGCCCGAGGCAGCGTTGGTCTTCGAGCGCGCTTCAAAGATGTCTAGCGTGCTGGAGAGGAGGAGGGAGAATTGCAGTGGTGTGCGCAATGGGGTTTGAAGCGGATATGATGGGAAGGTCGAGATGTGGAGAGGGTTGTTCTGCTGGTGTCAGCTTAAGGTCTGAGGTTTATATCTAGAAAAAGAAGGGGCATGGGGGTATGAGCAGTACATTTTTGCCAATTATGCCTAGGCAGGCTATTGAAGGTATTGTAGTCATTTTGGTGTGGTTTGAGTGAGGCTACGTTGTTGAGTTCATGAGGTGGTTTTGTAGGCGAGGCCAGGTTTTGACAAGGCTGTGAGTTTTCATTGATGCATGTGAATGACCACTCACTTTTACAGTACTGAAATTGTGTTACATCTTACATTGACAACTCTGATCTAATTTTACAGGGTCTTCGATGCCATCGAGTAATTAAAATTTAGGATATCTCACTTATGACATTTCGTTTATTCCACTGTTCAAGGTAGGCAAATCATCCCAGTGCCGTCTTCCTTGGAGTATAACGTCTGCGATCCTCCTCCCATATCAGTACTTTACACTAGGTCCGTTTCTCGGTCAGTACGGAACAACTGCAGCTGGTATCCGTTGCTCAGTTCTCGTCCCTCATCACTCATCTCTCAACGTCTCTGTCTCTTCAAGTGCTCTCAGAACTTCCTCGACTTCTTTAGGATCACTGATACCCCATACTCCGCCGCCTTTGACAGTATCGTGTCCTCTCATGCCCACCTCTTTGCCTACCAAATTCCTCCCAACCTTTCCGGGTCCAATACCAATCCATCGCCGTACCTTTTCTTCTTGGTCCAGATATTTTATACTGTCCCACCATCTTACTGTTTCCACGCACTGCCTAGCCAGGAGGTCCTTCAGATCCTCCTTGCTCTGGAAAGGCCTTGCAGTAACATTGCTGACACACTCCATAACTCCTGGAAATGTGAGTAAGTCTTCCCCTTCCCTTCCCTTGACCCTACTCTTCCCATCAAGCATTCTCCGCATAGCTTTTGAAGCAGGGCGCATCAGTGGGCTATGAAAGGGACTGTCGCTTTTCAGTCTGACAGCCCTCGGATCATGCCCACCAAACTGCCTGACATGCGTCAGGAGTGTCTGTATGCGTTCGATATTCCCACTCAGAACAATTTGGTTTTTGCTGTTGATGTTCGCTATTAAAACTTGTTCAATTGGCGGTACGTCCTGAGCACTTTCTGATCTCTGCCCCGCGCTGGAGTGCCCGATGAACTCATAGATAGATTGAATCAAAGACTGGAGGTGATCTTCTTCCGTAAGCCATGCGACCATGCCATACTCGCCTCCGAACTCTTCAACCGCTTGCCGCGAGCATTCGGCCATAGCATCTGCTCGTTTTTGCACCAAATATAGACTGTCTTCGAAGGCAAGGTATCCGCCACAAACCAATGCTGCGAACTCTCCTAATGAGTGCCCCAGAGTTACATCAACTCTTTCCGATGCCTTAAATCCGAACTCGATTTCTAAAATTCGTAGTATTAGGATAGAGGAGGCCATGATGGCAGGCTGGGCATTGCCTGTGGCAGTGAGTGTCGAATTAGGTCCCTCTGCAATCAGTGTGGATATTTTGCGACCTAACAAGTGATCGATTTCTTCGACAAGAGGTCCAGCGGTCTTCGGAAATGCCTCGAGCCATGGAGTAAGCATCCCTACTCTCTGCACTCCCTGCCCTACTCGTTGTTTAGTAGAATGTCCCAATGCAATTCACTTCATCCAAAGACACTTACCTGGAAAGAATATAGCGGTACGAGGCCTCGATGGCTTGACAGATGCATGCCGTACCTGGCTCTGCGACATCACACAAGAATGCATCCGCGGGGTGACCTTGTTCATGGAGTCATCGCTGCGTGATATTCGCCGGGGAGAGGCATTGGGCCTTGAGAGACCCCGCGATAGTCGTTTCATGTTTACAGGTGTCGGTATATGAGATACATTTGGCGCGGGGGACCAGAAGGTCGTTGAATGGTTGTTGAGGTTATGCTTTTGTTGCACGAGGCTGTGAAGAACACCAAGCTCATCTGGCACGGCGCCCCAGCGATCTCCTTCTAGCCTCGGGAACTGACCCCGGATTTTGCCCCACAACTCCAAGACACCCTGGTCGTCTTCGGGCCGGAGCTTGAAGAATTTCGACAGGATGCCTTCAAACTCACTCAAAGAATATAAGAGGCATTGTAAGATAATACTGTTGTCCAGCTTTGATATTGTACAGGCTACCAGTATGATACTGAAATCTCCTACGAAAAGTAGGCATCTTGCAGTAAGAGATGTGATTGATAGCTATTTTCTTCTAATATTTTGTCTTCCTACACAACGTATGGACCCATACCATTTCCATCCCAACTCCCATACCTATACGCCGTCATAACAATCATTTCTCCAATATTAATCAAGACTCGAGCCAGTCCAAAAAGTCTGGAGTGAAGTAGCTGACAACAATCGTAGCACCAGCTCTTAAAATACCTTCAGTAGCTTCAAATGCCATAGTCTTGAGATCAAATACCCCCGCCTTTGCAGCAGCATGGATCATAGCATACTCTCCGCTGACTTGGTACGCAGCAACTGGCATATTCTTTCCGATCTCCTTTGCATCACTGATGATATCGAGATATTGGCTTGCTGGCTTGACCATAATAATGTCTGCACCCTCACCAATATCTCGTTCAATGGCCCTACGAGCAAGGCCACGGCCTCCAGGTGGTAGCTGGTAGCATTTTCGGTCTCCAAATGAAGGTACTGAGCCAGCAGCATCACGAAAAGGTCCATACAAGCAGCCCGAGAATTTAGCAGCATACGACATAAGGACAGTCCTGTGTGCTATACCCTCCTCAATCAACTTCAGCTTGATTGCCCGAATACGGCCGTCGTTCATGTCTGATGGTGCAACACAGTGGGCACCAGCTTGTGCATAGGCAACGGCCACATCTGAAATGCGATCAACAGATAGCTCGTTGTTCAAACTTCCATCGTCGCGCAAAATGCCACAGTGGCCGTGTGAAGTATATTCGCAGAGGCAGACATCGGCGACAATGAAGAGTTGAGGAAATCGTTGGCGCAAAAGGCGAATAGTGGCCATTACTGGACCCTTTGGATCGTCAGCTGCGGTCCCAAGAGCATCTTTCACGCCTGCGGCAAGGGGCACGCCGAATAGGATGACTGAACGAAGGCCTTTTCGCATAAGTGGTTCTAGAAATGGCACAATCTTGTTGATTCCACGGCGGTATTGTCCAGGGAGAGAGGGAATGAGAGTTTCTTCGTCATCGTCGTCGGTAATGAAGAGAGGTAGAATGAGCATAGACTAAGCCTGAAGTTAGTTCTGCATCTGGACAGTATTGACGTGAAATTTGCAGCTGCCCTCAGAGGAGATCGTAACACATTGAGCCTTACCTTCGTCAACTGTCTCTCCGCCTGCCATGATCGCGCAAGAGGGTGAGAGTATCCTCCGTGCAATTGACTTGAGATGTCTCCAGAGATGCTGACACTGGTCGCGGAGGTGCTGGCATATGATCTCGCTCTCGACACAACAGACCGCTTGTCATCTACGGTGGATGTGGTAGAAGCAGCCATTCTGCGCTGCTGACTTGCGGCTGAGGGGTTGTCTCTATAGGAAAGATCTTGCACGAGACTGGAGAAAGACATTGTGTTGGGAGATTAGAGGGCGAGGAGAAGAAATCGAGGGACTGGATCTTCGGTAATGGCAGTAGGCTGGGCTTTTGGGGGGTGGGGTTAATAACAAGAGTCAGTTTTCATTATTATCGACGCCGAGGAGCAAGTCCAATTCCGAGAGTGGCGGGATGGTGATGACCGAATCAACTCCGATGACTAAGGTTAGCCTGAAACACCAATCAGTTTAAAAATCAGCTGTCTGCAATTGGCTGTCGGGATTTGTTGCCTCTTGTTGGAACGGAGTTCAAAATCACATATTCGTGAGTCTTCGTGTGCTGACTTTCTTCTCCTCCATTGAATTCCGCAATATTTTCTTTTTCCGGGTCTCATCGCAACTCACCTCACCCCCTGGTAGATGTCGTGCGACCAATTAGGATGAGATGGTTGAAAAAGGGGTGGATAGGGATGAAAGCGAAGCGAGAAATCCAACAACAACAATGACAATAGCAGCGCTGTGGAGCACATCAGAGAGTGCCTGCTTCATCTGCCTGGCGAATTTACCAATATTGCGGGATTCTCGCGGTAGAAGAGAGATTGATCTAGTTGAAAGGAATGCCACCGCCTCCAAGAACGAAGATGATTTCCACCATGGCGATGCATACTGACATGGAGTGGAACCACACAGAACCAAGATGGTGAGCTACGGGGGGTGAGTTAGCTTGATAAAGGGCAATAATCTATCACAATCTGGATATAATGCAGCGTTTTGAATAATTGGGAGGAAAGAAATGGCCCGAGCTGAGTTACCTCTACCACGAATTTCCGGCCTTCGCAACGATTGGAGAGGCTCCAACTGGTATATGGTTTGACCAGAATTAAGAAGCGTTCGGGTACGATATTTAATTTTTTATAAACAGTTGAGAGGATATGGCATTCATTTTCGATATTTTGCGAAGAGCACAAGTAAGAGGCCTTGATCAAGAAGTATCTTCTAGTAATGCTTTTGTTTTGTTACTTTACAATGTTGCTGTGGGTTTCAATGGATAGGTCGTAGAAATTTATTCAATTTCTAGAGAAGTTTAAAATAGATGTATCATCTGCCAAAAGCTCAAAGAAGTTTGCAGCAGCAGATATCGCCTCCTAAGGTCAGAGACGCGAGGGTTTTCAGTAATTGCCTTTACTTAGCTAGCTACCTTAAATGAGCTCGACTGCGACTCCCCTAAGTTGTTTCCATATCGATGCTCGCCTCTTCTTTCCCCCCAATGCGCACCTGAATTTTATTTTCGTCTGCCATTCTCAGTCCCAAACATCATTCGCGATTGACTACATCTTCTCTCCGAATTCTTTTGCGTCCCAAACCATTCGCATGAACATTGGAACCCGTCGTCGCCGTCAGTAGTTATCAGGATGACAACTTACGGGAAAAAGAAGAAATCTATTCTTCCCTCTTTCACGTCTCTTCGAGACTTTCGAGATTCCAATGCTGCACCGAAACCTAAGGAGAAATCAAAGATGCGAGGTATGTTCTACATTCGCAGCCCCAACTCTATTGCAGGCTATTGCCAATAAATTCGCATTCTGGTTCACGTATCTGCAGATATGGCAGTAGAGAATTCACCATCTGCCCTAACCGCTTCGTATTTTCATTTCGCTAACTATTTCCATTTTCACTGTAGCATCCAAATCATTCATAACAATGCCTTCTCCTAGGGAAAGCAGCAGACAATATCAGCCTCGCGATGATTCGATTGAGGAGATGGCTAGCATGCTTCTAGATGATACCACCATGGATCAGCTCAACACTAATACCGAGCCTGGTCGGCGCCTCTCGCATACCGCTGCTGCCGAGATATTCAATAATTTCGGCCGCATGGGCTCAGGAGATGGCAAGAGTTTACCGCAACTGCCCAGATTAATTTTCAATGGAGATGATGCATGGGCTTTGAAAGCTGCTCCCGTTGTTACAGCCAGTGGAAGTTCGAATCAGGTGAGCTTCAGTGGCGACAGTGATCCATTGAGCGCTGCAGCGCATTCCACTAGTCACTTCAGAAAAGGATCTGCTCCAGCTATACCTCGAAAGTCATCGAAGCGAAGATCCACTCGACCAAAGAGCCAGAATCTTACCATAGAGAAGAAGGGTGCTGCTTCAAGGTTCGTGATCAAATTCCCCTCCTCGACTTGCTTCTTTATATCCCACACTAACCTCAATCAGAGATGTTCTTAAAGCCAGGATATCTCCTCCCAAACCCATTGATTTACCTCCAAAAAAACCTTTCAATGGAACGATTGATATCAACGACAAAGTACAGGCAATGCTGGCCGCGACGAAGGCCTTGAAGGGCGACGATGGCAGTCTCCTTCCAGGACCACTTGTGCCCCCTAGGAAGCGTCGCTTCGTTGATAACAAAGTGCTGACGAAGATGAAAACCGTTATACATGATCGCTTCCAGGGAAGAAGCAGTCGAAGGACACAGACAACTCAAGAAGAAAGGCTCTTGGGCGAATTTACGACTGAGGGCCAAGACTTTCAACACCGCATCTCTGCATCGGCAGCTGCATTGACAACTATGGAGATCAGAATTAATGAAGGTATATTTTACAATCTGAAACCATTTCTTCTGTGACTAACTATCTACGCAGGGTATAATTTTAAGAACCCGAAGATTTTTACCCTCACTGGACACGGAAGTGTTCCAAGAAAACCGCTCGTAGACGATGGCAGATCATTGAGAAGTCGTAAGTCAGATGATGATCCTTTCTCCGAGCAGCCACAGCCCAGCGGTGTCTCACGCATACCTACAACCTTTGAAGCCCGGCTTAGAGACGATATGTCGATTGACGAGAGCAGTGAGAACTCCCCAGATCTCCCGAGCCGAGTTGGAACACCAGGACTTCATGCAATAAATCCGAGACGATTTTCAGTCGTGACTGATTTTGACGCAATTTTGTCTTCGAGTCCAGTCGCACATTCGACACCACGAATTCGATTAGAACCATCATTTGGAGAAAGTGGAAAGAAGATCCTCAAGAACGTCCCTGCAGATTCTCGCTCGGTCTTTGACTTTGACGTGGAAAACGTATCTGATATGGAACTTGACACCGGTTCATCTCGCAAAGCCTCGATGCGTTCCACAAAGGGCACTCCTATCAAGAAAAGGTCCTTGGCCAAGAGACATAGTGGTGCAGGAGTACAGAGATGCGGTTCGAAGAGAATGAAGAAGCATCCATCCCCAAGCAAAGCAGAACTCGAAATGCTTGAGTACGCTATGAGAGGCTTCCCGGACATTATCTTCGATGAAGAAGCCCCCGGACTTCAGGTGCGTTGGCTCCCCGAGATGCCAATATGCGACTTCAAGATTCGAGCCGAAGAAATCAAATCTGCCATGGTAATCTAAAGGTACAAAAGCTGGAGTTAGCAAAGACCATGGACTTGATGCCCAACATTCTAGGCAGCATTGTGCATTCTGCAGCCCCTAGTACGTTCGATACGCCAGCTACTGACAATCGTCAGTCGTTCAGTCAGAATAATTCTGTGAATCACGGCAGTATGATGGATATCGATGAACTGCAGTGGGATCAGACAGCTTATCATATCGGTATGAGAGCTGCTACTTGAGTGCTTTCTTGGGGGTTTTTTTTCTTCTACAGAGATAATACCCATAATTGACTTCTGTCAAAGCTGGGTTTTGGTGGGAAAAAAGACATGATTGTCAGCCAGCATTTCTTGTGTTTGCTCAAATTTCATCTCATTCGGTGGCGGCAACGATAATGAACTTCAGTGGTACGGTAATGTCAGATTTCGAGGTTATTTTGCAACCACTGAACGAGAAAAATAGCTTCTAGCTTTGAAACATTTCTATTAGATTGGTAGCTACCAAAAATACAATACATCCCCACTCAAAATATCGCTCAATTTACTTCGGGTATCTCATCTGAATATCGTACAGTCATCATCATCATTGCATCGCATCTTTAATAGGTGCGGTGGGATCCCCTTCCATCAGTTCCGTTTTGACGACGAGTGCCAGCAGCCTGTATTGTAGTCAGAACATGTATGCCTTAAAACGAACGTTGGATTGAAGTGAGCTTACCTTGAGTCCAGGGCGGTGGGTCAATGATCCCTTGAGCTTCATCATTGCTCCGCTGATCTTGTCTCCGATGCTCGCATGTCTGCGGTGGTGCACGGTAGGTTGAGCAGTGCGACGACTGCGGTTCCCCCAGCCCGAGGAGCGGGTTTGTCTTGTGGTACCCGCGGTTGTGGTGTGGTGGTGGTTAGGCTCGACGGTTGTGGTGGTCTTGACAGTGCGCGTCTTTGCGTTGCGGCCACGGAGACGGGTCATAAGGGTTGGCTTAGTGGTCTTGGTTACCACAGCGTTGTTGTTGCGACGTCCGAATGCCATTTTGTCTGTTTGTGGAGGTGTTTTGGTTTGTATTGGTGTGAGTGTGGTGGAGGAAGTGGTTGAAGGTGTTAATGGTTGAGAGTTGTTTGTTGTGTTGTGGGATTGTATGAATGCTGATAATGTTCTTGGGAGAGGAAAGCGAGAGGGAGATGTGCTCATGGCTACTGGTTATATAGAAATTCCTCGATATGAGAGGTCTGTAGACGGTTTTGGGTATGAGGTCTTTAATCCCCGATGAGGATGATCTGGCAGGGGGGGAAACTGGGTTTTGGTGGGTTGGAACCTGTATACATTTTATCATATGGGTGAAATGGTCGTCCTTACGATTGCCCTGCGTCAGACCTGGGGCAGGGGACCAATATCGCAAGGCTGGTACAAGAGGCTCGCGAGCAAGAGTACGATGGGAGGATGGCATCCTGGTATCCACACGTCATGTTCAATGTTTGATGTGGCTCCCTGGCCAATGGCGGGTAGATCAGATAGTGCAGGTGTGGCAGCTTTGTGTGAGGAGGAAGCAGGATCACGTTTGTGGGGTATCGCTGGCTCAGGATGATGCTCTGGCGGGTGCGAGTCAAGTTTTGTCTCTGGAGCATGGGATCTTGGTCATATATCTGGCTTGGCTGACGCTGTTGCGTATTGGCGCAAGGGGCTTATTTTTCTTTGGTGGAAAGCCATTTAGCCTTCACAGCCACACACTTTATGCGAACTTCCAGTTTGACAGGTGTGGCTCATAATCAGGTCTTTTTCTGAAGAAGCTTTCGATGTGGCATGTGTTCTACGAGCCGCTGATCATTGCTGCTACAGTGGATGAAGTGAGATGTGGAAAGCGAGGTGACGTTGGTGTAGTGCAACCGAGGCTACGTCATCGGACGAGGGGGGGTTGAACGAAGTACCTACAACATTCTGAGGAACACGAGAAAAAATACCATCTTGTCTATTATGAGGTGAGTTGGTAAATACTACTGTACTCATCGACTTAATTTAGCATTTATTAAAATAAAAAATATCGAAGCTTGATATGATGCACAAATAAACCAAAAACCCTTTCACGTGATCGCATCCCTGAACACCTGTTGATTTACAGGCTAGAAATCCTCCATGTCTGACTTTCAAGTCAACAGGAACAACAATGAATAACACTTTAAAGACTGCACCCAGTCGGTGACGGGTAGTTACAGAAATCTTCAGCGCAATTTTATGACCTGTAGGACTCAATTACACAAATGACGAGGACCTTAAAACATCGTGGATCAAAATAGAAAGCTTGAGTTTCATCACATTTTGATAGCTGACACTGAGCGAATGTGTGTTTTGGCATTGTGTTAAAAAGCAATCATGTATTCATAGCCAATATACCTACCTATCTTACTCTACAATCTAGCTTGCTGCTTGCTTCCCCACTCCCCCACTCAAAACATAACTAATGGAACTGATCTTCTGTAACACCTTTGCCCATCGCGCTAGTACTGCTCACACCACCCTGCACCATCTTTAGCAACTCATCGACATAATTTGCACCACTCCACTTCTGGTGCTTCACGACATCAACACCACCATCCATTTCTGGCTCCTGAACCAGCTCGCCGTACGCGCGCATACCCTGCTTGCTGTATGCCTTGGCGAACTGATCCGAGATGAGCGCTGTGGTGTGCAGACCCGCGAGGGTGATGAACTGCCAGCAGTACCCCAGTTTGGAGAGACGCTGGATGTATGTCTCTTGCTCGGCCCGTGGCATGGCAGACTTCCAGTTGAAGGATGGCGAGAGGTTGTAGGCAAGTCTGCAGATGATGTTAGTGAATTTTGGTTGACAGATATGAAATTGAGGTTACTCACTTTTGCTCTGGATAGACCGCGTGCACGCCCTTTGCAAATTGCTCAGCCTGAGCATAATCTGGCAGCTTACTCTCCATCCAGATGGCATCGCAGTAAGGTGCATATGCAATGGCACGGTTGATGGCACATTCGCAACCACCTTGCAATCTGTAGTAGCCCTCCCTTGTGCGTGGGCTATCCCAATCCCATGCAATATCAACACCAGTGATACCCTTCGCAATTGCTCTAGCCTCGGTGTTGCTCTTGCCCTTTACATCTTGTAAAAATCTAGTGGCCAATTCCTTCTTATTCACGTGTACACCTGCTTGGATGGTCTCAACGACAGCATCATTGAAGAGCTTGAGGTTGGCTTGGGCAGTCCAGGCGTCTTCAATTGCTTGAAGCTCGGCGCCGTTCTTACCAGCTCGCTCTGCTGCGATCATGAGATCATTGAGCGGCTGGAGATTGGGGTTAGTCGATCCCAGGATGTAAGCATGGTCGCGGGGGTCAATGGTAGTTGAGATGAGAGTTGCGGCTTCAGCATCAGTTCGTGCTATGGCAAGGAGATCGGTTCCTAACACATGTCAGTAATGATTTGTAAAGTGTGGGCATGTCCCGTACCCATAATGTCCGCCTGTGCGCGAATAGCAACGAGACGATTGATGTGCTCGCTGATGGGTACCAAGACCTTTCCAGCCATGTGGCCGCACTTCTTCGTTCCAGGTGCCTGGTCCTCAATATGAATACCAGCAGCACCCTTCTCAATGAAGAGTTTGGTCAGCTTCATGACTGCAGTCAATCCACCATGTCCAGTATCTGCATCTGCAATGATGGGTCGGAGGTAGTCAATGTTCTGGAGCTTGCTTCTATCCGCTTTCGATTTGGTGGTAACTCGCTCCTCTCTCTGCTTTCGATCGTGGAAGAGTTGTGCCATGAAGAGATGGCTGACCTTGTTTGGGACGGTGGTCTGAATCAGTTAGTCATTTTATGTCCAAAGCCAGAAATTTGCTAACTTACGTATGGATAATCTGCCAAATCTGGTCCAGGCTCATCTGATGCAGACGCAGTGGATGATGATTGCCAACCAGAGACATAGACAGTATCAAGATATTTCGCCATCTGGGTCAACATGGTAGGTTCCAAGCAGCCGTAGGTGTAACTAGCTTCTCCATTCTGCAGTGACGTTAACACCAGCTGTCTGATCTGCCATTTGAATTGGAAACTTGCCTTGAATCTATCCTCGAGAATATCCCAAAGCTTCTTGGATTGGGTGTTGCTTGGGTATTGAATCTTCATGTTCCCCCGCTTGGCCACAATTTGTTCAGCTGTGAAGGTTCGCTTTGTGTACCTCCATCTTGAATCTGTCCACCACTTTTTGACCTCTGCAACTTCTGCAAGATACTGCTGCTCCTCCTGGTTAGGATCAACGGCTACGTTGTTCATTGGGGCCATGGTGGCAGGTAGTGAGTGGGGAGTAAAAGTATATAGTAAAGATGACGATGTACAGATCTTCCTTGCTTCCTTGAGTGATATGGGTGGGATGACAATTAAAGAGCTAAACTTTTTCCTTGCAGTTGCTCAATTTCCAGAAGAGGTTATTCAGGAGCCAAAAATTACAAGAACAAGAGAGGAGGCAGCACAGTCATAAGCAAAAAGCTCCTCGTCCAGTATGCGGAGGCCATCGGGCTAGCGGTAGTCCTCTCCACGAACCACATGGCCGGACGTCTTGGGCTTGCGGCCAGGAATGTCATGTCTCTTCAAACATCCTCGGCCGCTGGCAACAATGTTCGAGACCATACACAAATGCGGATCTAGTGTCTGGCCGGCTAGGGGATTTGACTCGGCTCAGCGGTTCAAAGCTGGTTGCCGCCATATCAGCTCTGATCCGTCCCAGTGCCGTGATTGGATCGACTGGCGAAAGATGGGTTGGAACTGGGCGTGGATGCGTGTGGATGGGCGTGCTCTTCCGCCTTCTTCCCCACAAACTCCAGATATTGCTCGTCTGCCCTCGTCCATTGTATTGCGGGCTTTAGTCACTCCCTTCCCAGCTGTTGATCTCGCCAGCTGATTGGCTCCCCTCGCCCTCAAATTCACAAGCTGACAGCAGAAATATCCCACGTGAGGGTCATCTGGCATGGAGACTTTGCACATGTGAAAGCTGTCCAACCTGTGGTTGTTACAGAAATATTTATCTGACATGTGAAGTCGAGGAGGAAGGGTCGTGCATCCATGCTCTTGCTGGCCTTCCGCAGGATCGTCATGCAAGGTCCGGATGAAAAGTCGACCTCGGCACCTTCCACGAGTCAAACCAGCCAACCCTTCCATGCGCGTTTCCGCGATCGGCCGCAAACCACCCGGGACATTCTCGCTGGGCCAGTATTGGAAGAACCCACCGAGGGGGAGGGGCAGACAGAGTTGAAGATTTGGGGTTCAGCCAGACTTTGTTCAGCCTCGTTGGAGGGGCTCAACCTCGGCATGGACTTTGCTCTAGGGTCAGTACTACGTAGAGCACGGATAAGCAAACAAGCGTTGCAGTACAAATACAGCGCTGGCATCCTGCCTTCTGCTCGTTTTGCCAAGAAAATCATAAACGTGAGGACAAGTGAGTCCATTATCTTTGGTGAAGCTATGTACGCGGCAGAGTGCAAATGATCAAAACGATCCACTATGCATGCCAATCATAGTTTCCTACCCATCATCCAGCAACTCCCCTGCGCCAAAGCAATGTATGTTTGCACTGTACTAGCTATCTCCCTTGCCAGCCAAACCGTGGTGCGATGTTTCCACTCCATAGCCACCCACCAGAAGCCTCATACCAGCTCCAAGGTCAAAGCATGTACCGTGTGTGTAATCTACAGTTAATACAATAATACAGAATTCATAATGCTCCTCAAATACGCCCCTCAAAAAGCGCCTCTTGCAATGCAGGTGTGAAAGAAACAGAAGAAACAAAAAACAGCGACCGAGATCTATCGGGTATCGTATCGTGTCGAAACGTAAGCGCTTTGCAGTCAGTCAGAAACTCGCTGATGAAAAGAAACATAAGCCGGGCTTGTGCTGTGTACGAAGAAACCCCCATCGGCAGACTCAGTAGATGCTTTAAGAAGTAGCATTCTCCTGCATTTGGTCGGTTGCCTTGGCATATTGTTCGTAAGGAGTCAGAGTACCCAAGGCACGCTTAGCATGGGCATTCATGTAGGTGAGTCCGAAGACATAGGATGCATTAACCCATCCGAAACTGTTATAGTTAGCACATCACATTGTGAGTTGTTCAGAGAACTTACCCTTCCTTTGCAACACCCTTGAAATCAAGACCCTGGTTCCCGTACTCAGCATCAACGCGATGAGGGTCAGTCATGCGTGTAACATCATATTTTTCCACCACAACACCGTTGTAATCAACGAATGCCTTGGTCATCATGAAGAGCCACTTATAGGCAAGTCGCTCGGTCTCAGCATCGTATCCATATCGCTTGAGGCCCACCCAAGCCAGCATTTGTTGCGGAGCCCAGCCATAAGGATAATCCCATTGCCGGTTAGGTCGATCCAAGCCAATTACTCCTCGAGATTTCTCTGTCCCAGATGCCAGACCACCCTTCGCCTCAAAGAGAGGAAGTCCATCATTGACAATGCGAGCTGCTTGGCGGGGGTTGGCAATACCAGACCACATGGCCCAGAAAGTCGTGGCACTCTCGTAGTTGGATTGTTCTTTCTTGACAGTGTCGTAGTCGAAGTACATACCCTTCTTCTCATTCCACAAGTACTTGTCAACAGCAATCTTGCGATCACGAGCGGCCCGGTCCCAGATAGCAGACGACTCAACGTGATTTGGCTTCATTTTACCAACACAGAACTCGGCAGGAATTGTTAGAGCATCTCCAAAGTAGGTTCGAATAGCCATGGCGATATCCTTCTCGTACTTGTAAAGCAGAGAGTTGAGGTCAATAGTGGCAAGGTTGGCGCAGACCTTTTCAAGACGGTATGAGGTATCATGACCAGATTCTCGAACAGCTCGATCATGCAAGAAGTATTCATCCAGTTCAGGCTCATTAAGCTCGCCCTTGTTATATGCATCTACAAAATCCTTGAAGACCATGCCGTGCTTTTCAGCATACGGTTCTAGGATGTGGGTAAAGTGTGTTGCCTCTGTCTCAGGAGGAACTCCCAAGCCTTCGGGTCTGTATCGGGACAACATAGTGACGGGATCAAGTCGTGGTTCTGCCATCCAAACAGTGTGGTATTCCTTGATGGCAGCAAGGATTGCAGCCCGCAGCCACTCCTTAGCGCCATCTTCATGCTTGATCTTCTCAAACACTCTGCAAGCCATGTCGGTGAGAAACGGAGGTTGGGATCTGCATAAATAATAAGATCTGGTAGCGTTCAAGATTTTGCCGTAATGCTTGATGCAGAATATAAAGTTCTCAACCATGCTCTTGGCTAGGTCGACCTTGTCATTCTCAATCAAACCAAGACTCTCCATATAAGAGTCCCAACCGTACAGCTCATTGAAACGACCGCCAGGAACAACGAATGGAACACCTTTCAATGTGGGCTTGCCATCGTCGCCGATTGCCTCTTTCATAGCAACAGCCAACAGACCAGGCTTTGCATTAAGGTCTCGAACATGTTCGGGGGTAATGACTTCTGGGAGGTATAACACCTCAAGGCGGATCTCAGGACGATCCTTTGCAACCTTGGTGTAATATTCGAACTGCTCGGGGGCGCCTCGGGGAATGTAGATACGTGGTCGTGGGTCGTCGGTCCAATCCTTAGGATCCCTGCCGGCGATCTCGATGACGGAGCCATCGATACGTCTTGTGAGGTTATCCCAGAAGTCTTGGCTGATTTGCCTCGATAATCGGCTGACAGGATTTTCGTTTAGACGCTCTTCATCTAGGACAATGTGGCTGTGGCCGAAGATTTCTGCCAAGTGTAATTCTTGGTACAAGTTGGAAATCACATAGTTGCCACGGACCTCTCTCTTGCTGTATCCGTTTGATGAAGCTGTACCCAAGGAGATGACCTAGTAGGTGAAGTATTAGCATTAGATAGTGAGAGCACGAGTTGCGGAATTGACCAACCTTTGGACCGTTGTCCTCGATGGTGATCTGAAAGTTGCCATCTGTGTCTTCTTGAGCGTGCATATTTGCAAGCGTACGCTTGACGTCTACACTGAACTGTCTTCCGAACAGCGTCTTCTCATCTGCGAAAGAATTGTGTTAGTATGTGGACTCGCGGATTGTATTTGGAAATCGCCTCTCACCATGGCTGCCACGTCGGATGGGGAGCTTTAAACCAGCGCGGTCAATGGATCTCGTAGGACTCTGATTCTGCAGAGAAAGCTCGTTAGCACTAGCAAATTGATTGTAGACATGCAACTCACCATAGAGTAAGTACGAGTGCGGATGTGGTTGACAGCCTTCTTTTGGGCGTTTTCGCCATAGTAAACGGCTGATGAGGAGTAGGGGTTCAGCTCATTGGAACGGGATCTCAATGGCGAAGACATGATTTCAGTGACTTCCCTAGAACGATTGTATTGTCAGTTGATGATTCACGTATGCTATGTAAGAGTTGCATGTTCAAAGGTTGCTGACTTTGTACTGATCTGGCTGATGGGGTACCAACGTCACCGCGATCTGTGCTTAGAGTAGTAGACAAGAAAGACGACTGCTGCTGTCTTGTGCGGTCAGGCTGAAAGACCTTGACGAATATGCAGTCGATCAGGAGTATTTGGGTGTGCGGACGAAGAAAAAGTTGAGTGGAATGGGGACGCTCTTATTGACGACGTGAAGTTGAATCCGAGAGCAGGAGTACCTGTGGAAGAGGTACAAATAATCTTCTATCGGACGCTAGTGAGAGCTGCCGGGCTGTCGATAAGGAAGGCTTCGGTGGGGCAGAATGCTGTAGCTAAATAAGCTCAGGGCAGGCGAGTGCAGGCGCAGGGAAAAGAAAAGATCTCGGTGGCGACAATGGAGCTGATTCGTGTATCTCCAATCAAAAAATCAAAGAATTCCCTCCGAAAGGTGATCTTCAGCTGCTGCCAATGATTCAATGGAGTCCCGCGAAGATTTTGTTGGATCTTGACTCGGGGTGAGATTTGTTGTATGGCTGACTTCTCGAAGTTCTTTGACCGCTGCCGCAATGCAAGCCCTTCGCAACCAACCACGCTATGCACTTCCGCGCCAGGGCCGAAGCAATGAGCCAATAATTGGCGTTGGCGGTAGTGGGATTTAGCTGTCAGAGCCAATTTCCATCTGAAGCATGCATACGCCACCGTTTTGGCGAGTTTGGGGGTTGTATCAAGCCGGCATGGTTCCATCCCAACACTATGAACACCACCACGCCTCTCAATGGCACATCAAAAGCAGGGCAGACCGCCCCAAGACATCGACCCAGTCTCGCCAGTATGTATCAGTAAGCTTCCAGTCGGTCACACGATCTACCAAATTTTAACAAGTGAAATAGGAACTCCATGGTTTCCTCCTAGGGACCGGAGACGGGAGCGATCCTCACCGCTGGATCGGCTCGGACTCTCGGCCGCTTACATTTGGCACACGCGTTTGTCCGAACTCTATTCTTACACATGGGAATTCAATGAACAGCGAAAGCTATGAGAGATAAAGCGCCTGTTGTAATTGCAAAACCTGGGGGTACGGAGTCTGGAGTCTGGAGTGACTGGTGTGACCGGGGATACCTTCCACACCCCGCGGCGTTTACGCACACCCACGAATAAAGCCTCCTCATTTATCATTGATCACCTGCAAGCTTTTAACGCCACAAATTTCGGATACGGGTGCCAAGTGTTGTCCAGCACTGTGAGCGAATCCAATGCAGCCTTGTGCGGGATGTTTGAGCCCTTGTGAGAGTGACCCCCACGGGCCACGGGGCACCACACGAATATAATTCTCAACCCGCCCAGTTTTGGCGACGTTGTCAACTGCTGTTGAATAATGCCTCCCAGACTTGGGCGAGTCCGAAGTTAGGCCACGGGAAACGATGTCCTCCTGGTGGGGTTGCGTATGCATATTGTTTCTTTTGCTCCTAGAGTTGGGCAGCACTAGTCTAAAATCCCCGTGTGACGACTTTTAACACCGAAAGGATTTGTTCAACTCCTAGGAAGGTCCGGTCGATTGGGAAGGCCCAGAACATGGAAGCTTCCAAACAAACCTTCGGATTTGTAACATGATCCAAGAGAAGAACATCCTTAGTAGGATTTATCGACACCCGCTGTCGCTCTGTCAGTTTTCGTAAAACCGTAAACGCCTCATCTTGACTTCAAGCAATTTTTGTCCACTATCCTTCGCCTACTCGGCCATCATCAAGTGGAGTTTATATTGACGCCAGTCAATAAGAAACATGAAAAGATCTTGAGGTTGTGCCAATCATGCTCGAGGTTTCAAGAGATGGTGGCTTAAGTAACACTAGCTCCCCTCATTTGACTTCGGACAGATGTACCTTAAATTGATCTCGCAGGACATGCTGTGGCTCACAGGACTACATGCATCACATCAAACTATTACAAACCAACATGAATAGAAAGCATGCTGTGATTATGATTAATCTTGGAGAGATGGTAGGATACGAGCCTTGGCGCTTTCTGAAGGGTAATTGAGTAGTTGGGGTCCTGTTCGCACAAGCTTCTCTAGAGTCACCGTCTGCTTTTCAGTGTGCAATTATATTTTTGCACTTGCGTCTCTTTGAAAACCATATGCCAGTCCCACTAGGGCTCTGCTCTGTCAATGGTCAGAAGTATAATCGTCTCGTGATAGCATCACCTGCTGTGCCTAGCAGTGCTTAGCAGACCACGTCTACATAGGCAAGACATTGTTAAGTCCGCTGCAATGCTCTGAATGATCTCTTTCTCAGGAGAGGTACTGCAGCCTCCAATCCATGCATAATGCTCGTCCATGGGTTGGGTCGTATCGTTCGAGTAGAGACAATCTTAGCAGATGCAGGCCGAATATTCGTGGAAGATGGCCAATTTAAGCAGTCGCGTATAATTGAGGCTCCGTCTCATCGCTCCTAGCCATCTGTACAGAATAGGCAGTGCGTCGTTTCGAAGTTATTGTTGCGCTGCATTCTTGGAAGTCGATTGCTTCTATTGCGGTGCATGCAAATCAGCAGAGATACCAATTCAGTGATCGGACTACTGAACAGCAACCCTAAGTAAACATGATGGTAAATCCTCGATCGTGCTAGTCTGGTTATAATGTACCAGCAGGGTGTTTATCCCGATGATAATCGAAGAGCTTGGTCTCGGTGGCTGTTGCCTTGATTCAGCAAAGCACAAGGTAACCTGTGCAAGCCGCCAGGAATATCTCGCCGTCAGCGAATGGTACCTCTCCTTATGTGTACAGACAGCGAAAATTTGACTCACAATACTCGTATAGTGAAAGTTGGAAAATACTGAATCTGCTTGCTTGTCCTCGGGAGGGATTTTCCAGCAGGAACTGCTCTGTCATTCGCGGAAGGAATGCTCAATCGAAACTATCTCTTGCAGCTCATCAGCTGTAGGTCATATACTTTCTTAGGAGATTTGATGGGATCTGAAGTAAAATATCGTTGTTGCTAGAGGGTTGACTTCTCACTGGCAACGGCCAAGTGGATTGGAGCCGCCGCATTGGCAGTTGTAGATTGTTAGATCCGTCATGGTGGTTCACCTACTCGAATCAACAGTGTGATGTATTTGTGTCGGCTCCGATAGATTGTGGGCTTGTTCTTCTCGAATGTAGTTGGTGTGTGGAATAGTTGGTGCGTTGGAGTTCCCGGAGCGAGTTGGGGACATGTCGATAGAACGACCTCTTGCCGAAATCAAATACCGCAAGAGAATATGTCACTAGAGCATGTTCGGGTGAGGATCAACGTATCGATTTCATGGAGATTAAAGAACCACAATAGAGTAGGAAATAGACGACGACTTGTTAAGTATTCGTTGCGACGCAGAGTGTGATTTTGTCACCGAAACCCTACAGACGGAGCACGATGCCACCCTCGTGCATACGTCCTGAACCTTAGGTCTGTATGCTCGCTATTATACTTTCATGGGGTTCTCTTCATTCCCATCTCTGGAGATGCATCTATTAGTACACAGATTTCGAACTTCCGCTTCTGCACATCATCTAAGAGCGAGGAGACCAGTACCCCGCACCTGCGGGGCAGGTATATTCACATATGCAAGGTTGACTGTGCATTTTATTATTGAACTCTATATTTTTTTGGTCGACCACAGTTCTGGCGAACATTCTTGTTTGTACTCTTATCACTTCTTGGGGCTACAACTTCGAAGTACGTACTCACATTGGATACTGTGATAACCAATGTACCTACTCTAATGGTCGAAAGTTTATTCATGTGGATACAAACTTGGTAGGTCTGCAGCAGCTCGATGCAAGTGCATCAACTGACAAAGCAGTGATCTACCACCAGAAGTCATTATTTTCTTAAAAATATCACTTCCATTGCCCCAGGACAGTCGAGATCCTGAGAGCCACGACAGCTTGATGCATGTGCTTCTTAGCTCCTTTGAAGCTTCAATGATCTATCTTTTATCCTTGCTTTGCCCAGGGGCTGTTTTGTGCCTGTCACCGCACCAGCGGGTTATTCAATAGAGGCAAAACTAATTGTTAGCTTATGGAGGGGGGAGATATCGGACGGAATTTCATTATCTCCAACATAAGCGACTTAAGCCTATGAGGGTAATTCATACTAGATTTGGGGCGCGGGGTGGGGGCAAAGATTTATGCCTCGGTTTTCGATGTTTTGAGATTTCATCAAAAGAAAGAAAGAGCAAACTGCTAATATGGGCAGCATAAAGTGGCCGCCTTACTACAGTACAGAAACACACGCTCAATGAAGATGGGCAAAAGCTTTTAGCAGATACCGAGCAAACGGTCAGAGGTCAAAGGTCAAAGAGGTTACTCAGAGAACTTTCAGGGGCAACTCAACCAGTCTGGCTAGCCATCTTCCAAGGATTTGAGTTGCAGGAGACTACAGCCCGCTAACGTACCTTTGGCTAGCATCTTCTATGGGCCTCACAGGGCCAAAGCCACAGCCGTCGGCATCGAGCGAAACCTCGCTGTTGAAATTCTCGTTCTCGGCGACAAACCATTCTGACCAATTTTCGATACCCCAAGTTTGAGGCATTGCATAATGGATCTCAACTTCGGCTCTCTTTGTCAATTACGACCTTTCTGCCACAAATCGGAAGGTGACTATAATGGAGTTCACGGTAGGGAGCGACATTGATCAAACAAGCTGATCTAGTAGCTCCGAGTATCAAATGATGGGTTATACAGTTCAGCAGCTGCTCGGGGCATATTTCACAGTCGGCAATATACAATCGGACCTGTCCGACCCAATCATAGTGCAGTAAAATTGCGGTGGACTGTCGGATTTCCGTATCCTGCCGTCGAACCCGCTCATGATTTCTGTACCTGAAAGCGGCTCGGAAGACGCACCGTGCTAGAGAGCGATATGCAGGAACGAGTTCCTCGGCGAGTTTCCCTCGTCCTCACAGGTAGGGTGTTATATGGTGCATTTTGTGGTTGCTATCCGCAAGGTGGCGAAGTCGGTCTCAGATCGAGGTATGAGATCATACAGAATGTGCACATGTTCTCTGTGTAAGAGAAAGTCTCTCCCTTCCCTCTCACGGACGCTCACGTCGTGTGCACAGGCGATGGCAACTCACGGTCGTCACATCGGGCCAAATGGGCTAGGACTAAATAAGTTTAGGGTGCAAGCTAGAAAACTCGAGTCGCCCGCTCGGTGCTACCCCCTTCTCAGCTCGACCCAGCTCGCCAGCTGAAGAACAGGTATGTGCAGATTGTCACGACTAGTTGCGACGATGGCAAAAGAATTGCCGGAAGTGGAAATTTGGAATGTTGCTGAGAACCAGAATTGTTCGGAGCATCTACGTACCCCATGTCTCACTGTGTAACACGACACAGCCCGTCAGCCAACTCTTCCACATCTTCAAGCCTCGCGACATGCACATTCTGCAGTCAATCTGCCACTCGGGATTCCAGCATGAACTCCTTGCATGCATTGCCAATATGTTGGTGTAGATGCAGGTGTACGCATCCTAATGGACCCAAGAAACCCAAGCACGCCGCCCGAAATGGTTGGAAAGATACGCAAAGTGCGTTCTCCTATTCCTTGCCGGGCTCTGACTCGGTAGGATGTGCTTTGGGTAAGGTAGACAGTCGCCGAGCACGACGGGCCTGAAGCTAACGGAACCTTTAAAATAGTCTTCGACCGAGTATCTCATTGCCGCAGCGCTAAGGGTTCCTGAAGAATCCACCTCAAGGTCCTTAACCACCACTTATCCACAAGTGCTCGACTCGCTCAGTAAAGGAGGCCCCAGATCTTCCAGATCTCCCGCCAGTTGACTCTAACCGGATTCAATTTAGGGGAATATTTTTCATTTGATCAGAAAGAGCAGGGTCTGTATTGTGCGGTTCAACAAAGTTTGAACATCGTCGCTAAGCTCGCAACGGCAGTCAGTTCGTGTGGACGGAAGCATGCACCGCTCGGGATGATGCATAGTTATTGAGCAAACGCAGAGGCAAACACGCCTCAACCGCCATTGCAGAGGGAAGTCGCTGCAGGCGAGCCAACTTGTTTGGAGACGGTTGAAGAACTGCTTCTGCAGCGGTCTCCACTCCATCGAATACGGTAGTCTCAAGTGAGGTTCGGCGCTTCCACTACTATCGCGTGTCTACGTCCTTGCAGCACTGACGGGCCAGAGCAACTCGCTCCGACTTACTCGGGGGCTAAAGACGAGTTAGCAGTTAGGGGTATGCTATTGTTGGATGGCGGTGGGTCAATTATGCCTCCCGAATCCCGGGTCTACGAGTCTCTTCTACTTCGTTGAGCTTTGACTTGATGTCACTCCTGTTGTGGTATCTCAGCAGCCCACATGAGCCGCTGCAAGAAGCCTATGCACGCGAGTCTGTTTAGTCCCTTTCCATGAGGCTTGGACCGAGTGGCATCGGTTCAGATGATGGAGACGACTCGGCGGGCTGGAGTTCCTGCCAGAACGTTTTGCTCCACGCTAGACGGTACAGTTGAGCAGCCGCAGCAGTTTAGCTTTATCTCCCCTTGACATCTCCTCCATCCATTCCCATTTTCTCCTCTTCAATCTCTTTAATTACACTCTTTTTTAATAGCTTTGTGAAAAGTATCCCTCGTTTCTTACTTTTACAAGTGCGAATGCTGGACTGATTCCTCTTTTTACTTCGACGCCTCCTCAGCTCACTGTTCGAGAGAGCAATCCAAGATGGACGTCGTTAAGGGATACTTCCATCCTGCCCCCAAGGCGTCTTCTTCAAACAGGGAAACCCTCACCAAGCAAAGGGGGCCGATTCCTCCTCCGATCGAGCTGTCATTCACGCCACCCATGGGTTCTCCAGCATTTGGATCTCCAGCTGGAACGTTGCGAAATGGAAAAAGCCCTCTTTCCTCACGACCACCGTCCTTGTTTCCGGAAGGAGATTTCAGGAATACTCCTGAAAACATCCTCGATATTAAGTCAGATGTTATGGTTACGTGGCTGAATCAACAACAACTTGAAAGACTATGGTCTTCGAATCTCCCAAATGAAGGAGTGGTTTTGAAAAAGACGCGAGACAACTTTACATGTGCGCCGGCCACACTGAGAAACGAGAGCAATGGACTTTTTGAGCAAGTCGCAGCATTGAATGTGAAGGTAAGCTAAATTACACTTATGCATACATAGCATACTCATAATTCACAGTGTGCCATGACGATCAGTACACGAATTATCAAGATCTTTCTATCTCGACACGATGAAGATTTCGTACCACTCTCAGACGGCTTACGCCTACAAGTACTTCCTTCAATCGAATATCTCCCAAGATGCCAGAAGCATCACTTCGGAGCATTCATCAGAGATTCGATGCTATTAGTCGTCTGGGACGACGAGCCTAAGAATGTTCTTGACCGAGCAACCCATATCGAAGAGTCGCTGATGCGATTGATTTGGGGCAACGGGGAAGCAGGA
The DNA here is from genome assembly GCA_003415645.1 of Articulospora tetracladia. Taxonomy (NCBI): domain Eukaryota; kingdom Fungi; phylum Ascomycota; class Leotiomycetes; order Helotiales; family Discinellaceae; genus Articulospora; species Articulospora tetracladia. The sequence continues at coordinate 1,125,898 of PYIV01000003.1, read as the reverse complement.
GAATACGATGAAAAGAAAACCCCAAATATCTCAACCGTTGATCTTGGTCACGGCAATCTCAGCCCTAGCGAGCTAGAGGAAGCGATGGCCGAGGCAAAGCGACCTACACTGCTGCTGAACCCCATCATGGTCGGGCTAACTCTGGCTTTGCTCATTGCTGCTTTGGGTCTGGGATGGAGGAATTTGGCCCAAGAAGTTGCTGTCGATGGAAAGTATGTCCGCCTGGCACTTCTCATCGCCACACCATGCCAGGTTTTCGTGTCATTGTTCTTCATGCAGATCATCGTGGTCAATCTGGCACAGATTTTTGGGCCCATCAGCCAACTCAACATCAACTCAAAGTTCTTCTCCGGGAAAGCGCCGCCCCGTCTCGACCGCAATCTTGGATATCTTCCTCATGTTACAATCCAGATGCCGGTTTATAAGGAAGGTTTGGTTGGTGTTATCCAGCCGACCATTGCTTCCTTAAAGGCCGCTATTTCTACATACGAGCTGCAAGGCGGCACTGCCAATATTTTTGTCAACGATGATGGCATGCAATTGCTCCCTGATGACGAGGCTCAAGCTCGTCGTGAATTCTATGAGGAACATAGTATTGGTTGGGTGGCTCGACCAAAGCATAGTCCAAAGCCAGAGGATGGAGAGAAGGTATTTTTGCGCCGGGGCAAGTTCAAGAAGGCCTCAAATATGAATTACGCTTTGATGGTCAGCAACAAGGTCGAGGATAAGCTCCTAACTGTTCAGCGCCATCCAAACTGGACGCCGGAGGACGAATACAGCGCATATGATGGCTGCTTGGCCGAAGTGCTGAGAGAAGAAGAAGGCCGTGCCTGGGCTGAGGGGAACATCCGTGTTGGAGATTACATCTTGATTATCGACTCTGATACTCGAGTGCCAGTTGATTGTCTGTTGGATGCTGCAAGCGAAATGGAGAACTCTCCGGAAGTCGGCATCTTGCAGTACAGCTCTGGTGTTATGCAGATTACCGACTCCTTTTTCGAAAACGGGTAAGTTTGGAGTCTTCCTCTGTTTTCAAGACCGCTTGCTCACCTTCTTTAATAGGATCACTTTCTTTACCAACCTAATCTATACTGCCATCCGCTACACAGTTGCCAACGGTGATGTGTCACCATTCGTCGGACACAATGCCATTCTCAGATGGTCTGCACTTCAACAGGTAGTTTACGAGGACGAGGACGGTTATGAGAAGTTTTGGTCCGAATCGCACGTCTCCGAGGATTTCGATATGTCGCTCCGCTTACAAGTCGCTGGCTATATCATCCGGCTTGGTTCATATACTGGAGAAGGTTTCAAAGAGGGCGTTTCCCTCACTGTTTACGACGAGCTGAACAGGTGGGAAAAATACGCCTACGGCTGTAATGAATTACTTTTCCACCCTTTCCGACTATGGCTTGTACGGGGCCCATTCACACCTCTCTTCAAGAAATTCATCACCTCAAACATCCGAATTACCTCAAAGATCACCATTCTTTCCTACATCGGAACATATTATGCCATAGGTGCCGCCTGGATCCTCACTGTTTTGAACTACTTCCTTATTGGATGGTACAACGGTTACCTCGATCATTACTACCTTGATTCATTCAAGGTTTACTTTTCTCTCATCATCGTATTCAGCGCACTGGGCAATCTCTCGCTAGCTGTCCTACGTTATCGTCTGTGTGAGAAAAGTCTTTTAGGAGCCAGTAAGTTTCTCATTTTCTATCTCTCTCTCAAAAGCTAAGCTAACCACGTCACAGTCTGGGAGAACTTGAAATGGCTTTTCCTCCTGTCTCTCTTCCTTGGTGGACTATCTATGCACGTTTCACAAGCCCTACTGTGCCATTTCTTCGAAATCGATATGACTTGGGGAGCTACAGCCAAGGAAATCGAAAACACCACGTTCTTTACTGAGGTGCCTCGTCTCATCAAGCGCTTCAAGTTTACCTTTCTGTTTTGCTTCGCCTGCACAGCTTTGATGATTGTCTGCGCTTTTGTGGTTCCATGGGAGTGGCGCATCAATGACTTTGTCGCCATTTATCCTCTGTGTACTGTTGTTGTTTCACACTTCATGCTTCCTGTGGCTCTCAACCCAGCGCTGATGATGTTCACTTGGTAGAGACGCTACCACTTCATATTGTTATTTGATGTAATGTTTAAATGGGACAGGTATGGCGCACCTGGGCGTAGGGAATTGATGATTTAACATCCATGGTCTTGTTTTTCCAACACTCTTTTTGCAGTCTACATGGTGGCATATAATGAATCACGGCCGAGCTTCATAATAGACGGATATGGCGCTCGTTCAAGAATGTACCTACACTGAAATACGCAGTGCGTTAAATGTAATTTCTAAATAAACGATTGAAATAAAAACTCTTCACAGCCCTTTCTTGTCTTCGGCTCGTCAAGCGAAGGTAACCAAAATCAAAGTCATCAAGTGTGAACCCGAGTCACATTCATCCTGGTAGCCGTTAGGCATACCAGTACCAACTCAGTTTCCTCGTTGCCCTTGGACGCGGACGGCCATACCACAGTAGTAAACTCCTGTACTGAGCGTGGCGTCAAGTAGCACGGCGAAGAGGGAGGGCCAAGCCCAATTTCTGGACTTCATCTCACTACCAATTTAATCGTTCTGGGCCTTTCTCTTATTCTTTACTCGTCATTTCTCAAACAAAAATCCAGACCGCGAAGATCATTCCATCGGTTTCAGGGGTTGTTCCGATTTGGCTTCGGAAAAGTCGCCCTGCATAAGCCTCACCTTGAGAGGCGTCACTGCATCGGGAGCCTGCATATTCGATCTGCTGGTGAAAACTCCGGTTTCTGAAAAGGTCAGAGATCCCTCAGCACTCACAGCAGTGGCGTTATTTTTCTTTTTTCTGTGCAGGAATAGTAGCACGACATTAGTCCTTCAATGTTGTCGGTCACTGCCGCTGTCCTGTTGGCAGGGATGTATTTGCTTTTGACATATTTGGATGGACACAGCATTGATTTTCTCGACTCGAACAACGTGGCAGCGCCGCATCGGAGCCGGAGATTGAAATATGCTGTGTTTTTCAGCTGTTGGCATGGACGGGACTGAGAGCTAGAATTTGCCCGGCTGAGATTAAATACTGCAGGTTGGCTGCTGTATTGGCATACCACCGCAGACGCAAGCGTGGTTTGAGGCCAAGTCTGCAGCTGAACTGGACCAAGAGTTCTAGTAGAACAATATTGTGATTCTTGTTGATGTGCTCTCAATTTGGATATATGAGGCGAACGGATGGAACCCGCCTAGCTTGATACGACATAATAGTGCCTCTTGGCCACCTCTTGTTTCTTCAATCAATCTCCTCTCGCTGTTCCTGAGGCTGAAAACTGCGGCTCAATTGATCTCCGCATCATATCTGTGGCTGCCATGTGCTTGAGGAGCTTCAGGCAGTCTTTAAACTACGTGATTTCCATTTTAGGATTAGTTGTCGAATTGCGCCGCCTTCGACACATCTAAACAAATGTCACAACTCTCATATCATAGCCACAATCGAAAGCCACAAATGTGCTAAATCCGCGATTCGCTCCAAACTTCCACTACCTTCCTGAAGTCTCACAATTAATGGATACGTTCTCCTTTTGACTACTCAACACCATCAGCCACAAACCTCGCATCCTCTTATTTCATCACTTTTCCCTACACAGCGCGCCAGCTGAAGCCTAAACCAGCCAATTGCAACTTGTGGGAAATAGGAATGACTCGCTCGGAAAAGATTTGAACGCAGGCTTGGCAGTGTCTCGTTGGTGGGAATGAACAGTTGCAAGAGTGAATGGCGATAGAGCTTGGCTGTGCTTCGCGGGATAATGGGTGCTGATCAACGGGGAAGTCTAGCCTACGGGAGTCATGAATTTGTAGGACATGATGTGGAATGCTGGAATGCACGTACGCCAGATAATATGTCCACAAACAAGACTGCCCATGCAACACAAATGAGAATTGATGTAGGGATGTTTCCGGTTCAAAAGCCGAGCACAGCTATTCGTTTGTTTTATTGTGCAAGAGAACCGTTTTCAAGAATCTGCATAAAGATACAGATACAGCTTCTGTAGAAGCTTAGGTTGCCAACGCAAGGTAGCCTAAGATTTACTTAGAAAAGAGTACAGGCAATTGTATCTACGAAGGAGCTGAAGACTGAGAGCAGAATTCTGGGTACACTCTGAGGGGATTCTGCGGATGGACAATTCTGTGAGAAGGGAATGGGCTCGCATGGTCTCCCTGACAGAGCTCACCCCCTCCCCTGAAGAAGCATATTGTAAGATGATTTCCGGTTATTTAGAGAACCCCGATTTGATTCGCGTCAATTATGATCAAAGCACTAGCTTTCTGCGATGGTAGCTCTCAAAGGTGATTCTTGACTGGAATTGCATGGAAAGCTAGGTTGGTATCACATCGTAAGAATGCTTCCCGGGGAGTACCAGACTCAAGCAAACTGCTGTTAGTGAATATGCTGATCAACTTGAATTTATTTTAATACAAAAAACCCTCAAAGATACTGATACTTTCAAGAATGTAGATTTGACGAGGATGCTGAACCAGACAACAGGTTGAAAGCAACGCAAGCGGAACCTAAAAGGTAGGTTTAGGCGTTACATGAAAGAAGAACTTTGCAGGGCCTGGACACGTGTCACCCACCTGAAAAGAACTCTCATGCTACTCTGCTGAGGTGACTGCTTGCTATTGTACCTTGAGGCGACCGCAATTTATGAGACTGAAGTTCGCATCATGTGACCTCTCGAAAGGGGCTTAAACGAGCTTCACTAACCTCACCTCTTTACTCAACAAGTGGTCACCATCTTGGAAAGACAAACACCGTGGGCTGAAGCTATGGCATCAATCTCAATATGCACAATTTGAAAGCAATAGCTCTCTAAAAGTGGTTAGAGATCTAAAACTCTTCAGCTGCTGCGTCGCTACTGACGAAAGTGTCAGCTTTGCTGTTCAGCAGAATACGGAGGGTTGATTTCTCCACACATAACTTTCTCGCTGTTGGAAAAAGGCAAATGTGAATTAAACATCGATCTGACTCCGCCGCTGCGGGTCACTTCGATTATAGCAAACCTTAGTACAAGAACCCAAGCTCGCTTTGATGTTTCAGCATCTACTTTGACATAGCTGAAGTGATCTCCCTCTGGAATATGTGAAAAGACCGCTTGATCTGGCTATACCTAGCAATTGCCATATATGGAGTGAAAAGAATTCGAGTCGGACAAGAGAAATAGTCAACATTGGCACAAGGACGCTAGAAATCACTTTCTTTTTAGTTCGGCAGGAAAACATTTGTTGACAGTTGAGAACAAGCAGGCATCAAGGAATTGACAGCATAATCACGAATTGAATTTCTGAACGGCATAGGTCCGGTGAAAGCACCTAGAGGCCACAGCTAACATGCTGATCGCCACACCCAAAATGCCCAAATCCCACAAACCACGATCGGAAAAGAACCTCTGACCTCTGATAGCTGAGGAGAAAGGGTAGGACAACAGATCCCCAATAATCACTTTGCTTGTTGTAAGTACTCATTCACCAGCGTATTTATGGGTTACTTACAACACGCTCAAATCCACCGCCAAGAGCCTGAAAAGAAAACAAGTTAGTGATCAGCTTCTAAGACAAGGGTACTGTACGAGTGAGATAGGGCTGTAGACTTACAGCACGCCAGACAGGAACGCCCTGTTGACGATGAGCGGTCCAACCATCTGACAAAAATCTCACGCGCTCCACGGGTGGATGCTGACACCATGTCTGATCATTGTTAGCACTGCCTGTGATGCTTGGACGAAAGCTTAGCTTACGGCATCTGGTAGGAACAGGTCTGTTGGACCGACTCCAACAGGCTCTAGCACCTTAGCTGAGACAGCAACGCCATTGTTGCGCTCCCAGTCTGCCTTGTTCTTGTTGTAGCGCTTTATGAGAGCAACTACAGTCTCCGCCCGAAAGTCTGTGGGTTCGGGGCAACCTCTCAAAGCCCTACAGTAATCAGGGCCAAGACGGGCCAGCCATGCAGGTCGAGTCTCGTAAGTCGCCAGCTATATTGAAATCGATTAGCTACGCATTCTTGTGGGTTTGATAGGAAAGAGTTCATATGGCTAGATGCATAGGTTGAAGAGAAGAGGTTGCATAGGAGGATGAGGAGCAATAGGCTGCAAAACCGAAGAATGGAATCAAGTCCCAAGAAAGATAAAGAGAGCTTACAGGAGGTGGGAGAGATTGAGACATTTTGTTTTTCGAGGTGCTTTCAAATAGGGCTCTCAACATGAGCGAGAGAAAGTTTGAGGCAGCTTCCTTGAAAATCGTGTGCGCGAGGAAAGTCAACATCGGGAAACAGGGCGCGATATATTCCATACGGACGCGCTAAACTTAAAACGTAGTCTTTTTTCCCTTGCTCTCCACGATGCCTCCCGTCAACCGAGCAGCATATGGCTTCCGATACTCGACAACCTTCGCGACGACTGCTGAAGGTGCCTTGACCTCACCAGAGCCATCAGAAGTCTTTGCTGCGCCTGCCTTGGTTCCGTCCTTGCCATAACGTTTCTTGTATCTGAGCTGCGCGTCTTCTGCGTATTCTGATCGTACAGGGCGACCGTTAATCTTATTCACCCACCACTTCTTCTTGGGCTTGTTAATAATCTTTGCAGGTTCTGCATCGCTATCATCTTCTGAATCCGATACGTCTGAAGACTCGTCCTCAATGAACACATAGCCACGGACCGCATTTTCTGCACCCTCAAGCTCCTCGAAGACGATCCAGGCATAACCTTTACACTTCCCAGTATCTTGGAAAGTTGCGACCATTACGTTAGCAATCACTCCGCATTTTTCGAAGTGATCCTTGAGACTGTCCTCGGTAACATCATAGCTCAGATTGCCCAGGAATACCCTCTTGTTTGGTGGCTTTCCATCCTTGCGGCTCTCTTCCTTGGTCTTCTCTGGCCGACCAGCGAAAGACTTGTTGTCCTTTATCAGAACACGTCGACCAGAGAGTAATTCTTCGGACATCTCGACAGCCTTCTCAACTGCTTCTTCAGACGAAAAGTCGACATAGGCATATCCTTTATTATGCTCAGCTCTGCCAAACTTTTTCTTCTCTTCAACCTGGTTTGCTGGCTTTTTGTCATTTGGTCCAGGCATATGTACCCTGGTAATCATCTCCTCGGTGATATCTGACTTCTCAACGAAGAAAGTACGCAAGTCTGTCTTGGAAACATGGAAAGGTAGATTACCAATCCAGATACCATGCTCGGATCGCTTCTCTACTTCGGGTTTTTTGGCCTTTGCCTCGGGCTCGGGAGTAGTCTCAGCACCAGACTTGGACGGAGGTAGCGGTTTGCCTTTCTTCAACCGACGGAGGGCTTTCTTGGACGGCGGCTCGGGAGCCGTGATGTCAACCTCAATCTCCTCCACGTCTATCTTGCGCTTCTTGGCGGATGGAGCTTCCGAGACTTCGTCCTGGACAGATGTGGGGGTTCCAGCTACATCTGGAGTGGATTCTTTGGCTGGATGTACATCAGGAGATGTAACTGACTCTTCTTGAGCAACAACTTCCATCGCATCTACCTTTCTCTTTCTACTCGACTTTTCTTTCTTTTCCTTCTTTTCCTTCTTCACCTTCACAACTATTGGCGATGATGTTTCGACAGGAGCCATCTTGCAGCTAGTATATGACTCGAGTCAGTGTGTGGATTTCCAGATGGTACTATCAGGAGACCCGTTCGTGAGAGAAACGATTTCCGCCCTGTGATGTCTGTGTAGCCGAACTAGGTGTTATTCGCTGAGCGTGCAGCGTACGACAAGCAATTCCCAAGTCTCGGATGAAACAAAGACAAATATAGCCAAGTTATGGGCTTCGAAAGTGATGATAGGAGATCTTTCAAAGTCTTTAGCTACTCTTGAAGACAGAATGGTGCAGCAACGAGAGCAACACTTCGTAGGCCTGTCAACACAGAATGGTGACGTGCCGAGATGACCAATACAGCAGTCAGCGCCTGAAGAGCTCGAAGTAAGGAGTAATTATCTCGTATTCGATTGATGTACCTTCGTCGTCTTGGTACCAGAGCTTACACAACTCTGACTAGGAGGGGTGCTTCTGAAAGATTGAATGGCAGAGATCTCGGATGGCCCCGCTTTGAGAGCACTCGAGGGGGAGGAAGAACCCGCGGGTAGATAAATTGTGCCGTCAAAAGCGTCGAGTTTCTATGAACATATTCCACAAAGGCAATGGGTGGTGTTTAACTTGAAGAAGTACGCTCTGATGTTGATTCTTCAATGTATTAATTTAGACTCAAATATCTCACAAAATATTAATTCTGCCGGCCTCACCGCTCACGACTATCATAACGCGATACCTATATGGGTCTAGGTGGAGTGCTGAAATACAGTAGGTGGTGCCCAAAGAGCTTAAACTAAAAGCGGCGTATCCAAACGATTCTCAGGTGGGAGATTCTGAGGATCCAATGTATGACGGTTCACGGACAGGAGTGAACAGATTTGGGCAAAGGTCTACTTGAACAACGCTTGCTCGCTACATCTGAGGCTTTTTGTTGATTCAACTTGTCCCAATGTTCACCCTCAAACAATAAAAATCACCAACACCATGGCGACAGCAACGGAGGACAGCGCTGGGCTCGATACAGTCATGAGCCATGAAGAGCAAGACCAAGCCCCGCCTGAGAAGGCAGCAGAACCCAAAGCTACCTATAAATCGTTCAAGTACGTGTATTTCCTTGAAGACTTGACTTTGGCAGAGTTTGACGCGTTCGACTCTGCAATGGAGCCATCAGGCGCAATCATTCCAAGCATTGCTAACACGATAAACTCCAGGAAGAAGTTTCGCAAAATGAAAATTAAGTTCGATGAGGCGATGCGTCAAAGCAATGAGAACTATCTGCTGGAGCAGAAGGGCATCAAAAAAGCCCGACAACTTGCGATTGAGAACGAGTGAGCCTTGAAATCTCCCCCCTTCATTAAACATACCTAACGTCTATACAGTCAAATACTTGACATGCTCCTCGACCAAAACAACTCCGCACAAATGCCAGTGGACAAGCGCATCGATATAGTCACCGAATCACCTGCCTTACCACCCATACCCTCTCTGATAGACGACGACGAGCTCGCGGGCTTCACCGATGTTCACTCAGCAGAAGGGAAAACACTCTACAACGAGATCCGGACAATGATCGAGCGGAGAGCAGCCGTAAAAGCCAATGCAGCAGCTATGCGACCCAGCAAGTCTCTTGCCCATCTCATGATGACTACACCCCACATCTCCCTTGCTCACCCTCAAGTTCCAAAGGAAATATTCGCCGCGTTGGAACCGCTGGAAGGGCAATTAGGACCCCCAGGGTACCTCACGCCAGACCAGATAGATGACTACATAGAGTCGATAGATATTAAGCTAGGTCTCGAGCTACCAGCTCCACACGTTGCGCAGCAAGAGGCTCAGCAAGCGCAGCCTGACCCCTCCTTTGGCAACTCGCACAGTCCCTATAACTGGCTCCGTCGCAACGTTCCCCATATTTTCCTTCAAGACGGAGAAGGCAGCGAGAAGTCACACGGCAAGCCTGGCGCTCTACGCGGTGCAGGGAAACGTGCCTCGATTCCTGCACCGAGCAAGCCTGATTCCCTCGAGATTGTTGAAGAAGATGGTCTAGGTTATGACTTTGCCCTAGGAGGACCGGTTTCAACCAAAGGAAAGCGTAAGCGTGAGGAGGATGATGGATCAGGAGGTTATCATCCTAAGACTGGAAGGATGGATGACCAGGTCAAGGTCAAGAAGCCACGGGTATCGAAGAAGAACAAGATGGCTGAAGACACCACACCTTCTGTGACACCCACCACGACCAGGAAGAGGAAGCCGAAGGCGGCGAAGAATCAGACACCAGATGTGAGAGGAAGCCCTTCTCACTAGTGGCCATTCTGATGTATCATTAAACTTATGCGGTGCTTTTATCTGGAGTTTCGGGAGCGTCGGATGCCTGGCTGTGGGATATTTGCATGTGTATAATTAGGACGGGGGATGATGATGTAGTTTCGGCGCTTGGGGATACTTTAGGTGGGGAAGAGATTTTGGGACGGAATGTCTGAGTAAAAAGGGACATAATTGGCAGCTAGCATAGAATAGTCTGACGATGGTCTTGGAATCGAAGATATAGGCATACAAGCACATTTTTGTAAAATCCTTCTTAGTCTTCATCATGGTATTCATGCATACGATAAAGATCTATTTACAGTGCAGTCTGTTTGCTGCTTGAAGTCTGTATAAAACTAAACTGGAAAATCTGTCTGTGCATTCACGCTTATGCTCGCTCGTCTTTGTGTATGCCAACATCCCTCGTTTCCAGAAACTTGCAGGGACCATCGCACTATGATAAACCAAAAACCGATGATCTATGATCTTTTTACATCTTTCCTGTTCCATCTACAGCTTTTGCTTCAACAAGCTCTTCATTCTTCGCTCAACGGCATTCATATACTCAGTGGTTGTGACGTAGTCCTCACGCCCAGTCTTTCCACAAGCCAAGGCTAAATCCTTGGTCATAATGCCATCGACGTCGACGGTATCAACGCATGCCTGCTCCAGGCTCTCAGCGAACGCAACCACTTCAGGTGTCTCATCGAGAATTCCACGTTGCACGAGACCACGTGTCCAAGCAAAGATGGAGGCGATTGGGTTGGTAGAAGTCTCGTTGCCCTTTTGGTGCTCGCGGTAATGACGGGTCACGGTACCGTGTGCAGCCTCGGACTCAAAGGTCTTTCCGTCTGGGGTGATGAGAACGGAGGTCATGAGACCGAGGGAACCGAATCCTTGAGCTACGATGTCTGATTGAACATCTCCATCATAATCTATTGCTGTTAGTATGCATGAAGATTAACAAGAAAGAGGATCATACTCTTCAAAGCCATAATGTATCCACCGGAGCTCTTCATCATTTGGGCAACCATATCGTCAATGAGTCTGTGCTCATACCAGATGTTCTTGGCCTCAAAGTCTTTCTTATACTCCTTCTCGAAGATCTCCTCGAAGATGTCTTTGAATCTGCCATCATACTTCTTCAAAATGGTGTTCTTTGTGCTCATGTACAGAGGCAAGCTTTTGGCCAGTGCCAGCTTAAAGGAGGCATGTGCGAAGCCGGTGATGCTCTCATCGGTATTGTATTGTGTTTGCGCAACACCTCCTCCGTTCTTGAACTGGTAGACCTCGATCTCCTCAGGCTTGCCACCCTCGGGTGTGAAGACCATCTTCAAGGTACCATTGCCCTTGACAACCAAGTCCTTGGCACGGTATTGATCTCCAAATGCATGACGACCGATGATAATGGGCTTCTTCCAGCCTGGAACTAGTCGAGGGATTCGAGGAATAACAATAGGCTCTCTGAAGACGGTTCCACCAAGCGCATTACGAATGGTACCATTGGGAGACAACCACACTGTTTTCTCTCGTTAGACCAAAACTCTGCAGATCTTCCAGAGTGTCAAACGTACTTTGCTTAAGGTTAAACTCCTTAACTCGTGCCTCGTCTGGGGTAATAGTGGCACACTTCACACCCACGCTATACTTCTTGATAGCCTCGGCAGCGTCAATAGTGACCTGGTCACTGGTCTCGTCTCTGTACTCCAATCCCAGATCGTAGTACTTCAAATCAATCTCCAAATACGGGTGAATGAACTTGTCCTTAATGTCCTTCCAGATAATGCGGGTCATCTCGTCGCCATCCAGCTCCACGACCGGGTTCTTGACGACAATTTTCTTGAAGGTAGCCATGTTGCGCGACTGTACGAAAGCTGCACCAAATCTAGGCGCAGATACAAATTGTGATTTGAGTGTCGACGAGGGTGCGTAAGAGGAGGAACGAGAGGAGAGGCTGCAGAGGCTGCGGGAGAGGGCGGTACGAGAGGCGTTCATCGTGAAGAGTCGGGAGGAGGACGAGGACGGGACTGGCGTGATGGTGGTGAATCTGCTCGATAGGGACGTCAAGTCCTTGCCGTAGTGTGTCTAGACTAAGACTGTCGGCTTCTGCGCGAGAACAAGAGAAAGATTGGCTTCTGATGGGCGCTGATGTGGGGGAGTCCGGGGATAAGAAGGGGACGACCAGCGAATGAAGTCGTACACTTTAGCCGGCAATGCGTGTCGGCACAAGAGCAAGAGGGGGGAGCAAGGAGTATTGAATGAGAAGGCGGGGGCGGGTATGCGATGATCCGGAAACTGTGAATTGCTTCAACTTTAGCTTTCTCACAGTTCCTTTGCTTTAGGAAAATTTATTTTCGATTTCTCTGCAAGCTCTCCATAGCTTGCGTGCTCCGTCCGACAATCGGCGCTGGTTTCTCCACATTCTCGGCCGTTGGTATCCGCTGCGCACGTCCCTGGCAGAGAGACAGGCACGCATGGCCTGCTCCATCACGTGTGCAAGATCACTCCCTTTAGCCTGTTGCGAGTCAGCTACCTACCCGTCGATACCTTTAGGACTCCTCAAGCCATTGCCTTGATGGTTGTTAGTGCATGTTGGCAAGGTAGTGTTGTTTTGTTGTAAAGACAGTTGTTATGAATTAAAAGTTCTCTATCCTACTAAAGATAAAAGGTAAAAAATACACTAGGTAATCCGTCCAGGAAAACGCTCTCTAACTTCGTATGCCTTTCCATCCGACAATGTGCTGTTTTCCCATCGCCTCCTGATTCCCAATTGCCCGAGTATGCTATGCTCATCCCTATACTAATACCCCAATACCCGTTACAATCTGCCGACATGTTTCTCCAATAACGCCAAATCCGTAGCCCAAACCCCATGATAATAACGACAAGTTAGAAGCAGGAGACCCAAACGAGCCAGTTGCCAAGCAAACCAAACAAATCAAACCCCTTCTTTCTTGTCAAACTCCATTGTTGCGCCGAAACGATTTCAAATTTCCCAATACCCAGCCTGTACTCCATGAACACTGCATTGAACGCTGTCGAGAGACCGCTCGAAATGAAACCCGTACTAAGACATCCCAAAAACAAGAAAATACCACCTACCAATTTCGAAACGCCTCCTATTTGGACCTCCTCCCTACGCCGACGCCAAAATTCGAAACATCCGCCCATCGCAACCAAGAGACCTCAAGAGCATTCCGTTCGTCTCTTCATCGGTCTCACAAGGTACAGCCAATCAGTTCATCACCATTTGGTATGTGTGTAAGAGTTGTCGTTGTAGAAGGACTGTGTAGGGGGCTGACAGCCTGAACAGTCAATCCAGGCACCGTAACCAACGTCAATATATCCATTTCCGGTGCAAGTAATGCAGCTTGAAAGAGAAGCAAGAGGAAGGTTGTACGACATTTCATCGTCCATATCATCCAAGATCTCTGCTTTAGGAGTGATAGTCCGGCGAGCTTCCATGCGATCTGTCTCACATGCAGTCTTGCAGCGAGGGCAGTCCCATCCACTGTTCGAAACGGTGATCCGGTCAAGGCACTTTGAGCACCGCCAATAGTGTGAGTATATCCTTCGTTCTTGCAACCACTGTGACTGCTCTAATTCCCATTCTATCTTTGATTTCTTCTTGGAGTGTTCGCCTTTTGCGCAACCTATGTCTTCCTTATGGAAATCGCGAAGATGGTCGCGGTAGTGATCTTTTCGAGTGAACGCATCGTTTGCTCGAGAGCATTTTGGGTAGTCGCATAGGAATTTCTTTTTCTGATCTTCATCTGCGTGGACATTCTGATAGTGTCGATCGAGGTCTGCTGGTCTACCAAAGCTATTTTGCTTACCCTTACAGCCTCCAGGGTACATGCATCTGTGAACATTTTTTACCGCGTTCCTGGAGGATCAATCAGTATTATATCGTGAGAGAGACTTGCACAACGTACATATCTTGATCCAGGTCAACCCTTTGAGGAGTCGCATATGTGACAGAAGCCTCCGGTAGCAACTCGAAGTAGCGCTCTTTGCCATTTTGCTTAACCACGAACTTGTAAAGTCTTACCCACTGGGAAGGCAGAGTCCAACCAAGACTAGAAGGTGTTGACTTGGCACTCTTTGGCTGGTGTCTCGTCGGCGAAGACTGCAGGTAGTCCAGAGGAGCCTCAAATTCATTTGCCAGCGGGGTATGATAGGGACTATAGCTCTCATATTTGATAGGGGAACCAGATTCCTGAGGCGATGGTGTAAGGGGTGAGTGTGGCCATGAGTTAAGTGTGCTGGTGGGGGACATCGACACACTGCTGTGATTGGAGTTATTCCTTCCTGTTGTGGCCATAGAATATCCTCCCGGTATGATCTGATTATTTTCACCTGGTGGAAGGGAGAAATCTCCCGAGCCTTGTCGGGACCATGACCAGGAGTACTGGGAATCCATTACTCGGGCGGTTCTGAAACCCGTCGAGTAGATACCGAAAACTGTGGTTATCGCAGTTTGCTGATAGATTTGGCAGTGCAGTAAAATACGGACTGCAATATATAGCTTGCAAAAGTTCAGTGTCGCTGCTGAAGTTGGGCAATGTTTGAAGAAAGTATCAATGTTGTGGTTTAAGGAATGTACGGAAGTGAATGGATGCGAGGCACGATTGAGAAGAGAATAGTCGCTACAAACGGACAGAGCAGTATGGTTTCTGTAATAACGTCACTTGATCGAAGGGAGACGCTCTTCCTAAATGCGATGGGAAGCCTCAGTCTCAACCAGCAACCAGAAGAGTCACATGCGTGTGTGCTCACTACCTACCTATGCAATGCAGTGACAAGGGATCTTTGAAGGAGCGTAATGTGAGGCGACATAAGATAAGTCCGGTCTGCAATTGATTGGCGTGGAAGAATTGTGAGGAGCAGAATAAGCACGTCGAAGGTTCAAAGCCCAGAAGGTTGACGCCTCAGATTTGGTTCTCGAGATGATGGAAGCGGGCCCATCACGAGGCTCTGACCAAAAATTAGCCCACCTATCTGCCACGACTAACCTTACCTGAATTGCACACCGAGAGACAACCACTACCGTGAGGTTATGTGTCCATTTAATTTGTCGCTGGCCGAAGCCTGGTGTAAAAAGCACCCAATTCTCGGTGAGTTTGAGGTGTGTGTGCCGTAGCTCATCTCAGAGCCTCGTTTGTCTTGCAATGGTTCGCAACTTTGCAATGGCATAGCCCTCGCCTTGCTAGGGCTTGCGGACCACTTGGAAAAGACCCATCATCACCAGCCGATGAGGCAGAAAGGAAGGCGAATCGTGCCGTCGTCCTTGGACCTGCTGCAGCTCAACTGCCACGTTGAGGTTGCCGGTCGTTTTGGCGACAGACATGATAGCTGGGCAACATGAAGTTATTGTCGCCTTTCACCGGAGCAGATCGGGCGTGCCAGATTAATAGCTTTCTGCTTAGGCGAGAAGAAGAGATGGCGATGTGTTGACTATATCCCGCCCAGCTCAGCCAGCTCTGGCCCTTTCTCTTGACTGTTATGTCTTTGGCGTCATGCAGCATCAATGCAGCACGGTTTGCAAGATGCGCTGTTGCGCGCAGACTGAATGCATCGAGGCTGTGCGTCGACGAGTGCGTACCATCCAAGAGATGCGAGCTGTCAGGCAGCCAAAACATGTTCCGGGGGGTTCGCCCTCTTTTCGCCTCGTCGCCGCTTGAATGTTGGAGGTGGAGGCTTTGCTCCTGCTCAATCGAGGTTGCCAAGAGCGACGAGTATTGGACAACAGTCAAAGATGGCCAAGTAAATTTCGCATTTGGACAACCTGTGCATAAAATGCAAGTGTGCGAATGGGGATAGTATTTGCGAAGTGGTTGTGAAGGTGTCCGGATAGCCCACGAAAGCAATGCAGAAGGCTAGATGACTTCTAACACTGAATCAGCTTGGTTAAGTCGCACCTTGAGATGAGATAGAGCAGAAAATAGATTGCAGTGGAATGGAAGTTGACTGAGCATAAGCCTGGGTTGCTGGTCGAGAAGGTCGTCGAGGAGGTGAAGTGAGCATTGGCCAATGGTCGCGATGTTTCGTCGTCCCCAGGTCCGCCGCTCCACTCCTCCATCCACTTGCTTGGGGTTGGGCCGCATCTTCGAGTTGACCTGGGCGAAAGCCGAACAGCCGGATCGTTCCTAATGCGACATGAACTTTCAAGAGCAGAGACAAAAAATTAGAGATCGAGGCAACCCATAAAACGCACCAGGAGCAACATCGAGATTTTCGTGGGCATCCTGGCGAGTGTCGGGAGGCAGATTCTATATACTTTGCCTCGCCCCCAATGTTTTGCAAACCACGTCAGTTCTTGGCTGGGTTAGATGCACTGTACCGTAGCACATCTGCGCGGCGGCCCATCAATACCCAACGGCTCACCCAACAACTCTTCCCGTATCTCCTTCCTATGACTGACAATTGAATCTCGTTGACACTGTGAAATGAGCCTCAATCTTTTATTGGACGACACAGCTGCAGTCAACGCTCGCCTTCGAAAATACTCACCAATTAATGAAAACTCGCATGTCGCTGCAATGCACAGCACACTCGGCGAGCATTTTAATGGGAGGTTAGCATGTAGCGACCCCGTCACGCGAGCAAATAAGGTACTGAGGCTTGCAATGCATTGTCTCTCTTCCTTCAGATCATATTCATGTTTACTTGTACCACGAAAGAGACACAGGAGGTCTGAGAGAACAGCGTTTGGTGACTACTCGAACACCATCTGGATCAGATGAGCAGACTGGTTTGCTTATTAGGATGGCAAACGTCAATTATCCCCAGCTAGACCTTAGTCAGAGCAAATCCGTGCGCCAACCAACCTTCCAACTTGGAACCCGTCGAAGCCAGCCCCTAAATCATACATCGTCTTCCAAAAATTTATAGGCAAACTTGAAGTCTGCCTTTCGTCGATTCATCCTAAAATTTGAAATTCGTGGTTAGCTTAGACAATTGAAGATGGTAGAGCAAAACAAGAACAAACGAAACCACTTTTTCATTGCAGGTCAACTTGTCTGATGTACTCGGGGTGCAACTTTGAGCGCTCCGCCCACCTCTTACACAAGTCTGTTTGACACTTGGTTGCAATGGCTATCGGCTCATCAACAATCTCAAAAAGAGATTTCGAGGATCAAGAGATCCGCAAAGAGCTCGAAGGCCGCGAATAAAGGGGAATAACATATTGGGGACTGCAAATGTAAGTGAGATGGGGAACCCACCATGTGCTTTCGTAGTCAAAGAACCGATATGTGCCTTGCTCGAACTCTTCGGTGATAGTCTTTGGTTCCTCATGGCGCTGGAACCATGTCTGATACTGTTTGTGAAATCTCCAGCTTTGGTCCTTCAACGCCTTAGCTGCAAGATACTGCTGATACGTCTCTTGCTTATAGTAGAAAACGTAGAATAGCGTGTCAGGGTCAATCCGTGAGTACAACCGAGGATCATCGAAAATTGGGTCTAGTTCTTGAGGATAGTATGCTGGCGTTCGAATGGGGTTTTTCGGCTTGTACGTTCGTGGTGCCAACACATCTGCAGTCTCTGGGCAATTAGCTAGAGATGCTGAAAGCATGCGCTGTGACGACTGCGAAGGCGCGTTCGTCACACGCCTCTGAGTTGCCTCGAAGGACTGTAGTAGATCTTGCAGCCCCGAAGGTAGATGATATATTGACTCATCTGCATCTTCGGGAACAGTGTTCTTGACACCGTTTGACACACCATTGGATTGCGAAGGTCCTGCTTCGACGTGGTTAGCGGCATATATGCCAACCAATTGACAGAGCTTACCTTTTGCTTTCTCCGCAGTATCAGTTGAGACTGGTGCTTTCCCGGACGAACCTCTAGAGGGGCCAGGCCTAGATGGTTCGGCACGCTCGGGAGGATGTGAGGCACTCCCACTGCTAGGAACTGCACTTGATAGACTAAGTGCTGGTGATTTTGTACTCGATGGTGTATCAAGTACATGTGCAGGAGATGGTACGCTAGGCTTTGTTACAGGGGTTTGATTTACACTCGCTGGCTGAGAGAGTGCTGCAGTTGGTGATGCTGTTACACTCGTACTTCGACCAGCATGTGAAGGTAACGGAGGATGGCTCATGGTATTGCTGGGTGTTGGGAGAGCTTCTGGAGGTGGAGGTAAAGGCGCAATGCCCATTTTATCACTTGCTGCTGCCGCAGCTGCGGCAGAAGCATACTTTAGTACTTCCCCTGGAGCTCGCGTCGGTACTGTGGCAGGCTTCATGTGACTGTTGCCGTTGGACAGATTTGGAGTCGCAGTATGTAGTGTAGACATCGACGGCAGAGGACTCTTCATTTGTGTGGACGGTCTTCTGGCGGCTGCCACAGGAGGTTCTGGTATTACCTTTGCCTTCCCAGGGGGTATGCGTACTTCTGGCTCTGGCGCTTCTTCCTGTACTGACTGTGTGTCTTGTGAAGATACCCGGTCATTGTCGTTGTTCATCCCGAAAGTATCCTCATCCTCTTGTAGGTTTAGCTCGTCATACATCTCGTCGTCGTCCATATATTCATCATTCATCCCATCCGTGACGTAGAACTTGATTGAATCCTCTAGATTTGTGACCTGCTCAGTATCCACACGATCATTCTCTAACGACCGTTTGATAAGTTCCAACTTGGCCTGATGCCATTTGTGTTTTTCTGTTATGCGCTCAATCTCAGCCATCCGGTCTGCTTTCGCAGATTGGTTCTTTCCCTTCTTCATGGTGGCTTGTATCGATTCCCCTTCCGCTTCGAGCGTCTCTATCTGCCGTTCGAGTTCGTCGACTTGATCGCTAAGGAAATTGAAAACCTCTTGTTTTGCCTGTTCCTTCGGATCTAGTTTGGTAGCCGCTGAAAGCCCTTCTTTCGAATATGCTTTGGTCTTCATGGCCTTCTCCACAGCCTTGAACTTCTCCATTTGCTGACGTATGTTAGCCTGCGCCATTCTTACTTGACTACCAACATACCGTTTCGATCAGTTTCCGGTTTTCCAGAAGAGGACCTTTATCCTTTATGTCATTGCTTGCCGCCCATGTCTTGATCTGGTCTCGTAGACGCTGCAGTTTCTTGATCTCCCTCTTCAGGTTATCTTCCAGTTTTTCCTTCTGTGCCGCATTTGTTGACTGCTCAATCTTGTCGTAGATCGATTCGAACTCGGCGACCCCTTCTGACACCTTCTTGAAGCATTTGTCAACCTCCTGTTGGAGCTTGCGTGCGGCCATGTTGGAGGTATGGCGTGAATTGAGCGTAATTGTGTCCACGGATCTGGCTTTCTCGATGGATGCGAACCCATACGCGATAGAGGGCGTGGTATGGCGCGTGCCTCAAATATTGTTATTACAGGAGGAAGTACAGAGGCTGTGTTTGCAGGCGTGTGTTTGCTGTCGCGAACTTTGGAGTTTGACGGTTCAACAAGATGCGGTACGCTGTAGGCTGGGCTGGGTTAGGATGATTCGTTTCGCTTGACGGGTGGCACCTGCCTGCAGCCTTAGGTAGCTCGAAATCGTGGGGAATCAACCAAGACACCACCCTTCGCAACGGCCAAACTCAATTCATTTGTGAATTATGATTGTGAATGCAGGACTTGGCTATGAAAGGCGATCTGGGGTAAACTGGAACTCGGGTCTCGTGTTGTTGGGCGAGAGCTGGAGCTGTACCTGCGTCTGTCCTGTTTGAAACTTAGCCTAACCTGATTGCGCTGCTGGACTGTGACTACCGCTGCCTTTTTTTCTCTGTTCAAAATCGAAGATTCGTTACGACAACAATTATTTGGCTTTTGCAATCTACAAATACGATCTTGGCGAGACCTCTGTTCCCAAGATGAAAGGCAAGTTCTCTCACCTATGCTTCAAGCCGACATAGGTGCTGAGATTCGTAGCCATACTACAACGTGTATTATCGGCCTCGGTCACAGTTGACGAGCAATTGATATCATCTATTGGGAAGGGCATCTTGGTCCTGGCTGCAGTAGCACCTGGAGACACAGAGAAAGACGCTGATGCCCTTGCTCTCAAAGTGATTAAGATGCGGCTGTGGGACGATGAGGCTGGGGGACGGGTAAGAGCAGAACGTGTAAATTTCCAAGTATAACATGTTGATGGTAATGATCGAATGGTAGTGGAAACACAACGTGAAGGATATTCAAGGTGAAATTCTCTGTGGTAAGTCAAGATTTACAGTTCTTGTTTCCTAAGCTTACATCACCAGTGTCCCAGTTCACCTTACTTGCATCGACGAAGAAAGGCTCAAAACCCGACTTCCATGGTGCGTTGGGGGGCGAGCAGGCGAAAGTTTTGTATCAACGCTTTTTCTCATCGGTGCAGAAAGGGCTCGATCCCGAAAGACCTGAGAGAGTAAAGGACGGGGTATTTCAGGCCATGATGCAGGTGGCTTTAGTAAATGACGGTCCAGTAAGTGGATAAAATACCTAATATTTTGCAGCATTTTCTTACCAATCCTACCTACCCAGGTTACTTTGGAAATGTCAGTCGGACCAAGCGGAGAGAAATGAAAAGTGACCGTGGAGTAGAGTCTATGGCAGAAGTAGATATGGGAATTCCGTGCAAACCGTCTCGATTCTCTGGCCTTTCACCTATGCAGATAGTTCTGGGCTAGAAGACGAGATAACGAAAGGGGTAATTAGGCACGTGACACATAAAGAAATACTAGAAGGGCAATCCTAAGGTAGACGGGTGACTAAGGTATTTACTCTTCCATGAATAAGAACTTCTATATAAAGTTGTTGCCTGTCCTGCTATCCTCTTAACAATCCTTACCAAATGCTCCGTTGTTGAAAGACCACAGCACAGGCACTCCCGTGACACAACCCAATCCCAATCGCCAAGCTGATCGACAAACACCCCACCTCAGGTTCTGACCGCCTTGCACACGCCAGAACGAGGCTGAATTTCTCCAATCGAAGCTACTCGAATCAATAACTCACTCATTGAGAGCTCCCTCGCTACTATAAATTCTTCAGCACCCTTCCATCCCAGCTAACTTCTAGTAACAAACCAAGTGCCATCTGAAAACCACACCGCAGTCTCCAACACCATGGCAGATACCAAGAAGCGCAGCAGAGTCTTCTTTGACATTTCGATTGGCAACAAGCCGGAAGGCCGTATTACCTTCGAGCTTTACGACGATGTAGTCCCCAAGACCGCTGAGAACTTCCGCGCTCTCTGCACTGGTGAGAAGGGCGAGGGCAAGTCTGGCAAGCTATTGTCGTACAAGGGCTCAGGGTTTCACCGCATTATCAAGCAATTCATGATCCAAGGTGGTGATTTCACAGCTGGTAACGGAACTGGTGGAGAATCAATCTACGGTACCAAATTTGACGACGAGAACTTTGAGTTGAAGCATGAGAAGCCTTTCTTGCTGTCTATGGCCAATGCTGGTCCAGGTATGTCTCACTCGTCAACGTATAACCAAGAGCTTCATGTACCTATCGTTCAGCTAGCTAACAACACACGACGCAGGCACCAATGGCTCCCAATTCTTCGTTACCACCGTCCCCACACCCCATCTTGATGGAAAGCATGTCGTCTTCGGCGAGGTCCTAAACGGCAAATCTATCGTCCGCAAAATCGAGAATATGCCCACCCAGCCCGGCGACAAGCCATCCAAAGATGTGACCATCACGGACTGCGGTCAGCTCACCGGCGAGGAAGCCGAGCTTGCTACGCAAAAAGCTCCCGACTCGACCGGCGACCCTTACGAAGACTTCCCCGAAGACACAAACAGCACACCCACACCCCAAGAGATCGTCAAGATTGTCACAGATCTGAAGGGCTTCGGTAACACAGCGTTCAAGGCAGGTAACCTGAGCTTGGGACTGGAGAAATACCAGAAGGGTCTGCGGTACCTAAACGAGGACCCAGATCTGGAGAAGGAGCCACCAGAGACAAAGAAGACGCTTGATGCTTTACGCTTTACTCTGAATTCGAATTCGGCCTTGCTGGCTAATAAGCTGAAGGACTTCACCGAGGGCTTACGTTCTGCTGAGGCTGCGCTGGCTGTGAAGGGCATTACAGATGCGGAGAAGGCCAAGGCTTTGTACCGCGCTGCTATTGCGCAGATTGGGTTGAAGGAGGACGACTCTGCGCTTAAGGCATTGGAGGAGGCTGATCGCCTGGTCCCCAACGATCCAAACGTCGTAAAGGAGTTGAAGGCTATCAAGAAGGCTGCCGCCGACCGAGCAAAGAAGGAGAAGGCTCTCTACAGTAAGGCCTTTGCCTAAGCATTCGCCCTCAGCCATGATTTACGATTCGATGACGGCAGGTGGCAGTGTTGGTCTGCAGACATGAAGTGGTCAGCAATCAGGAGTGTCTCGTCCTCTTATGAATGCGGTTGTAGCGGCGCAGCATAGTGGAATCAAAAAGGTGCATGAGGCGTTTTCTTGCTGGATGTGGCACATAGCATGCCTCAAAATTACTATGCAGATTTTAGTTTCATGCTGCATTCATGAGCTATGAATATATCCCGGCTGTTCTCGTCTTCAGAGTGAACACATGATAGATTCTAAATTGCGCCCTCGACAAGTTCACAAGTGTTATACGTGGGGTGAGTTTGTATTGCATTACTCAAAGTGTCTTCGCATCTCCCAAGTGTGAGAATAATATACCGAACTTGATGTATGGAATGATTATGTGATACGCCATCATTCAACAGTATTCATAGGAGTGGTGCATAGAAACTAGTCACTCTTTTCGAACCCTCTCGTAAAGTAATATATGTGCCTCTATTCATGATGGTTGAAGGCGCTTGAAGATCATTCTAAAGCTACCCTACCATCTTTGGAGAACTTCTGTTCCCGTGGATGCATGCAAAGCTTCAAGATGCGAAGTCCACCTGCCCGTTGACATCTCCGGCGAAGCCTTGCTTGGTATTGTGTATGTAATTATTAAGAACAGGGAACTGTGATTTTGGGGAATGTACAAGATTTAGGATCCTAAGTCCTGTCTGGGACGGCCATACTTCCTCTGAGCACGATCATAAAGGACCTGCCGCAAACGCTCGGTAGCAGCATCTACCACTGGTTTTGGTTCGCTGCTCTTTCGGAGTACATCAAGCATAAGCCGGATCTGAATCTCAGAGCCAAGATGAGGACAAGTGTTGGTGATTCCGAAATGTGCCAGTCCGCAAAGACCGCAATACTCGAGAGGTTTGATCTTCAATGGACATTTTCCCTTCAGGTGGGAAGACTTGCACGCCTGGCAGTACTGCCTGGCTTGGTTATCATAGAGCCGCTGTGGGGGAGGCTTTGCTGCAACTCGTCCATCTCTAACTGGAGGGAGAATTGCATGAACTGAGCTCCGTGCTCCGAGATCCAATGCGGCTGGACCAGTGCGTCCAGGTTCAAATCCATCGGGTCCTCGTTTTGGATCTTTGCTTGGGGGGATTCCTGAGCTTTGGGTGGAGATATGGGATGGTTGGATTGGGGGGCGAATGGGTGCATAGACTGGCCATTCATTGATGACATCTGGGTGCTTTGAATCTCCAGTGCTATTTGCTTGGACACCTGCTTTTCAGAAGTTTGATTAGCAATCTTTTGAGTAGTTTTGGCAGACTTTGCGCTCAACTGGATACTTGATGGGCGAGCAATAGTGTCCAGGAGCTTTCTGGGGACTTTTATAGAGAGTTGCACTTTACCAACAGAAGCAACTTGCTTCATATGGGCAGGGACGACTGCAACTCCAGAGGACTTGACATCATCAGATGCCTTCGTCGCTAAGAGAGTAGAAGATTTGTGTGCATGAGCAACTTTTTGTTGAACAACAACAGAACCTTTGGAACTAGCTTTGTCTGCAGTAGCCTTCAGCTTTGATGCCACTTGCTTTGGGCTAGCCCGCTTCTTTAATGCTGGAATCTGAAGCTTTTCTGGCGCTCTAGAATTCTTGCTAGGGATAGTCTTTTGCCTCATTGCAGGTTTCGCTTTTTCTTTTGGAGACGCCTTGGCCGTACCTTTATTTTTGCCCGTACCAGCCAGGCCTTCTGCTTGACGAAATAGCTTCGATGCAAGTTCTCTGGGATCGACTTTGTCGAAGTCCGAGTCCTCATCTTCTTCTTCGTCTTTGTCAGATTCAGCCGCCCCAAAGTCGAGGTCACTAGCCGATTCGTCTCTTAGATTGACTGGTTTAAGAGGAGATGATTCCAACACATCTTCATCGCCGTCCTGAATTGGCTTCTCATAGATTACGTTCTGAGACTGTTAGTAGGTCCCTCCCTTATTCAGAGGAATGTCGGAATACTAACAGCGCGCGCTCGCTTCCCTCGCCCGAAAGTCTGTAGATTCCTTGCAGCTTCTTGTGCCGCATCTGCTTCACGCTGCCTCAATATCTTCTCCCACACTGAGAAATCTGGGACAGGGGTTTCAATATCAGCATCATCAACTTGATCTGTAAGCGTAGCTTTATCGTTCGCCCAGACTCTGGCAAAAGAAAACTGCGATTCTGCGGACTTTTCGGCGTCAACTTCTGTTGCTTCAACCTGTGTTCGATCCAAAAGCTTGTCAACAGACGCCGAGTCATATCGAATGTCATTGCGGTCGTCATCATTGAAAAGTGCTTCAGCACCAAACTTGAGAATGCCTTCCAAATCAACGTCAGCATCATCCTCTGCACCCATGCTCTCGATGAGAGCTTGGTCTAGGGCCATCTTCTTTCTTCCAATTTGAACAATTTTCTCTTCGGCACTGTCTTTTGTCATTAGTTGAAAGCAAAGAACCTTCTTCTTCTGTCCTATCCGATGAGCTCGAGAGAGTGCTTGAATATCCTGATGAGGGTTGAAGTCAGGATCCATAATGATTACAGTGTCCGCAGTTGCAAGATTGATGCCCACGCCACCCGACCGTGTTGATAGCAGAAACGCGAAAAGAGGAGAGTCGGGTGCATTGAAAGCATCGATACGTCTCTGCTTCTCTAAGGCGCCAATAGTGCCATCGAGACGTTGAAAGGGAAGATCAAGACCATTTAGGAAATCTTCAATCAGATCAAGCTGATTTAGGAACTGACTAAAGATCAGAACTCTATGTCCTCGGTCACGGAGCTTAGGAAGCATGATTTCCAAGAGCTGAAACTTCGCAGATGCATCCACGAGGTTTCGATGAAGTGCAACGTCATTGACGGATCTCTCTTCAATTGCTGTGCTGTACACGAAGGGATGGCAGAGACATTTCCGGAGCTGCATCAATATGTTGTTCAAATTGCTTTTGTCTTTTGGTCCCAAGCTAGCCTGGCTCTGACCAAAAATGGATTTGATCAGCTGTGGATTCCGTGCTAGAATAGACTTGTACAATTTCTTCTGTACGACACTCATGGTGACTGGCAGAATGACCTGGGCCATAGGAGGCAGAAATTTTAAGACTTGAAGCTTAGTACGTCGCAAAAAGAACGGTCGAATGAGTTCATGCAACTCTGGCAGATTGACCTTGGTAAGTTCAGCATACTTCTCGTCAAGCTTTGCAGCATTTATGGAAGTGTCGAGAAATTGTAAAAGATTAAACAACTCGCGCTTATTGTTCTGCAGCGGAGTACCCGTCAGTAAAACCTGGAAAGGTACTTTAAGAGCTTTCAAGGCGGCGTATAAGAGGTTCTCATCATTCTTCAGACGCTGACCCTCGTCGACTATCATACCGGCCCACTTGATTCGTCGGAAAAATGATCGGCTGTGGTCGTCGACAGGACCTTCGTAGGATGTAACTACGACATGAGCTCGTAGCTCCGTTGACCCGTCTGGATACAATTCGTATTTCATTGCCATTTCACGTGCCTTCTTACCTCCGTAATACGCGACAACTCGTAGCCCCGGTGCCCACTTCTTGATTTCTCGTCGCCAGTTTGGGCATGTCGAGTTTGGAGTTACGATCAAGAACGGCCAGCATTTCGGATTGTGTTTTATGAGGGCAGCCAAGAGAGCGATGATCTGGATGGTTTTACCAAGGCCCATCTCGTCGGCGAGGATGACGTTCTTCTTTTGGTGGAAATTGTAAAGCAGCCAATTCATTCCCTCCATCTGGTACTTCATCATTTCTCCACCAACGAGGGCTGTTGGTTGCTTCTCCATCTCAACGTCTTCCTCAAAATCAGACGCCCGAAAATCTTCCAGGCGCTCCTTCATAATACTGGCAGATGGTTGCTTGAAGTACTTACCAGCGATAAACTCGTTGTACGCGGCCACAAAATCACTCCACCGTTCCACATCTTCTGGCTCTGGAGGTTCCTCCCACACAGACTCTTCGTAGCCCAGACCTTGGAACTTCACGAAGACCTCTTGCACCATATTTATCGCGCCCTTGTCAGCCTTCTCGGACTTGCTTTTGAAAACATTCGCATAGGTGACTTCGAATATGATTTCCATCCGCAGATATTCCTCGGGAATTGCGTCTTCACTTGTCCACTTTGGGAAAAGATTTGAGCCTTCATCACGTCGGAAGAACGCATTTCTCATCATCACGGCAGTAACACCCCAAACCCACCCACCAGACATCCACGAGCATTGGAAATAGGATTTACCTTCCCACTTGACGAGGTACTCCTTCTCGTCCTCACGAAAGTCTTCAGCTGTCTGACCGTCGACATAAGAATTTCGGTTTCCTGGTCGCCACGCAACCAATGTCTGAACTTTGGCTGGAACGTGGGAACAGTCATTACACTGCCAGGTCGACATGTATTGCTTCAGACGCGCCTCGCGAAGCTCGTTGGTGCCAGCGGGTGTCTTTGATGATTTTGATAGTGCTGGCAGATGCTCAAAGTGATATGAGAGGTGACACGACGTGCAACGAAACAATACATTCTCTGCATTGTTGAGGAGTTCGGGCGATACTATTGTAATAGGATCTTGTCCATCATTCTCCTCTCGGAGCTTCTCTTCTTGCTTCGCAGTCTTTTTGGGTGAGAAGGACTTGCAGGATGGACCTTCTTCCTTACAGCTCTGGCAGATGTCAAGTCGAGGTGCAAATGGATCTCTCTTTGCAGCGATGCCGATACAACGACGGCATTGCATCACAAAGTTCTCGTGACCGACTTTTGTCACCATATGTTCTCTGCCGCTGCGATAACCGAGACATACTTTGTGTATTGACGTAGAACAGCCTTGGCAATAAATAAGAGGGCTGTTCCCTTTGCTCGAAGTGTTTCCAATGCCATTGCAGACATCGCATTCGTTGCTGTGGAATTGACGAAACATAGAACCCTTCTCCATCGGTTGATAGATTTCCCTGATACTTATGATTTTTGGGCCACTGTCGACGATAAAATCGTCGGCGTAAATCTCTTCCTCCATATCAACTTCTCTCATGCTCTTTACAGGCTTCGCACGGCCAGAACGACGACTAGGACGTTCAGCCGAATCGCTTTCGCTTTCACTGACGATCCTACGAGGCCTACCACGCCGGCCTTTCAATTGCATGCGACCACGGCCCTCTCGAGAAGCCTTCTTCTTCTTCTTCTTCGATTTTGAGTCCATGTAAACAACATCAGAGCCTTCACTCTCTTCCTGAGCATCGCCACCAGCCAATTCATCTTCTTCGTCGTCCGTGATTTTGCGGTTTCTGTTGATGAGCTTGAGAATAGGCTTCGTCGGCCCTGCTGATCGAGTAGAGCGGGATGATGGATGGATGTTGGATGAAGCTCCTCGGGTAGGTCTGGCGCCGCGCGTTGGTGGAACAACAGCTTCTGAGTCCGAATCCGAACTCGAATCTGAGCTCGAATCCGAATCTTCATGGATAGTAGTTGTTCTTGGGATATTACTGATCCTGCTGCTCTGCCGACTTTTGTTTCGGGTAACTGAGACTCGACCTCCCCCGAGGCGTCTTCTTTTCAAAGCCGACGGACCAGCTAGGCCATCATCGGAATCAGTATCGAGATGAATCGTGTTACTGTTCACAAACCCATCGTTTACTCTCTTAGTCCGAGTTCGCTTCGAAGATTTTCCAAGCTCGACACTAGACCGATCTTGGTCTTGGGAATTATCAAATTCTGCATTGTCATAAAAATCCATGGCGTTTGGACCGTTCCGAAGCTTGACAAGCTTGTTCAAAGAGACCTGGAGGGCGTGCGTTAGCAAAGTGCATGACAAAATCCTCATGAAGAGGAAGGGTGAGCGCAGTAGACTGACATCTGATATTTGGACAGTGTATGGGATAGGATTTTAGAATTGACGTTTGGCCTTGCCTCTGCTGTGGAAATGTGCAGAACTAGAGAAGTTGAAGTTCGCAATCGACCGCGAAATAAGAGCAAGCTTTGCTGGTTCTGGAACAGATGCGGAACCAAATAAACGTAAAACAAACCCTCAAAAACGAACTCGAACTAGTTGTCCTCAGACGAGCAGGTAGGAGCAAAAGAGTGATGGGCGCAGGCGTATTGTACTACTAAGATGGCGAGAAAGAATGAAATGGGAAGCAAATTTATCTCCATATGCTACACATAGCGAGGGATAGATGCAATGTAAAAGGTTGGTGGAGAAAGAACGTCGGTGAAAGTGGTTGGAAACGAGCAAGATACCTTAATGATTGTTGATATCACGAACAGGAGCACGCTAGCGCTCGCTTCGCGGTGTCATAGACTCAATATGTTAGGTACCTAACTAAGGAACAATAGGCAGGAAAGGCGCAGAGTGAATAAGAATGAGCATGAAGGTTTGTGTTATAAATTATTGAAGCCTTCTTGGTAGGCCTTGGTATGTAGCATCCTGCTACATTTCAAAAACCATACTAAAATAGCATTTTAAAAAAGTAACTGGGATAGAAATGCTTTGTCAAACTCTCCGAACTATGATAAAGCATATTTTGTAGCGAAAATCTTCAACAGCCCAGAGATGTTGACAAGCGCTCCAGATGATGTAGCTTAGAGACTATCTAGTAGGTTCAACTAACAGCTCCATCTCTCCACAGGCAATGGCTGGAGAACTCCCCATGCTGAAATCCAACACTGAAGGAGGGAATTGAGGAATGCGAAGTGATGCAAAAACTGAACCTTTTACTTACTTCTTCTCTTTTACCATCTTCATACTCAATGATAAACCATCGCTCGTCATCCGGTCCTTCGATTTCCTCTACTACAGTATCAACAGTAGTATCTCCTCGAAAAGGCTGGTATTCCCAAGGCCGTGCAGGAGCGGGAATTAGGACCGAGATATTTGGCGCCGCCGGACCTTTCTCAGCAGCTTTGCTCGGGGATTGTCGAAATCTGTATGACAGCACTGACAGCGGTGGAGATTGATCCGACATCGTATGCTCTGGCTCTGGAGTTATGTTGCCATCTTCTGAATCACCAGATGTATCCCCTTCCTCCGGAGATGCCATGCTCGATCTGCGATGTCTTTTGTACTATCTGCGGTCAATTACCGCGCTACTGGGATGTAAAGAGTCTTGGTCTTGCCTTCAACGCGGATAGAAGCGAATCTGCTGGCATTCGATATTGGAAGCGTCCATCGAGCCAACGAAATACGCGTGCTGATGAAGACAATACGCGTGGTTCTAGTATCCTGAGTGCAGAGTAGAATTATCCAGAGGATTGAAGTTGGTAGACGCGTTGGTGTTCGGACCCTGTCGGCCGCTTCGAAAATGCACGCGATACTCCGGACATTTTTATTTGGCCCCGAGAATTCACAACACATCCCAAACACCGGCCATGACCAGTCTGTTTCTCTCCAAGAGTGTCAGAATCTCAGTAGGAACATGCACCATTTTGCATCGATACTATCATGTTGGGAGAGCAGGCTCGGTCAATACCGCTATTGCGCGCGGACTTCGAAAATCTAAGGGCATGGGATTTAGGGGAAAGGGCAACCCAGATCCTGATGACCCGCGAGAAAGATATAGAGAACGAGAGGGTATCAGCGCCTACACAGCACCTGAATCCAACGCAGACTCTGCATCTGATGCCAACAGGGGGGCAGAGGCAAATCTTTTACCAGTTCAACCCGAGATGGGGGAAGATCAAGAGGTCCTGTACGACTAGAACGAGCATCGACATTAGATGAGACAGAGCGGCGAGGCAGATATGGCGAGGTAATAAAAGGAGGGACTCTTCGACGGATCGAAGTCAAAGGACGACGAAGTACAGGAGATCGAAGGTTCAAGTCTAGAGAAGGACTCGAATCGACATCCCAATCTCGACGTCAGTGGGACCGTCCAGGGAGAGAAGAAGGCACTCGTTCACGAGATAACACTACACCAAGAGACTACAGACCAGAGCCCAGAAACCGAATGCCATCTGACCGGTTTAGCATTCGTTCTGAAGACACAGAGGAAAGGGATTCTTCGTCATGGAACAAAGTATCATCTCATCCAGCTCGATCCCACGATGGACCCTATATCGATAGAAACATTTCTCGGAGCCCAAATTCCCCCAGGTCTAAGGGCTCACAACAGGAGAGCGGTTTTGACCCGAGCAACCGAAATGGTCTTTCCAGAGAACGAGAGGTCCCTGAAGCAATACAACCGCGATTTATTCAAAAGGTTGACAAACGGATACCTATCTCCATACCTTACACCACACCAGCAAGCGAATTTCTCTACGGGACACATCTCGTCGAGGCGGCCTTGAACTCTCGCAGAGAGCCTCGAAGAAAGCTCTATAAGCTCTATATCTACGCAGAAGCAAGCCGAGAGGACCCAGCTCGGGACAGTGCGATTATCAGAATGGCACAAAAGAATCGAGTGGAAATCGTACGCGTCGACAAAAGTGGACTCCCCATGATGGATAAGATGAGCGGCGGGCGTCCTCATAACGGCTACGTTCTGGAGGGTTCGCCTCTACCAAAAATGCCTGTCCAAAGTCTGGGAGCTGTTGGCCCATATGGCTTTGGAGTTGTTGTGGATCACCAATCTCGTGAGGAAGCTGCAGTCAATGGAAATGAAAGCTTTATCGCTGTGCCCGTCAAATCTGCGGGGAGAAACCCGTTGGTTCTCTTGCTAGACAGCATTGTAGATCCTGGTAACTTGGGCGGTATCCTTCGAACTGCGGCATTCCTCGGAGTTTCTGCCGTTGGTATTTCGACACGAAACAGCGCAACTTTCACTCCAGTTGTGCTAAAGGCCTCAGCGGGCGCTTCTGAAAATATCACCTTGTTCGAAGTAAAAAAGCCTGCAGGTTTCCTTGTTGACTCGCAAGCCAATGGGTGGAGGGTATTTGCTGCTGTTGCGCCATCTAAAGAACAACATTCGGCAAGAGTCTCATTGTCTACGGATGATCTTAATAATCCACTATCAGAAGCTCCTTGTATCTTGATGCTTGGCAGTGAGGGGGAGGGCTTGAGGTGGAATCTAAGAAGCAAAGCCGATGTAGACCTTTACATTGAGGGTTGTGGTTCGCGCCACAATGTCGACAGCTTAAATGTCAGCGTAGCTGCGGGCATTCTTTGCAGTTCTTTCCTAAACGGAAAGGGTTCTTCAAACCCTGTGACACAAGGCCCAACAGGACCAGAACCTAAGTCTGGAGACTCAGAATCTGTCGAAGCCGAATCTGAGATACCAGATAAGAGGCTATTTTAGAGTCTAAAATTTCTCCAAGTCCACGTTGTATGATTAATTGTACAAGATACCCTTAATTCTGTATAAATATGAAGTTCGATCATGAGATCCCCAGTTCGTCTTCTCTGCCAAACGAAATAGTGGCGCACATGGGCTACTATCGGCTATTTTGATCATTGGTCATCTCCGTTCCTTTGCAGTTTTAATGGTGTGGGGTCATCATTGTCAGCTATCTACCTTAGGCATGAATGTATTCACTACTGGTGATTACTATAGTGCAGGCCATTTCTTCAAGTGTGAAGAAGCGTCGTGTGTTCTCTTCTCAGATTCATGCTTGAAAATATGTCCGCTACTACCTTTCTAGTGATTTGAGCCAAAGTGCACCATAGGTGCTGGATTCTTATTTCTTACTGCCTGTGCACATGACAGAAAGCCACAGCAACGTACAAATCCTATGTCTCTTCAAGCTAGTATGATTCTTCACTTTCGATCTTCAACAGACCTGCACCCCGGTGTTCTGGGCTCCGCAAGTGTACATTTTCTGCTGTCTCCAAGACATGCAAGGATCACAAAGAACAACTTTGAGCATGAATCAGCAGCTAACGTGCACACACAATTGACGGATAGAGTGTTCGGGATTCGTTCCACCGTACGGGCAACAGAAGCAAGCTCATCACCTGTGCCCTCGTGGGCTGTTCTACGCCACTTTTCAGTGCGGTGTCGGAGAAATACACGCCAAGTTTCCCGTGGAGCAAAAATCAAATCTGCGGAGCGCCAGAGTAGCTCAGTGAGACAGCCAGTGTGATTCCGCTACTTGTTTTTTTGGACGTTCGCGCGCTCATGAACCAGTAATGTGTCGGAACGTAGGCTTTCCCATACACTCCGTTCAAAATCGTAGCTTCGGTAGTTGTGATTTCGAAGTTGTTAACACTCCTTTCCAGAGTTTGGTTGTCCGGATTTTTCATATTTTACTTTGGGCAGGAACCCGCTAATTCGCTCCAACTTCTCGATATGAACTTGAGTGTGAGTCAAGTTCCACATGATGGCCTGATGATAAGGCGTTGCAAATCAGCCTTTTTGAAGTTTTCTGATGAACTATCGAATGTCTCTAAAACTTGCGCTCTCAAAGTGCTTTTTCCTGCATCAGCGGGGTTTCCTCGGATCCGTTGCCGCAGG
This sequence comes from Articulospora tetracladia, assembly GCA_003415645.1. NCBI lineage: Eukaryota > Fungi > Ascomycota > Leotiomycetes > Helotiales > Discinellaceae > Articulospora > Articulospora tetracladia. The sequence goes on along the minus strand of PYIV01000003.1, from coordinate 1,093,309 downwards.
TGCAGATGATCTGATAAAATAAAGTAATCTGATCCCGCGATTCGCGCACAGTCGCCTTGCACACGCTAAGAAAATAATCTTATCTGATCATCCGGGTCAGAGATCTTCATCCTTGTTAGTGTCTCTCCAACCTCAGCTGGTAGCGAATGGGTTTGGCTTTAATGCCATGTACCTGTCACTCTCTTCTCATCATTGGTCACACATGTATGCCCAACGAGAATTGTCCCATTAAAACCATTGTCTGTCTGCACTAAGGGAAGCTTCTTGCTTCTTGGCAATGCTCAAATTCACTAATGGAGAGGTCTGGATTTCCCAACCTTCAAGATGAGAGACTTGGCTGAGGCTTATATTTTCTCCACCGTGGTATCCTTCTTTTGATGGCAGCATCAGAAACCAGTCTTGGAGCCCTCTGCTTCTAGCCCGCAACCAAAACCTGCAACCCAAATCGGGCTGTATTCTTCGGCCTATCTAAGGTTTAATGCAAAAGGATGGCATCACTGGGTCTTCCACTGGGGGTCGGTATTTGAAGTGTGGGAACGCTGCCCGGCGGTGACATCCTCTGTCTCCATCTATGGCGCCAATCCAACCGTTAGTCTCACAAAGTTATCTAGCTTGACTCTGGGATTTCCTTTTCGTAGTTGTTGTTACTGTACATATATGACCCTATGCAGTCCGATTACTGAGTGACACCCGCACGCCTCTTCTTCTTTTCTTTCAGCCTTTGTTTCCCTGCATCAAAATGGCAAACGCAACTGCAACTACTACTACCGCTGACCCTGCTGCCAAAGCTTCAGCAGCTGCGAAGGCTTCGGCATCTGCTAAAGCCAAAGCTATTGCTGCTGCACTGAAGGCCTTGAAGCAAAAAAGCCATGTAGACTCTGCGAAATATTTCGCCTATGGTATCGCCGGCATCATAGCTCTTTTTACTATCTTCCACTGTGAGTGCATGCATACTGCCCTCCTCTAGGCATGCGGCCAGAATGGGGGAGAGTGTTCTCCTCAGCCTCGTCTTAGCTACTCAACTTCTATGATCCATACGTCAACACTGGTACTAATGCCGCAAAGGGTCGCGATTCATCTACAAGCGTTATGCTTCGGGCTCCAAATTCTCCAAAGTCCCAGCGACAATCAGCAGGTACATTTTGCCTCCTGTGTATAAAACGGAATACTTACTAGGCTCTCAAACCAGACCATTCAGAAAGATCTTGGTCCGAAAGGTGCCAGGCTTTGCCTCGGGAGGCCATGCTATGGTCTTCCTTGCATACATGGCAGTCTCACTCAGTGTCTTGTTTGCCAACATCGTAGAATGGGATGACACGAAGGAGTTTGCCAAACGTTTGGGATGGTATGATTTATCTCAAACTCTTGACTCTCAACTAATAGATGATTATTATATAGGCTTTCAGCTTGCAACATATGTCTAGTCGTATTTCTGGCACTGAAGAATACACCATTGGGTTTCTTAACTGCCTACTCACATGAACGTTTGAACTCTCTTCATCAAGTTGCTGGGTACTCAACAATTGCTTGCACATTGGTGCACGGAGTGGTCTTTGTCCACACAGTAAGTTCGACCATCCCTTGTTTCAACTAGAAGGCTAATATACTGTCAAGTGGTTCAAACAAAACCATTTGAATGAGTTCACTATCATGGTACAACGAATGGGTTACACTTCAGCCTTCGCCATGATGGTTCTGCTTGCTACGACATTTATTCTTCGAAAGAAACAATACGAGCTGTTCCATCTGCTCCACGTCCTTCTCGCTGTAGTGATAATTACCACAGGAGCCCTTCACAGACCGAAATATGCCACACAATCCGTGATCATCTTGATCGTTGCTGGGGGGATCTGGGGTGCAGATAGAGTGTTTAGAATGCTTAAGATTTCGTTATTTGCGATCGGAAATAGTGCAGTACGTTTTCTTCGCCTTCCTTCTGCAATCCTATTCAAGCTAATTATCGCAGACTATCACTCCTCTTCCTCATGAAGGTACCAAAATTGTGCTCAAGAAAACTCTTCCCCTCGCTGTCCCTGGATCGCATTGCTTTCTGTATATTCCAGCGATCCGCAAATTCGAGGGCACCCCTTCACCATTGTTTCTACCAATCCACTTGAACTGGTAGTGGCTTCTTATGATGGCTTCACCAAGGATCTCTATACACATGCTTCTCAAAACCCAGGGAAGTCTTTGATGGCCTCAATAGATGGTCCATACGGAACTGCTCCAGACTTTACATCGTTCAACAAAGTTATCTTCATCGCCGGTGGAAGTGGTGCATCCTTCACCATCGGAGTAGCCGTTGCTCTTCTCCGTAAGCTTGGAGACTCAACCAAGACAACTGTAACCTTTACATGGGCCGTGAAAGATCAAGGTAATAAGTCAAATCCAACTCATCTGCACCACACTAACTCAGATAGATCAATTATCTTGGTTCTCCAACCAGCTACAGGAGATCTCCTCTAATCCTCTTGTAACCATGGATCTTCATTCTACAAGCCCTACATCGACACCGACAAGCCCTTCTGAGCCCAAGCAAGCCTCTACACCCTCAGAGGTGGAGGTCGATATGGAAAAGCAACAGGCTGTTGCCAACCCTTGGCCTCTCAATAGAGCTTTCAACACTCAGCACGGACGACCTAGTGTGACTAACATTATCGCACTTGCCGTGGCAAGCGCTGAATCTACTGATCGTATTGCTGTTGCTGCGTGTGGACCTGATGGCATGATGCTTGAGGCAAGAAAAGCTGTTGCTGCTAACATCAAACTTAATGGACCTGGTTTGGAGCTGTTTGCGGAGCATTTTGGGTGGTAGAGTGTGAATTATGGTAACTTCCCATGGTTAGTTGCGATTCCTTGGGCTACGTCCCATGGATTTTCTTATATATAATAGTATGACTGCGAAGATTTCTTAATATGTCCAGCCGCTGCTTATATATCTATATCTATCTGTCTTTTGGGAGGCTAGTCACGGCTCTGAGCGTAATACATGACAAGGATGATCATGTCCATTCTTTAAGTTGAAATATATGATGCAGGCGAACTATGCAGACAAATTTCTATTGATCGCTTCTATGTATTCTTAATTCTACACATGATTCCCACCCTGTCAAAAACATGTAATGATTTGAGGTTGTCACATGAACGCCTTGAATTCTCGTATCCGCTGAAGATACCCAAATGACAGACGAGGATATCAGGTCAACGGGCGAGGATTACCCCTCATTGTTGAGTCAAAATCTCTTGTTCAGTCCGGTTATTCTCCTGGGATCTAAGCAGACGGCCATGCTCATAACATCTTTCCGCCAGTACCTGGATTTTGGACCTAATTCTGCCAACACACTCGGGGATACGATTCGCAGATCAATTGACGCTGCTGTTGCTCAACTGGTCATGAAAGATGGTGGCTTACTCCATTGAGCATCGGGTATTACATCTGGTGACTACAATAATACTATATTGAAATTTGTGCCGGAAAATCGGCTGTTTTGAATGCCTGGCAGCTCTGAGGTAGCATTCTATCTGATCTTGTAGCTGGGGAAAGACTCGTACTGTCAGCTCGCAGGCGGTGTTGTGGGCAAAGGAATCCGCCCACGCGATAAGGGTGCTGACATCTTGTTATGTTATGTCGTGGAAAGAAGGAAGAAAGATATGAGGAACGAGGTTCGAGGTTCGAGAAATGGTGTGGAAGGTTCTTGAGAGCTAGAACAAGAAGTTGGGCGCCTATGGGATCAAAAGTTCTTTCCCCGATGCGATCAAACTCTTGTCAGACTTTTTCAAAGATACTTAAATCTCTTCATATTTATTTTTTCCTTGCCCAGTTTACGCAGAGAGCGAAACGTTTTGGGAAGCTCAGCTCAGGCCGGAAAGAATTTAGAAAAGATTGCAGAAATATCTTCTTCGTCCAAGCGACTGTGCTCCTGAATGGTTTGGATCACTGTGAATCACACAGCTATATATCTTTCAACCAAAAAATACGTAATCATTTACCTCTCAAAATGGAAATGTAGACTTGGTCATCAATGGCTCTTGTTATACAATATAATAAAGTCACGTGCGCAGGGTTTGTAGCCTTCTATGTATATCTAGTCCAGAAATGCTTGTGGACTGATGCCATTCCTATGAGCGTTTTCTTATGACCTAAATCATAGCGCGCCTATTTCTAGAAAGATCTTACCAACGTTGGAGGGTTGTGATTTGGTCTATCCAGATCGCCATCTTGGTTTAAGCCGTTTTTGCGACTTGTGCTACATGAACGACTGACGTAGAGTGAGTTTGGTTTGGAAGCGCCTTCGACCACACCAAATCCGTAGAGACATGACCTGGGGTGACTCCGAATCAAATACTGCTTCCTTCATAATGACCCAAAAATTCGTTCTAGTAAGTCTAGCCACTGATCTTGGACCCGTCCCAAATGCTCATAACAACTTCAAAATCCCTTTCGAAGCCTATACGGCCTCAAAACGCATTGCACGCGCTGAGTGCATGAAGTTTGTTGCCAAAGAAAATCAAGGCTTTGATCTTATCAATATCCTTCCCTCTGTCATACTTGGGTGTAACTAGCTTGCTACCTCGGCATCGTCTATGTCGTCTGCTGGTACAAATCGATACATCGTCAGCATCATAAATGGAGAAGCGCAAGCTGTTCGTCCGGTTGCTGGGTCGGTGCATGTGGTAATTCTTACCAGTCCCTGTATTCGGTCCAATTCTAGGCACGTGTTTGGACAATGAGGTAAAGAATTGTTCGAAGTTTCGACCTCTCGGCGCGATTCTGTTACCTCACTTCAGCAAATGCTTAGGAAGTCAATGCCTTTCACTCACCTTCGATACCATAGAATGACTGTGCAGAAATTCACATCCGTGCTCTAGATCCCATGGTAATGGGAGACCAAGATTTTCTCGCCCATGCAAACAGAGTTGACTAGAGTGATGTACGTTCAAATAACTCTTGACTCGAAAATTTTACTATTCAAGCTGCAATAATCTCTCTCGATCGTGTTTGCTAAGCTCACTATAGGGTTCTGTGAGCTCAATAACGCAAAAGCACTTCCAACAAGAGGTAGAAACAGGCGTTTTAAGATTGGGAGGAGACATAATTGGAGTAGACGGGTTGTTTGACGCCACGAAGACTGAGGAGGTGTTTGGGATCAAATTGATTGGGTTTGAGGAGCAGGTTAAGAGTGTTGTGGAGAGTTATATGGCGTTGATAAACGAGAAAGAGAAGAATATGGATTTGATCTGATGGGTTCTCATAGCATAGACGCTGCGAATCAGAGTAGACGAGCAGCTATATGGGATTTTAAATTCAGCACAATTTCGTGCCGACCATCAACAATGTTTTGGAAAGACTTTGATTCAAGCTGTCATACGCAGCTCTACTGAGATGATAATTTGATCTAAACGTTATGGTAGAATACAGAACACACCCAAGACAGCCTTCCACAATGGTTACACTCATGCTCAAGTCGATTATCTCCTCTCTTCCACTAGCTCCACAGCACGATCAATATCACCATATCCTACAAAAAGATTCGCTTTCCAACATATCTAACAAAAAAAAACTCATCTTCGAGACTAAGTCTAGCTTAGCACCCAATGAAAAGTACATCCAAGACGAATCTCTCTCGAGAAACTCCGAAAAAAGCAATCAAAAATTGCGCTTAAAGCGATCCCAGAAGAATAACTAACAGCTCTCAATCTCGCGCTGTGCAATGGAGATCTCGTGCCGTGGAGACAAGGATTCATGAGCCCCTGTTCCTATGCAAGGTAAGTATGATTTGGGGATGAGGGGTTGGGGGGAGAGGAGCTTTATATAGGAAAGGAAGGGAGGCTAAGAATCGAGCTAGTGGTGGTTTGTCTCTTTGTCAATATTCAGCAAAGTGAGGCAATATTCAGCAAATGTTTGGGTGGCGTGGCAGGGGTTGGTCGAAGGTGACTCAGGCTGTGCCGCAGATTCACTTATCGTCTACCTGCCTACAGAAGGCGTCGTCGCACTCACTATGGCTCATATCAACTCACTTTCTATCTCTCTGAGAATGACTTCACAGGCCATGGTTTTGAGTCATACACGTCTAGTTCCCTGACTCCGCGCGAGAGACTGAATTTGAAATCTCTAGCCTAAATTTCAGGCAGCAAGACACAACACCTGTAGGGGATGACCTACCAAATCCTTCTTCAGCGCCTCCAATTTCCTATCAAAGGCGCAAACAGTAATTTCTCTACCCGTGTTTCCATTCTCAGTATACCTCCAAGTTGGCCTATATCATAATCTTCGGTGTTGATCTAAATATCGTCTCACCTGGCCCTTTTTAAGCGAGGGCATGTTCACAGTTGGGCCTGCCCGTCGGTTCGGTGCCTGTTCGTGGCCTATTCGGTTGCGATTAGGGCGACTTGCGACGTGCAACAAAGTTTTGATGATTTGTGGAATGTGCGATGTGATTGGAGGGAGTGGTGTTTGGCTGCTGCAACCCCAAGCCCCCAACTTGAACGAGAGACCCACGTGACTTTCGAGACTGAGAGCTAAGGTACCTTACCTTATTCTTTGCATGGCCTATCCAAAAGTTGGCCTTGGGTTTTTTTTATACAGTAGAATATGAGCTGGTAATATCGCTAGATATGAGAACGTTGTGGTACCTGGGAGGATATCCGCTCTTGAGATCATATGGATAGAGCTTTAATTTAGGTGACCGTCCATCACTTTTAGAGGCATATTCTCAATTAAACCATCGCCATTTATATTGTACCATCTCGTCGTATATTTAGGTAATGGTACAAATAATCTTTCCTTTTGAGGTATTCTTCTCCATCAATTTATGGGCCTCAATAATCTCCTCCCACGGCAAAACTTTATCCACGAAGATCTTAAAAGTCCCGTCTTCAAACTTAGGCAAGTACTCCTCCAATTTATCCCTCAGCTTTCCTTGGTAATCAGGATCCCGACTCCTCAAACTGCTGCCTTCAAAGCGGATCCTCTTCCTCACAAACGCACCGATATCGACGCCAGCTGGTAGCTTCGTCCCGCTCATTGCGCCGAGATTGACTATACGCCCATCCTTAGCTGCCACGTCAAGGTTTCCTTGGAAATAATTCTGTCCAACGAAATCGATGACGAGATCGACACCTTTGTTGTCGGTTACTTTGAGAATTTCCGCGGCCCAGTCTTGCGTTTTGTAATTGAAGCCGGCTGTAGCTCCGAGCTCGGTGACGCAGAAGTCGATCTTCTCTTGTGAGCCGGCTGTCACGTAGATGGCGCTTGCTCCACCAATTTTGGAGAGCTGGATTCCGGCAATGGATACAGACGACGCTCCAGCGTGCCAGAGGATGCTCTTTCCCTTGGCGAACTCGCCGACGAGGTACATTGCTTGAGTAGCTGTGATCCATGTCTAGATGCATTGTCAGAGGGCTTTTCATGTTGCACCACCGGTGTGATTACTTACCTCAGGTACACCAGCAGCTTCCTCCCAGCTCAGATGACTTGGCTTGTGCAGCAGCATGTGAGTGTTTACCGCAATATACTCAGCATAAGCACCTGCTCTCATCAGTTTCAATCTACGTCACTACTGGAAGACATCTCACCTCCATAAGCGAGTCCAAAAACCTCGTCGCCCTTCTTGAAGCCATCTTTACACCCTTCCCCCAGACTCTCTATCGTGCCGCTGAACTCTACTCCCAATATTGAAGGGGCTTGAGGGGGGACTGGGTATTTCCCTTCACGCTGCAACAAGTCCATTCGATTCAGGCCAAATGCTCTGATTTTGACGATGGCCTCTCCCGTAGACGCGGTGGGCTTTGGGATGTCTGTGATGTACAGAGACTCGGCTGGACCGATCTTGTTTTTGATATCTGGGGCTATCTTTGAGAATGTGAGGTTAAAGTAGGTCAAGGAACGTACCGACTGCACGCATCTTTTCACTCGTAGTTGGTGTAGTCTGTAATTGAGACAGCTGAGGGGTAATATGAAGTTGAGACCAGTGTGCTTTGATTCGGGCTGTATCTTCTGTGTTAATATCAATTTAAGGTTAGAAGCAATATTCCCTGTAGACATGTGAGATCTTGAAAGTTCGGATCACAAAAGGGGAGCTTTCTGTTTGAGGTTGCCAAAGCTAAGGTACCTTAGTAATGACGACAGCGGGGTAGCTGACAAATTCTTAGGAACGAGGGGCCCTCGGCAAAACCTGCGATGGGTCTCTGCTTCGAGAATTGCTTTATAAAATACTCTATAAATAATCCCATCTCGTCTGCAAGACCCTTTGATTTATTGTACAGCTCTCGAGAAAGGTTAACGAATGAGTATATGTGGCTGTATGACTTGGAATCTTCATGCACTGATAACCAAGATAGTCGGCCTGACTTGGTGGGGATGTGCTAGAATTCTATATCTTTGTTTCAAAACCGGGAAGTAAAATTCTGGAGGATTGGGAGGGATTTTGGAGTATGCAGAATAGATGCGTGTATTTCAGATGAGATGTAAGGGTCTCTCCGAAGCTTCTTGAAATCTGCACAGTAGAAAATAGGAGAAATTCCCTAGCTTATTCTGATGGCACAGTGCACTTGATCATATCAGCTGTACTCTTCAAGTCAGCATGAACCCTACTTAGGTGAAAAAGGAGATTAGCATCGATCTCTCATACTTTATCATCTTGTGTCAGAACGTTCTGCATTGGAATAGACCTATTCTATCTCACTGCAGTTCTACAAGCCTTTTCGTCCCGTTCCAGAACGCCCGCATATGCAACCCGCCCATAAACCATAACCAGCCATTACAGTTGTCCAGCAGCACGCGCTTGACGCTCGACCTCGTATGTGAAATCGAAATAGCCCTTATCAAACTGATGAACTCGAACATATCCGTCCTCGCCACCGCTTGCGTAGCCTTTTCCGGTAGGGTCAACTGCAACAGTATCTGGGTAAAAGTTAATAAGACGGTCTATTTATTTATCAAAGCGAACTGACTTAGCGGGCCGAAATGTCCACGGACTCTGCCAATCTCCTCCTCGAACACTTTGTGGTAAAATCTGGCTTCGAACTTTCCTTGCCGGGTACTGGTAGTTGTGACATCCATGGCAGCTTGACCACCACCAAGAATAACGAAGTCCTTCTTTGGGGTTATGGAAGCACTGTTTAAAGGAGTGTCGGCAACGTAGGTCTTCATGACTTCAAGATCGCGAGCATTGATAAGCTAAAGGTGTGAGTAAGTACAAGATATAAAGAGCCCCCAAAGCAACATATCTTACCTTTGCGGTCTTGTCCTTCGATGCGGTGATGAAATACGTCCGGTCTGGCGCCCACTGAAGGTCGGTAATTTGTCCTCCGTCCATCTCGTGAACTTGAACATTATCGAGTTGTTCACCAGTCTATCCCATATTAGCCAGAATCAAACTTGCAATCCTTGACAGTCCAACCTTAGGATCATATTGCGAAACTGTTCCATCCTGGTGGCCTGCAATAATGTACTTTGACATATAACTCCATCCGGCAACTGTGGCTTTGCTTTCCTCACACTGGATTGTCAAGACCCTTTCGCTAGATTGCTCAGCTTCCACATCCAAGCTGATGTCCAACACAACAATCGTGCCCAGGAAACCCATTCGCATTTCCGTAACAGCTAGCAGTTGGGAACCATCCTCGTTGAACTCGACTCTCTTAACAGCGGTGTCGAAATCCCATGTCTTCAGACACTTTCCCGACTTGATATCCCAAAGCTTAACCGTATTATCTGCGGCACCACTGGCAATCAGAGTGCTCGTTGGGTCGACATCGACGGTCCAGAGTGCTCCTTGGTGGCCATGGTACGTTCCTAACCGCTCTCCGTTGTGCGAAAACCAGGCGCAGATGTGCTGATCCTTCGCAGTTGAGAAGATGATATCGCCGTCTCTGTTGTATCTGCAGGCCAGTCAGTATGAACGTCATGCGCCGCGGTTTCGAGAAGATTTGCGCACTTGATCTGGGTCAGGGCCCGTTCCTGGCATTTTGTTAGATTTCGCGGGGTTGACGAGCGTGGAGGGGCAAATGCTCACATGTCCTTGCAACAATATGGGCCTCATATTGGCGACTTAAAATTCAAGAATATTATAGACGTCGTCGCAGTATGGGAAGAGGTTGTGGTGAGGCTCTGAATCAAAAGTTCAGGATGGGTGCCTCTTTATGTTGTGGGTTGTGCAGCCAATGGGGAGCCGCGCTGGCCTGCTCCCAGGTGCGGCCGCTAAGGAGAAATTTGGACGTCGCGATGTGCTGCACGCTGGGGCTTCCATGAGCTCCGGCCGTCGTGGGTGAGTCAAAGAACGCGCAGCATTCCAGTCATTCTTGTAGATAATTGCTCTCTCGTCATTTACTTGGTCCTCCTGGGATTGGCGTTGCAGTCATCGCTGACTCCCGCTGGCCCGTTGCTCACCGTCTGGTGCTCTCGTCTCATGCAGTAGATTTCGTCGCATTTTTATTTGGGTTTTTTTCCCACTGGCACGCCGGCATGTTGACGCTGACACGAGCCCGCGGCTGCTGCTGCAGCACCGCCGTCTCCTCGACCCAGGGACATTCACGATCAGTCTCTTATCGCCAATGCTCGTCGCTGTCGTCTGCCACGCACCAATTAGCCTCCTCTCGGTCTGTATCTCGGCCTTCGTGCGAGCGGAACACTGCCAGATCACTTCACACTTCAGCCTCGTCACACATCGCTCGGGTGCACAATCGCTCCTGGATGCTCGAATCACGCGCGAGGCGGGGTCGAAATCTGCAACTTCCGCCAACCCCCACCTCTGCCACCGCTTTCTCTTTTGCAACTCGCAACATTTCTCAGAGCAGGCAGTTCTCCAGCACACCAGCAATCATGACCGCCACCAAGATTGATGGCACGGCCATTGCAAAGAGCATTCGCGAGAAGCTCCACGCAGAAATTGAGCGCACCCAGAAGATCAACCCCAGATTCCGCCCTTCGCTCAAGATCATCCAAGGTAAGCCACGAACTGCGCGTTGCATGTTCGGGAAAAACAATTGCTGACCGTTTGTTGTAGTGGGTGATCGATCAGACTCAAGTACGTCGACCATGAGGATACCCACCGACGTATGTGCTAACTGATAGTCGTAGCTACTTATGTCAAAATGAAATTGAAGGCCGCTGAGGAGGTCCGTATTAGCTGTTCTTCCCTCCCTTTAAGTCTAACATAAATGCAGGCAAGCATTGAGTGTGAACTCCTACATTACCCCGAGACCGTCTCGGAGGCCGAGCTTGTCGAGGATATTACCCGCCTAAATTACGATCCCAGCGTTCACGGTATCTTGGTACAATTGCCTGTCCCAAAACACATCTCTGAGTACGCTGTAACATCGGCGGTGGCAGATGAAAAGGATGTCGACGGGTTTGGAGCAACAAACATTGGGGAGCTTGCAAAGCGTGGGGGACACCCATTTTTCGAACCATGTACACCCAAGGGTGTTATGGTTCTCCTCGCTGAGAGCGGTGTGGATCTTAAGGGAAAGAATGCTGTGGTTTTAGGACGAAGCGATATCGTCGGCAGTCCAGTGAGCTATCTTCTCAAGAATGCCGATGCAACTGTCACCGTATGCCACTCGAGAACACAAGGTCTTGAGGACCACATCCGTCGGGCGGATGTGCTGGTCGCCGCGATTGGCAAAGCAAACTTCGTCAAGGGAGAGTGGTTAAAGCCTGGTGTTGTCGTAATTGATGTCGGCACCAACTTCATTCCCGATGAGACAAAGAAGTCTGGCCAGAGACTCGTGGGTGATGTCGACTTTGCGTCTGCATCAGAGGTCGCCTCCCAGATTACTCCAGTTCCAGGTGGAGTCGGGCCAATGACTGTTGCTATGCTGCTCCAAAATGTGGTGGACTCTGCTACACAGTACTTTGAACGCCAGAAGGCGAGGACTATTCTCCCACTGCCACTCAAGCTGAAGCAACCTGTTCCATCTGATATCGCCATCTCCAGAGCCCAAACACCAAAACAGATCACCCGTATTGCGAAAGAGATTGGCATTGCTGGTCATGAGCTCGAGCCATATGGTGCGTACAAGGCAAAGGTCGATTTGAGCCTTCTAAAGCGTCTTGAACATCGCCGCAATGGACGTTATGTTGTCGTTACTGGTATTACCCCGACACCTCTTGGTGAGGGCAAGTCTACCACCACCATGGGTATCGCACAAGCCATCGCAGGCCATCTTGGCCGTATTGCATTTGCCAACGTTCGTCAGCCCAGTCAAGGACCCACCTTTGGAATCAAGGGAGGTGCCGCTGGTGGTGGCTACAGCCAAGTCATTCCTATGGATGAGTTCAATCTGCATCTTACAGGAGATATCCACGCTATTACTGCCGCAAACAACCTTTTGGCTGCTGCTATCGAAACCAGAATGTTCCATGAGAACACACAGAAAGATGGGCCACTCTACAAGCGCCTTGTACCAGCAAAGAAGGGCAAGCGTGAGTTCCAGCCGATTATGTTCCGTCGCTTGAAGAAGCTCGGAATCACCAAGACCGACCCAAACGAGCTCACAGAAGAGGAGATTAGTCGATTTGCAAGACTTGATATCGATCCGGCTACCATTACATGGAGACGTGTGCTCGATGTGAATGACCGTCATTTGAGAGGAATCACAGTTGGCACCGCTGGCACGGAGAAGGGCCAGACACGTGAGACTGGCTTTGATATCTCTGTTGCCAGTGAATGTATGGCAATTCTGGCTCTGAGCAGTGATCTTCATGATATGAGAGAGCGCTTGGGACGTATGGTCATTGGCTCTTCAAGAAGCGGAGATCCAGTCACTTGTGACGACCTTGGTGCTGGCGGTGCACTCACTGCTCTCATGAAAGATGCTATCAAGCCCAATCTCATGCAAACATTAGAAGGTACACCAGTCTTTGTGCACGCTGGTCCTTTTGCCAATATTAGTATTGGAGCCAGTTCGGTTCTAGCTGATAAGCTTGCCCTCAAGCTTGCCGGTACGGAGGCTGACGAAGATCACAACGCCAAGGCCGGCTTCGTTATCACTGAAGCTGGATTTGACTTTACGATGGGAGGCGAGCGCTTTTTCAATATCAAGTGCCGTTCTTCTGGCCTTGTGCCAGACTGCGTGGTTGTCGTAGCTACCGTCCGAGCATTGAAGGTCCACGGTGGTGGTCCCCAATCACCCCTGGAGGACAGCTGGATAAAGTCTACCGAGAGGAGAATGTTGAGATTCTCCGCAAGGGTTGCGTCAATCTGAAGAAGCACATCTCCAACGCCAAGTCTTTCGGTGTCCCTGTTGTTGTTGCTATCAACAAGTTTGAGACTGATACTGATGCCGAAATCGAAGTTATTAGAGAGGAAGCTATTTCTGCTGGTGCTGAGGATGCAATTCCTGCTAACCACTGGGCTGAAGGTGGTAAAGGTGCCATCGATCTCTCGAAAGGGATCATTGCTGCAAGTGAAAAAGAGAAAAACTTCAAGCTTCTGTACACCCTGGATGGAGATGTTCAGACACGAGTTGAGGCCATTTGCAAGCAGATGTATGGAGCTGACAAGGTTGAGTTCAGCGAGATTGCGCAAAAGAAGGTCGACACATATACGAAGCAGGGTTTCGGCAACCTTCCAATTTGTATTGCAAAGACACAATACTCTTTGTCCCATGACCCTGATTTGAAGGGCGCTCCAACCGGCTTTACTGTCCCAATTAGGGACGTCCGAATGGCTGCTGGCGCTGGCTATTTGTAAGTTATCCACCACAAACTTCTAGTCATTTTACTAACTGGTTTAGATATGCACTGGCTGCCGATATCCAGACCATTCCAGGTCTACCGACTGCTCCTGGTTACTTGAACGTAGATGTCGATACCGATACTGGAGACATCGACGGTCTGTTTTAGATACAGATTGATCGATTTCTTCTTTTATCTGAACATAGTAATAATGTGTCTCGGTTTGGTCCGCAGCGTTCAACTTTCAAGATATTCAACAGCATTTGGCGATGGGGAAAGGAAGCACATTCAACGTGCCGGTCATGCATCTTTCAACAGCGGCGTTATAGATACTTGGCAAAAAGTCGAAGATCTACAGAGATATCCCACCCTTGATCAACCCAAGGGCAAATAGATAGATGAATTGAGGTATCCTCATGAATTTTACCGTTATTGATCCTTGTATACGGATGTGACGATGTTCCTCTGAATGTGCAACTTTGCGTGACACAACAAGGGCTGCGAAGAATTCCATGCTCACATTCAGAGTCTAGCTCCTCTCAATGCATTGATTACAGCTGCAATTTGCTGTGCCCACGATTAGCAATCCCAATGTTAGGCATACAATTCCTGAATATAACTTTTGTTTTCATTGGATATCATTAAGCCATACCATCCACCCTGCAGATGCCCCCGTCCAGGAAACCTAAAATAAGGTAGCTCATAGTCAAAAATCCAACTTTTCATGCTTAAACCGCTTTTGCCCTTCACTCTCTCCATACTCCAACGAGACCTGACCCCCGCCACGCATCTTATACTTATAGATCATCAAGCCCTCCAAGCCCACTGGGCCGCGAGCATGGATCTTGTTCGTGCTAATGCCGACCTCGGTGCCGAAGCCAAAACGCATCCCGTCGGCCATGCGTGAGGACGTGTTCCAGAACACGCCTGCCGAGTCGATGGCCGACATGAAGGTCTCGGCGAGTTCGGATGACGACGTGAGAATCACGTCTGTGTGGTGGGAGCCGTGCGTGTTGATGTGTGTTATTGCTTCGGGCATGTTGGCGACGGTCTTGATGGCGAGCACGAGGGACAGGTGTTCCGTATCGTAGTCTATGGGCTCGGCGTCCTGGAGGATGGCGACATTGTGTGCTGGTAGTGTGGCTGTGAGGGCTGCTTTGCTCGCGGCGTCGCAACGTAGGGAGACGCCCTTTTCTAGGAGCGCTGAAGCGACAGCTGGGAATACTGTCTGCAAGGCTGCCTCTTCGACGAGGAGTGTCTCGGTACTGTTGCATGCTGCAGGATACGAGGTCTTGGAGTCGACGACTACTTTGATGGCCATGGCTTGGTCGGCGGTGTGCTCCAGGTAGATGGCGCAGAGACCGTCTGCGTGGCCCATGACGGGAATCTTGGTAGAGGACTTGATGAAGCGGACGAGCTCGTTAGAGCCGCGAGGGATAACGAGGTCAATGTCCTGATCTAGGGCGAGTAGGGCGGGGATCACATCGCGGGTTGTGACAAGTTGAACGGCGCTGTTGGGGACGGTGGTTGTGGATAGGGCTGAGGAGATTACTTTTGAGATGGCGATGAAGGATTCTGTTGATTCCTTTCCCCCTGGGGAAAGGTCAGTATTGAATGATTTGGGTGGGAGTGTTAGATTTACCTTTCAGTATAGCAGCATTGCCCGACTTAATGGCAAGGGAAGCAATATTGGCAATGACCTCTGGACGAGCTTCGAAAATTATCAAAAGTACTCCAATTGGACATGATACTCGTTCAAGAGTAAGGCCATCATCTAATTTGGTCCGTAATGTGACCTTGCCCACTTTATATTCTCATCAGCGCAGCACATATAACTATAGCCCGGTAACACTAACCAGGATCTTCAAGATCTCGAACGTCTAAGATACCCTTCAACATATCCTCCCATTTGCCCTTCTTTCCTAGGTCTAGTCTTGACACCAGGCTCAAACTTAATTTTCCATCCTCAGCGGCCTTTTTAGCTAATTCCAAATCACGGGCATTAGCAGCAAGAATGTCGTCTTTAGACTCAGAGAGCGCCGTGTGGATAGCTGTCAGAGCATCATTTCTTGCCGCTGTTGGAAGTGTTGCCAGAATATGGGAGGCCGACTTAGCTGCCTTTGCACAATCAACTGGAGAGGCGTTGGTGACAGACATGGTAAGGGATGGCGATTGTATACTTGCTTGTGTGAAGATCGGGCTGGCACGGGTGAGTCAAGTCAAAGGAAATTTTGAGGTGGAGTGGGAATAGATAAAGAGGGGTGATTTTAGTAAGACAAATGACGCCAATTCATTCGTCTGGGGAAATTCGCGATCCTACCGAGTTGAGTTGGTAGGCAGCCTTGTGCACCCCCCACCTCACCCACTGCCTGAAGGACAACAACAACCTTCTTCTTGAAGCCGCACACGTTCGATTTCAGATCTCGATTACGATTAACTATCTCCGCCTTCGCATCTATTCATCGACTTGGTCTCTGGCGACAAATCCTCCGAATTCTTCTCCGAAAGGAAGCTACTCCTCCAGCTAGCTTGTCGAGCTTGGTTTGAATAGCTTCGAAATCGCCCCAAACATTACGAAGAACCCAAGACCTCACCATGGACGACCTACTCCCGAAATTCCTTGCATTCCCTCCGCATCCACCGCCAGCCCATCCTCTCTCCGACGAACGATATGATGCGGCTATCAAAGAGCAGATCGACAATGTGAAGAAGATGTCGGACGGGAAGCTATTACAGCCAACTTCTAGTGGTGAGAATGCTTTGGATGTATGTACTGAGACGGAAGAAGAAGAAAGATATTGCTGGGATATTGCTGATAAGGAAATTAGGTTATCAATCCAGCTTTGAACACTATTCCTTACACCTTCCTATTGTGCGCGAACATAGCAGCACTCAAGAAGAGCAGCACTAAGGCTATGCCCTTGGCCGCTCTTTTTGATAGGATAGAGACCTTCCTGCTGTCGTTTGATGCGAGGCAGATTAGATATCTAGGGGCGGAGTTTGCTAGTGTTATTGAGAACTTCGCATCGATTGCACATCACAAGCAAACAGTTCGTGCAGCAGTCTATGTTTTTGGCATGCTGGCTAATTATCATTTAGGCGCGGGCAGCAGTTGGTCCCATTGCAGCAGCCCTTCTCAAAGTCGATCCATCAGGTAGCATGCTCACCTCCTCACATATCATACTGGTCAAACTGGCACTGGAGACTCGGAATTACGAGCACGCAGTACCTCTACTTGAAAAATATATTCTCTACTTCCCTGGAACCAAAGACCAACCAAAGGTAAAGCACTTGTGTGATATGAGCCTGAATCCGTCAGCCTATATTACACTTGAGTCAAAGCTCACTGCCAAGCTCAAGTACCAAGATCTCCTGGAGTACTTTCTATACAGTGGAATGGTCTTTATTGGAGCTAAGAAGTGGGAGGCTGCGTTGCAGTGCCTGGAAAATGCAGTGACGTTCCCTGCCAAAGAGAACAGCGTCAGCAAAATTATGGTCGAGGCTTACAAGAAATGGATCTTGGTTGGCATTTTGGTGGAAGGAAGACTGCTTCCCTTACCAAAATCTACCAGTGGCAGTGCAGCAAAGTGCTTCCACATCTTAGCGAAACCGCACGAGACTCTAGCGCAGATATTCGAGAACGGAACAGCTTCTAGGCTCAAGGCTGAGGCTGAAGCGGGTAATCCTAATTTCTGGCAGCCAGAATGCAATACCTCATTGGTACTTCAGGTCCTTGCCGCTTACCAAAGATTCCAAATTCGCCATCTTGCCAATGTCTATAGCAAAATCTCGATCCAAGAAGTTATCAAAGAGACAACCAGTGCTGAAACTGGAGTCAAGTTGCCGTCTGTGGCAGCTGGAGAATCACTTGTGCGCGACATGATTACTCAAGGAGAATTGCATGCCACTCTCGGCACTTCACCAAGTGGGCAAACAATTCTCTCCTTCTTACCTGGCGGAAAAATTTTATCGGAGCTGGAGATGAAGAAAGAATTAGCTGCCTCAACGATTCGTATCAAAGCCTTGACTCAGGAGATCAAGAATACGGATCGATTACTCACTCATGACAAGGATTACATTAAATTCACTCAGAAACAAAAGAAAACAGGCTCGACTGATCAGAATCTCCCAGACTTTCATGATATAGTCGAGGACGAGGATATTATGGGCATGTTCTGAGGAAGGCGGCAATACCAGCGGCAAAAAACAGTTACGAAAAGTTAGGCTACCGATCTATGACTAATAGACGAAGAAAGAACATTGACGAGAAATGAGTAACGCATGATGGATAATGGAACATGAATGAATTTGTTCTGATATCGGCGTGGTCGTTAGGTTCCTTCTCCTATAGGGAGAAGGCGTATTGCATGGATTGGTTGCATTGTGGCGTTGACATCGATGAGGGGCGACGGGAGGTAGAGAGAGTCAGTTGCGCATACAGCGGCATATTTGAGCAGCAAAGCCAGATACCAGACTAGAAAATCAATCGGCTTATCATGACACAGTAGACAAGGCATTGTGTAAAACTTTTCATTTGTTCATACCAATTCGTAACAGGAACTGCCCTCTCTTAGACCATCTTCCTTCACAATTCATGGCCAACTCGACATGTCATCATTATCTAAACGTAAGCTAATACTGATTCCTAATACATATAATCAAGACTCCTTGGTAAAATGCATGTGGCATGAGCAACGCAATTATCAGATGAGCGGCAAGAAGTGTCACCCGTCCAACAACAAAAGCACACTGGCGAGCCACTCATTCAATGGTGTACATCTTGATGAGGTTGGCAAGCTTCGTGGCCTCTGATGTGAAGTTCAGTGGTGTAGCTCCCATGACCTGATATCTGACTCTGTAGGGAACGTTAGTGAATTAACTTGCATAGATCACAGAATAAGACGTACCTCTGTTGATCCTGGAAGTTGTCGGTCTTAGCTCTGCACTTGAATGTGAAAGTCTTGAAGTTCGCCTCTTCGAAAACCTTCTCCAGCGCTGCAAGATCATTATTCTCCTTCAATTCCATCAGTTCATCTCCGCTCATGCCCATGACCATTCGTCCGACGTCGTCGAAGCAACTCAACCACAGCTGTCCCGTATGATCATTGACATTCAATGACATAATGTAGCGGTACTGTGGCTTGGGGTGGTTCATGTCACAGTTCTCGCACCGCCAAGTACCATCCCCCATATCTGTAACTTTTTTATTGCACCCATCCTTTAAGCAAGCAGGGTATGCGAAGTTTTCTTGCCTGATGAAGACAATGGTAGCTTTCAACGTGAAGTAATCGTTATTTTCAGTCATTCCTAGGTTTTCTTCTTGCACTTGAGCAATTGTCTTGGTTGGATCCTGGCGACCACCTGCAGCTCCAGCACTGACCATGCTGGAGTGTGAGGCAAAATTCTCTCTTCGACCTTCCGAATCGTACCATCCCTTCAGCTTATGGGCCTCTGCAATGTCAGGATCGATTGAGATGGAGCCGGACGAAAGCAAACTCAGACTGCGACCTCCAAAATCGCCGACTTTGGCGCCTTTTACTGAGACAATAGCTTCGGGATTGGCTTCGAAACCCGTAGCTGTCTTGCCCCATAATGTGAGTCTGACAGAGTATCCGCTATCGTCTACCAACGTGAGCTCACGCTTATCGAAGGGTTTTTGGGTCGTTTTTGATACGATTTGATCGACCCCTCCCACTTCCTTCAGCACACCAATAACGTCAATGGTGGAGTCCTTTTCAATATCTTGGAGAGCACCAATGTTGGTAAAGTTGTATCGAATTTGAGGAGCATCACCTTGATCTTCTGCCTTTTCCACAATAGTATCTCGGTCGAATGTGATTTCATAGTCGTTAGACAGATTTGAAAACTGCTTTTTGGCAATTTGGACTCGACAAGGGGTCGTTATGTAGTAAACTGAACCCTCCTGAAGAGTCTCATAGAACTGGTCACACTGCTCGTTGAAGCCTGTAGCTTTGATCTCACCACTTTCGTCCAGGAGGTTGACACTGAAAAGCTTTCCTTCACTGTTAGTTTTGTGCCACGTTCTAATATCCGATTTGTGTGTGACACGAGCCTTGATCGTCCACTTGTTCGAATATGGTGAGAGGCCTTCGATAGGATAGATATTCGCGTGGGATGATGAGCTGAATGGTCCTGAGCGGGTGGGCAGAGGCCGCTCCTCTGTCTTCACAACAGCTGCTACTTTGTTCCCGTAAAAACCACCGCCACCAATTGTGGTGTTCGTGGGTTGGGCGTCTCCCTCTTCCTTTTCAGCCAAAGGGACAGGATCACCAATTCTCTCGAGTTCGCCTAAGCTTTCAATAACCTCCAAATCTAAGATGATCAAGATCCTGTTCTGTTATCTGCCTGTTCTATGAATGGGGATTTTTGACACACACCTCTTGCCCTTCACTGCATTTGCTTGGTATTGCTTCAGTCGAACGATCGA
Organism: Articulospora tetracladia; assembly: GCA_003415645.1. NCBI lineage: Eukaryota > Fungi > Ascomycota > Leotiomycetes > Helotiales > Discinellaceae > Articulospora > Articulospora tetracladia. Next base: position 1,073,180 of record PYIV01000003.1, on the reverse strand, counting down.
ACCTTTTTTCAATTTGCCTTCGTGCACGACGTGATTTGCCTCTGTTGTAAAATTAGTTAATGCATGATGAAGACGGTAGAGAGATACTTACGAGTGGCGAGCATGCTCTGCACGTAATTCTTGACGTCGCTCAATACAAGTCTGTATCTTTCTGGTGCGCCTTCACCAGATGATCCTAGAGTCTTGATTTGTACACATTGGCAGATGGGCACTGGGAAGTCTTTTTCAATGGTCGCCGGTTCATGGAAGATAGCACTATTCACGATTAATTTGGCTTAATGGGAGACAGAATTATGGACTTACTTCAAGGCGCCTTGGCTAATTTGAGCTCTGGCTGCGTCTGCCATGTTGATGTTTGATGCAGAAATGTTGAGGAGTAGGCAGTTCTGATTGTTGTGGTTGTACTGGTTTGACGCGGTCTATCGAGGGCAACGCGTCGAAGGCTTTTGGCGTAGAGTGGAATCTCGCTAATTTCGCGGGGCGACTCTAAGAGAACCCCGCCAAAGCTCTACAGCCACTCGAACGGACGGAACCTGTCATATCCAAGGCCACTGTTTACGATATCCTTCCCTCTCCCTTCATTATCCCGCACAAGAGTTCAACCTAGCAAATCAATCATGGCAGAATCAGAAGTAGCAACCAAAGCTCCCGAGAGCGATGCTGCTGAGCAAGTTGCGGAAAGTCTAGTTTCAGGAGACACACCTGCTCAACAAGGAGCCAGCATGGGCCTTGGGGTACGTTCAAGATCGACCTGGATGCTTAACTAGCGGTACTGACGACTCAAAGGATCATTGCGTGACAGACAGACCAACTCGTCAGTATTTCAGAAGAGTTCTGACCAGAAAGGGATTTCAATGTGCTGACGCTCTTCAGCTTTTGGACGTGGACCTAGTGGGGAAATGACACAGCTTGGAGGTGTTGATGTGTATGTTTCCAAGCCTGCCGACTATCCCCACTCGCCATCGAAACTTCTCCTTCTACTTACCGGTGCGACTGGTCTTCATTCAGAGAACAATCAGATACAGGCGGATGACTTTGCAAAAGAGGGATTTGTGGTCGTTCTGCCCGATCAATTTAACAACGATTATTTGCCCGGATCTGCAACATACACAGAGGAGAAGGACCCCTCATACATCGAGCAATTCAAGCTGCGGGCTGCTGAAACTGCTAAGAGTTTTCTTATTGACTTATGGCTTGCAAGACAAACCTCTGAAAAAGTGTTGCCTATCCTGCATAAGGTGATCGATGCAGCAAAGGACGAATTTGCTGATGCGGTGGCCAACGGAGGTGGGATATACTGCGTTGGATACTGCTTCGGAGGAAGAATGACGCTACTTCTAGCCGGTGAGAAGCCAGATATTGCCATGTGGGGTCAACAGGTCACGGATGAAGAAGCTGGTGTTGTGAAGAAAGGGCCATACATTAAGGCAGGGGCTATCGCCCATGCAACTTTGGTCACAAAAGAAGATTTCGAAGGAACCAAATCGCCATTGGCATTTATTTGCGTCGAAAACGACCAGTTATTTGCCGAGGAAATCCGGGAACATGGGGAGAAGTACCTGAAGGAGAACAATGCCGAGTCCGAGTTCAAGACATATGCGGGAGTCCCGCATGGCTTCGGTGTTGTGGGAGAATACGAGGATGTCAAGATCAAGGCGGCACAAAAGGAAGCTTTCGATCAAATGCTGGCGTGGCTGAAGGCTCATTAGGTGCATGGAATGGACTCGGCGTAGGACATGGTATCAAGGGCTGTAAGTGACTTACTTGATGATTTAACGATTGATGCAATGAGCAGGGGAAACCTCATAAATACGGAGTCTGGATTTTTATATGAGAATATTGATCTTTCCCAGCCTGCCACGAGAATCGCGACTGGTGAGTAGCGAAAAAATACTTGATCTACTTCGTTTTGCAAGAATCCGTGAAGGTCTCGAGAAAGCAAAGCTCATTTCTGCAAACTGGGGGCTGCAGACAGATTGGTATGTATATGTTGAATCCACTTGGCCTACGAGAATTATTCTCAAGTCAGGAAGTCCTAGCAGGTGGCCAGGGCAAGATTGTTATGGGTCCCGTTTGGAGTGCTTGGAGATCAATCATTCTCGAGTACCAAGTCTTATAGTTTTGATAAGAATTACCAAGCTCAAAATAAACACAAGTCACGCACAGACAGAAACGCGCTCGCCTTTCTGATCACCACCAAGGCCTGAAAGAACACCAACCGCTACGCAATCGGCGTACGCATGGGTACTATCTAAAAACGCCCTCATCAGAGCGCATTCAAGATTTAAGACACGATACAGTCGCAGAGTCTCGTACAACCATGCCCCTCGTTTCGTTTCCCCTTTCTCAGCTCTCCACTTTTCCCATCACGTCACCAAGACAGGACTTCACTGCCGAGTCGACGTTTCTACTTCCCGAAACCGCGTTGCGCCAAGTGATGCCCAGGGATGGATCTCCGTTTCCAAGAGCAAAATCCTCTAACAATGATGAGAAGTCCGTCCGAAAGCAGCTTTTAGGCCCGCATAGTTGCGATGCTGCGCAGAATGCCCAAGACCCCTGGCAGTTCTGAGACGCGCTTTGTCCCATCTCAGGCTTCACGATACGGGACCTCCCCATATTTTCCACCACGATGCTTTCTTATCGCTTCAGAACTCTTGTTTTATGTCAGCAGCAGAGTTTGGAATGTGCCAATGTGGACGGTGCCCGCGGGCAGTACGGAAACAGGGCAGTCTAAAAGAGGTGGTAGTCCCACCACGTCCGACTTTTGGAATGTTATTCTCTGGTGGTGGCCATTATTGAGTGTTTGATTCTTGCTGTGGGTGCTTTTGACAAGCACATTTTCCTTTCCCATTAATCCATATCTCCTGGTGAGAATTTCTGTTCGGAAGAAATATGTTGGTTCTCAATCTCTTAATCTTGGGTGTTGGTGTCACCTCGGTGTCAGCGAGGTCGATTGGGCAGTATATGCGTAAGTCTATTTTGTTTCCATTGCGATTTGATGTCCTGCGCACAATTCCTGCCGTGTACCACCTGCCAATGTTCGGTTGAAGTCTTGGGGGTTTGAAGTCCCTGGTGTTGATCTCTTGGAAGAAGCAAGAAGTTTCCAATACCAGCCTCATTTACACATGGTTATTATTTCAGCGCAATACAGAGAACTAACAAACTACCAGCGCATCTCCACATATCATCACCCTTTGCGCCATACACAAATTCTCACTCCGCCTCACCATCCACCGCGTCCGCTGACATTTCCGCATCACAATGCCTCTTCACACCTCACCAACCTCTGCAGAAGACGCAAAACCCTGCCAGCATCCCTCCACACGCCTGGCCACACATTCGCAATCTACTCGCATCGCACTCTAACCTCATCCACCCGCCGTCCAAGTCATCAGTGCAGACGCTGCACCTCGCTGAGCTGACCAACGACAGCAGTCTCGAGAGCGTGGTGCTAGGCATCGTGTACACGGTGCCGGAGCGTGAGCGCGGCTCCAAGGAGCTGCGCGGTCTTAAGGCCATTGCGGGCGGGTTGGGACAGGGAGAGGTCGGGCATGCTGAGGAGAGATGTCTAGAGAATGCGATGAGGGAGGTTGAGACGAAGAGGCAGATGGAGGGCGTGTTGGAGGTCGAGGGGAAGGGCAAGGTTGGCTTCTTGGTGTATAGGGTTGATTGAGAGGGTGATGGTGTGGTGTGAGGATGCGCTCTGTTTGATGACGGGTGCAAACCAAGGCATGGATGGATGAATGGGTGGGTGTCAACCAAAGGGAGTGGGATCAGAGGATGGGCAAGACTTTTTGCATCTGATGGAGAAAGGAGGCGCAAATCAACGAACGTCATTGCATTTCATGGAGCGATCTCGCGGGGCTGCCAAGCAGGATGACAGCGCGGGAAATTCGAGAAGCAGAGAAGGCCGTTCTATCCACCAGATCCTATCTACACGCATGCATTGCCAAACTCGAGATGAGCTGAAGCTCATGCCATCCATCACCCATCACCCATCACCCATCACCCATCACCCATCATCCACACCAAAGCAGAAGATGATACAATAACCCAATGGCACGACGACAGCGGGGAACGACAGCGCGCAGCATGATTGAGTGACTGATTGATTGATTGATTGATTGATTGATAGATACCTTAGATACCTCAGATACCTTCTACAAATATACCAAGATACTTTCTACCAATATAACCAGAACCCTACTATTTTGCCAAGACATGTCTCTCACTTCTCAGGTCTCGTTGCTCGCCTTGCATGTCTCATTTCCGGTGCTGCTTGTCACTGTCTGGATTGCCCGGTTGATGGCGAGGAAGGGAAAGTAGTGGGATGTGAGGGGAAGGGGGAGGGATAGGGTGTGAAGTGAGTAGGTGAGTATGTGAGTAGGGAAGTAAGTGAGAAAGCTGAAATAACCAAGAGCCTTGAAAGTCCTAAGAGGTGAGTGATAGGTGAGTGGTAGGTAAGCGAATTCGTTAGGAGTGTGTAAGGTAGGTAAGGTAGGTAAGGTAGGTACCTAGCATGTGAGGTAGTAGACATAGCCAAGTACCTACAGGTACAAGTATACGGACCTATTCAAGTACACCTTCTTTCTCTCTTTACCTACCTAGTCTCCTAGAGTATCTTTCTCACCACTTCCATTTCTCCTATTCCTCCTATTTCTCGCCACTCTCTGATTCCCTCCTCTCATATCTCACCACTCACTAATCCACCACTCCCCTACCCTCCTCCTCGGCCTCCCTTCCCTTCCCTTCCCTTCTCTTCCCAACCCTTTCCAACCTTTCCATTTCCATTCCAACCTCTCACCACCCCTCCACATTTTCACAAGCCACTCACCACCCACTCACTACCTCACACCTCTCCCTGACCTTACCTCAGCACCAGCTCAACCCCTCACTAGTTAGGGCGTAGTCAGCCTCTCTCCAAGAGCCAGCGAACGAGCGAACGAGCATACCTTACCTACCTAGGGACTGAAATCTCTCTCTCTCTCTCTCTCATCTCGCCCGCCACCTCCCTATATCTGCATATCTGCACATCTTACTACCTGCACATCCCCAGTCCAAGTCCAAGTCCAAGCCTAAATTCCACATCCCACATCCCACATGGCGGGAATATTCCACCGGGCACGCTATCGAGATGAATAGGTAAGGTAGGTACGTAGGTAGCAGGCTAGAGCAGAGCAGAGCAGAGAGAAGCGAGCAAGGGATCAGAGAGCCAAGAACCATCGAGATCTCAACATATCCATATGCCCCTCCACATCCACATCCACATCCTTACACATACAATCCAATGCACAACATAACATACCATGCCACATACCACACCATACCATACCATACCATACCGAAACATCCACCCATTCAATCGATCTATACACACACTCACCTCTCCCAAGCAAGCAAGTAATCAGGCAACCAAGCAATCAAGCAAGCAAGCCACAAGCGCAAGCCAAAAGGTAAACCTAACAAAATAAAAATAAAAATAAAAATAAAAATAAAAATAAAAATAAAAAAGATTAAAAAAAAATAAGCCCCCCTCCCCCGCCTCGAACCCTCCCCAACATCTTCAAGGACAACGACAAGGACAAGGACAACGACAAGAACAACGAAAAGAAACGCTCAACTCTCAATTCTCAACGTTGGCTTCACGCCTCACGCCTCACAGGACCTTACCACCACGCTTACCTACCGCTATCCACCCGCTGCGATGCACGCCACTCACCCACCCACTCACTCACCCACCTCCTCTCGCCTTTCTTCCCCTCCCCTCCCCTCCCCTCGCCTCCTCCACCCTACCATGCCCGCCGGATGCATCAAGCTAGCCACGCACTAGTGGCACCTCACATCAGGCATGGCGTGTATGGATGTAATGCACACGCCAATGCACATACCAATGCACATACCTATGCAGAGCAGAGCAGCGCAGCGCGGAGTAAGATCAAGCTAATTAGCACGTGTCAGGACGAGGAAGAGGAATGGGAATGGGAAGCGGAGATGGGGAAAAGGAGAGATCACGTCAGTTGTTAGATTAGGTAGATAGGTTTGGCGTGTTGGGTGGCTGGATGGGTAGACAGGCAAAGAGGCAAATATCACAGGAGATTCTGCAAGATTCAGTATGTAAATGGTTTGAATAGATGAATTATGTAGGTATGCGCCCCCGATCAACCCAACGACAACGACAACGACAACGACTTCCTCCAACAACTGCAACAACCAACAACAACGACAACAACAACAACACAACTGGCTTTTAAAATCATCTCGTCAAGTCGTTCAGTTGCGTGAGAGAATCACTCCAGCTCTACCTCCTTCCTTGGTCATTGCTCATTGCTTGACACAAAAACAAGCTGGCAGAAGCTGCTGCATCCAGTACCAACAACAACGATACGCACATCTTTTCAATTCCCATCACCATCATCATTCACTCATCATTCGCTCACTCAACCCCGTCGCCGCTCAACCATACACATTCAATTCATTCCATTCCATCAACAATCCAAAGCTTCAAACCCCGTGTTCCGACGTGAGACAAAAAATAAGAAAAGTCATAAGTTCATCATATCCGTGTGTAATAGTAACTCAATGAAAAACATTTCCCGACGAAGAAGTTTAGCCAAGAGGGGAGGAGAAATCCCAGGCCTTTGTTCTTCAAAAATTTCATCCGAAAAAAAAAGTGCCCCGGTACACCCCCAAATTCCCCCTTCCTCGCCGGCGCCTAGGTTTCATAAATAGGCCATTTTTGCGTGCCGTGCCGTGCTGTGCCGTGACATTGCAATTGCATCCGCCCCGCTTGCATGATGTATGTTGGGAATCTCATCTCATAAAGATCATATCCCGTCCTTGCAAAGCGTAAAATCATCAGCCGTATGAGATGACTCGGGGAGCCATCTATGAGAAAAAATCAAAGTCATAAACTCGTCGTCATTGGTGAAGTAGAACAATGTGCCGAGTTAGGTCATCAGCCAATACAAGAACAATCGTGAAGTGAAGGGAAAGTTTTTTTCTGTTTCAAAGAGTGTGGTGGTTGGAGAGTTTGAATATGTTCGTAGGCCGGGGCCACAGTGGTAGATGGCAAATGATCCGGATTCCAGGTGGATTAGTTCCGAATCGATATCAAGAATGTGCAGAAAATCTGGCGAAGCATAGCAATGCGTTATCGGCGTCTCTGGGTAATGACAGAGGGTGCTCGTTGGGGACGGTCGTAAGTCGTAGGGCCAGAAACAGACCCTTCGCGGATAGTCTTCCTTCGCTTCAAGCCATCAATGTCTCCACCCGGTCCTCGGCTCTCGGGTCGTCCGTCATCCTCATCATCTCGTCCACGCTTGTTGTTGGCCGGCGCGCCGTTCATGACGGGCTGCTGCGCTGCGTACCCGTTGGGTATCGAGTTGGCCATGTCTGCCTGGGGCGCGTACACATCTCCCCCAGCATTGCCATTCGCCGTCCCGCGCTCGCTGCTCATTACATTATAGAGATTACTTGAAGGGGGCTGGACTCGCGGAGGGGTGTTGTACCCGCCTTGCTGCTGGGTGTAGTATGGCTGGGGAGCGGAAGCCGTCCGTGGAGTGGCCCGTCCCGAGGCCGGGTGATTCGGGGAACCGGTCATCTCGGGCGACAGGTGAGCATGCTCGCCAGGTAACGATCCGACCGAGGGGCCATTGTTATAACTGTACGAGCCGCGGTTGGCATCGTAGGCGGTGGAGTTACCGTGCGTGTACTCGGCCTCATGTTCGTGGTCCCCCTCATCCTCGGCGTGGCCGTGGTTGACATGGGCTTGGCCCTGGCTGTGGTGGAGCATGCCATTCGCGTCCTTGGCCTCGTGGTGCTCAGTTTCCGAGCCCGGAGCGCGCCCCGTGGGAGGACCCATCTCGTTCTTGATGTACGAGTTGGACTGGGGGTAGCGAGCCATGTTCTGCTGGTCCGGCGTGGACTGCGGGTAGGCATTCTGCTGTGGGGGAGGAGCCGAGTACATCTGTCTGGAGGTGTCGTATGGCTGCTGGGTGTTCTGTTGATACTGCTGCATGCTCTGAATCGACGTGCCCGGTGGGGTGGTTGCTGGCGTCGTAGGCATCGAGCGCGCGTTACTCAGGCCGGTGTCGATGGACAGTGGGTTTGTCCCTTGTACATTGCTCATACCCTGTGGGCCCCATTGGAAGCTTCCGTCCGAGTTGCTCATGTTGCCCATCACACTCGACGCGCTGGTGGGAGGCGTGGGGAATGTGTGTGCCCGATCGATGCCGGGGCGTCCCACGCTTGGGTGAGGCGCAATTGAGTGCTGTGGACCGGGGAGGTGGCCGCCAATGGAGTTGTTCATCGAGTGGTGATGGTGCTGGTGCAGCGATGGCAGTCCTGGGGGTTGCGTATTGCGCAATTGGGTCTGCTCCTGTTTTCTGCGCTCAGCAGCGGCCATCACGGCATTCGTCCGCGTTTGGTTGGTGGGATGATATAGCAGCGCCCCAATGTTGTGCACAAATAATGGATACAGCAACTCGGTGATCTTCTCCTTGTTGGCGAAGTCGAGCGCACGCTCAAATGGGATCCTGGGTTCTTATTAGTCTCTGCTTCCAGGCACCGCTCCCGGGCATCACTCACCACACGCCCTTCAAGTGCATGGGGCCAATCTTGACCACATGTCTCATTTTCTCACTCTTCAGGATGCCATCACGGCGTCCCCGGGTCATGCCCGCCACGTTCAATAATTTGGTGCCGTTAATCATGTGATTGTCTGCGTGGTGATGTTAGCAAATTGCTTTAGAGCGGGAGGGACGAGAAAAGAAAAAAGCTCCACGTACCTTCACGTCGGGCGACACACACGCCTTTGGCCTCGACCTGGAAGCACAAGCTGCCTTCATCTTCCCACAGGGTCGCCGTTACGCGTGGCTTCATTCCTGGCGGCGCGATCTGACCGGTCTGGTCAAAACCTTGCTGCGCTCCGTACCCTTGGCCAGGCATGCCCGGCTGTCCCGCTGCCATGGCTGGGAGGGGGAGCACATTTGCTGGTTGACCCATTGGCCCTGGGTGGCCGGCCGATTGGGGTGAGGTCAAGCCATTGGCGTAGCCATATTGATGGTACGGCGCGGGGGCGGGGGAGTACTGTGCCGGCCCAGGTTGGAGGAGCGGCGGCTGCTGGTGTTGTGCGTAGTGGCCCATGCCACCCGAGGTGACGGTCTGGGGAGCAGGTGGCTGGCCCGCCGACATGTGCGAGGGGTAGTACATCTCCTGCGGAGCGTGATTCATGGTGGAGTATGGTTCTTGTGCGTAGGTGTACGCGGACGCGGATGGCGAGGTATTGCTGTACGGCGTGTGGGCGAGCGAGATGGGCAGGCCGCTGTTCGCTGCGAGCGTAGGGGAGGGCGTCTTGGGTCCGTTGGAGGAGGAGGCGGTGGTGTAGGACGAGTGCGAGCTGCCGTTCAGGATGGAGCCGGAGCCCAGAGAACTCAGCGAGCCCACCCGGGGAGACGAGGTGCCGGAGGAGTATGCCTGTTGCGGCTGCGGCAAAGGCAGAGAGGGCAACCTCTCATTCACGTACAGCGGACGTTGAGCAGCGTGATGATTGTAGAAGGGTACGTCAGAAGGTCCCCGGGTTTGCACTTGGGATATCGACGGGAGATCCAGCTTTTCGGTTGGAGGTGAGGACGTCCACGGAGGACAATGGATGGGGTTGACTCAGGGACGAGCCGTGGGCGAGCGAGCAGCACACGTCGCTGGTCACTGCAATCGTCGGCGTGCGGGCACGGATGGGGAAGACCGTCGTGCTCAGTTGGACACGAGTGGAGGTGCGGGCATAAAAATTCGGCGTATTCGTCAGGGTGCAGTGTGATCTCAAAAGGCTTTGCAAGTGGGTGCTTTTTACAACGCGCGCGCGCAAGTACTGAATCGTTTTATTTATCGTGAGAGACAAGATGGATGCATGAGCCGGCAGAGGAGCGAAGATTCGTTAAAGAAGATCAACAGATTTTTTTGGGTTCGAACAGCAGGACGTTTGACTCGTAGAAGGTCGTTAAGAGACGTGAGAAGAGGTGGGGGGGAACGTCTGGCAATGCAATTGGGATGCGATTGAAGCTCCACGGTACGATGCGGTGGTGGAGGTGAAGGATCTACGCACAGTTGCAGGTCTGCTCGTGCTTCCTGGATGTGCTTGGATTCCCGCTTCGATCTGATCTGATCCGATCCGAGCGTGGGATTCGAGGTACGCAAGACGTTTCGTTCAAGTCGTTAAGCTAGTGAATGGAGGGTGTGTCGACGACAATGGAAGACAAGATGCTGGTGAACCGGCGCGGAGGTCGTCGTCGTCGTCGGAGGACGAGGAGCTGGGCGGCGGCGGCAGATGGATGTGGGTGGTGGTGGTGGTGATGGTTGGTGTTGGCGATGGATGAGGATGAAGGTTGTTTGGAGGAGAGAGAATGCGAGGACGTTCTGCCACCTCTAATGCAGGTACAATCAGTCAGCGGTGCCAGGAAAACGAAGGTGAAGGAGTCAATGGGGGGAGGAAGAGGAGGAAGGCATGGAATGGAGCCGGCAACGTGAGACCTTTTTTTTTTGCAGCTAGAGAGAAAGGATGTAGCACATACCGTTGGATGCAAACCAAGCTACACCTGCTGCTGCTACCACGGACGGGCGAAATGAAATGCGCGAGGTCGGGGAAGAGGGCGAGGGTGAGAAGAGGGTGGATCTGGAAGGTACAGAGGGCGGGAGGAGGAGGAGAAGGAGGAGGAGGAGGAGGGATGAGGTAGGTCGATAGGTAGATAGGTAGGTAGGTAGGTAGGAGGAGGAGGAGGAGGAGAGTCGAGGTGGTGGTGGTGGGAGGTTGGTGGTTGGGGTGAGTTGAGTGGTGGTGGTGGAGGTGATGGAGGTGATGGTGGTCGAGAAGTGTGGGTCGCGGTGGCCGGGTCGGGTGGAGAGCTGGTGGTGGTGGTGGGTGGTGGTGGAGGAGGAGGAGGAGGAGGTTAGGGTGAGGTCAGGTAGGTAGGTGAGGCCGGGGGGTGGGAGGGTAGAGTAGATCGAGTAGACTAGAGGCGACTAGAGGCGAGTAGCGGAAGGTAAGGTACAAGGTCAGGATGAGGTCGGGGAGGGATCCAAGAGCGACGGGGGGGTGGTGATGGGTGAGAGAGGCGAGGGATGGGATGGGATGTGATGGGGTGCGATGAGATGGCGGGCAGCAGGCGAGGCGAGGCGAAACGAGACGAGACGAGTGGCGGGTGCGGAGTGGCGGCGTGCGAGAGCGAGAGCGAGGGAGAGGGTGAAGGTGAGGGTACAAGTAAGATAAGCGCACACCAGCGAGGAGGTATTACTTGCTACGGGAGGGGGAGAGTGAGGACCTAGTTCCCGTACGTACAGCGCAGCGCAACACAACGCCCAAAGTGAGTGCGGGAGTTGAGTTGAGTTGAGCTGAGTCGAGTGGAGTCGAGTCGAGTTGAGGTGTAAAAGGCACAGGAAAAAAGTGAAAGGTTCAGGATAACGAGTGACCCGTGGGCCAGTCAGCAGCGGGGGAGGGATAAGCGGGTGGGGAGAGGGAGAGAGTGAGAGGGAGGGGGCTGGAAGTGGCAGGGGATGGGAAGGGAAGGGAAGGGGAAGGGGAAACAATCTGGAAGAAAGTAAGTCAAGTCAGTTAGTCAGTTTGTCGATGAAGGTAGTCAATTAGTCAGTCACCCAGTCAGTCAGTCAGTCACTCATGGATGCCACGCGAAAGGGAGTGACTTTAGTAGACGGCAGGGAGATACAAAACGAGTAGAGGACGGGGGGCAGGGGATGGGGGGGGGGGGGTTATGCGAGATGAGGGTATGGAAGATGCGAGACCAGAGAGTGGAGAAGAGAGAGAGGAGAGGACAGAAGGCAGTCAGTGGGGGAAGCAAAGGGAAACGGCACGTTAGTGGGACTGGACTGGACTGGACTGGCTGGTCGAGATGGGGCAGGCGTGGATGGATAGATGGTGGATAGATGGTGAGTGGATGGTGAGTGGATGGGGATGAGTGGGTGAGCGAGGGGATGAATCACAGATGGGGGAGCTGGATTGGATGGATGGGAGAGAGAGTGGAATAGAATGGTACGATCGGTCGATAGATAGATAGATAGACAGATAGATAGATAGATAGGATAGATGGAGGGAGGGAGGGAGATAGAGAGAGGAATGAACCGGATAGTAGAGAGTGGATAATATCGAATGGATAATATACAATGGAGAGAGAGAGTATGGTATGGTATGGTATCATACAGCAGTCTCTTCTCCCTCCCAGCCCTGCTTTACCCTCACGCAACTTCGGTCGTGCCGTCGAGGGCAGAACAGGACAGGACAGGACACTACAGGATCGAACACTACAGGACAGGCAGGACGGGGTTCGCCATGACAAAGGGTGTGGTGGGGGAAACACCGTCGCGAGAGAGAGGAGCCAGGGAGGAGCAATGCCCGGGCTGGAGGGATGGATGGATGGATGATGGATGGATGGATGTGGATGGTTGAGATCAGGAAGAAGAAGAAGAAGAGGATCAGGATCAGGATCAGGATCCAGATTTCAGGGTTAGGGTCCAGGTCCAGGTCCAGGTTAGGGTTAGGATCAGGGTAGGGAAGGCTGGATGATTTCCCCCCTCGTGAGAGTGTGTGAGAGTGGCCCGTGGAGATGAGAACCCCGTCAGTCAGTCAGTCAGTCCAGCCTCCAAGTACTGAACTGAACTGAACTGAACGGAACGGAACAGAACAGAACTGAACTGAAAGCTCGGCCACGATGCACGATACAGTACATCGACTGATGATGGATCATGGATCATGGATCGATCATAGAGTATGAAGCATGAAGCATGGACCAAGTCACTCACTCACTTACTCACCACCACCACCACCATCGGTCATTGATGAGGACTGAGGACTGATGAATAAGAATCATCATCATCACCATTATCATCATCAATACCTACAGGAGTGAATCAGACGGTATGTACTTTAAAGATAGACTCAGACACAGACCAGATCAGATCAGACCAGATCATCCTACGAGACACGGGGTCTCTACTCCACGCGCGAGAGGAGGATGGTAGTGTAGTGAGTGTAGTATGGTGTATCATCCATCGCATCAGACAAGGAGATCCACTGAAGGATCCTCCACTGGTCGCAGAGGTGAGGGGAGGGGAGGGGAGTGGACTGTAGTTTGTAATTTGTAATCTGTAGGGTAGTTTGCTAGAGGAAGGGAGAGCTGCTGATAGACCATGGACTATGGACCATAGATACTGGATACTGAATACTGAATACTGAATACTCGATACTATACTGAATACCATATACTAGACGGTAATACATACTAGACAAGACCATACGACATAATCGATCCAGAACACCACCACCACCACCACCACCACCGCACCGTACCGCACCGCATCCGCACTGCACTGCACCGCACCGCATCGCAGCGCAGCGCAGTGCATTACCTCACCTTGCCTTGCCTTGCCTCTACCTTACCTTGCCTTACCTTGCCTTGCCGTCCCGGAATGTCCCCTCTCTTCCTGTCCCCTCCAAACTCTACCGGTCCTGCGGCCTTTCTCGTGCGTGCGTGCTGCTGCTGCTGCTTGCTTGCTTGGTGCGTGCTTGCGCTCGTGGCTGGCCCGTGGTCAATCAATCAATCGATCGATGAGTGGATGAGTGGATGATTGACCAGCCAATCCATCCACCAATGCCTCCATCCATCCACTCACTCACTCACTCACTCACTCATCGACACCCACGCCCGTCGACACCAACGCTCAACACTCACTCATCACTCATCACTCATCATCACCACCACCGTAAACCTTCCCTCCAACAGAGAAATTAATCACCAATCTCCCTCCCTTCCTCCCTGCATCCGCCGACTCACCCTCCTACAGTACCTGTACCTACACGGGGCAATCACGCTCTAAGAGTGCGACCTGCTTGTTTGCTCATCTCCAATGTCGACGACGTTTGACATTCAACTTTGCACCTTCACCACATCCAGACCAAGCGGCCCGCTGGTCGAGTCGTTGAGTGAGCACTTGCACTCGCACTTGCGCTGGCTGCACTGGAACTCCCTGCCCTTGCCGTTGATGCCATGCCCCCATCCCATGCCCTACTGCCCCATCCAGGCCCACCATACCCACGCTCATCCTTCTCTCCTCTCCTCCTCAACTCAACTGAACTCAACTCAATCAACCTTCCCTTCCTCACCCTTCCCTGCCTCTCGCTCTGTCGCTCGCACCAGTTCCTGCCCCCTGTCTTTTGCATCTTCCTCTCCCCCCCAGCTAGCTCGTGCAAGCTCACGCAACGCAATGCACCTTAAACGAGCGCTAACATCTTGCCCACCGGCCCACTTGCTCACTCAACTCCACTCGCCCTAGCTTCTGCGCCAGCCAGCCAGCCAGCCCACCAGCCACTACAGTACAGCCGGACGGGGAACGAACCAGGAAAACCCAGAGCGTGGAAACTGACCACCATGGCCAAGTCGGAGGGGAGTGGCTAGGAAAAACACCGATGCATGGCGGGCGGCCAACCCGTGCCACGACCACCACCACTATCGCGAGGAACCTGTGATATGGCACTGTCCTCCAATGCTGCTGAGAACTGGCCACCCCAGCCTTCAACGTAACAAACTTCCCTCCCATGTCAGAGCGATGATGCTGGAGAGAACAGCCACGGCAAACGAGACCCACCCGGCTCGCACTGGAGAAGAGACGTGCTCTCGGCCCATCAGAGACTGCCCGCCCGCTGGATCCATCCCGGACCTCGGAAATCCTGACAGGACAGGACAGAATACAGTCACCTTGATGAATAAGGCCATCCAGAGTCGTCCCTCTGCCGCGGGAAAGAGTGGGCCCCCAAGGGAACACGACCGGACAGGCAGTTCGGTCTGCAAACAAGGCTCCTTCCGATGAGAGAGATATTGAACAAAAAACTTGCCGTGACATCCAGGGCTTGGCTTGGCCGATGCAATCCTGCCCACGCGATGTGTCAAGCGATCGCGGGCCTAGAGCGAGGGCATTCAGATCCGTGATTCTCTCTCTCCATGCGGGCAGTCCATCATGGAAAACCCTCCCCCTGAGTGACCTGCCCTGCCGCCGCTGCTCCTTCATCTCCTACCAGAGTCGTTGATCGTACTGACGCCGTTAGTTCTCACAGCACGAACCTCCCTCCCCCCCCCCGTGCCAGTCACTAGCATCTTTAAGCGCGCCGGCGACGAACAAAAGACCACTCAGACACGCCTCGAGTTTAATTTTGGCCCTTGCTCGGCGCCAATTTGCACGCAGAAACTTCTTGCAGAGAAGATCTTTCCCGCCTGGTAAGAGTGGGCGGCGGGGAAAGTATGCTGCGACGAGGTTGAATAGGCGCCGGGTTTGTTGAAGCCGCACCAAGACCCAGTCTGCATCGCGTATCTGGTCCTAATCCAGACGGAGGCTGGGCCGGCGAGGTAGTTTGCATTCGCAACTTCCGAAATTCCCTTGCCACCTCTTGGCATGAGTTACGAATGCCTCCCTACAGCTGAACTATTCGGCGGCCAACTAACTACGGGGATGCTAATGTACCATCTCGATCGCTAATCCTAATCAGCCAGCAGATTCGGAAGCCTTGGAGTTCATGTCAAACGGCCCGCTGTCGTCAAATATTTCTCCGTTGTGTGTGTGTGCGTGAGTGCAGTGTGTGGATACTAGAGGGGAGGGTGCGTGGACTGACTGGCTCACGGCTAACTGGCTCGCATGCGGCTGCTGTCTGCCCCTCCCTCCGCAAATGCAATGCGATCTCGCTGATTGCAGCAGATGCAGCACCCGTCCTGACTTGGATGCGCCTTTACCGGTACTGCAGTCGTCGTTGCTTTCTGCTGCACTGTGATGTACAGGACATCTTCATCCGACTGTCTGCCTGCCTGCCTGCCTGCCTCTGCCTCTGCGATTTGGGGTGCAGTCCTAGTCCCAATGCCCCCTCCCCTCCCATCCCCATCCTGTCGCTGTTTGACTTTGGCATGCGCGCAGAGGCGATCAGGACTCCTACTGCAGCAGATCCCGCGCCCAGCCCCGTTGCAGCGATCAAGCCTGGAAGATAGCGCACAGAGCACGCGCTGGACAACCTGTAAGGTTTGGAATTCTCCGATTGACTTCCTTTGCCGCACGATCCAGTTAGTGATGACCCCCTCGCGGCGTCGCCTATGCAAGCTTGAAGAAGCTTTCGTTGGCAAAAGTCCGGAGTGCAGCTCCCACGCCCAGAGACCTACGATTTTAACTTTTGCTATCCAGATCCGGACGTCGGTCTTCCTTTCACAAGCAAAGCAAGAGGACAGAGATTGAGAAATGCGGCTGGCACAGTGCAGCAGACGGGTAGGATTCATTTCCGCTTTTTTTTCTCTTGGGAATTCGAGCTAGAGGGCTATTGTTTCCTCCGTGGCAGGTCATATTCCTTGTAGATGATCGAGAGTCAAGAGGGCGCACCTCATCGACGACCAATGCGGCTACCACGAGACGAGACAGCGAAGTCCACAATATCTTTTCAGGGAGGGAGAGAGAGAGTAGGGGGTAAAACACCAACGCTTAATTTTAAATGAGCAGAGCTGGCAAATTCAACCAACCCACCTGTATTCCTGCTCGTCAGCTGTTCTGGTGGCGGCGTTTTGTACAACCCAAATCTCAACCTCGGGCATGGTCGACGTAGCCGAACATTGAGTAGAAGGTAGGTAGGGTAGGTAGCAAGCGTATCAATCTGAAGGGTTTGTCTTGTGAAGTACACCACCCCTGGAGAGTAGGTCTGCTCTCGCTTGGAGAGCTAGAAATCTTGAATGCCCCTGCACCTTTCCGTAAGACACCCCACTGGCCAGAGAGGCTTCCAGACTGCAACGACAGGCCTGATGCCTGAGCCTTCGCGTCTTTCTCCCCGTGCTGAGATTGTGGGGGCTGCATGTGGACGCAGGGCTCCGCCGCTCACAAGGCATGGGCGTGCCCGTTGCTGTTCGAACTTTTTTTCGCGTGCTGCTGCGATGCGGTGCGGTGATGATGGGAGCCTCCGCCAAAAGCACCGTGGCAGCAGCATGTGGCAAGCAAGCAGAGAAGACGGGTAGAAGTCTGTAGGGGATGCATAGAACCACACCGGCAGAAAGTAGGATTTCTTTTTCTGATCGCTCGCCAGCCAGGAGCCATCTGGACATTCACACCGAAAGATTCCCTCGACCGCGCAGTTGTTTGCTGCTTTGAGTATCTGGACCGATGAAAAGGTATGACGGGGGGTAATGGAGGACGAGCTCACGCCAGGGTTCCAACCACACCCGTGCAAGCCAGATCGGCATTTCTCGCATGGAGAGAGAGAGAGAGAGAGTTCTGCTGGGCTGGGCTGGGCTGGGCGTCATCGGCCAATATCAGGACTCCTACGTATCACGTCGCCCGCTGAGGGGGAGGTTCAATCTTCACCAAAGCATTTCCGAGATTTGACAACTACGGTCGACAGACTGAGGCCATCGTGGAGACGTGGACATGATTGCTTCGATTTCCACTGTCTCATGTCCAGCAAATGAAGCTCGGTCCGTGGAGCTTGTGACGACCACACGTCGTTGAAAATCGTGGTCGAAAAGGACTGGCTGGTCAGAACCGCCATTCTTTCTACTACCGCCGTACCGGAAACAACTAAACATCCTCAAACATTAAACGCCATCCGTTTATTCGTTCTGATCCAGAATGCTTGAGATGGCTAGACCGTCTTTCTCCCTTTGATCTACAATGTTTGGTTTGTTACACAGTGGTCGTTACGACGGACGGGAGTATCTCGATATGTCACACTTCCATCCCTTGTTCCCTTTGTCCAAGCTGCATGGTTCTCGACGTCGACGCCTTCCGCATCGCCACAACGCAAGGGACATTAAGGGAGAGACCTAGCACTGCATATCCATACCGTTGTGATGTTTTTTTTTTCTTTTAGGTTTTCAAGCCAAGGTCTGCATTTGCTGGTTGGCACAAGCAAATAATTGTGGTTTGTACTTGACAATTGGCCTCCTATCAACCTAGCCTTGTGTCTCATCTGACCTCCAGCCTCGGGAGCAACTTGCGTCATCTCCTGCTGGGAATTGGAACTGGAAGTTACCAAAGTAGCAAACGTCGTTCTGGCCGACGCACACCCCGGGGGGAAGCAGGATGCATGTACTGTACGGATGTAGTGGATTCCGATACGGCGTCGCTCAAGCCGGGTGAAGAGGGTTGGTCATGCTGCGCACACTGGTTGAGCGAGAGGAATCCACTGTGGTCAATGATAACCCCGTCAAAGCTCGTGATCTACCAGCGGAAGCAATGGAGATCCCAGGTATGCCCACGGCGATGCGGCTCGCCGAGACACCACAACTCCAGTGGCAGATTTGAGTAAAGCTGATACTCGAAACTACTCGAATCCCTTACAAACCTAGCGACGAACAAATGATCCTACTCTCCTTCCAGATTTCTCAGCCAGCTCAATCAAGACAATAGAGATAGGCATGATTCACGATGTCTTACCCCGTCCGGAGAATCCATTGGCGATACGTGACCCACGTATGATGGCAACCTCACCGCCTCTGAAATACCCCTGCACTTTTCCTTCCCTCCCTCTTTTCTTATCCATCTCTCATCCCTCACTCCACTCCCGGCAACGGTCCCTGCAGCTCCTTCAGAGACAGATGGCCCCTGCTGTGCGCCAGAGCACTTGCATGTGCATATGCAGAGCGGCTACGCACAGCTCAAACATATCCAATCATCGGTGGAGAAAGACTCGTGAAAAAGGTGGCTGGCGCAAGGTTGCTTAGCCTGTTTCATGGGGTTGAGTCGGGACCAGTACCAGGGTTGAGCAGCTCTCTCGCCAAAGACGTGCGGTGTCAATCAAAGGCTGAGTGACTCGAGATATTCCGAATGGCGCTGCAGTTCCGTAGCTCCGAGCGGCCCAGTCGCAAAGGTGGAGGAAGGCATTGGGTCAACGTCCGCGATCAAATTCCAGCATGCGAAATGACCAGACACCAGAAAAGCTTCAAATCGTGATCATGTAAATTTGAACCAAGCTCATGGTCTGGCCCGGGTGAGCTTTGGCTTTCATCCTATCATCTTATCAAGACCCCTCACTCAATGTGTCGATCCCATTGGGTGTTGTAAGGCTACCCCAATCACCGTCAACCACGTCGACGAGCCACTTTCTCGCGACACACCCCAACATTCCCGTTGAACTTCGTTCTTTGGCGTCTAGGGTCGTGCGTTGGACGAGCTATCAAGCCGCGCCAAGCTTTTATACGCAGCGCAGCGTGCGGCCCCGCTCGACAAGACCCCTACCTGCTCTTCGAGGGCCTGAAGGGACAAGGGTGACACTCGCGGAGCACACCTCAACGCCCCTCAACGCAGCCTCGCAGCATGTGGGAGGCGGTCGCTTTCACCCTGGCGAGCGAACCATATGAGGCCGGAATGCAGTGTTGCGATCCGGTGAAGTCGAGTCGTTCAACAACGTACGAGTAATGACCAATGGTATCGTAGTGGACAGGCTCGGAGTGGCTCCCAAAGGTCCTCTTTGAATATGCATTTCGTAGGGCGGATCACTCGAAATCGTGAGATGCAAGCGCGGATAACGGTCCGTCTACATTCGACCAGGATTGGCACAGGTTGGCTGAGACCTCCATTACTCTGTGGCGCCCTTGGCCAATAAGCAAGCTGGAAGCTCAACGCACGACATCTTCGACACTTTCCATCATGGATTGCGACGTTGGTCGATTAAGTGTCCAAAATCAGCAGGTGGTCGGCATCGCAAAGTGGTCGCGCAGGTCAGGACTGCGGGACGACGGCGACAAGTAGAAGGACGGCTGTAGGTCGGTGGGAAGAGGTACTCCCCAATTTGCAACCACATTCGTGATCACATCATGGCCGAGCTGAGCTGAGCTACCTTACCTCATTGTTCCGGCTGGTCGTGTCGTGGAAAAAACATGGCGCTGAGTGGTCTAGCGTCGTCTTCACCGCCCTTTCATCACATCGCCGTCGCCATTTGCTGACTGACGTTCTCGAGGCTTGAGTATGGAACCTTTACTTCCTACGTGTCCGAGAGACCCTAGCAGTACTTCGTACAGAGGTACACTGTGGTACGCATGTACAGAGCAGAATCGTAGATGTCGCCTACCACCAACGGAGGTGACAGTAGTAAAAGCCTTCTTCGCTAAAGCGAGCCTGCTCGCAAGCATCAAATCCAACATCCTGGGTATCTAGCTCCCTGTCTTTTGTCTCGGCTTATCTTGCAAAGTTGAGCAACTATTCGGCCTGGTCTCCTCTGCCCCCGGATCAACTATCTAGCAATATCCCAGCCCGGCCAATAACCAAGCCGAGAGCCCTCTACAAACATTCAAGGTCTTCATCTCTAACCCCCTTCGCAATAGTGGCCTATCGAGTATAGCCTCAACTCTGCCTTCCTCTCCCACTTTGATTGCTACTCGATCAGGAGCGGCATCCCGTTCTCGGGCCAGCCGTCCAAAGTGCAGCACCTCCGCAGAGCAAGCGGGGGTGCGATTGAGATTGTGATGGTGAAGGGACGGATAGTCCCGTTTTCGGCGGCATCTGTCACCAGTCGATGTTCTCGCGATCATCACATGGGCTCTGCTCATTTGCAGCTGGATGTCATTCAACGACATTGTGCAACTCTCGTGTCCCAATTGATTCATCGTGAGGTCGGTCTTATATTGCTCTTGCATGGGTTGCAGCACATCTTGGCTGAACGTGTACGACATGCAACCGCGGATTCCGTACCTTACGGACGTAGAGGCCCCAGTAGAGATCTAGAGGAGGGGTTGATCCTTTCAATTATTGCCACCAGTTGCGATTGCTTGCTTGATTCCCTGCTTTCGTTTCCGAGTCTTAAAGGATGGTTGTGTATGGCAGGATAAGCTGGAGGGCAGCCGGCCGGCCTTGTTCCTCAGACGCATCACTTTCACGCACGACATACCTGCGTTGGGACTGCCTCGATCTGACAACGATGGCGCAGAAAGCCGGTGCCTCGCTGCCTGCACACTGCTGCGGGGCGGGTTCTTGCATGTGCCTCGTCAACGTACCATGGAGATCGCAGCAGCGCGTTCATTGTACTTCCCCATGAAAGCATCATCCGCAATGGATCTAAATAACGCAGCGCACTGTCCCTCTGACTCATGGCCCGGAGCATTTTGACTGCTGTGAGCTATAGGAAGGGAGCGGGCATAGATGATGTAGTAAGAAGCTGAATGACGATTGTTGGGTTGGGGAGAGTTTGCAGGAGTTCGGATCCGCAGATCAAAGGAACTAGGTCGTAGCGAAGCCTCCTCCAATGCAATGCATACGAGAACATTGAGCGCTTTCGTGTTGCGCTACGGCACGTCAGAGTTGGCCAATCGTGATGGAGCGCATTCTATGTTCATGCTGTGCAACCAACGATGAGGCTGTTCTAATCGATGGTGAGGAATTACCTTAGTGACTTCGAACCGAGAGTGTTCAGAGTCAACCACGTGCAGACCTGACGCGTTTCCTCGGCAACTCATTTTGGTCGTCGCCACTTCGCGTCCCAGGCCAGCGCGAAGCTAGAGGGAGGATGATGATGGTGCCGTCCCTTACCATCTGGCTCCCCTGCAATGATTACCACCTAATATATGATCTACATCAGTAAGAGAGCGATATGCCTACACCGAATCCTCATGTTCCTCCAGCTGCAGAGCCAAACTTTGGCGCCCATTTTGATGCATGGAACTCGTCCTCCACTGGACACCAAAGAGCAGAAAATCGCCTTGGAGGGTCCACTGGATGGAGACAGTCAAGGTCGATGAAGTTGTCCCATCAGTTCAAGAGCGGCAACACTGGTGGAAAGCGCATTTCGGATCAAGTTGGTGCTGGTTCTAAGGACTGGGACGAAAAGGCAAAGGCTTTAATCCCCCCGGAAGTCAGAGAAAGAGCAAAGGTCAGCGTAGAAGATATGTTGGTTGGAAAGGCAAAGGGTGAGATATCTTTTCATTTTGAGATCCTAGTAGAAGAAGCTAACATATCTACAGTTCCTGCAAATGCAGACGAGCAGCTTAACGCCAGGAGAAAGAAAGAGGATGAAGTGAAAGACCAGCAAAAGCTCAACCACCCGAAAGGGATATTTGATGGGCTTGTGATCTACGTCAATGGCAGCACGCACCCGTTGATCTCTGATCACAAACTCAAGCACGTTATTGCGGAAAATGGCGGCAAGGTCTCGATTCATCTTGGTGAGTAAGATACTGAGCGAGCCTTCACTTCCCGGTTCAAAATTCACCCCACGTCTACATATGTCTCCATATTCCTGGGACATTACCAGTCACTTGAGCCACATGTACAAGTATCAAGCTAACCACAGAAACCGTTGTATGCAGGGAGAAAACAAGTCACTCATGTCATTCTTGGAACTCCTTCTGGTAGGGCTAATGCCGGAGCAGGGGGCGGACTAGCTGGAGGGAAGATGGACAATGAGATTCGGAAAGTGGGAGGTCGTGGTTTGAAGTATGTCGGTGTTGAATGGTAGCTATCCCCATGGTATTATTGGGTATTCTTACTGATCGAGTTTAAATAGGGTCCTCGAAAGCCTCAAGGTTGGAAAGAGACAGCCAGAAGCTCGGTTTTCAAATCTCAAGGTGGCAGCAAAGGGACAACAGAGCGTCTATGGAATGTTCAAGAAAACGAGCGGCACCGATTGACCAGAAACTAACGTCTCTGGTTTATTCTCTCCTTGAGAATTATCACCATCTCATGTTACCGATGCGGTCTTTTTCTTTAGAAAGGGGCGGGATGGCGCAATTGAGCGGTTGTGGCGTCGATATTGGGGTTTACCTGAGCATTTTCGAGCATTGGGACTGGCGTTCGGAAAGCATAGCCGGATGTCTTGTTTTATGGAGTTGTGAGAAGGCAATAGCATGTCTCTTTTTGTTTCATAGACGGCTCGATATAAACTCTATAGTGATGGGTTTCTGAAATGCAGGGGCAAGATTTGTCGACAACCAGAAGCATACCTAGCCGGGCACACTTCCGTACAAAGCGTTAAACGCTCTGGTATTAGCTCATGAGAACAATGAACACAGTGCGACTAGTCTGCAGCTTTCCAGTTCAGATTAAGCTCCCATCTTAAAATCACTTGTTAATGCCCTGCTTTCACAAGGAGCAGGTGAAATTGTCAAATTTCGTCAAATTTCTTTAGGTCGGCTAAGTTGAATCCGTTGCTAGGTTGAAAACTAGCTGCGAATCTGATCACAACCACGCCAAGGTTCGCAGCGAACTCGGAACATATTTTGAAGTCGAATAGATCAGCGAGCCTTGTATTGTTGCAGCTTGCGACGCGCAATCATTCCCCTAATCTTTGCATTCGATAGCAAGACTCTCCTGAGCTGGGGCTGGGGCTTGTTTCCGTGCCGTTGTCGTTGCGCAGGAGACCCGATTTAGCGCGCTCGGCAATTTTTTGTTGCTTGGTGTTTACCCCTGGCCTGGATCAACACTGGAAACCATCCTCCAAGATCAGTAACAATACCAACCCACTCTCGTCACTCTTAATGATCATTGCGCTCTCGAAGCAAGTTACATAGATCATTGGCATGGCATCACCGCTATCCGAAGCTAGACACGCTGCTCTCAATTCTAGATCCCCCGCCAAACTCGCGATAAACAGTTCCTCATACGAAGTAACGATGCAGTCGACTACAGAGTCGGACAGCGATGGACCTCCAAGCTCCCCATTTGTCGCAGATATCTCAGGCCCCAATGAAGACCTAGAGAATATCTCTCCCAGAAGGTTCTCTCGACTCTCCGTGAAGAGTTCCGCCGACCGCGAATTCAACTCGCCGCTGAAGCTGCTCAAGAGTCGCGCATCCCCACCATCGAGGGCGCAATCTACCTCCGAAAATTCAGAACCTGTTCTAAGCCCGCGAAAAATCTCGTCGCCAATAAAGAGGTTTCCTGTGAAGCCATCTTCTCCCGTCATAGCCCAAATCACCGAGCGAACTGTCAGTATTGACGACGTTCTTCGCGACAACGAGGGGCTCACAAAGGCAATTGAAATACTTGAGGATGGGGATAGCGATCTCAATGAAGAGCTTGAGCTTGATGATACTGTGGCGAGCTTGGCTGGTCGGACTGCTGTGAATGAAGAGCAAAATATGGACGACACTATGATCAGTACCTTCAGTGAATTTTCAGCAATACCAGAGATGGCCATGTTTGCGAAAATTGGACACACCCCTTCAAGGCATGCATCTATGCCTCCAACACCAAGACGGGCGGTCCAGGTAAATACACCGGCTACTCTGCGCAGGCCAGTCCGTTCGCCATCTCCAAATTCCAGATCTCACAGGTATACACAAAGTCGAGACGATGGCCATACCGAAAATTTGATGGACTTCACGGAGCAATTCAATGGGTTTTCGGGTCATATTCAACAGACGCCTATGCGTCAAGGTAGACCGTCTCCCTTCAAAAGCTCAACCTTGGCAGACTTATCATGGGCTACTACTCCTTCTGCAAATCGAAACATGTCAAATCTTCTGGATTTTGACATACCACCAGCTCCGACGCCTCGAAGCTTGCCATCGATCACACCCAGAGAGCTTGAGAGTCTGAAGTCGAACTTCCTATCTGAGATCAGCAGCCTCAAGGCTTCTTTGAGTGGAAAAGAGGCTGAGCTACAGTTTCTAAAGACTGCTGTTGGTGATGCAGAGAAACGTGTTGGTGAAAGTCTCGAGCAAATCCGGGAAGAGCGAGATCTCAAAGCGCAGCTAGCTGTGGAGAAAGAGGAATGGGAGAAGCGAAGTCGAGAAATGGAGGCTGTGTTGAGGAACGTCAAGGAAGAAATTATGCATGGTGAGAAGGAAAGAGACGAGCTTGAAGGTCGTCTCGACGAGAGCGAGGGAAGGAGACAAGCTGCCGAAATGATGGCACAGGAGGCTGAAAGCAAGATGGCGGCTATGAAAGCCGGCAAGGTCATGCCTTCTTCTCCAGACCGCGAGACGAAATCTGGTGACTGTGCTTGCGGTGGTAGTGGTGCGCGAGCAGTAGAGCTTGCCGTCGAAAAGGTATCCAGGGAGCTTCATACATTATACAAAGACAAACACGAGACCAAAGTTTCGGCCCTGAAGAAGAGTTACGAGAAGCGTTGGGACAAGAAGGTCAAGGAACTAGAGAATCAGGTCGACGAACTCTCTAAGGAGAACGAGGAAATGAAACTTGGACGAGATACAACCATGACGAAGGTCGAACCAAGGAACAACACTGAAGAAATGGAAAGACACGCAGCACGAGACGCCAAGATGAAAGAGTATGAAGCTGAGCTAGAAGGCCTTTCAGAGGTCGTCAGAAGTGTAAAGCAGGATAACTCGGAACTTCGACGACTCTTGGATGAGGAACGAGTCGAGAAGGGTAAACTGGTTACTGCCGTCGATGAGATGATACCGTTGATCGCTGCGTACGATGAAATGTTGTCTAACGTTGATAACACCCCCGTGGTTCTAAGTCCAAGCAAAATTGCGCGGCCTTTGAGCCAGTCCTCGAATCCGGAAGGTCTCCAGAGGAGCATCACACGCTCCTCGGGGTTACGAGCGCCAGCTGGCAAATCTAATATGAATCCGGCTGAAAGTCGTATTGGACGTGGTGGATTTGGTGCACCAGCTGGGAGCAACCAGGATCGAACCAGGAGTGGGAGTGGAGTTGCTGCGAGGCCAGGAAGTGGAATGGGCTATCGCAGTGGCATCATGAGTTCCATTGAGAAGATGGGCAACCATAAGGGCAGAGGAGACTAGAGGTCCGATTTCATGATTGAGTAATGAGTAATGTTTCTGGAGCCTTGGTGTTCTGACTTGGTCAATGGGGGGTTTTTTCTAGGCGTATTTCTGGTTACTTACCCTATATGCGTGTCAGACGGGGATGGAGGCTGGCTGTATTGTATAGGTGCTTTTCGGTTTTGATACACGAGACCGTGTAATGATTAACGTAATCTTTACACGTAACCAATACAATGTTTACACGCGCTCATGTCTTCACGTCCATCTACTTATAGATGTTGAATTATATGCCACCAATTCGCCATCGAATAATGCTAATTGTAATCCGATTCAATAGCTCCACTGTGCTCGCAAATTCATATGCATTGTCCATTGCGGAAATCCACGTTGCCCTCAAGCTACACTATTAATCTCGACACAGCCACAATCAAATAGCTACCAACATATAGGTCTCTGCTGTAGTAATATAAACAATATCTGAATCGGTTTCGAAGTCCTACTGGACTTTAGTAATTGTTGAATTAGTCATAACTCAGATAAAACAAACAAGCAAATAGGAATACTTGTATAATTGAATTTAATGCCCACAGATCAAAGTGGAAATGTCATTTCTAGGTTGATGGCCATCTGAGAGAAGTCGGCCTGGATACGACAGTCTACATATGACAGAAATACCAATAGGCATTCTGGTTCTCAGCAGGCTGGTGTTCGGGTCAACTTAACTTAAAGAAGAGGGAATGGAGCAAGGATCAAAAATCTCAAGCTGTGACAAAATATACCACATGTCACCATATAAGACTTAGGGTAGGAATACTCTTAGTGGAATAGTCTAGATGGGGTGCCTATCTTTTTTGGAGTATTTTATAAACGATTGAACTAAAAGAACACGGCCTACATATGGAAATGCATCGACGGGAGACGTTGGGCATAATTGTTATAACCTGTAATCTTCAAGCAGAAAGAGATATAATAGTTCATTTTGATAGAAGAATACTCGTGTCTGATACATTTTTCTCCATGTCCTCCAACAAATGCGTTTTCGATATGTTTTCTTTTTCTTATTCAGTTTGCTCATATAATATAATAACTTATTGCTGCAGCTTCCAGAATGACTAGTGCACGCCATGACCGCTTCAATTCGGGCGCTTCGAGTCTAATAGTCATACATATATAGATATGTATAGTTCTCCCATGGGGAGCAGGATGGTGTGTACGATGAGCCAAAGCTTAAGGTTTGAGTGCCTTCCCTTAGCACAAGTCAAGTGCTTGACATGGAAATTAAGCAATTCAAAACATTCTCACAATTAGAGCAGGTATGATTCGGAGAAGTAGTTTTCAATGATTGGGATAAATCACAACTGGTAGATTCGAGTAGATTCGAACTAAATTTGTGTGCGGCTGACGAAGCGTTCTTCAGCTTTTTATTTTATTTCTTATGAATTCCATCCAGCGACTTTTTTTTTGGTTCAAAGATGGCTTTTCTGTATCCAATTGAGGCATGCGTCTGCTTCTCAGTCGAATGTACAAGGCAGGTGAAATAGAACTATGTGCAAAGGGTAAAAAGGATCCAGTGATGAAATCCTATAGAATTGAAGGCTGAACTTTCGGATTTACAATACTGCCATAGACGACTCACTTGAGCAATATGCAAGTGGCTCTTGGCATGTAAAATGTTACTTCTATCAGTACTACCTGAAAATCTCTCTTCGTGATATATTTGCTGCATGTGATGTGAGTAATGCACAAGAAATACCTGATTGTCATAATCTGAAGCCGAACCAACTCAGAAAATTCCAAGAGGGACTAATATTAGGTAAATCATGTCTCAGTAGCACGTTTCTTTTCCATTTCGAGGTTCCACCAAATTCACCGTCCCGTCACAGGCAGAAGGAAAAGGAGGCTGAGATCCCAACCGTCGTTCGGCGATAAGCTTAGGCACCCTCGCCCCTCTATTCACTTATCTCTCGTTCCCAAATATCTCGAATCTTTCCAAATTTCGATATCCAACCACTTTTTGATTTCTTTTTGTTCTGCGTGCCAGCCTGCGACTGACGTGTTTCTCTGCTTGTGATCTACTCAAGCCACTACCCTCACCTCGTCATCGCCGTTCCTGATTCATCGCCTCTTCGAGAGCCTTCCGACCCCTCCTCCCAAAACCACACCCATTTCGCACCAGAATCCGCAGAACACAGAGAAGCCGCGGAGAGCAGTCGCCACGATGTTGAAGATTTGGTCTATGGTAAGTTGTGGTTGCAGTGAGTTCACGAAGTACTTTGGAAATGCTAACTATGAAACAGAAGCAGAAGCAGCAGCAGGAAGCAAATGCAGACGCTGCTGCGGGCAACAAGAGAAAGAAGGTCACTGCAGCGCAACTGCGGGTACAGAAAGGTACATTTGATTTCTTCTGTCTATGTAAATCACCAGCTAATTTTGGTCGCAGATCTCTCTGAGCTCTCTCTTCCCAGTACTATGAAGACCGACTTCCCTGACCCTGACGATACACTCAACTTTACTCTCACCATCGAACCGGACGAGGGAATGTACAAGGGCGGCAGGTTCTTTTTTACATTTGCGATCAGCCAAGGGTTTCCTCATGAAGCTCCGAAAGTCAAGTGCACACAAAAGATCTATCATCCCAATATTGATCTCGAAGGAAATGTTTGCCTGAACATCTTACGAGAGGATTGGAAACCAGTGCTGAACCTGAATGCCATCGTTGTCGGACTGCAGGTATGACGCTACCCAGAACACCTCGCCATTTGACTAGCAAGCTAACATCGTGCACAGTTTCTCTTTCTCGAGCCAAATGCAAAGGACCCGTTGAACAAAGAAGCTGCGGAGGATTTGCGATTAAATAGGGAGGGCTTCAAGCGCAACGTCCGATCTGCCATGGGAGGCGGTACAGTCAAGAGCCAATCTTTTGATAGGGTTTTGAAGACATAAAGATATCAGATATTTGGAGAGACGATCGCACGTCCAGAATTATATTATCTAGATCGTCTAGAGTTGCACGATCACACGAGCACCATGGCATTACGCGGCGTTTGTTTTTCCGGGCTCTGGGAGCTGCATCTGCAGTGCAGCGCAACATGGGGAAGCGTAGAGAGAGAATACCATTAAGATTTTCTATGAACTATAATACTCGAATCTTCAAGTAATATGCCGCTGCAATTTGTAGAGAACAATCCGCATGAGACTTTTGATTGCGTGCTTTAATTCCTTCGCCTTGTGTTTATGCACACACATGCAAGACCCCAGTTTTCACCTCCACACTTCGAATTTAGCTCCGATTTTCGGCAACCATTTCACCATTTTTTGAAAGAAGACTCATCAACAAACACTCTCTTCTGAACTTCAACAACTCTCCACTCCAACATCAAAATGGCTGCCCGTACCTTCTCCAGAGCTCTCCGCTCACCATTGGCAAAGCAATTGAGCGCTCCAGCTCGCCGCACCTTTGTTTCTGCTCTCAATGCCTCTGCCCGACCAACTGCTGCTCGCGCTGTTGCGTCAGCTCAACAGGTCCGAGGTGTAAAGACCATTGACTTTGCTGGTGTCAAGGAGGATGTCTATGGTATGTTACAAAGCTTCACGAGAGAGAATACTGGCTAACTGTGTCTACAGAGAGAGCTGACTGGCCACCTGCGAAGCTCCAAGTACTTTTTTACTACACCGCACCTTCGAACAACACACTAACAATGGGCTAGGAATTCTTCAAGAATGATACAATGGCAATCATTGGGTACGGATCGCAAGGTCATGCTCAATCATTGAACATGCGCGACCAAGGTCTCAACGTCGTTGTTGGTGTCCGAAAGAACGGTCAATCCTGGAAGGATGCCCAAGAGGATGGCTGGGTCCCAGGAAAGACCCTCTTCGAGGTTGATGAGGCTATCTCCAGGGGTACCATCATCATGAACCTGCTCAGTGATGCTGCTCAGAGCGAGACCTGGCCAGCAATCAAGCCCCAGATCACCAAGGGAAAGGTAAGAGCAACGCCACATTAACGCTGAGTCACAAAGCTAATTTTTAGACCCTCTACTTCTCCCACGGTTTCTCTCCTGTGTTCAAGGACCAGACCAAGGTCGATGTGCCAACTGATGTTGATGTCATCCTCGTTGCCCCAAGGGATCTGGCCGAACTGTCCGAACTCTGTTCCGTGAGGGCCGTGGAATTAACTCCTCCATCGCCGTTTTCCAGGATGTCACTGGAAACGCCAAGGAGAAGGCAATTGCTCTTGGTGTCGGTGTCGGAAGTGGATACTTGTACGAGACTACCTTCGAGAAGGAGGTCTACTCCGACTTGTACGGTGAGCGTGGTTGCTTGATGGGTGGTATCCACGGTATGTTCCTCGCTCAATACGAGGTTCTCCGTGAGCAAGGCCACAGCCCCAGCGAGGCTTTCAACGAGACCGTCGAGGAGGCTACCCAGAGTTTGTACCCATTGATTGGCGCAAACGGCATGGATTGGATGTACGAGGCATGCTCTACCACTGCTCGTCGTGGTGCCATCGACTGGAGCGGAAAGTTCAAGGATGCCTTGAAGCCAGTCTTCAATGATCTTTATGACTCCGTCAAGACCGGAAAGGAGACCCAGCGATCCCTTGACTTCAACTCTCAGCCAGATTACCGTGACAAGTACGAGGCCGAGATGAAGGAGATCCGTGACTTGGAGATCTGGAGGGCAGGAAAGGCCGTTCGGTATGTAAAGTCTAATGCTTCCTAGAACATATTACTAACTGCTTTGCAGCTCCCTCCGTCCCGAGAACCAGAAGTAGAGGGGCATTGACCGGTGTAATTGGGCTTTTCTTTCTGATGCGGGAGTGGACATTTGGCGCGAATTGTACTATACTCTTTCCTCCACCAGGAATTATGGTATCATGGAATTACAAAAGTTTTCTACCCATTGTTGACTCTTCTCCTAGCCCATGATTCGTGACCCCACTTCTCCGCGATCGGCAATAGATTCCCCGAAGTACTGACGATTAACGTGTTAAATCTTCGGAATTACTCATAGTTTGGCAGATTTCCCCAGCAGTTGTATTTCTGGATAGCAGTTGTTGTCGTAGTCGAAGGAGGCATATAGCAAAATGGCAGATCCTACGAAGTCCCCATCCTTAACTCGGCCGTCAGTTGTCGCTGCCCACAGTTTGATCAAAGAACATATTCACTACACACCAGTCCTCACCAATGCAACGCTCACTGGGCTAGCTTCGAGGCCCCAACTGGCATCTGAACTGGTTGGCACACCATGGGAAGGACAGGAGCCAGCTAAGCCAACTATACGACTATGGTTCAAATGCGAGAATCTGCAAAAGGTGGGGGCATTCAAAGTGCGTGGTGCTTTCCATGCATTAAAACGATTGATGGCAGAAGAGGGATGGGAGGAAGGTGGTGGGAGGGAGAAGGGCGTCGTGACGCATAGTTCTGGTTCGTTGTTCTGGTGCTGAAATGTTGTCCCGCATCTTGTAGGCACAACTGAGGATATCAATTAATAGATGTCATGTAGGCAACCATGCCCAAGCTCTCGCCTGGCCGCCCGAACACTGGGGGTGCCAGCCTTTATCGTCATGCCGACTATTTCGACACCGTCCAAGATAGCAGGTACCAAGGGATACGGAGCGAAAGTCATTTTCAGCGGAAGTACAAGCACAGAGAGGGAGGCAGTTGTGGAAGATGTCATAAAAGAGACAGGTGCACGATTGGTACCTCCATATGATCATCCAGATATCATGCTAGGCCAAGGCACATTGGGAATAGAGATGCAGGAGCAAGTGGAGCGAATGATTGCCTCGGGGGCAGAAGGACAGCCAAAATGTAGCTTTCATCTTAAAGCAGAGAATGGAAAGGAGAAGAAGGGTTTGGACGCGATCATTGCCCTTGCGGCGGGGGTGGTATGCTCTCAGGTACAGCAATCAGCTGCGAAGGTACCGGCATATTCGTCTTCGGCGCCGAGCCGTCTTTTGAAGGCGCAGATGACTGCAAGCGTGGTCTTGAAGCTGGAAAGCGCATTGAAATTGTCAAAACACTTACCATTGCCGACGGCCTCCGCACGCCAGTTGGTGCATACCCCTGGACTGTGATCCATGACCGCAAGCTGGTTCGTCAGATGTTTAGTGTCACAGAAGACCAGATCAAGAAAGCTCTTAGGTTGGTATTAGAGAGGATGAAGATTGTGGTTGAGCCCAGTGCTGTGGTGCCACTTGCAACTGCGCTTTTTAATGAGGATTTCAGAAGAATTGTGGAGAAAGAGGGCGGCGAGGTGGGCTGGGATTTGGGACTGGTCGTTAGTGGGGGAAATGTGAGTGTTGAGGCTTTAGGGAAGATGTTTGAAGTTAAGGATTAGACGGCCGAGAGGAAAGAGAGATTGGTGGGACGAGTGGGAACAGGGAACTGGGCAATGCTACGGGATAAGGGCGTTCGGGTGTGCTGCTAGAGTACAACCTGCCGACGTACCTCACCAGTGTTGCCCATAAATTTCTCTGGTAATGGAAATGTGTCACTATATCTCTCAAACACTCATTACCACTAGAAGTGGCATACAGCATCTTACACACAGAGAAAAATCGAAAAAGGCAAAACATACCTAGGTACAATGAACCTAAAGATATTTGCCGATGGTCAACCAATGGATTACTGAACTTGAGTTTGCTTGTAGGACTCATAATAGAGTGGACGAACTAGACGCTACTCTTGATTTGATTCTCTGCAGTCTACGCTTTACCAGAGGTGGATGAAGCTTGATAATTGCATATCGGCTTCGTAGTTTCGCTCCTTGTTATTTCTACTTCTGCCTGAAGTTTGCTTGAAACAACTTCAATTCTCACGACAATGAAATGATCTAAGCTGTAGCTGGTGCTCATGCTTCTCGCGAAAACTGTTTAAAAATATGTGAATTTTGACAAGGGCCAACACATACAATTTGCTCCCCTAGGTTGCCATTCGTGAATTTTGACAGCGGTTGATGCGGAAACTTGACAATTGGTCAAGCCATCCTCATTCACGGGGTTGTCCAAGATTTTGTCTGCCTTTATCATTCAGGTAGGAGTGTTTACTCTACAATTTCTCGGAAGAAGAGCCAGACGCTTCTCAGCTCTTTTGTGGCTTGTTCCACAACTTGGCCCCATGAATATGATCTGCTTGCAAACAGACCTGACACCTCAACGAAGAAGGCTCATGGCGATCACTTCCTAAAAGGCTTGGAAACGAGGCAGAATCCCATCATCTGGTGAGCTTAAGTTGTGGAAGGAGAGTATTTCATCGCACAAAATAGGATTAGTTCTTGATGTTGCGTCAACTTCTCGCAAAGCACGTATGGGTTCTCCTGTCTTTTCCTCACCCCGCTCCCAAAGATCGCTTCCGGCACTTTGGTTCAATGTTATTGCCTTGATTTTGGAAGCTGATCTATCTTTAATGCCGTGATCCCTGAAGAAGTGCGCTTTCAAGACAGGCATACTGTTTGATATCCTGGCAACATGCTAGCAGTACCGAACTCCGAAAGGGATGTATGAAAACACTTTATCCTCTAATGGTCTCCCTATTTAGATTGAATATATGTTTTGGAATAATGCATGAGAGCAATCTAGAATTTCCCTCCAAAAGTGTGGCCTCGAGATCTGTATCATGAAAATCGATATCGAAATGTTCATACTTCTATCTTGGCAATTGTTTTTTTGGGCAAGGTTTGATCACGCATTCTCCTTGCTCCTGTTCTACCCTACGGTCAAGATGATCTGCAACCCAGAACCTGATGTCGACATCTATAACTTAGAGCACGGAATGCTAGTGCGCCCAGTCGGCAGGTACTAAAAAGCGGCCTGCAGCACGCTTATTCTAAGCTTAACATGAAGCGAGATCTAGGGGAATAATACCTCTGCAGCTATTGGTCGGAATTTGACTTTGTCAATATCGTCCCTTTTGGGGAGTATATTGATGCATCCTCTTTCACATTCTTTTTTACTTTTTGTAAGGAATAACATAGCTGGCGTTCCCGGCTCTTCACTTGCCGACCAAAAGACGTGTGCCAATTTGTATCCATCGTATATTCGCAATATTCACTATTTTTGACAACAACGACGATCTTATGGCGATGTCATACCGCGTGCCAGCAGTTCGAATATCATGAAATAGCTGTACATATAAGAGGTCTTCTCTTTTCCAGAGGTTGAGACTTTTAAGATCTTCAGCGTCAGAATCATCACATTTAATTGTATTCGCCGATTTTCAATCCATAACCATGAAGACTAGTTTCCTCCTGGCCACTCTGGCGGGTTTTGCTTGGACTTTTCCGATCATGGATGATACAAACACTGCCCAAGTTGCCCATGAACTCTGGGAGCGTTACACGACTCGAGATCTATCGCAAGATCCTCTCGGTATCAGCAAGGCTCAGACCAACTGCGGGTAAATCCTTTCGATCCCAAAACTTTCTACATTTTCTAACTGATTACAGCCCAACCCCATGCCTTACTTTCGACCCAAAGGACCAGCTGGTCTCTCTCACCGGCCAAAATGTATACCAATCTCCTGCCGCATCTGATATTCGCGGTCCATGCCCAGGGTTGAATGCCGCAGCAAATCACGGATACTTGCCTCGCAACGGCATTGCAACAATTGAGCAGACAGTTTCTGGCTTGCAGGCGCTGTACAATATGCAACCTGCTCTTGCCATAGCTCTCTCTGCTTATGCTATTGCTACCGATGGCAACATTGCCGAGGGCGTGTGGTCGATTGGTGGTCCCCTCCCTAAGGACTACCTCCTGGGGAACTTGATTGGCACAGGTCAAGGCCTTTCTTATAGTCACAATTCTTATGAGGTTTGTCGACAACAAACGATAACAAGATATGTGCTGATTATGACTAGGGCGACGCTTCTATTGGACGTAATGACGCCTACACCAACAACGGTGATGCTCATTCGCTCAATATCACCAAGTTTGAGAAGGTTTACGCTCTCGGAGGTCCCGAGGACCGTTATACTCTGGACAAATTTCGATCTCGCTTCGAGGCTGTCCAGGACGAGTCCATCGCGAACAATCCATACTACTTCACTGGCGCCTTCTCCACTGTTGTTGTCGTGCCTGCTGCGTACAATTTCGTCATCAACTTCATGTCCAATCACAGTAAAGAGGAGCCAAGCGGATACCTTGACGGCTATAACTTCAAGACTTTCTTTGGTGTTGCTGGTGAGCCTGGTAGCTTCGTGTGGAAGCGAGGCCAAGAGCGGGTGCCAGAAAACTGGGTGAGTTTGCAGCGATTATTTCATCAAGATCATCGAATTAACATAGATAAAGTATCGCCGACCTTCTTCCAACCAGTACACTGCACCTGACGTCTTTATCGATGTCGGAATCGGTTATGCTGCCTACCCAAAGACCTTGAAGTTCGGTGGTAACACCGGAAAGACCAACTCGTTCGTTGGTCTTGATGTCGCAAACCTCACTGGCGGCGTTTACAATGCCCAGGATTTGTTCAACGGGAATAACCTTGCTTGTTTCTCATACTCAATCTTACAGCAAGGTATCCCTAGCTTCTTGAGCAACACGCTCATCAATTTGTCGGCGGCTACTAGCTTGATCAATAAGGTACGCGATCTAAATTGACCACTATGGAGATAATCACTTACTGACCATCTGTTTAGTATGTGGGCCCTCTGGTTGGAGGGCTGAACTGCCCACAGATTAAGGGTCAGACCACTGGACTTTTCAACCAATTTCCCGGGTACAAGTACAGCCCAACAGGCCCAGACACCAACTACTAGGTGGACTTTAGTGTCAAGATGTGAGAGCGCAAATAACAATCACGAATCCGATGACGTGAATGAGATAATTGGTGGTGAAAGGAGGGTGAGAGAGTTTGATCCGGTGCAGACCATGTTACCAAGCCTCTGTTGTTGCTAGACTAGATAACATTTCGTTCCTTCAATCAGTTGACTTGTTACCAAATTCGAAATTCCGAGTAAAATTGCGCCTGTTGAAATATTTAGAGCACCTTTTGAGAGAGATAGAAGGGGGATCGAAGATAGTTTCATAGCATGAGCTATTTATTTGAGTCTACAAGTCTCGCTGTTCAAAGTACAAATATCGAAGGCGTCTCTTCAACGCCTCACAGCCTTTAGTCGTACTTTCATTGGAACCTTCTCAACCAAAACAAAAGTCCTCTGCTTCTCCCATTCATATCCCCCCAGATCCTCTTCATTTCCCATCCGACTGAGATCAAAATTCCAAATCATCCTCGCAAGAATGAGTCTCAACTCCGCATATGCCAGATTCTTGCCAATACAATTTCTCGGCCCAAAGGAGAAGGGCTGGAGAACCGCTTGCCTGTCATTTGAGAATGGTGATGAGGGCTTATCTGATGCAAGCCATCGCTCAGGGAGGAACTCGTTGGGCCGCGAGAAGTTGAGGGGTGAGCGGTAGGCAGTGTATTGGTTTAAGGAAATATTTGTCTGTTACAACGTTAGCAGATTGCTAATATTAGAGCTGGTTACTAGTAACGATGCCAATGCAGAATTGAAACGGGAAACTCACACCACCCGGAATCCACTCTCCACACACTGTTGCACCACCCGAAGGAACTATCCTCGGAAGTCCACTTGGAACAGGAGGGGCCATTCTCAGCCCCTCTTCAATGACTGCGCTCAAATATGGCAGTTTAGAAACCGCAGCCAGCGTAATACCACACTCCTCCTTAAAATTGCTACGAATTTCCTTGACAAGTGTCGCAAGACACGTAGGATACCTTAGTAAGTACCCGGTGGTTCCAGCCAGCGCTGAGGCTGTGGTCTCACTTCCCGCAATAATCAAGATGTTAAAAGTTGTCTCGATCTCCTCCAGACTCATTCTCTCACTCAGCTTTGGGTCTAAGACATATGACATGAAGTCATTCCTTGTTTTCCACGCATCATTGAGTCTGCGATGCACCTTCTCTTTGCTGAGCTGGAAATGGCTTTGTCGATTCTGAACCTCGGTTGGCAAGCACCATCTGAGAATTCTCTCCAGTAAGGGGTAGAATTTGACTGACGTTACAAGCGATGCGGCTTTGAAGTGCGAGAAGACCATTGCACTCCATTCGTGGTGTTCAGGGGACGACAGACACC
The DNA here is from genome assembly GCA_003415645.1 of Articulospora tetracladia. Taxonomy (NCBI): domain Eukaryota; kingdom Fungi; phylum Ascomycota; class Leotiomycetes; order Helotiales; family Discinellaceae; genus Articulospora; species Articulospora tetracladia. Next base: position 1,036,380 of record PYIV01000003.1, on the reverse strand, counting down.
CGAAGGTTTCTCCGAAGCCGAGCTCGCCCACAATATCGAACGTCGTCCAACTGTACCAATCCACCAGATTCACAATACCGGATCCCCATCCGGCTTGGACTTGATCGCATAACCTCTTCATCAACACTCCAATGTATTCTTGCAGAATCGGCTCTTGTTCCATCAACGTCTTATGGGAGAATGCATGTGATATCATGCGCGAGATTCGATGGTGGTCCTGGTCATTAGCACTTAGAATGGAGTTGGCACTGTTTTTCTGCCGCGATATCCAAAGTGGATTCTTCTGAAAGTTTGGCTCTGGCTTATGACTTCCGTAGATATCATGCCAAGCTTGAGGATTGATGCATGATATCTCATTATGCCCAATGCGTATCATCTCGCCGTATCTTTCATGGAACTTCTGTATCTCGTGGACAAGTGTGCCGCGCTGCATTGCTCGCATGTACGGGTATCGTGTAATCTTCCATAGTGGGGGACCTGGAAATCTTGCGAGTGGATGGTAGTAGAGAGAGTAGGTGATATGAGTTGTGAGGAACTTGTGGTATCAATTTAGCATTCGAATGGGTACTTGAATGTAGTTCTCTTACCAGAAAGAGGAGCAGAGACAACCCTGTTATAGCTTGAATGGGGGTGAGACGGATTATGCTTGTTTCCTGTATCCAACCCAGTTTAAAGAAGGTTGGAGGTATATGAATAGAGTCGATGGTCTTATTCATTATGCCACTGCAGAAAGAACTCTGTCTCTTGGTTGCGTTCGCTCGTCACGTGGTGGATATCAAAAACCTTGGATGCTAGGTAGAAGCCGTGGGAACAGGGACTTATCAAGTAGATCTTATATCTTGAGGTGTAATTCATGAATCAGATCCCGCGACTCTGCTGCCGCAAGTCCTTTCCCGGAAGGGTGGTTCATTCTTCCGGAAGCATGGCTCGACTATTTTGGTAATGCGTGGCAAGGCAGTATTTGTGTGTCGAATGAGGCCTCACGAACTAAAGCTTCACAAATGCTCTTTCTTGCGCAAGTTTACGGGAAAGTACGTACGATGATAAGCATGATAAGGTAGGTCAACCCTAATTTAGAGAAAGTGTGTCAGCTCGATACAATCATAGGGCAGAGAATGGTTCCTGGTAGAAGCTGTGTGGCAGCCAACTCGGCTGTACCCCAAATCAGAGAATTGAATGCCATGATCGCAGTTGGGGGCCAGGCTCTTGTACGGCGTAGTCTCTTCTAAAGTCTTTGCTCTGCTACTTGTCTCATATGTCGTGCAGCAAACCCTTGAATAAAGGAAGAAAGCAGAAATAATTTGTATGATCGAACGCTTGGGCGAAAGAGTGAATCCATTGCTATGAAGATAGAGAGCCGAGAAGGTCCATTTCCAACATCCATGGCTGTTTCGTATTTCACTAGCTTCTTCTTCCCAGATCACCGTTAGACTATAGAAACAGGTTCGTGGGGTAACTCGAAACTCAACTCCTTACTTGACCTGTCAACGAAGGGAAAGAAAAGTAGCACACCACTTTCCATAGCCCTAGACACCGCTCCCCTCAGCCCTAGGCCTTATCAGACAAGCGTGCGCGTCAAGATCTCGGGGAAGAGGGAGAGGAGGAGCGGGACGGGATGGGATGGGGTGGGGTGGGGTCTCACTACCATTCGAAGAGGGGCATGTATGTTAGTATATTTAGTACCTATGTACTTGATTATAAGCGCTGAGGCGACGATCGGAGATTCTTGAGTGTCAGATGCTAGAATGAGATGTACTGATTAGTCAGAAGCCACCATGACATAATGAGGCCGGAGGGTGAGAATAACCTTAAGATGTAGGTTTCGGGCAGTCAGCACGCCAAGACGAGATTATGAAAGCAATTTCGAAAGCAGAAATGTATTGGCATCGGCCGTAAGAGTCTGGGGCTAAAATTCAATGTCTATAGACGCTCTTCTTGTTGCTAAACTTCACAAAGTTCCCCTCCAACAATCCTGTTCACTAGCCCATGTGTCAGAGCGGGTCATCCCGCCCTCACAAGCACTAGGCCAAAATAATAAGCCCACGTGCTTGAAGTATGATATTCCTATATGACACCTGCCTCGGCCGGTCAACATTTTCGAGCATTGACATAATTAGATGTTATATTTTTAGACCCTAGGAGTTGTACAACAAACCCCCGAGTGAATGAGACTGGCTGCAAGAGTGCGTGGGCGGAACTTGTACATGTCGAAGCGTGCATCGCAACCCAGGACAAGGTCAGAGACGGGACGGATTCTAGAGCGTGTGGGTGATGCAAAACTGAAGTTACATAAGGTAGTCTGCCAATATCTTACGTACCTCAGAGCCGTCGAGGAGCTGCGAGAGTTCCTGTTACGTCACGTCATCATCTACCCCAAGGGTGAGAAGGAGATCTTCTCGCCTCGCAACATGTCAGCAGTTGATATTGGTAGCCTGTCAGAACGATACCTACCACCTTTAACCCCTGTCAATCTCCCTTTTCCTGAAACTCAGCCAGCTCTTACAAAAAGTCTCGTGAGAGATGACAAGAGTCAAAAACATACAACAGTAGGTATTCGCTGGTGGTCACCCACCCAACTACTAATCTACCGATCTGAGGCTTGTGTATGGCAGAGCGGACGGGATGCCCAATTCTCCTCAGTCTATGGTCGTATGTGACAGTAAGTGTATTATTTCGTCTTATATGCGGAGGTCACTTTTCAAAGGGCCGGGTTGGTAAGTCAAGATTGGAAAGCCTCGCAATATTTGAAATGGGAACTCAAGAATAGTATTTCTACTCATCTTTCGTCATCTCTTATTGAGTTTTGAGTCCGAAATTCAATGTCATAATCGAAAATGTTTCGTCTCTATTCCAAGCGGTATTGTTTTGTCCGCTTGGGTTAGCAAAGGTGACCCCTCTATTAACTAACTTTAATACCTAGGTTTCGTCATTGTCCACCACAATGCTCGTCACTCCTCACTCCTTAATTCATCACCAAAAATCCCTCCCTCGTCCGATCTCCTGCCATGCGCTCCTTAACCCACCTCCACGCGTCTTCGGTGTAAATCAATCGAGTATGAGCAGCTGCAGTAATGATGCCTGTACCCAGGCCAAGGGCGAAACAACCCGCCTGAGGAGTCAAGCGGGATCTTTGGACGTGGTTTGTGGTAAGATGGCAGGCGCTCATCATCCCAACTGTAGCCCCCGAGCTGTATATGGCTGTCGCCCGAATCGCTTCACGGGCACGGATTTCGATGTTGGTCAAGGTAGCTGTTTGGCAGCTCTTGACGTCTTCGGATCGGGGGCATTGCTTGGGTGCTACCGATGCTAGGACGGTGGGAAACGTGAGGAATGCCAACCACAACAGGTTGATGGTGCGTAAGTGAAGCTGCATTGCGAAGACAGCACAAAGTGTTTGCTTCAAGAAGAGAGAAGAGGGTTGAGGGCTCAGCAAGAATCTGGGTATTGTGATATTCACATATATCCTAGATATCTGCGGCCACTCGATCGTGGCGCAGTTGTTTCATCTTTACCGCCCTCTACTCCCACGCTTACTGTAACCTCTTTCCCAAGCCTGAATGCAGCTCTCGCTGGCAGTATTGCTCAAGACTGGGCTACTCGAGCCAAAGATGACAAGATCGATGAGGACATTGTTACCGCGCATCCGTACCAATCATACCATGTATGTATGTCTGAACTGGAAATATTCTAAGATCTAAGGTCTTTCTTTTCGGATTCAAGAAGTGGGCCCCTGGGTCAATTGTCAGGTTCCTGAGAACCCTAGTTGGTTAACTTGAGATACGAGCTTTTAAATTGCTTTCTAGTGTTGTTCAATACTGCTGCACCAAAGGTGATAGAGATGGTTCAATTCTCCTCGGTCTGTTGTCGTATATGATGGTCATACATATATCGTACCTTAACAAAAGAAGTATTAGGGTCACATGATCTACGACTCGAATCAATTTATATCGATCCTCCCGAAAATTTCGCCCAGAGGAAGCCCAGAGGAAGCCCAAAGGAAACAGCACGTCCACTACCCCGAATCAAGCTGCAATGAAACCGCAAAATTATTCACTCAAATTTCAAAACAGTCTGGCAGACTGTCGCATTATCCCAGGCTCTCAACAGCTCGTCTCGCGATCGAATGTAGCAATTCCTAAAGGTGCGCGCGCTCTGCGCAGACCCACAAAGGCAGAACTGAGGACGACCAAAGGAAAAGTTTCCAAGGACATAAGCACGCGTAAAGCTGCTCCGCCTGCGACTCCTCTCGTGCAATTGCTATCGAAGAAGGCGCAGAAACAGGCGCAGGCCAAGGTATACGCCGAACAAAGGGCGGCTGAGAAGAGAGGTGAGGCCGAAAGCGCTGCTTCTATGAAAAGTATGTTTAAACTTTCCCTAACTCAATTGCGCTTGGAAAAGACCATATGCTGACGATCGTTGTCATCGCAGGTATTCTCAGGAATCCAACCTCGACCACCGCTGAAACAAAGACAAAGTGAACATCTCGTATAGAAGAGATGGGACAGCCGACCATGTCGACTGAGCCACAGGAACACAGCCATATACAAAACACCCTACAGCACATTGTGCTTTGGATGGGGCATGATAAATGATGTACATAGTCGGTATGGATCTGCAGTGGCAGGCGTGTGCAGCTGACCGGGGCTGGAGATGAGTGACAGCATCATTTACCCACTGTGCATATCAAGCACTTCAAGATTGGGTAGCTCGGCTACCTTTCGCTGCGGAGGAGTACAGATTGTCTGCCCAAACATTTGGATATTCAGTTGTGTGTGAGAAGGTAGGGAGATGGGGTGAGCGGCCGTATGTATACGATGCACAGAGGTTGTTTCGATGGAGCGAATATTGGTGAGGAGCTCTAAGAGGAGAAATTGAGAGCAAGAGGATATCGGGTTCAAACACTTCATTATCTTCATGATACTATAGAAGTAAAACTATCCACAAATATTCTACCGATACACGTATCGATTTTACATGCTCAAATCTCACTTTACCTCACTTTTTTTAACTTGAGCTGGCTAGAATTGTCACCTCAGTCCTTGTGTCATTCCGTTCCCATCCTCTGTTCCTTTTCAACCGAATACTCCTAAATGTTGGAAAATCATTTGAGAGAAAAACGCAAAGTGTTTAGGAATTTACTGATAGCCACCTGCTTAGCTAATTACCTGATGTTCTAAGACTTATGCATAAGAGAATGAACGAGATACTCAATTCTGCTTGATCTATAGCTAAGTGGGAAAGCTTTTGATGTCTAAATGAACGGAATCCAGAATACTTTGTTCTATAAAACCTTCGAAATTCGACTCTAGATGCTGGTGGGAGTGATCCCGAATTTTGGTCCGAACCAAGTTGGCGCGGCGTTGTTAGGTCGGATTATACACGCCATCGAACTATCCGTACTGACTACTAGTCTCAGATTTTGGTTTTGCGAGAAGCATTGAGGACGTCCTCAAAACTCTTCGTTACATCGTGTTCATGCAGCCAAGTCGTGCCGGAACCCCTCGCAGCCCTCGCCCTTAACTCCGAGTCTGTCTCCTGGGTCTCTGCCGTGATCTTTTTTGTTTTCATCTCATTATTTGCATGCACCACTTTCAACAATTTCACTGCGTGCGGCCTCCTCGTATCCTCATAGAGCTTAAGTGCCCTCAGGATCTCCTCAGAGGAAGGCTTTTCCGTTGCTGTTTCGGGAAAGACGGACATGAGAGCAAGGTAGAGTGCATATGCGTCGTCTATAGCGAGAGAGCCACCTGTTGCAAAAGCACCGCCATGCGCATGAGCCGCGTCGCCGATCAAGGTGACGCGGCCTCCGAAGATCCAGGTGGGCAGGGAAGAGCCGCAGAAGTAGTTTGGGTAGTAGCGAATATCGGGTGTCACATTTGCAAGTGCTTTAACGATTGGGTTCCAGTCCTGAAAGCACATAGTCAGTGGCGCTCTGATGATGCAGTTGCGTTGACAAATACTCACAACATATTTCTCTCTTAGCAGTTTGATATTTGCTTCTTTGTCCCAGGGCGCTCCATCTCTATACTTGGCAATTGCGACTGGATCTTTGGGGTCTGCGTAAATTCCTCCTTGGACAGTGAACAGGTCTTGGGCTAGACGTGTTGCAAAGAAGTTCGTTTCTGGACCCCACCAATGGGTCGAGTCAAGTGGTACTCCTGGAATGGAGTCGACAAGTGAAGCGTCAAAAATACCACGGAAGGCAGTATGGCCACTCCATTCCAATTCAAAGTCCGGGACGAAGGCTGTCCTAACACCCTGCAGAAATTGCCGTTAGGTCCTTGGTTGCCCTGAAAATAAAGTAAAGGTTTCTGTTGGAATGTAGATGAAAGCACCTACAGAACGAATGCCATCAGCTCCAATCAGAAGATCTGCCGTCGCAGTACTGCCGTCTTGAAAGTGCATCGTCACACCATCTTGAGAATCTACAGTTGCAGACACCAATTTCTTCTTCAAATGTATAGTGTCACGTGGAACATGCTTGAGTAAAGCTTGCTGTAGGTGCCCGCGATGGAACCTTGCAGTGTAATGTAAAGGCTCCGAAACATTTTCGTAAAAATCCTCGCCAATAATCTCACTCGTCTTCCAGTGACGATAAAATCTAGAAATGGGATTTGGCCCACGATATCCCACTTGATTGCTGATACAATCTTCTAATCCCAATTTCTGTAGCGTTCTAAGACCACTACAAGACCGTGGAGTCAGTAGTTTGATCTTCAGATGCTTTCAGAGTGCCGTCAACGAGCAAAGGGATGCTGTAGGACCATTGAGAGTGCTTGTGGTGGTTTGAAAATAACAAAGAAGAGTGATTGGGACCCGATCGTCACTTACTTAGGACCGAGAGTTATGCTGGCACCAATCTCTTTCAGTTCGGTTGCCTTCTCATACAACTCAACGTCTATGTTGGGATGCTTTCTGAGTGCGATTGCGGCGGTGAGTCCTGCAATGCCTGTCCCAACAATGGCAACTTTTAGCGCGCTTGATCCCCTCTCTAAGCTTCCCATCTTGACCGAATGTGTTTTGCAAGGTGATAGAGTTGGAGGAAACCTTGGACAGATGGAGGGGATTCAGCAAGCAGCAATACTGATGACTACCACGTCTCCGCCATTGCCGGTCTGGAAAAGAGATCAGTGGATGCACATGCCAGACCAAGCCCCTAGTTTCACACGGCTGGAGGGCTAAGGCAGACATTGGTTTGTTTTGTTTTCGCAAGCAAGAGAAGTGAACGGCAGGGCTTCTTGGTGGGGCATTCCAGATTGTTATCAGAAAACGCACGGGCGAGATCTCAGTTGTCAGAAATGCGGCATTTCAAGTGATCCTTGGCGGTACACAGGAGTCTCGATGAGCCTTGAGAGCGGGGCAGTTTCAACGGTGGGACCGAGGCGGGTAGCTCTTAAGCGAATAAAAAGGAGGCGTGCTTATCCAGCTGCGTCGGCGAAGCGACGATATGAACACTCAGCTGCGGACTTTCAGGCTAATGGCTTTCAATTACCGTATCCGGTCGAGGCTGCATAATTTAGTGGCGCCGAATCTGATCGAGTATGCATGTCGAAGTGAAAGAAGGTGAAGCTACTCGTGCGGCACGTCTGTAGAGCTGTCCAAAGGCCCTTTTAAACCTCACCCGTCTCGAATTAACTGAAGAGAATTGCGCCTTCTGCAAGGGCAAGAATGCCCTAGATGATCTTGTGAGCAGCGCTATGTTTTTGAGCATTAGTTGATGCTGATTGGGAATAGTCTCTGCAGACCGCAGCTGCTGTCACATCATCCAATCTATTCACAAAACGTGTTCTAGATACTGCGGGGCATTTTGAATCATCTCATGCCAAGCTCGGAGCTTTGAGGAGCTCCAACACATAAGAGCACGATCTGCCGATTGAGGTGCATTGCATTTATCGAGCATCCCTTTGACATCTTTCAAACACTTCTTAACAAGTTTCGAAATTGTCTACATTCCACAACTAGTTGACCAGGCATCATGGGTATCTCAACTGAAGTCCCCAAGACCGTTCGATGGAGTGGAAAGGATATCCCAGTCTATCCTATGCAGACGGTTGACTTCTCAATGCTGCTCTCCCAAGAGCCAGCTGAAATTGAGAAGCTCGTACACATCTGCCAGACCGAGGGGTTCTTCTACATTGACCTACAAGGTATCGATGGCCGCAGGATGCTCGAAGACCAACAAGAGACCCTCAAGCTCATGCACCGTTTCTTCGAGTCTCCTCTGGAAGTTAAGAACGAGTACGGACTTGTCTCTCCGCATCTCGGATACGAACCCGTCGGATCGCGCACAGGTGTACTTGAGAACACCAAAGATGGGTATGAGATGATCAAGGTTGGTCAGGTCATAAATATTGGTGCGGGCCATATTAACCCTTATCTAGGTATCCCGGGACGAAATCCAAAGGGACTCACCACACATCCCCCGCAACATCAAGAACAATGGGGACATCAAGGTACTCGAGAACGCTATTGCGGGTTCCAACATCATCACCAAGACCATCCTATCAGCGCTCTCAACTGGGCTAGGTCTCGCCGGAAATGCCCGATTCGAAAACTCACACCGCAACCACCGCCCTTCAACCAGTACGCTGGCAATGATGCACTACGTGCCATCTGACCCAGTAACTGATAAGAACATTGGACATCAGAAGCACACTGATATTAGCTCGCTGACTTTGCTTTTCAGCGAGCAATGGGGTCTCCAAATTCGACCTCCCGGTAAGCCATTCCTTGAGAGCAAATTCCATCACGTCCCAATATCCCCGAGGCTTCATATCTGCATGATTTCTACTGCTATTGAACTGTTATTTACATCTATATCTTGGTATTTAGGAGCCAAAGAGTTCGGCTTCGTAGCACCCAAGGTCGGCTCCGCAATTGTCAACGTTGGCGACTCCCTCCGCTTCGCGAGCGGCCACACAATGCAGTCATGCATCCACAGAGTTGTGCCCGCAAACCCAACAGAGCACCGTTACTCAATCGCATATTTCCTACGCGCTGAGGATGATACTCTATTCACTGATGCCAGCGGCAGATACGTTACAGCTGGGCAATGGCATGACGAGAAATTCTACACATTCACGGCGCCAGAGGAGGTACAAGCTATGGCCCCAAGCTACTTGCTGTTGGGTGGAATGCAAGACAAGCAGGATGTTAGTACCGCCACAGTACTTGAGAAAGCCATAGATGATTCCAAGGCCCCGGTTTCAGTGTATTAGAGTGGTATACGAGAATAATCTAAGATAGCCTAATATTCCCGTACACATGGGACCGCATGTAGACCTCTAACTCTACATCGGAATTTTTGAGACTTGAGCCGCATATAAGTTGAGTCTTAGTTTCCAAGCACTCAGCGTTACACCCACCTACCTCATGGTATTGTGAGCAAGTAGAATGGACCAGAAGCCCTGGCAGTTGCTAAAGATGTCGATACAAGAAATAGTGCTTCTGATGAGAGATCAGACCACTTTCTTAGCCGATCATACCGTGAATTTAGCTTCGATTTGAATAGATGTCACCTGAGAGTAATGATCACGGGCTGAACTTACTGAGATGCGTATCACGTGGTCCATATGGTTTGACACGTTCGGCATGCATGTATAAACCTACTATCTGGACTAGATTGATGAAAACATGGTAGAATTCACTTCAATGAAGGAAACGGTACTGATGGTCATCGTCCTCACAATATGGTGATGGGAGCCGTATGAGCGATATACGAGAACAGGAATTTGAGCCAGCTTACTGTGATATCGAGCACCGCTACAAAGCTGGAGGCTGAAGGAGGATCGCTTATCAGCTAAGATACCTGTAAACCCTCGTACTTGCAGTCTTAACTTTGCGGGTACACAGTCATTACACTGTCGCGAGGCATAAATTCACTCCAGGCCTGGCGCGAGACGTCTGTGCTGTACATCAATTCAACCGTGGATCCATCTCACGTGGTGGAAAATTCCTCTGAAGGTAGAATCTGCAAATATCTCTACTACAACTCTCCTTTATATTTCTCTTTGAAAGTGCACCCTACATCTGCTTATAGCTATCGTCCCAATGTTTGACGTCAACCGGTCTGCTGACCAGCACCTCAGTATCTTCATAATCCGTCTTCTTCAATTTGTAATCGCTCAAGACTTCCTTTACGATGCCTCTATACCCAGCTTGCATTTGCTGTGGTGTTCTCGCTCTCTTCTTATTTGCAGTGGTCCTGAACTTCACGAACCATGTTAGGACCCAGTACAAATTCGCAATTTGCGCCGAAATGTAGCCAATCCAGATGAAAGCCAAGAACTTCCCACCGCTTGATGCACTCAATCCGGATAGCTCGCTGGATCCATTGACACCTGAGGTAATGCCGCCGGCAACGAAGCTTGACGTGAGGGCGGTTATTTGCAGTATTTGACTGCTGAGCGTAGTTATTATAGCCCCGGCAGCATGGATTTTGCCATTGGACGGTAAGAGGAATGCTGCTATTGAAAGAAGGAAAGATAAGCCGTTTCCGATAAGAGCAACGATGAATCCCGCGAGTACAATCGTGGAAATTTTATCAATCAACGATTTTCCAGATTCTCCGAGGCTGGGAATCTTGCTTAGAAGAGGAATAGTAACGTTGGTGGCAGCGATAAGTGCGAAATCGGGTACGTCTTTCGTGGAGTTCACAATGTCTGGTCAGAAGTCAGATGTGCTGTACGTCAAGGTTTGGGAATCTGAATTAGAACTTACAATCACCCGTGTCATAGTAGCTCACGCAGCGCGTGACATTGAATGGCAAAGAGGAATTGGTAGTTGTCGCATTCGAACTGCCAAAACATATGCCCGACGTATGGAAGCTGTAAATAGGACTAACTCCCATTGTCTGTTTCTGCGTGGCTACCAACGTTGTTATGATGGTCTGAAGTGCCGCACCCGTCCCACTTGCGAAGGTGTTGAGCAGTAATTGGAAGGCTGCGGCAACAATCCCGATGGGAATTGCTGCTGGATTTACTACTCCTGCGGTCTGAGGTATGGCGAGCATTGGGGCAGCTGTAGACGCGGAAGTGGTCGCAGAAGTGGATGCGGATGCTGCGTTTGGATCTGCTGCTGCCGCTATTGTCAGGTTGGTGTTCGGCGAACTCGATACTGGAGACTCGGAATTGGTTGAGTTTTTAGCAACAGGATCGGCGATAATGGATCGGCCTGGGTTTGAATGGATATTTCTGGCAGCAACTGTAGCGGACGTCGTTGCTGGAGCAGGGCTGAATTCTATCAATCTTTTGCCGACATCTGTCGTGTTGAACTGTATACACCAGTCAGTAAGGTATGCTCCGTCTGGCTGTTTTCGATATTGGTAGTGGTAGGAATGCAGTCAAGAGTAAGAGTCAATTAAGGTTGCTCGTGGACGACTAACACTAAAGAGATATCCATCTTGACTTGAAGTTGGATTTGTGCCAGACAAAGCCAGTAGGATGACGAGAGCAAAAGAGAGCGCAGACAGAACGAAAGGGAGAAGCGCTGATGGCCGAACCCTCATTGAATTATCTCCAGACATATTGGCCCGCCAAAGAAGTAGAAATCAGGATAATTAAAAAAAACAGACTCGAGCTTGAGAGAGTGTATGCAAGTATATCAAGAGAAGACAGTGCTCTACCAGGAGGGAACATAATCGACTTGTTACACAAGGGTAGTGCATTACTCCGAACTTTCGTATTCGGGGAGGAAACTCCTTGGAACACCTCACCCTTCGTCTGTTCTTTTGGATTCACTTCTTGGCACTGACTAGCCGTCAAGATAACCTCCTGCACGACTCAAATGTTCAGATGACTTTGAAGCCCTTGCTTTAGTGTGAGGTATATCTTGATAGATCCGCTTACAACCTTCTTCGGGTAAAGCCAGAGATCAGCAGAGTTACGTTGTGTTAAGGTAGGGAAGCCTGTTTAACGTCGATCATCCATACGTTAAGCATAACAGGGGTGGGCACGTAGCAGATCGAAACACCCGAAACCATTGAAACATCCCGCATCGATTTCCATTTCCGTGCGAACAAAGTCATTCGACTGAACTCTCAATGTTCTGTGTGAATGCAATCTGACACACAAGATGTTTTGCTGACGCTATCCTTTCTGGTGCGCAGAACTGCGCTCGGCCCGAGCTAGGGTAATTTGCATGGAACAGCTCGGAAAACGGAAAATGAGGCCCCGGTGATAAACCGGTATGCTGCACTGGTGCCATACTCAGAAATTGTTAGAATTAATGAGGGCAGAGGCGGGCAGAGTGTCCAGAAGGCAAGTTCTGTAATGTGAAAGTTGAATCTGGGGTAATTCTCGACCCGTGATAAGCGAGCCCCTGATGAACATTTGCAGATCATGGTGAATTCATTGTTCCTGCACTACGTTCGGAGCGGCCTGTGTTATGGCTGGTACGATTCAGGTTTCTTTTTTGTAAAGCTCACGTACAGTGTAGATTCAGATGCGACATCAGACCTACAACATTTTGCTTTGAATATTCCAAGAGGTCCCAAGCTGAGATGAAGTGGGGAGACGCGACTAAGTCTGCGGCAACCATCATAAAGTACCAACGTCTCGACTTCTGGTCATTGATCTCAGTGGAATAACGAGACATTCCCAAGGTCATTGAGAGAAGACCCCTCTGCGCGAATCAACCCTCGCTCGCTGTTATTGCCTCCCTTTCAGCGTCGTAATTTGATCCGCTGGGCAGCTGGGCAATGCCTTAAAGACCTTGCTCTAAATCTCTCAACGTCAGACAGAGTCATGAATTTAACTTTTTTTTGGTATCTCAAACAAAAGATATCAAGAACACCAGCATATGTCCTGGTTTTGGCTATGACCGTGGGCTGACAGTATTGGCTGGGACTGTGGTTCGTTTGATGTCCCCAGAGGCTGAAGTTGAAGCCGAAGTCGCATTCGTACGCTCGTCTTGGTATTAAATTCAACACTGAGGAACATGGGAGATGGGGGCTCATCCCTGTGGTGCGGTTCCCCGCTTCTTTCAAACAGACTATCTGAAGAGGCGGCTTTGCCAGCGGTGTGCTGTCTCAGACTCAGTATCATCGAATGCCTGAACGAACTTATACGAAAAGTGCGAACAACTGTCATGAGGCAGAAAATGACATACAGCTCAGCCCCATTTGGTAAATCCTTGGAATCCTTGGAATCCTTGGTCATTTATCCATACAAAGGACATCTAAGGGTCTTTCCAACTTGGCGATTTTCATTGCACATGACCTTAAGTTCACACAATTTTGATTTGAATATGACTTCGATACAATTGCAGATGCAGCGGCTCTCATCTTATCGCGTATTCTCAACTCAGACTTGGAAGAAACATCGATTGCTGAACACTAGCTATTCTCTTCGCGCGTGAATACAATAGATATCCTTTGAGCTTGCAACAAATAAAAGTACCAAAACCGAAATTCAACGAGCAACAAACGCCTAAAGCAGTAACATTAACGGGAGAAAGGACAGATGTGGTTTGTGTATCTGTCCTGTTTCAACCTTGCTTGAAATTGGCCCAATAGTTCCCAACACCAATCACATGAACCTCCCCACCAAACAAACGATTCCCCATCAAGTGTCAAAATACTCCTTGACGACCAGAACCCAATCGCAACAGCAAGATAGCAATTATCTCAAATGTGTCGTGCTTCGTCCTTAACGGTATTCACTCATCAGAGCCGAAGCTTGTGAACTTGTCGTACGTGCTGCCTCAGGTGATCGCGACGTGCAAACCCATTCTGGCCAGATCGCCGGCAACGGTGGAATTTACATCCGTACGGCTTTGAGCCGCCATGCGTTTTGGCATGACGACGCAACTCATGGATGCGGCTATAGGAACGAGCACAGTCTGGGACAGAGCAACGGAATGAACGAGTTCTATGTGTGTGAGCATAGTAAGGCTAGGTGGTATGCTCTTACCTAGGTGAGCTGTTGTCAGGCGAATGTAAGGAGGTAGCCATGCTGTCATTTTGACTAATTGAGTTCGCTTCGACTGTCACTGCCTTCAATTCTTGATGTGCCCCTTGAGTTCTCATCACCGTCAATTTCGGTTCCAGTTCGAGCTCGATTCTTGATACTGTCTCTAATTTTGATTCAGACCCTATATCCCGAGAACCTTGATCAGTGATATTTAGGGTCGGAATGTTGCCCAGCCTGGGGAAGTGTAAGCACAAACACAGAACCAAACAAGTGTAACACTCACATTTGATCAAGCCAGTCGTTATCACCAAATATCGCTAAACCAAAGTTCTTGTGCAATCGCTCGTCTCCGAAGCCACTACTATAGTAAGAACTCGTCATAAAATGGCATGACATAACTTACATTGAACTGTTGTCAAGTAATAATTCTTGCTCATGGAGAGATTGGGAGACTATTTCGGAGCCACAAATGGATGAAAAGCCGTCTTCAGTGACGTCAAGAATAAGTAAGTTGTCGTCAACCGAGGGATTGCTGATAGTAGTTCCATCGTAGCGATTTATTTGCAATGGTATTGAAGGCATTGAACTGGATAAGGGAGGCAGTGACCCTGCTCCCCAAGACTCGATGTCTCCCGCATCCTCTTGACAAACTCGTCCTTCAGTTGCAATAGCTTTTTTATCCAACCATTCGGAAAAGCTCATTGCCTCTAATGCTACCAAATCTGTCCATCTGTCCTCTTCTGCCAAGAGAAGATCGGATGCTGAAGAGACACTGTTGTCAATACCCAAAAAGGATGCCTTCCAATTTGGTTCCTTGTAGCATACATACGAAAATGGTCTAAAGGTGAAAGTACCATCGATACCAGCCGGGTAAAGGATTCAAGACATCAGAAAGTGAAGGTACCGGTAGCTGAGCCCCTGGGGCAGGTAAGCATTAATGTTCTTAAAAACTGACCTACCGTTTTGTAGGGTTGATCTATACTGTACGGGGCGCTTGGGAGTTAGAGAAAGCAAATATGTTAATCCAGTTCCGGTCGCAGATCATTTTTGAGGTAGAGGAAGCAGCCAATCCCCTTTCGTAAGAAAGTCCTGATATGTGGAAGGAGGATCCGGATCCGAACTCAGAGATAGATACTTACTAGGTGATTCCTCTCCAGTAATTTAGGATGGGCGGTGGACCGGAGGGCAATTACACCGTGGTAGAAGCCACAGTCACATTGAGCAGAAAGGGGCATCCAAATTGGGAGTCGGGAAGAGAGAACGGATTCCAATGTCTGAGCAAACAAAAAGGATTCATTACACAGGTACAAACTCAACTGCCAATACCGCACTCACTTTCTGATGTCTTGAATCCTATCCTGTGTTCAGTGGTAGGAATATCAACGATTAGCAAACCACCCCTCAAATATAAAAGTACACTCGAAGGCAAACACTTACGAGAAACAATGGGAGCAGAATGGACAGCTTGGCGAGGCGATTGGATGTTCAGCTGTCCATTCTGCATGGCCGTGTGTTGCTGCCATCTCTCGAGAGGCCAAGACGTACTTCCTCAAGGCACAAAGCTGATGATTCCAGCCGTTTCCACAGCAAAGAGGTGACGCACGAACGTATGCTGTTTGACTAGAGCACAACAATGTCCCTGAGGCTGGGATGTACAACGTATCGTCAATCTTGGCAAAGGAATACGCATAGAGGGGCAGCAGTACAGTGCGGTTTGTCGACTGCTTGCCGATCTCTACGGACCTAAAAAAGAACGATCGATTACTATCTCGCAAAATTGACGGATACGCCCTGCCCTTCGAAATGTAGGACCAGCCCTTACTTTTATGCATCTGAGCCCGCCCTAAAACCACGGCCGCTTGTGCCTTGCCAGCTGTTCGCCGCCCTTTTTTGGAGGCGGAGCCCAGCTCTTACCAGGCTTTCTTGACATCCACCAATCATGATGCTCAATCGGGAGGGAAGCACGCCTCCAACACTGGATCACCAATCGGCGTTAGGATCAGCAAACGCTGACGGGAACGACGATGGATTTGGATCATTGGATGAATTTCTTGGCTGCCACCCGTGAGGAGATTCACACCGACAAGCGATTCTCGATCTCTTATCTACGTAGCCTTGTTCTCATGTTAAAACGAGAGGGTCGGGAAGAGCTTTGCATGATACAATTAACGCATCCAGAAGAAGCGACCAGAAACGCCAATAAAAGGTGTCGTCCACCCTCCCCAGCAGGCAAGATGTGAGATGTAATGTCCAAAACAACGCCACGCCAGACTCGCTGCAGAACCGAACTCACCTCTAATACTCCATCCAAATGATTTCTCGAGTAATCGGAGTCCTGGAAATCTTGGTGCAGCGCAGGTTGTCCCGTTGATCCGGCCTAGGAGCAACCCACAGCCAAATATATCTGATCTCTCCAATTCTTCAGCAAGTATACAAATCTCTGCACACACAAGTCATCCCATGCCATGCCCTGCCATGCCAGCCTATCCCAAGGCACCCCACCCCGCAGCATACGATCACAAGTCTCGCATCAAGCAAGTAAGCAAGCAAGCAAGGTCCTACCCCGCGATCTCACCCTCTTTCCCCACGCGCTGAAGCTATCATCTCGCATCACATCGCCAAGGCAAGATTACCTTGAGTTAAGCATGAAGCGGATGGCGTGGCACCATACGAAGGGAAGCGAGTCTCACATAAAGTGAAGTAAATGAATTATTGGGAGAAGCCGAAGGGCCGAACACGAGAACGAAGGAGATGGGCATAATAAGCTCATCGGGATATAGAGTGACAGTAGGAAAGGACAATTGGAGGAAGAGAGATAAGGGATGAAAATGGGTCGGAGGACAACTTTGCTTTGCTAGATTGTTGCTGTTATTTCTGTGCATTCATCTGTGCCTATGTCCATCCATCTATCTATCTGTCCATCTCTTCCATTCCATATTTCCCCATCCCAGCTTCCATTCCAAATCCAAACAAAATTTATTACACCAAGCCGCGATGATCCACTTGCGCTCACTCTTTACTCTCAAACACAACGACAACCATTGGGTATCCTCGCAAATCCTAGAATATTAAATACATCCCTCACTAGCTCTCTTCCTCCTTTTCCCGCTCCTATTCAGACAGCAACAATAACAGAATAAGGAGCCACAAAGATGAGCACCAACTGGACTACAAGGGAACAGAGCGTGTTCCGCCGATTTTTGGACAAGACGACTGATATCAAAAAACACAAAAACGAGCGAAAAGTGCCAAAATGACAACAGAGCAGGACACATTACTCCCTTTCCAACCCCTTGCGCTGGAAACAAATACGCGCATTCAATCAAACGACGGCGCGAGCCATGTCGTATCAACGCCATTCTCCGGTCCCTTGACCCCATAAACCAAAACCAAAACTACTTGGAAAATACGGAACTAGAAGCCACGGAACGGATCGTTGCCGTATCCACCATCGAAATGGCCGTACTCCTCTTCTCCAGCCGTCTTACTTCCACTAAAGAAGTCATCACTCTGTCGGCCTTTGCTCGAGTAGTAGCTATCCCGATTACGCCTCCTTCTCTCCTTACTATGCCGTCGATTCATACCGACCATATCCATCTCGTCTTGTTCATCGGGGTAATCGTCAAAGCGGCTGAGAGCCATGGGGGAAATAAACGCCTCCATGCGCATCGTGCCCACTGCATCAAAAAAGTTGTTCACCACGGCTCCGGGCCGGCCACTAGCGTCTGAAGTGCGGATAGATGAACGTCCGCTTACACTCATGGCGTTGTAGCCTGCAACGGAGCTCGATGGCTGCGACTGATAGATGTCAGACGAGCCAGTGGTTCCTACGGAGAGTCCAGCCGTGCTCGATGTAGGAGCATGGCCGCTTGAGCTACCCGTTGGACCCGAGAACCCACGGAAGGAGAGTGGTGGTGGGATACGAGAGCCGGTGTTGCTTCGCTTCCTGCTGTGGGTGAGAGGGGGGCCGATTGAGGGCCCACGATCCGTGAAGCGGGGAACAATTGGTGGGTCCGCAGCGGCACCCATATCTACATCAGCTCGCGAGGAATAGAACGACTCGACCTCTCGAATGCTATGGTCTGGTTGCGAGGAATGGACACTGGTTGGCCCCTGTCGGGCAGGGACTGTCTTTCCTTTGGCAACACGGATGGAGTCTCGGATGCCACCCTTCCGAAGTCGATTTGCGTGCCTCGGGATTTCGAAATCTGGTATTGATGGCTGCGGGATAGGTAGTGGGGCCTGCACAATTTCAGGAACAGCTTGAGAAGAGTGGGCGAGGAAAGACAGGGCGGTAAGCCACACGTAATGTCTTTCTGGTGTAGTTGCAGTGAACTTCAAGGCCCGGGCTGGAGTTAGGATCAAGATTGAGCGATTGAATAATGCTGGCACTCCTTTTGGTGCAGGATTATCATCCTTCACATCCAAGACGGATTGAATAGTCACTACACGAGTCAGTATTTCGAACTTCATGAGTTATGGTATACAACTTACACTTTCTGCCAGCCTTGCCCATCAACGCTGAACCAGAGGTTGGTTGCTTGCTACTCCACATCACAGCCCTCTCATATGGTGCGAGCCAGACCCATCGTTTATGGCGAACGCCATTGGCATTTTCAGCACCCTCAATTCCATTTGATTCCGCTACACCAAATGACTTGCGACGTCTCACGTATTTGAACATCCATTCACCAACCATTGTCTGTGCAATAGCATCAACAACACTTGTAGCTTGGTTAGATGTTTCGACTGTGCCGGTGGTGGTGGCTGCAGTATTAGCAGTGTATGAAGTATTTGCAGTGGTTGTTGATGGCTGCTGCCTGTGACTTGCTCTGTGTCGACTGCTCCCCGTATCTCTCATGTACCGCGGAGTCGTTACATCATTGTTTGGCATTGGTGGAAGCTGAGGACTCTCAGGTGCTTCGGTTGATGCTGACATGGGTGGTGGTGATCTACTGCCTTGTCGGCGATAGGTTCTACCACTGTGAGGAAGTGCAGCTGCAGAGCGAACTTTTCGGATGCTGTTCGCACGGTAATGCCCTCGGCCGGATCCCCCTCGGCCGTACGTTGGGCTCCTGTTGCCATCGCTTGGAGCGCTAATACTGACTGGGGGTCTTCTTGAGCTTGCTCTTGTAGGAATTGGGAATGGAGGCTCCTTTACTGGCGGTTCTGGAAGACTGGGGCTTCGAGCACGGCCTTGGTGAGCAGCAACACCACTCTGAATCAGGGCGGCTCTCCTGAATGCGTTGGGCTTCGTGTTCGTAACCAGCGTCAGTGGTTTGTCCAGTTGCCGAACTGACTTGGACGAGTTTCTGGGTGGAAGTGCCTGAACCTCAGGGAAGACATAATCGCTATCCACATCATGAATATTCATGTGTCTCATGGCGCTCTTGCCCGCAAATGGCTTAGAAACCTCGGAGAGTTCCATGCCCTCTGGAACCGATGAAGGTCCTGCTTGAGCACGTTTGACTGCTCGTCCTGAAGTAGTGGCTGACATTGGTTTGGGTGCAGAAAGAGCTGTTCTGTAATCGTTATCGCTCATGTCACCATCAGCAAAGTCATCTGCGTCGTCAGAACTAGGATTTTCGAAACCCGCAAATAAGCTGCTAATCCTATGCGGTCTGCGTATGGATCCCCTGTCTTTCGCTAGCGGCCCGTCGTCATTATTTCCTGGATACGCATCCCGCGTCTCGCGACTTTGCATCATCTCCGGCGGGGATGAAGGAACTTCATATTCTAAACTGGTGCGAGTTACTCGGCGAGGATTTCGCGGTGGAAGATTACCCGGAACAGGAGAGAACCTCTTGGATTCCTCAAGAGTTGGCTCTGGGGATGGGGGTTGGGAAGATATATTAGAGGGTTGCAAATGAGGGGGCAAAAGCTTCATTCGTCGTTTGTCAACTCTGATTTCCTCTGTTTGCACGGAGATTGATCTTGTTGGAACGGGTACATGCAGAGCAACTTGACAACCCACATCCTTGAAATGTTGGGGGAGAAGCGGTTCCTTTGGTGTGGCAGGAGCGGAGTTTGGTGGGTGAAGCTGAATAGATGGAATTGCAATTGGTGGAGGTGGTGGGGCTCTTCGGGGCGATGGTGGTGGCACATCTGTTTGCGTAGAAATAGATATCATTTGATGCACACACTCGTTCATTGGAGGAGGAGGCGGCGCCCGGGTAGGGGATATTGGCGTCCTGGGCGGGCTAAGAGGATCTTCCAATGTTTGCGAAGCAGACGAAACCATCGATGAGCTCAGAGGAGTTTCAATTGTCAACGCAGGGGTAGCGTGAACACGCTTTCTTCTTTGATTAGCCTCGATCTCCCATTCTCGAGGTGCCAATTCAGCTTGACGCTCAACCTTCCCATTTGGAATAGGATTGCTGATCACAACAGGCTCAAAGGGCTCGATTGGTTCAATAACAGAAACAACCTCGACAGCTTGGATCTTTGGAGATGGCGGGGGTGAGTATTGAATTCCGGTGTCAACGTACTCAACCTTCTCCTGTGGTGTCTCATCGTCTTCTTGAATGCCACCTTCAAGTCTTTCCAGGACGGATTGCTGGGCCAGAAGTCGACCACGAGCGACACTTCCAGGTCGCATCAAAGATTCAATACTCTGGTTTCGGCGATGGTTTCTAGACATGACGCTGTCACGGCTCCGATTTCTCTTGTGGAAGACTGAGAGCACACTTTCGCGTCCGTCATGATCTGTTTGTTGATCTTCATCGTCATCGAGATCCAGCTCATCTGCTAGGCTGACACCATTCAATTTGGTGCCTCCGTATCCATTGGGTCCGTTTAAGAGAGAAAATCGAATGCTGTTGGTCATACTCATTGTGCGTACACTTGCAGTTTCCGGATCCTTCGAGGCTTCCTCTGCATCGCTGTCGTGGCCATGTCCATTCTGCGCATTTGCCTGGAAGGATGCAACTTCGTCCAGGACGATCTTCAATCGACTTTCTGCGACATGGATCTTGCGCTCCAACTTTCGTTTTTCCTCCTCCCAATTGTCTTTATCTTTTGCCCATAGCTCGTGTACGCGGTCGGAGTCTTCTTCTTGGCTTCGGATCTTCTTCTGCGCTGCTTCCAGTCGACGTTTCGAGTCTGCAGTCGCATCTACGGCTTCGTCGCGTTCTCGAGCGAGATTCGACAGCGCGGAAGAGGTACCGCCCTCTAATAAAGCCAATTGTCGCTTCAACGACCTGTTCTCTTTAGATGTATTGATGAGCTCAGATTCGAATTGCTCTTGTTCGCCTCGCGTCTCATGCAATTCTATTTCTAAGGCTTCAATATGCTTTCCCTTCTCCTCTTGGTCTCTGCGCAGAGCAAGAATTTCAGACACCAGGTTTGCGTGAAGCGTGGGTGTGAAGCGCCGCGGGTCAAGGATTGAGATACTGTAGGGAAAGTCAGATGTGTTTCATGCCGAGAACAAATACCATACCTCTCATCGTTGGTAACATCTTTCGAGTTCCGCCGATTCTTCTCGCCGGAAGGCATTGGTGGCGGAGAAGAAGATGGTCCAGGAGATACAGACTTCTGCCGCGAAGACCGGCGGGAGCCCCGCGAAGGTGTTCTATATGGCGTGTCTGTAGGAGTTGGAAGAGACGCTGCTGCCGCAGCAGCGTACTCATCCTCTGTCTCCCAAGCATTCATCATTGCGATTGCTGAGCGTTGCTCGAGACCCAGCGGCGAGCACAAATATCCTCTGGGCGAGGTTTACTCAAGCGTTCGGCATCAGTGATAGCAATTCGTTGGTGTATCAATAATAGTTTCGTAGGCTTCGGCAATACTGCTGGAAAATATGTCCAGCTCCGGCGATGTTCCCTGGAGATTCGTCCTCGGGCCCGTTTTAGAATAATTTCAATGGGGTGGATCGGCACTGACTCGAATCGGGAGTGTGAACAAGGCAGTCCCCTATGAAACGCTTTGGCATAAATCAGTATTAAGTTACGTGGATCTCATCCTACAATGGACTCTGGACGACGCGGGGTGCAGATAAACACACAAAGACATGCTAAGGAAGAATCGTACCGCTGCAGAAAAAAGAAACTATATGGCAATTGACTCAAAACTCTGGAGAATTCACTCTTTTGCACATGAGCTGCCGATTGGAGAAAGAAAGAAAACAGAAGTGACTGGTAGTTACAGAGGCACGGGTCGCTGCGGATGGCTTACCTTGCAAGACAAGACTCAAAGATCCAAGACAGCCAGCAGGATTCGAGGTCTTTCGTAGGTGTCTGTTCAATGATCGTCCGGTGCTCAGATTTCCTTCTCCAATGCCAAGCGGTGTATAGCAGTTGAATTATGACCGTCCCTCATCAATCATCTCGATTTGTGCCCTGACCCTGTACGAGGAGGAAGGCGTGTTTGAGGAGCTGCGAAGGCGGTATTTGTGGAGAGCAATTGAGACACAACAGAAAAATGAGAGGCCCAGGATCCACGATAACAAGACTCGGAATCTGCAGCGAAGAGGTTTGAAGGATTCGTTTCTCTCGTGAATGACTGTAGCAAGACCAGTTAGCAAAACGCTCTCAGATGACAAGGCTCAGCACCGAGATCTCCTGCGGAATGGGCCTCCATAAATGCATGAATGAACCGGGAGACGCGTATAACTCGTGGAATAGCATTGTGAAGAGCGCCGAGTGCTTACCGGTGGTCGGATTCGCGTTCGCAAAAGCAAAATAAAAATGACGGAGCAGTTCGTCCCCCAGGTTACTCGAGATGTGGGTGGCCGTTCCAGTGTCGAGTACACGCTCGAAGACCTGGTACCAATCGTACAACCGTCGTCGATGCGCAGCAGAAGGGAGGGAGGCGTGGCAGACGAGGAGACAGGCTCACTCAGAAAACTGGAGAGCAGAGACGGCGAGCGAGGCGATCGGAGGGAACTCAGGACGTACAGGAGCACCGCAACACGAAGATCTCGTCGGGGAAATATTCACGAGAGAGCCGTGGAGCGTGGGCGGTGGGTGGCTGTTGCGTGGGTTGGGCTGGGAGGTTGTGCGGTATGTGTGTGGTCTGGTATGCGGTGCAATGCCTTTCGTCCCACGCTCACGTCGTTGGAGCCAGGATGGACCCATGGCCATTCTCGCCGGTAGAGACGCCACGGCCGGATGGGGCCTAACGTCAGCCGGGGCGCCCAGGGTTTAATGAGGACCAGCGAAGTGGCAGTTGTGCAGCGGGCGCAGTGGAACCGGTGCTGGAGCCGGTCGAAAGCTGGAAGCCACTCATTTGCAGGCGAGCGACGGCGGCGGCGACGGCGACGACGAGGACGAGGGGATTCAGGGGCAGGGGCTGCAGTGGCCAGGGCAGGGGATGCCAGCGGAGGGCGCGGGCTGCAGGCTCTCAGGGGTCGGTGCACAAGCGACAGCCGGCGCACACGCCCAGCCTGGAGCCTTCTCCCCCCCCATCGCATCCCCTTTGGCTGCTGCGTGGGGACGCATCCCAGCAGCTCTCATCCGACAGATTAATTCCACCTGCACCTTTCCCAACGCGGCTGTGGCTCGTGCAGGCGGGCTTGACCTCTCTGCGACTGAGGCGGTGGGGATATTGCAGGATTGAGCGAGTCGTCTCATGCACCAGGCGACATGACTGGACGAGAGGCCTGCGTGGACTGGGGCGCCGGCGGACTGTGTGATGACCTGATCAAACCCCGGCCTGGACATCTGGACAACGCCGTCCAGGCTTCGGAAGGAAGCCGACAGCGAGAGAGGGAGAGGGCGAGACGACTCGAGCTAGAGAATCCTCGAGGGCATCAAATCAATCAATCCAGAGTCAAGAGATGCACAGGAGCCAACTGCCTACCCGCCATTCGGGCCTCAGGAATCACGGCCAGTCATCAGGGAGGATGATCACTTACTGCACTCTCACTCAGTCACTACTCCAGTAGGATCGATTGGCTCATCTTCTCCCTCTCGGCCGATACCAACCACTCAACGTGGGACGAAGTCACAAATTGTCATCACCTTCCTACGACAGAGGCGTCTGACAAGGAGTGAGCGTGATTGGAAGCAACCGTATCAACAATCAAAGCCATACAGATCATTTGGCGATTCCTGCAGGCCATGGTGACACAGCGCGAGTGGTGGTGCTGTGTGGCCCTCTGGACGTGACTCTGGAGAGAAGTCCGGAGAGCATGCAGATTGATGATGCAGTAATGGATGCCGTGCAAAGTGCTGTACAGGACAGGACCAAAAATGCAAGGACTGAAAAAATGGAAACGAGCCAAACTCTGTTAAAATGAAGCCGGCCTAGCTGATTCGGGAAAGTTCATGCTCATCGCAGCATCTGCTCGTCTCCATCTGGAATGTTTCTGATCTTGCCCTGGCGAGGAACGGTCCGGGATTGATCCACTGACTTGGGTGGTAGACACAAGTCACGCCGCGCGACAAGCCAACCCGGCCGCGTGGTAACTAGCACGAGCATGAGACGGAGCATGAAATGGAGAAAAGTGTGACATAGCCTATGCACCTCGTGCAGTAGTACTTGCAGACCGTCCATGAGAGGGTTCAATAGCTACTCCAGATCTGCTCGGCAGAGAGATGACGAGCGGCAGATTACGCGATGCTCTCGACTCTGGAAACGCTGGTCGGCGAGAGAGGAGCGCATTATTCGCACGCCGTTGTGTTGGAGGTCGATGGAGGATTCTGTTTTTAATTTTGCATTACGGAGGATTTCCAAGGGAGCGACAGAGCCGAAGCAGGCACTCGGAACATGGTGCCTTTGGCCAGGCTCACTTGGGTTCGTCGACTATTTGTGGCTGACTGAGCGTTTCTCCTCTTCCGCTCATGGCGTGATGTGATGACTTCGAGGACATGCAGGAGAGAAGACGGATGGCCCAAGAGTATGACTTTCTTGGATTTGAACAGGCAGAAAGTGCATCTGCTCATGCCAATTCTCACGACTCTCATAAGCTGCTGTCGCAATGTGACTCAAATTGACTGAATCGACCTGCGTTCACGCATCCGCAGCAATTGAAACGTCCACGACGACGTCGACGTTTGCATATAAGCATGAACTTTCCCTGACTTCTTACGGCGAAGGTGCAGGGAAAACACGATCTGCGATATGCCTGCATGCATGTATGCGCATGCCACTAAGGTGGACTACTCGAAGTCACATCAAATCGTGAAAACACCCTGGAAAGCATTTTAAATTGAGTCTCTCTTGAGTATCCAGGTCCAAGCACCCATGACTTCCTCGTCACTGCAACATCAATGTTGCATGAATCCGCCGCACGGCTCAGGGCCCGATATCAGCCTGTTTCGCGGGCTTCGCAGGGTCCCCGAGTCACTCTTGTCGTCTGGTGTTGCAACCCGCCATTCTGGTCCCCGCTGCCTCACCGGATGGCAGCTCCCCAAAGTACCGTGCGACATACATGGCCATTGTCTTTCATCTCATCTCATCGCAGAACAGAAGCAGGTGCAGCTCGCCGAACCCAGAAGTTCGGGTCCAACGGCAAAGCAAGCATTTCACAGATACCCTCACGATCCCCCTTTCCCGCCAAGCCCCTATCTCTACAGGCACGCAACTCCGAAATTAGCTCTTGCCGGTCTGCTTGCATCCCGTGCGTTTCAAACATTCAGGCCCCGCCATCATGTTTGTATCCTGGCCCTGGTGGGGCTTTAATGAAATTGATTTATGAAATTGTCCGACGAATTACGTGGGAGAACTCAGCCCTCGGATCCAGAGAAACTGTCAGTTTGCTAGGTGCGATCCAAATCTTCCGACGAGCCTCAATCATCATCAACGTCACATTCATCACCATGTGCTTGGGAAAACGGAACAATCTGATCGGCAAGGGAGTGCTTGAGATTCCAGTCGGGAGGACATGCAGGCAATTGAAATATGCAAGATCTGAGTCTGAAGTCTCAGTTCACACCGAACCTCCTTGCAACTTCGGTGAACCCATCTTCATCCACCGATATCCACATGTCAACCCATTTCTTTGCCTCCTTGAATTCTTCCATCTCAGGATTCCAATCTTCTTCTTGTTTCCTCTCGACGTAGATCGTCTTGAAACCACATTTCCTTGCAGCTTTCAAATCTCCGAGATGTGCAGCAACCATGGCACAGTTTTCTGGCGCAAGTCCCATTGCTTTCGCAGCTCCATTGTAAGTGCTTGACCAAGGGTTAGATATGTATGCTGGCAGCGGTGACAGTTTTACCTTGGATGTGGCTTGTATGCCTTGAAGTCTCCAGAAGACTGAAGCTTTTGAAACCCAAGGTTTCCATGCTCGTTTAAGTCCTTCAGCAGCTCTTGGTTGCCATTCGACAAGGTCGACGTGACAAATTTGCTCCCTAGCATGTGAAGCCCTGCAGAAGAGTCTGCCCATGGTTCCAGAAAGTGCCAGATCCGGCTCAAGTCCTCGGTTTCACCCGGGGTGTACATATCCTCAAGTTGCCAATTCTTAAGCAAATCTATGAGACTCAGATGGTGATGAGTGTCAATATCTCTCCACTCTGTCTGTCCGGGTTTGAAACTACGGGTGAACTCCTTGTAAGTATTTCTCCATTCTTGCGCGAATTGAGCCCAGTCTTTATCAGTAAGCTCAGACAGACGTCCCCGCACTTCTGGGATAAATCTGCTGATCTGGACGACGATGAGGTTTTGGCAGCGGCGTTTTGAATGAGAGTGGAGACGACTGTCTTTCTCCAATTCACTAGCGGACGTCAGAGACTGTGAGATCTGCCAAGTTTATATCTGAGCTTAAATGCTTATGAACTCTTACCCACTGTCCCAAACACATCAAATATCAAGGCCTGTGGTGGTGATTTCACGATGTCATAAGTGCCAGCCATCTTGCTAATATATTCTAATAAGTTCGGTGAGGTTTGATTGAAAGATCAATAAATATTTCAGAATCAAGATCATAAATCAGAACGTTCACATGAGTACAGGGTCAAAAATGCATTCCTGTACCCCTCACCCGAGGTTCAAAGAGCCGACATCCACCAACCAGAACCCCTGCAGAAAATCAACTTGGCTTTCAGGAACGGCCCATAGTGCGTCATCGCACCGACACCAGGCCGCCAAGTTCTCACGATTCAAAATTACAGAATACAAGTAGCACTGCACTGCTTCCGCTAACAAAGGGCGGCGCATTGTGCGGATATCATTGAAACTTGCTAGACAGAAAGCAACTGGCGAATCAATCGCGATGGACCATATTAAACATTTCATTGGGGAGCCGTCGCAAATTGAATCGTACGGGCCGTTTAAGTTTCTAAACCCAACAACCAGACGATACGCGATCCAATCTCGATTGGCAAAGAGCGCATCGAGCAAAGGAAAGCCAGGAAGCAAAGAGAATGGTGCGCTAAGCGCTACACAAGGTTCACCAGCAAATTCCGGGGAAGTGGCCGATGGTGTACATTGGCTCTTTCGGACGAGGGACAATCGCAAAGGTAGGTCTTTGCTCGAATAGAGATACTCATTGCTGATAGTGTATTTCAGGTCGACATGCTATCTCTATATCTGCCGAAGCCTCCAAGAATGCGGAATATCTCACTCCGCCTTCGACCAGTACACTGAAGGCTACGTTGAAAGGTGTCGGGCGAATGTTTACATGGTTTCCCGTATGGAATGTGTCCTATCTAGTTGCTACAATTTTCACGCTAGGATCTGTGGTGTGGTGTATTAATGCCTTCTTTGTTTGGCTGCCGCTAGAAGATCCATCGACTGAATTCGAGGGCGAAATTGCGAATGGCGGAGGTATCACAGCTTTTATTGGAGCAACCATCTTTGAGTTTGGATCCGTCTTGTTGATGATCGAAGCGATCAATGAGAACAGAGCTGAATGCTTTGGATGGGCGGTGGAAGAGGTCTTGGAAGAGAAAGGACTTATACGGTTGAAGGCGGATGGTTGTACACACCATCATATGAACAAGAAGAATTTAGTTGGGAAAGGTCATGCGTTGAAAGGTAGGGCGTTCTCTAATTTTCGGAGACAAAGCTCACAAGATGACAGACAAACCCCCGCTCAACGTGGCTATGGCATCCAAAGACCACCCTGATTCTTCATCTGCTCATACATGGACTTGGTGGCCATCCTGGCACGAACTGACGAGTCATTATTTCAAGGAGATCGGATTCCTTGCTTGTTTGTCGCAGATGATAGGGGCGACAGTTTTCGTAAGTAGACACATGTCTTTGGTTAAAACATGCTAGAGTAACATGGCTTTCTGCACATGAATTGAACTCTGCAAGCGCAGTGCATACAATTCAGAAACAGTATTTCTATCTGCTCCTCCTGCGTTTGTTTCTTTTCGCCTGGGCAACAAATGCAACATCGAGGGGTAGATGGCGGTGTACTCGTCAATCTGGTTCATTGTTTCAATTTTCTTTCTGCAAATGTCACTGGCACATACCAACCAACATCTGTGAGCGCCGAGGAAATCCAAGTACTCGAATCTCAGGGGAT
This sequence comes from Articulospora tetracladia, assembly GCA_003415645.1. Classification (NCBI taxonomy): domain Eukaryota; kingdom Fungi; phylum Ascomycota; class Leotiomycetes; order Helotiales; family Discinellaceae; genus Articulospora; species Articulospora tetracladia. Next base: position 1,008,053 of record PYIV01000003.1, on the reverse strand, counting down.
TTACGGTTGGTTCATTTGTCGTCATACTTCTATCTTGTCTTGGAAACCTTCGATGTTCGCTCTCTGTCTCAGATGTGGATCAATGACTTGCAATGAGCTCATCCTTGAGCACAAATCTCATATCGCTCGCCCAATTCAGAATACTGCGTTTCAATCCTATGGTTGACAGCGCACGATGGTGTTTAGAAATTATTTCTCATTTACTATTTTCGGCTGAGGTCATGCGATTAATTATTGGAATTCGTCAAACACTCATTCAAGCCAAAGACCGCTCGGCGACTTTAAAGACTGCGTCATATTTATTTAATGTTTTTAAGATCTCGAACAAAGTCTATCGATACCAATCATAGACAACATTACTAACAAATCAAGTGGATCTCTGGCTTCACAGCACTACCTCCTATCTACGATCGCCTCACCTCCACCGCTGCACAGAATGGAGCCTATTGGCTTCCTCAAGTCATAGGAGGGACTGGGTTCATCATCTCAGGGACCCTTTTCATGATCGAGACGCAGCAGAAATGGTACCGTACGTAATGTTTCTACATTTCCCCAATTTCCTTAGACATGACTTGACATCAACAAACCCAAAATAAATTTAGATTTGCCGCTAACAGACACCACAGTCCCCGCTCCCAAACTCCTAGGCTGGCACATCGGCCTCTGGAATCTGCTCGGAGTACGTTCTCATCTCTCCTATTATCCTCCCTCGTAACAAAACATCCTACTAACCACGCGCAGGGCATCGGCTTCACGCTCTGCGGTGCTCTCGGCTTCGGAGCCCAGAACAGCGGCTGCGTGTACCAGGGCTCGCTCGCGACGTTCTGGGGCTCTTGGTGCTTCCTCATCGGCAGCGTCATCCAGTGGTACGAGTGTCTGGACAGACACCCCGTCCGTGTCGAGGAGGACGGGGGCCGTATCTCTGATACTCAACCGGTGGCTTGATCTGCGTCTGACTGTTGTTTTCCTTATCTTTGTTCTTGTCGCTGTCATGAGGCACTGAGTACTGAATACTGTGAGCGGGTTGCGTAGCGAGTTAATATAGCGTGTGAGCATTTTTGGGGGACATTAAAAGTTAATGAGAGCGAGTACTCGCATACTGGCTGGATGGATCAACAGTACGTTATTGGAGTAAAAGGGTCGTCGTTTGAAGATTCTTGGTTGCGTATATATAGCATGTCTGTAGCATGTATTATAGAGAGTGTATATCTCAATTCCACACATTACCTAATTCCTCCCTCCCATCTGACAATTACCACCTCGCTATTCCATCTCCTAGATCCTTATGTAACTACTCCTGCGTTACTATTCTGTTCCAACCTATCCTTCTCTATCCCAGGATCCTCCTCCGATCACCCATTCTCCTTCTCCCATGCCAATCCCACCATTACACACAGCGATTCCAGATAATTCAGATCGATACCAGTCAAGTTAGAGTAGCTTACCACCTAATCACTGTTGCTTCCTTCTGCGTAGTTTTTAACTGCAGGTTGGTTGTATATTAACTGGGTATGCGTACATGTAGGGAGGTAGGTATAGAGACTTAGATGTAGTTGACAAAGTACAAGTAGATATCACTCGTTTGATCGTACAGCACGGTACTGGATCTTGATTCTTGAATTTTATCTTGTACTTGAATCTATATGTAAATACATATTTGTATCATAAACTTCTTTGGACTTATCTAGATTTTGAAATGGCGTTAATCCTGAGATTGGATTTTGGATTTGGAACTTAGTAGGACTTATTTGGACTTACGTAGACTTATTTGGATTTTGCATCATAGAGTTGGATTCGATCATTGTCAAACCCATACTGCACTTTAAGCCTTCAAACGGCATTCAAGATTGTTCTCTTAAATCGGATTTCTTCTAGCTTTTGCGAACGTAGCTTCGAAATAAATATATACGGCTCTTCTTTTCACTGCTCTTCTATAATCTTTATGGAAATTGCGGTGCTCACTCTCGTTTTTATATTTGTTACTCCTCTTATTAATATATCATCACTCTTGTCCCATTCAAATTCAGAGAGTCACTTTCTCATTCCAACTGTTCTGTCATCCTCATTTCCATCCCTATTTTCACTTATCGCCGGAGAGATCGGCTCTTTATGAAAAGTAGATACAGGCGCATAGAGTGAATGATTCAGTTACATCCAGATGCTAAACATAGCGAGGAAAAGACAGAGTCCCGTGAAAGTGGTAATCTAAACCGCGTGCGTACATTCCTCGAGTTAGACAAGCTAGGCATATCCCATCAATTCAACCACTTGATCATTCAATTCCCGCTTAACCAAAACTCAACACGTGCAAAACCACCTTTGTTCCCTATGCACCTTAATCCCAACCCTGATCTTCCTCTCTATCAGTCACCTTCACTGCTCATGGCTCACGTGGCTCACCCACCACTGAAGAAATGACTCTGGTGAAGCAGGTTCATAGAACACAGACTCACAGACTCACAGACTCACACTCTCACGACTTAATCTCTCATCTTCAGATGAGGTTGTCTCGGCGACGACACTCCAAGTTGTCGGCGAGGAGCGTTCTAGAAGCTACGAGAGATCATTCAACTGAGACTCGAGACTCGAAACTAAGACCAAATTGAAGACATGAGACTACGAGGTCCAACACTCTCAGAGGTCCCCAGGACGTCTTCACCACTACTGCTCTCCTCCATTCTTCCCTCCCCTCTTCCCATATCATCTATCTAGCCCTACTCCCAGGAATCTACCGTGGCAGCTGCCGAGCAGTATGGGAGATCGAGCATGTCTCAGAGGAAAGGCCGAGCCGAGACCCGAGACCCGAGCCTGAGCCTGAGCCTGAGAATGAAAACCGACGAGACCGAGGATGAGGCCGAGGACCTCACCGAGATCGAGATCGAGATCGCGAAGGGTGTTTATTCCTCCTGCTCGGGATTGAAAGCCCAAATTCAAATCCCAAGGTCCGAAGGTCGAGATGTGAAGTCTGAGGTACCTTATTGTGACCTAGTATAATGTAGGCATAATAGCAAACCCACATGCGTTTCGAGCAGACTTCAACCGGCAACTTCCCTTCCCCGCTCTCCAAGGTACACATCACAGATCCCCTCTCTTCCATCGCTACCTGAATTTCCTTAGTCAATGCCAACCTCGCAGACTCACTCACACACCACCCACATTCACCCACATCGACGACACGTGACTACTAATTCCCCCGGAACTCTGGACCTGTCTTCCCTGCCTCCTGCACCCACGACACGCACACAGACACGGGAACCACAGCGTTGGCGTGTTGGCTTGCCTTGCTAGGGAGCAAGCAGGTCGGCAGGTCGGCTCGAGGGCGCACTTTTTGCGCGCACTCGTACGGGACAGGCTTACTGCTCGAGCTCGAGCTCCATCGGTACCCCTCCACAAACCACTCACAGGTAGCTACGGCGCTGGAGCAGGTAGTGTGCGACATGCGGCCACCGCATCGGCGACCTTCCCACCTACCCACCTACCCACCTGCCTGCCTATCAACCTATCAGTCGACCTCTTGCTGCTTTTGCGCGGCTGCAACAACCGCAGGGTAGGAGGGTGCATGGATGTGCTTGTGGGTTTGTCACGATGGATGGATGGAGGTCGTTGTGAATTTTCTTCTTTTTCTCTTCGCTTCTTGCCCGCTTGGCTGCAATCGCTTGCTGCAATCGCTTCCTGCCTGACGGGCCCTGCACTTGCATGCGTGTGTGCGTCGTGCGTTGCGTTGCGTTGCTTTGCGTTGCGCTCTTGCAGGAGGCAGCCAGCTCTCTCTTTGGATACTGCAGCTCGAGCAAGAGGGGACATGGGAGCTAAGCGAGGGGCAGTGGGGTAAAGAATGGGATGGCATGGGGCGGATGGGTGCGAAGGCCGACCGCTGAGTGGGCGATTTCCCTTTTTTTTCCTTTTCTGACTCGCTGGGCGTTTTCTGCAGTGGGGAGAGAAGTGGGAAGTGGAGAGCGAAGATGGGATTCTGGTGAATGGGGGACAGCACAAGCAAGTGAGTGGGGAGTCGAGTGCAAGATGCCGGCCACTGCTGATTACATGAGGTGAGATGAGACGGTTGAGTGTGACTATGACAATAAGCCCATTTAGACTTTCTTTTCTTTGGCTCTGGAACTCCAGCTGCAACCCGTTCAGTTGCTCATCGCAATCACCCGTATGCAAGCCATTGAGTGAGGTGAGATGTGAAGTCGCGCAATACAAGAGCGGAGGGGTGAGAATCTTGGAGAGAAAAAAAAAGGCCTGGCCCCCGCAGCAGCAATTGGCCATTCACAAGCTTCCAATCCCGTTCTTTTACCAGCAGCACTTGCATTGTGTCGAAAGAAAGAGAGAGAATTGCAAACCCCACAGCCAATCCCGTCCATGCGCCGGAGGATTTATCGACATCGAAACACCCCATTCGCTCGTCGCCGATGTATTGGCAGGTGTCGCACGGATGCAATAGAGACCGAATTGCACCGTCGACCGAGGATCGATAAACAGCCTCAATCGACCCTTCTGCAGTTCGGCAGCAAAGCCAACAAGCGAGCAAGCGAGTTGTATCACCCCAGTTGTGTCACTCCAATCACCACCCGCGATGTGAAGAGCGATCTTTACGTCCGTACTGCTTTTCTCCCTCTTGCTCCTCTCATCGACGGTCATAGGCGATGTGATTGGGCATGGCGAGAACGAAAAGCCCCTTTGAATGCACGGTAATTCTTCTTCACCCGGGCATTGCTCAATGGATCATTGGAAAATCCGGGGTGCGGTGCGGTGCGGTTGCGATGATGCAGTGCGTGGGTGAAGGATAAAGTCCGTTTGGGGTGCGATATACATGTGCCCATGCATAATCGACGGATTAAGTAAATAGGAAGGGCTTGAAATTCCCATCGGCATCGTACGATCCTAACTCCTCGGCCTGTCTCGAATCTTGTTTTGTGTTTGCCTTTTCCCCTCATCTCTCTCCGTCCTTCTCCTCCGCTACCTCCCGCGTGCACTTACTTGGTGGTGACATAGTAATCTGAGGACCATGAATGTGATGGATGTACTGACGATGCTGTGCCTCAACCGTGCCTCATCCTCCCGCCGTCCCGAGCCAGGCCGACGACGACTGGGCACGGCTCCAAATACGCCTTCTAGGTGCGTTCCAACACCACCAACGCCTACCAATATACTTCCTCGACATCCTCATTCGCACGGGAAAGGGAGAGATCGCCTTCCGGCCGCAGTAGTTCCAGTTCATGCTAATTGAGCCCGAACTTGAACCCAAATCTCTCTTGAAGTTTCAAACCGCCACCTGGAGCACCTGAAGCCATCTGATATGAAGGCGTCGGGAGTGTGATTCCCGGTCAGGTTGACTTCTTGCGTCTCTTTCTTACCTTACCAAGCAGTGTCATGCCTTAAGGTACTGACGAGGTGCTGGTTTATTCCCCTTATTCCCCTGCTGTATCAAGTCCAGCCCCGACGGGGCAGGTGGACAATGCACAATGAAATCTCTGGAACGGCACAACCAAACCTCGGGGACGAAGGATCGTAGGAAGGAAGGATGGGTGGATGAACAGGCGTCGATGAAGGCTGCAACGAAGGCTGGCCTCGCAATCTCGTCTTTGCCAGCCCACGAACTATTGAGAAGGTCCCGACTTCTTCCATTCATCCATCCATACCGCCATGGGCAGGAAATCCTCCATCGGGTACGAGATACGGTGTACCTCTGTCGTGCAAGTTTGGTAAGAAATAGCAACGCTCTTGACGTATCTAGCCCAGGAGCCCTAATCTAGATATGCAAGCCGAAGGTGCGGAAATGCCGCTGCATGGGGAGTCGTAACCCATCGCATCGACGTACTGTAGGTCGTATACCATGAGCCTGTGTCCAGTACCTACCTTCCTCTGGATGGGATGAAAGGAAGATCGGGATCCGGCCTCCTCGTCTGTGCATTGATTGATTGACTGATCGACCAACTGCATTCCTGTTATTACGCTACTCTCCCAACACGTGCGCACCCAGTATACGGGTAGGTAGGTCTAGGTATGGTAGGATTACCTTCCATATTCCATATTCCATAGTGATGGGTTGGCATATTCCCGAGCTCATCAACCTCAAATGCCAATGCTTCTCACACCGTGCCGTATCCTGCTTCCCCCGTCCTCCCACGCTCGCATCCCGGATGTCATCGTACGTATCGAGTATCCGAAGCCGCGGCGATCGGCCTGTGCTGAAGAAGTAGTCTTGACCCCTTGCGCCAGCACCAGCACCAACACCAGCACCAGCAAGCCAGCTAGCTACCACTCTCGCTCAAACCTGGAAGGGTGAACCTGACAACAGCGTATTTGGCATGGCTTTACCGTGAAGATTTGTTTCCCGGTCCAGAGATAAGATAGATAGATGCCTAAGATAAAGTACCTTGGTACCTATCCTATCTTCCCGCGATAACACCCGTCAACGCCAATATTTAACCTCCACCTTTGCCGTGTCCGCTCCATCCCCTCGTGGAACTCGTACATTCTCACCTCTCACCTCTCACCGAGCCAGGGACGCCCGCTGCGTGCGATCTCGTTGCCGTCTGTACGTCTGGTTGCTCGGGGACACCGTCTCTGATATAGGCAGGTCGAGTGCCAGTTTGACGGTTTCATGTATCCTTCATGCACCAACACTCCTAGTACACACATACAGAGACCTAGTACATACTGTACAGTTGTCTATGTACCTACGGAAAGTACTTCCGTACCCCGGTCCCGGTCTCCCACCACAACTTCGCCTGCATGATCGAGAGATACGAGCAGCCAGGAACGAAGATTGGTACCGTGCTTGTTTGTTTGCGTGCTTGCCACTTGGGTACAGATCAGGCACGGCGGTGTCGGTGTCTGACCTCATCTGGCAGGATGAGTATGGGTATGGGCATGGGCATGGGCGAGCGGCCCAGCAAGGGAGGTACCAAGTGGACAATTAGGTTTGCACCATGGAATGCACACGTGCTGTGCGTAGAGACAGGAACAGTCAACACTCATCCCAAATCCAAGAGGATCAGCAATGATTCTCACCCACCTCTCTGTCACTCCTTTGAAAAATACCCACACGTGCGCAGGTGCTTGCGTATATGCCACCTATTAACCAATGCCGGGGCGACTCAAACCCAAGTACCGCAGAACGTGCCTGACTATTCACCTCGTGCTCATGCTCGTGCTCATCTTCACCCTCAACCCCCACTGAGATCCTCCATCCCAATGCGTCCTCCTTCTCATCGTGCTCATCATTAGTATCAGCATCAGCATCAGCATCACGTTCCTCCCTGACACCGACCCTGCCTCAATGCGTCACCCGCCCCAAACACGAGCCAACACCGCCACAAACCCGTTAGAACTAACCCGTTGACCCTCGTGCCCGTTAGCCATCAGGATCAGGGGGATCGATTAGGAGCCCAGATCTGAGAGAGAGAGAGAGAAGAAAAATAAAAACACATCGAGACACGTCAAAATCAGGAAGGTGGAGGATTCATTCCATCTCAAGACAGGACAAGACGAGACAGAACAGAGATCAAGGCAGACGCGTCCTGCTCGAGTCCCCGTCCAAGTTGCGTCCCACGACCCTCACACATCACCCCACCACATCGTGACATGGCATGGCATGGCATGGCACGGAACGGTACCACAATCGCCATCCGCGACCCAGCGCGCGCCTACAGTAGGTACAGTACAATCCATCCCCAGTCCGCACCCCAAATCTCACCGTGCCCCGCCTCCTCTCCCTCCCCATCTCCTTTCTAACCAAAGGCGAAACGAAACAAAGCAGTACCCAAAGAAAAAAAGAAAGAAAAAACAGGCCAGAGAAAGAGAGAGAGAGAGAGAGAGAGACGGGGAGGGAGGGAGCGAGGGGGAAAAAAAAGAATCATGATGAAAACGAGAAAAGAAAAGAAAATAAGAATGAAAAAAAAACTTAATCTTCTTACCTGCCTGCCTGCCGCTGCAGAAAGAAGCTGCAGAGACAGCCCTGCAACATATCTTCCCTCCTGTACGTGCCTGACTTGCCTTGCCTTGCCTTGCTACCTGGCGAGGTACCTACGGTGCTGGACTGTTGCTGTTGCTTTCGTAGTGCCAGCGGGAGTTTAGAGTGGAGTTGGAGTGGGAGTGGGAGTGGGAGGAGTGGGATGACATGTGGGGGGATAAGACGGTCGCTGGGGAACTAGAGAAAAATTCAAAATCTCAAGGTAGAATCATGGCAAGTGAAGATAGCGATGATTTTTCGTGTGTGGGTATGCGGGTGAGTGCATTTTGGACGTGCAAGGCTTTTCGTATGGTGTGAGTGAGGTGTGTTGGCTTCAACTGAATCCTCACAACTGACAGACAAAACGTACGAAGAGAAAGCACAATCGCAGAAGAGAATGATTTGATTCGAACAAGCGTCTCCATTCAAAATATTGCTCCCCCGCACGCGCACACGCACAGAACAGGTCTGCTCAAAACTATCCATCAACATCCCTCCTCTTATATCGTTCTATTCGTCCAATGCTTAACCCTATCCAACCCAAATCCCCCTGTCCAAATCCTGCCCATTCAATAATCCATTCCCTCGCTCCCAAAAAAATATGGACTTTGAGAAGTGTAGATTTGCGACGAATCAAAACATTCAAAACATGAAAGCTTGCCTGCCTGCTTGCTAGAAAGATGTCAAAAGATTCCGAGAAAAGATATATATGCGCCAGAGAACACCGGTGTACCGCAAGCTTGTAGATGTGGTGGAAATCTTTCTTTCGTTCCAAAGTAGGAAGAGGTTCCATGACGATGATGATAGATAGATGAATACGCCATGTGCCCTCTGTTTTGGTACTCCATTCGCCGAGTCAGGTTTGGAAAAGTTGAACAACGCCGAAGAGGAAGGAATGAAGGTTTGTGAAGAGTTGCAAGGTGGGGCCATCTGAAAGTGAGCAGCGGCTGTATTCTCCCGATGTTGTATGATCGTGCTGGATCATGGACCAAGATCTTCGGACAAGGACTATTCGCCCATAGAGATAAACGCCTCATAATATGGTGCACTTCCCCTTCTTCTTGGGGCGGTATATCCGACTCTCATCTCGCACGAGTCCCGCCTCTCCGGTATTCATTCGGGCCCCTTTCCCCGGGCCTTGTGCGGTTCGAGCGCTGTGTGCCATTCTCTGACGGCGCAAGAGCCGTACCACATCGTAAAATGCCTTCTCAACATTGATACAGTTCTTCGCTGATGCCTCCACAAATTCGCATCCTAATTCTCTTGCTAATGCGTGCCCTTCTTGAGTCGAGACCTCCCGCTCCGTAACCCTATCACTCTTGTTTCCAACGAGCATTATGGGTACCGGTGCTGCAGGGGCTGCAGAAGATAATGGCGAGCCTGGGTAAGATGGAGATGATGACGAGGATTCTTTGACGCGCTGGATCTGGTTGTGGAATCGTTGAATGCGTGTGAAGGAGGACCTCGAGGAAATGCTGTACACCAGCACGAATCCTTCGCCATCCCGAATCCATTGATCTCTCAGGGCGGTATATTCCTCCTGCCCAGCGGTATCGAGGACCTCCAGCATGCACGACTGTCCATCTATCACGACCTGTTTCCTGTAGGAGTCCTCAATGGTGGGATCGTACTGTTGAGAAAAAAAGTAAGCATGGGCTTTCTAGGCAGGACAAGTAGCATGTGTTGTAGCACAGGATAATGCAGCTGGGAGGAATTCCTTACAGTCTCAACAAAGTGTTGTAGAGTCAGTTGTATAGTTAGAGCTGTCTTCCCCACGCCCCCGTCTCCCAGCACCACCAGCTTGTACAAGACCATCTTGCCCGCCATGATGAAGTATGATGCGAGGAGGAGGTATGAGGGGTCGAGCAGAGGTTGACAGCTGATGGAAGGATCGAAGGAGCCGGCTCGGAAGAAAATAAATCGTCGGGGTGATAATCAGCACTATTTGGTGGAGTAGCTCGATCTGCGGTGGAGAGTTCGTTCTGGGCTTCGCAAGTTTTGAAGCTCGGACTTCCGTCTTGGAGACGATACGATAGGAATGGGCGATAGCACAGGAGTAGTGGAGTGGTGGCCGCCTGGTACACGCGCTGCTCGCTCGGCGGGAGTGCTTGGGGGATGGGTGTTGTCGGCCTGGTTGACAATGATAGTGATCTCTGCGCAGGAGAGATGCTCAGACTTTTGGTGTGCAGGCGATGATCCTACTAGCGGTTTTTGTCGGAGGAGGTGGTGCAGGTGCAGGTGGAGGTTCTGGTGGGTGTGGTGCTGGTGCTGGTGCTGGTGTTGAAGCAATTGGGTCCCGTCCAGGGTCGTAGGACACCCAGGGGTCTAGACGCCCAAAGCGGAGCGGCAGTTTCCTGGCACGAGCTGGCTATTTGCACTTGGTGTCTAACACAATGCAAAAGGACGACGAAAACAACGACGAGCACGAGGAGCAGGGCGAGGAGAGTGATGTGAGATCTGCGTTGCTCAAGTGCTGCTGGCTCTGCGAGGTAGTGAGTGAGGTGAGGTGTTGGTTACATAACGCCTCAATGCAGATGCACGAGGTGGACCGGTAAAAGCAGCAATGGACGGCCCTGCATGAGAGAACTTCGCTCGCAATCGATGGAGGATTTTGGACCGACGACACTTGTTGATCCCGACTCTAGTGAGGTCCATTAAGAGATAGCTGGTGCTCGTGGGGAAGTGCGCACAGGAAGAATAAGAAGCCAGCATGTGAGTAGGGAGGACTGGCGGGCAGAACAGGGCTACATCTTAAGGAAAACAATGGGAGGACATGCGGATGCGACGGATGGCCGAAGCTGAGAAAAGATGTGGGAGTATTTCACATGAAGCTGCCCGAGGGTGCAATTAATGTTGGGCTCATTTTATTCGAGCAATCTGAATGGGCAGTCACAGGAATTACTCTCAGAAATTCAGCCATTTCCTCCAATAATGGCTCAACCGCGGATAATGTCCCAGGAAGTATTTCAATCGTTCCGATGAGCACGAGCAAGCACAAGCAAGCAGACCTCAGGGGTTTTATCCTCCATCTCAGGCAACAGCCTCGGAGCAGTGGGTTGTTGGTGTGAGTTGGTTTCACTGACTCAAATGGACAATGCCTCGCGGAAAGAAGGAAGTTGGTGTATTCTCATCATTGGTCCTCACGGGCGATTCATTTGGGCGATTAGCAATAAGAAGAAGAACCTTGACAATGAGATGAGCCTTGAGAAACCATGTGCTGGAACCCGCAGCTCAACAGATCCTATAGATTGATCATCAACATATATGCAGCATTAAAGTGGAAGGATCATTGTTGGTGTACTTGCATTCATTGAGCCGAAGCAAGCATTTGATGGGAGGCCTGGATGTTCTGCCACGGTGAAATGATAGCTGGTTATGTCTTCCCAACGATTCCACAGATACATGTAGGGCAAGAGAAGATCAAGTTTTGCATCATAAAACAGTGTATGATTCTCTATGTGAAATTGACTACATGATCAATAGACCTCCTTCCGTATCAATGTCGTCAGACATCCCCAGAGATGTTGCCAAATTTCCCATTTACGCCATCCTAACCGCTCGAATAAGTATCATGAATATAAACAAAAGGATCTTAAAATGATGGTACTAGGGAGGCATGGTCAAGCCGATGGCCCGCAAAAGATCGTCACCCTGTGAGACCTAATCACTCCCGAACCTCGTGTTCGTCTCCAAAAGGTGTTGCGTTCTTCCTCGACTTTCCGCCAACAGTCTTCTTGGTCGCTTCTTCAATCACAGCGCCCAAGGTGCTGCTACTTTGACGATCACCAAATGGACCTTGATCCAAACTTGGAGTGTCATCAATGATAGTAATAGCATGCGAGTCTCTGGGAAGCAAATGTTGGCTTACAGCCGAGTCCTCCTCAACTATCGAGTTGTTGGCAGACTTCTTCTGAGCACTTATTACTCGGACAACCTGGGGGCGAGCTTGAGTAGCCGCGTTTGCACTACTGAGGAACGTAGAGCCGACGCTAAAGGCAGGGCTTGGAGGCCCTGAGGCATATCTGCTATAATCGACGCTGGGTACAGGAGGGGTCAATTCTCCCCCAGAGCTGGCACCATTTGACTTCACACTAACCACGGCAGCCTTGCCTCTGATAACAGTTTGCGCTGGGATTGGAGAAACAATGGCATTCTTGCCATAGATTGTTGACGCAACACTAGTCCTCGCATATGAGGTTCGATCGCTTATGCCAGAATAGGTTGAGTCGCGCAGGTCTCCTGGCATAAAGAAGTGTTCTTGTTCGTATCGTGGGGTGCTTGCGTTCGACAATGCAATTGGAATCGGTGGAACCGGTGGAACAAGGAACCCAGGTGTTGACGGGGCGGAGCGATTTGTTACACCAGGAATATACGCGATTTGAATAATGTTGGAAGCACGGGTTAACACTGTTGACGCAATCGAAGCAACGGTATGTGTCGAGGCTCTGGCATCCCTTCTCGCTGTGAAATCCTTCTCTGCGGCAGCTGTCTCTTCCGGAAATTGACCCCAATTCTCCTCTTGGTACGCCTGGCGCTTGGTTTTGATACAGAATCTCCATACGAGATAGGTGACCACAGCAATAACCACGACACCTCCAACCACGCCTCCAGCAATTGCGCCAACGTTGGGCCCTGAACTTGCGGACTTGGTAGATGAACTGACTGTGGAAGGTGCGGCAGATGATGCCACACAGACGGTCTTTTGACATTCATCGCAAGTTGGTGGGACGAGCGAGCAGATCTGATTAGCAGGACATGTCGGGCACGCAGGAGTCTGATCAGAGCATCCAGTTACACATCGTCGGAAGAGTGATTCGAATGAGACTGCATATGGATCAGTGAGGGAATCGCTTGCACGCTATTATTGTTACTGACCTGCACCGTAGAGTGCCATGCTGAACGATCCCGTCCGACGGTCCGGTAGGAATCAATAAAAGGGCCGCTTCGGATGTATTGATGAGCTTGACCTTTACGAAGTCTTAGAGTGGGATGATTGAGAGTGATGAACAGCGTTCTTGCGATGGAAAGGATGTCGGGAGGTGTGAGACGCAGGGCCAGGCTGAGACTTCCAGACGAATGGCAAGAAGGTATGTGGGGTATGATCGTATCGACGGCACGAAGACTTTCGAGATCAATTTTCCGAGAGTTTCGAAGCCAGCGGTGGATTTTGTGTTGCTGGTCGCGAAGGCACGATAGGGTTAAGGTTGCAGGGAAACGGAGGTCGAGGGAGCGGTCGTGATGTTGGTGGAACGGATAATAACGAGTGTAGGAGAGAACGAGCTCTGGTGGGTGAGGAAGGATGCGCACTCCGACTACATTGGCATTGGATGCGAGGGACGACGATTGACGATCGACACGATGCCGACGGTATCCCGAGTTGTGGTTGACGGAGTCGTTGTTGATGGATCGAGGTCGAGATGGGGATGGAGAGGGATGGGATGGTCCGTTGGGGAGAAGATCCTCTTAGATGGCAGGATGGCAAGTCGAGACGCTGACCAAGTCCCCTCCAAGTCCAATGAAGAGCGGTGCCGTGAGCGCTAGTGCTCTTCCGGCTAGTGCGCAGATTGCTGGAGTTTGGGCCAGGCACAGCAAATCTTAGGGGCTCCAGCAAGGCACGCAGCGCACGCCCGTCGAACAAATCAGATGCGACATCGATCCATGCAATTTGATGCCAATTTCATTTTCCTCAGCTGGAAGTGCGGAGAGAGGAGAGACCATGGAAACATCTGCACATGCAATTCAACTGCCGACATGCTCATCCTCTCCCAATTTTACCTCTGCCACGCATCGTGCAACTCGTCGTCTGCATTCTTTGTTCGGATGAACCATGAAGTCATTCACTGTATTCAGACCCTCCGTTGTGTGGAGAATATGGCTTGGCTAGCCTGTCACGCAAAGTCTCATCAACGGTCCTGAAATAGTTACACAACCTTCCCACCAGACTCACTGCTAGACTTCTTGAACGACATATTAATGGTGATAACGACTGGAGATCCCGCCTCGTTCTGATCACGATCGGAGGTGTCAGCCCGAAAAGAACAGTCTTGTCCCCATCATTCATGGTTCTCACATTCACATGTTGGCAGAACCGGTTTGTGTCAAGTTTCGAGATGCTGCATCATCGACGGTACAGGCTTGAGAAATCCTGCCAAAACACCCCTTTCCTGCCTTGGAAAGCTGGAAAGTAGCGTCTACAATACCAATCGAGATGGAAAGGTTATCCAAAAACCCGAACCGTGGCCTCCACTCCAGACTTGTAGCCTGTCGACCTTGTGCTTCTTTGTCCCACTGACCTTGTCTCGTCTTTGGGGTTTGCTTCCGAACCCTAGCTCGCACAATTCGACACTCATCTACTTCCATCAGCTGCCTTACCTTAAGTTTCAGGCTCTTTGGTGGTCATAAGTTATTCGACGCCCCGGGATTCCTCAGTGACATTTTTTTTTTGTTTTTTGGTTGCATAAGCCTGATGCAGCTATATGTTGATCTTGCATACCCTCCAAACATTGTGGCGATATTCGTATACTCAACAAGCCAGAATGATCAACATTTCTAGCCAACAAAATCTCGTCTATGAATTCAGGGCGAGTGTGTATGCAACAACGGTTCTGTCATCGTACAGCATGGGCAGGCTTGAATTATACATACATGCCTGCCGGAGCACTCGTCATTCAACTACCGGAGGCCTACCTTCAAAACATGTGAGAAGATCCCCAACTATCAGCGATCTTTCCCCAGTTGTAATCGGAAGTGTACTGCAGTCGATAGTCTCGTCTCTTATGGAATGTCTTCGCCAACATCCTTTGCATGGAGAATGTATGCGTTCTTTGACGAGCTAGGCTTGAATTTGGAGTCCAGCCTTGTTATTCTCTTGTCCTGAATCATAGGAAGCTCGTGAGACAATGCGTAGCGGGCCCAGTCCAGCCGCACACTAAGATAGGAATGCCATAGATATATGGCTGCGATCACTTTGTGTGAAGGTGAATTCCGGCTTAATGTCGCTTTTGTTACAGCCACTGATCTTGGAAGTCAAGCTAAATCAATAAGCTCAACAACCGTGATTTCAAAGACCCATGCTGATTAATGAACACAATCGCATTACAACAGATCTATGCCAATTGTTGATAACGAGGCTTCGTGTTTGCTGAATGCTGAGCCTGTGTCTTGAAATTTTCGCATCATGGTGGCACTGCCACATGGTTCCCGCCTTGCGACTGGGCCCCAAACACGCGATCGACGGAGCGGATTTATTTTTAGAACCCCTGCCCCCTATTCTCAGACGCAGCCGCTGAGAGGCGGAGAACTGTGGCTTGACGTGCATTTCTCTCTCGTGCTGAAGAAAGTCCCAAAGCCTTTCGGTCTTGAGGACAAGTGAAAGGGGGAAGACCTTGAGCCAGGAAAGACTGGCTAGTTGTTCGTGTCCGCTTGACGTGCTCCATACTTGGAAATGGCATTTGCTGAAGCTGTTTCACATACATAATCCCTGAAACGGAGCTTAATACTTCGGACCTGTCAACGTCGCTGCACAGGAGGGAACGAAAGAGGAGAAATCCGAGGACTAACATACGAAGAGCCTCGATTTGTCTCGAGGCGCAGGCGCAGGGCAGTTCTTTGTCAACGACGTAAGCGAAAGGGAGGCACGCGCTAAACTGCTTTCGAAGCGCGTGCAGATCGTCCAAACCCCGTCCCTCAAAACCAGAACCTGAAGATCTTACTACATCCCTCTTTTGCTTCTTAAAACCTTCCATTGCCCCTAAGAATCATTATTCAATCTACGCGTTCTGGCAGGACATCACACCTATCGACGCGGCTCTTAATTCGTCGACAGTTCAGCTGCCACCACCTTCTTCCCGCGCCTTGCCTACTCGCAGGCCATTCGTCACCTCAGCCCTAGAATTGAACTTCCTTCTCAACGAAACCTACAGAATCCATTGTAGGATATACCCATCATGTCGTATCCAGGTGGTAGCGGAGGATATAAGGAGCATCAGCTCCAAGATCTTCCTCCTGGAAACAGTGTAAGTTACGAAATTCCGGCCGTCATCAACGCAGGGCTGAATTTGACTTCTCCAGTATCATATGCCTCCAGCAGACGACGAAGAAGGAGCTGCCCCTCTGCTACGAGAAAACCCAGGTGCAGGTCCCTTCGCAAGCCCATACGATGCGCATGCTGCTGGAGGACTTCGAACCGAAACTCCACCTGTGAGACCCGTATCAGCATACAGTCTCACTGAATCTTATGCCGTCCCTGGCGGTGCAGCACCATACAGTAGTGAATATGGCGGAAGCAACACAACATATGGTCATCAACTCGAAGACAACCCATATCAGCGGTCTGAATCCCCTTACTCCCGAGCTGAGAGTAGCTCTACCGAGGCTTGGAGGCAACGACAAGTTCCAGGCGGAGCTGGTGGTCTCAAGCGATATGCCACAAGAAAAGTTAAGCTTGTGCAGGGTACCGTTTTGAGTGTCGATTATCCAGTTCCCTCGGCCATTAAGAATGCAGTTCAGGCCAAGTACAGACAGGATGTGGAGAGCGGTGGCAACGAGGAGTTCTCAACAATGAGATACACAGCGGCGACCTGTGATCCCGATGAATTCACCCTCAAGAATGGCTACAATCTCCGACCTGCGATGTACAACCGACACACCGAGCTGCTCATCGCCATTACATATTATAATGAGGACAAGCAGTTGACGGCTCGCACACTTCACGGTGTCATGCAAAATATCCGAGATATTGTAAATCTCAAGAAGTCTGACTTCTGGAACGTTGGTGGACCAGCGTGGCAGAAGATTGTCGTATGCCTTGTTTTTGATGGTATCGATCCCTGCGACAAGGAAACTTTGGATGTGCTGGCAACCATTGGTGTATATCAAGACGGCGTCATGAAGAAGGACGTTGATGGCAAAGAGACTGTTGCTCACATCTTCGAATACACCACTCAATTGTCTGTCACTGCTAGTCAACAGTTGATCAGACCTACCGAGAACGACGCAACTACTCTGCCACCCGTTCAAATGATGTTCTGCTTGAAACAAAAGAACAGCAAGAAGATCAACTCCCACAGATGGCTCTTCAATGCCTTTGGCCGCCTTTTGAACCCCGAGGTCTGTATCTTGTTGGATGCAGGTACTAAACCTGGCCCAAAGTCTTTACTGTCTCTTTGGGAAGGTTTCTACAACGACAAAGATTTAGGAGGAGCTTGTGGTGAAATCCATGCTATGTTAGGAAAAGGTGGCCGCAAACTGCTGAATCCATTGGTCGCCGCGCAGAATTTCGAATACAAGATCAGTAATATTCTGGACAAGCCTTTGGAATCTTCGTTCGGCTATGTCAGTGTTTTACCGGGAGCTTTCTCTGCATACCGATTCCGAGCTATTATGGGTAGACCTCTGGAGCAGTACTTTCACGGTGATCACACTCTTTCGAAAAAATACGGAAAGAAGGGTATCGAGGGAATGAACATCTTCAAGAAGAATATGTTTTTGGCAGAGGACAGAATTCTTTGTTTCGAATTGGTGGCCAAGGCTGGATCAAAATGGCATTTGACCTACATCAAAGCTGCCAAAGGTGAAACTGATGTTCCCGAGGGAGCAGCTGAATTCATTGGCCAGCGTAGAAGATGGTTGAACGGTTCGTTCGCAGCCAGCATGTATTCCATCATGCATTTCGGCAGAATGTAAGTTGTAAGGCATCATGTTTGTGCAATCAAGCTAACTCGTCACCAGGTACAAGAGTGGACACAATATTGTCCGCATGTTCTTCCTCCACATCCAACTTATCTACAACATGTTCACTGTCTTCTTATCCTGGTTCATGTTGGCATCCTTCTGGCTTACTACGACAGTTATTATGGATCTTGTTGGTGATCCAGTTGCCGCTTCTGATACCACCTCTGAGCACCACGGTTGGCCATTTGGAGACACTGCCACACCAATTATCAACACCATCCTCAAATACTTGTACCTTGCATTCTTGCTGGTGCAATTCATTCTTGCGCTTGGTAATCGTCCCAAAGGCTCCAAGGTCACCTACATTATATCGTTCTGTGTCTTTGGTGCTATCAATGCATACCTGATTGTTTTGTCCTTGTACCTAGCTATCCGCGGTATTGCGGGAGCAACTTTCAAAACCGATAGTGTCGACGATTTCTTCAAGAGCTTTTTCGGTACCAGCGGTGATTCCGGCGGTATCATTATCGTCGCCTTGTTGGCAACATATGGACTTTACTATGTTGCGTCATTCATGTACCTTGACCCATGGCATATGTTCACTTCGTTCGGACAATACCTCCTGCTCATGTCATCTTACATCAACATTCTCATGGTTTACTCATTCAGCAACTGGCATGATGTTTCGTGGGGTACCAAGGGTTCTGACAAAGCAGACGCCCTTCCCTCTGCTACTACCAAAAAGGAAGATGGCAAGGGAGCTGTCATTGAGGAAATCGACAAACCTCAGGAGGATATTGACAGTCAGTTCGAAACAACTGTGAAGAGAGCTCTGAAGCCCTTTGTGCCAGAAGTTGAGATCGAGGAGAAAACTCTGGAAGATTCCTACAAGTCCTTCAGAACCAAGTTATTGATTTGCTGGATTTTCTCAAACGCTACATTGGCTGTTGCTATTACAAGTGACAGTGTGGACAGTTTCGGTTTCGGGGTAAGTCATATTCGCTGCTATGGAAGACGTATATACTAATACCTGTTCTAGAACAAGGCTTCCGTCCGTACAGCAAAATTCTTTACCATTCTGCTCTATGCAACCGCTGTCCTCTCTTGCATTCGTTTCATCGGCTGCATGTGGTTCTTGGGTCGCTCGGGTATTATGTGCTGCTTCATTCGACGTTAGTTTGATACCAAGGAGATTGTTCTCCAAAAGTTTGTAGTTGTGACACTTCAGGCCTCTGGGAAATTCAGGCACATCGCGTCGGGCTGATGGAGGTGGTTGATAAGGACCTCCTGTAAAAATACTTGCGGCACTTCAATGATGGCTCTTTGCATTTGCACATATTGGCGTTTCTAGATGTTTTTGAGAGATGGCCTCTTGTAGGTTTTAGTTGGCGTAGAAATTGAATACCCTTCATACCCTGAGCAAAATCTTGAAGTTCACCAGGGTTTTCTGCACCTCCTGATTTGTTTGATTCACTGATGGCACGCAAGTGACATGCAAAGCCCAGAAGTAGTCTAGATTTCTTTGCGTGAATGTAATTATGAGTGTATGAGAAGTATATAAAGCACTTCTGTCCGTCCTTCTCGATGATGCATCTTTTCATACTTGCTAAATGCTCCGTACGTCTCGCCACCTCTCCCCTTCATTATTTCCAACCATCCTCAAATTAACAACAAGAATCATACACAGTGCAATGACCGTTAGCGGGGGTATAACTTGCGCCTTCGCATGAGGATGAGAAAATGCAGCCATTGAAGCAGTCATCCTCGCTCGACGCGACCCGACAGATTCCGACGGGTGTGCATGTTCGTCCATTTGAGCAGCTGTCCTGAAAGAAAGCCGGCTCCGGGGAGCAGGTTAATGGGGCACATTGGGCTGTTGTGGTTGCGGTCACAGTGTTGGTGAGTGTCACCTATAAACGTGTGTTAGCTTGTGTGTGGGATTACGTGGGATTTGGGGTACGGTGTGGATTGAAGCGGGAGGGGTGCTAGTGAATGGCTTGGTATGCGGGGGACTAACCTGTTGCGTCGAAGTGACTGGAATTATCTGTGTGTCCGTCACAGTGGCTGTAGTGTAGACAAATTGAGTGGTGACTTCAGAACTCCATGTCAGCTACGTTCTCTCTGGTTTACTAATGAGACTCGGCAAGGGGCAAATGTGGTATGCCTCTCGGAGCTCCACTCAGAAGGGGGTCGCTAGTTGAGTAATGTACTTACTTGTGGTGGCTAAGGCCTGGGCAGTCAGTGTGGTCGTGGTAGACGAAGTCGATGTGGAAGTCTTTGAAGTGATCGTGGTTGAGGTGGAAGTGACTGTTGGGAATACAGTCGTGTACTAGGAGAAGCTTGAGTTAGTATGCTAATTTCTAAAACCCAAGGAAGGGGAAGGGGAAGCTAAGATCCGGAACTTGAACTCCTACAAGTCCAAGGATGTCTGGATCAGAATAAGAATGATGATGGACATAACTTACGATCGTGCTTGTTGCCGCTGTAGTTGTTATCGTTCTCAAGGCGACGCCGATACACGAGCTTTATCACAGATTAGCTTACAGTACATGAGCGGCACTTAGAGTGCATATCAAGAGTTTACTCCTTGATTGGGAAAAATGCTTACCACGCGGATGAGTAGCGAGATGATCCAGAGCAGGCAGATGCATAGGCAGGAATGCGTGTTGGAAAAACGACGGAAGTGGTGGGACCACGAGCTTGGCGTTTGTTGATAATGATGACATTAGCTCCAGGGCGGACATACTTGACGACTTTGTCATCCCGTTCCTGGGGAGCAAACCGTTTATTGTTTGAGCATGGCACGGTCTGAGTGACAGTCACTGTCTCTTGGTTGGTAGCCGTTGCTGTAGATAATGGGTTGTTCGTTATGGTGACGGTTTGAGTATTTACTGGGTCCACCGTTGTCACTGTAGTTACAATTGTCTGTGTGGATGTGCTCGTAACTGTTTGGGAAAATGTGGCAGGCTGGACAGCTGCCGCAGAGCCTGTGCTTGTGACTGTCACGACTGGAGCAGTACGAGTGGAGCTGAT
The DNA here is from genome assembly GCA_003415645.1 of Articulospora tetracladia. NCBI lineage: Eukaryota > Fungi > Ascomycota > Leotiomycetes > Helotiales > Discinellaceae > Articulospora > Articulospora tetracladia. The sequence continues at coordinate 987,394 of PYIV01000003.1, read as the reverse complement.
AGTCGAAGTAACAGGGCTAGAGAATATTTAGCTCGTGGGTTTGCAAAACAATTTTGAGGGCGAACGAACGTAGGATAAACCACAGCTGTCTTTGCAAAGAACGAAAGGCAATCTGCTAAAGCCAAAGAAGGAATTGGAAAGATGGAGCTGGCTCTGACCTGAGGAGGAGTTAGTTTTGAGGAGAGAGAATGATGTTGGGAGAGTTACAGCTCGGAGACAGTTGTCAGCATTGCAGACACCTTGTGCAGCAGCTCCGGCAGACAGAGCCGCAATAATGAGAGTGTTGAAAGCATGCATTTTAGTCTAGCGCAAAAGATGACAGAAGAAAGATAGCAAGCGGTGTCTCTCAAGAGAAAAAACACCTGAAGGCATGGGCATTATTTAAACCAGTCGAACATCGCCCCTGGAATCGTCTTGAGCTAGGAAGATCGAGCCGCCAAATTTAAAGTGAATAAGGACGAGCGCAGTCCGTTCTGCGAAAATTATGACTTGCCAAGGTTGAGTTTAGTACAGTAAACACAGACGATTATGGGTCGAGTCGAGGCTACAGGAGGTGGCCAACAATGTAATGCTACCAGATTAAGGGTTCTAGAAACGCCTCACACTAGCAGACCCAAAATATGCACTTCAGCTGTGACGCGGGAGACCAGCTTTTCCATTCTTGGAGGTCGATGTCGCTTTGTTCTAGAAGCTCAGTGCCTTAGTCGAGCGGGCGAGAAGCGCTAGACTTGCCCAATCTGTCTAGATCTTTCTTCATCGGATGTTTAGCAGGCGCTACGTTGACGGATCATGAAAAATGGTTAGCGGGGATGTGTTAGTGTCGATATCTCGCGGCTCGACATGAGAGTTGGGAGTGCCCATCTTTTACTTCTCCATACGATCTTCCGACATCGCAACTTGGTGGTCTTTCAAGCTTTCGAAAGATTCATGATGGATTCAAATCCATAGGCAAGCAGGCACGCACGCAGGAAATTCTGGTCGATCTCCCTTCTTGATGTTGTCCCAGAAGTGACGATTCATCTGAGTCAGTGGCGGACTGGTGAAACAACCGTGTAACGTTGAATTGTTGCTTCCCCAGAAACATTCTGGAGGTAGGTACTTCAGAGAATAAAGATCCCGAAAACCACGCCTTTCTTGGTGTGCGCACATGCAGAACGGGAAATCTGATCAGGTTGTAGACTTTCCTCGCATCTGTATTCCATAGGCACGCAAATTTTGCGTTGGCCATCAAGAATCACTACTCGTTAGCTTTATATCGGCCTGGTGATGCTTTGGTCTTGTACATACATCTTCTTTAGCCATTGCCTCTTTACGCGATCAGCGTGCACGCTCCAAAGTACTACTTTTCTCAATTCATAAAAACATTATGAAGAGCGCAATTTTAGGGTTCGAAAGTTTCTCTGATACTTGGATTGCTTCGGAGTGAGGAAACGAGGAAACGACCAAATTCTTCTTGCCTGAGGTCACTTATTTAGCCTCTATATTGATCGATGCTAAACACCTGGGAGAAGTTTGTGAATATTTTAGTAGTCGGTAGCTATCTAGGCTGCGTCTCTACCCTATGTCTGCAAAGGAACATTTTCAATGCGGGGTCTCCGCAAGTACAAACAGAAGATACTGGTCATTCGAATCAGTTAAGTCAATCGAGGCCTTAGAATCCAACTCACCTGAGCCACAACCTGCCAAGGCCGTCCTACTCTACCTGTAGAAGACCGCCTTATTCACCTGCTTTCACCACCAGGTAATTTTCTGAACACACTCCCTTTGGAGACCATCATATCTATCGTTCGTTGCTTGTCACTTTCTTCAACAGCATCTTTCACGCTCTACTACTTTTCCGCACACGATGCCATGAAGACCTGATATTTAGAGTGTTTGCGAACCAAATATATATAAGGAGGAAACACTGGTTCCCTGCCATTAACGGGAAAAGACCTGCCAGATTATGTTCCTTGTGACCTGCGTCATATCCTCCACTTATGCAAGACGCATGAGCCCGCATCAGCACTGAATTAACACAAGTTCGACATCATCGCCAACTTGAACGAATGCCATACTGTCAAGAGGAGCTTCTCGGAGAGGCTTTTGACTAGATTCAACGAAGGATTACTTCCGAGTCTTCACAGATAACGATGGAAAGAATCAACAAGGTCTCGAGTGCAACTAACACTAAGCCTGCTTGATTGTGGAGAGAAGACGTTACAGAGGTAGGAAAGACTTTCCATTCCAGTGCATAGTTTGCTCCCCGGATCATTCACGGCTGCGTCTCCCTTCGTGGGAGCACATGGCGCCTTCAGATCGAACTGTTCAGACTATGACTCGTTGTTTTATAGATATTCGTCCTCATATAAGGCAGGGACTGTTGCCGTTCAGAGGGGTACAGACGAGCTTTAATCAGAAAATCAGTTACTACGCCAAGACCTCCCAGCCAGTCCAAATTTCTGATCGAGTCTGGTCTGAAGCCCCCAGGAGAGTCCCATTGCATGAAAAGATCCTGACTTTTTGCTCCGCAAAAATAGCGGTTCTGCAAAGATAGAAAATAGAAATTCAGCACAGTTATAGCTATTCGTAGGTAATTTGTATACATAAGGACAGAAAGTGATGATGAAAATTGTCAGCAAAACGAAAAAAAAAACATACAACAGTAGGTATTCGCTGGTGGTCACCCACCCAACTACTAATCTACCGATCTGAGGCTTGTGTATGGCAGAGCGGACGGGATGCCCAATTCTCCTCAGTCTATGGTCGTATGTGACAGAATGTACTCTAGTTGAATACATAATGCTCTTCACAAGAATAGTTACCTAATGTGGATGAACGGTTAGGTTTGCATGTGGATTAGGAGAGAAAACAACCCCCCAGTCTCAAGAATCTGCTGCACGCCTATCTCAGATCCGAAGGATTGGATTTAAGTTTTCGTTCTCGCGAGCTGATTTTGCCGTTGCCGCGTTTTGATAAGACTTGCCAATCGAGAACTCAGAATTGAAGACGCGGGCTTGTGAAAGCTAATAACCTTTACGTATATATCGAGCCAATAAAGGAATTACACCACATCTTGGACAATTTTGAAGCTTTAACCACATAAAATAATCTCGTGTCTGAGATTGCTCAGCCATAGGTAAAACATAATAACGTTGCGAACTTTTGAAACAGCCGACCCATTGCTACGATTATCTAAACTGGTGCTTCTATTCGGAGTAAGTTAACGCAGTCTGCTCTATTTGCGCTACGAATTATTTTCCATCTCAATTCATGATAATCAGCACTGCTATCATTCAGGTAAACACAATCTATGATCCCCTTCAAGTTTTTTCCCTCATCAATCGGTCTGCCATTGATACACCAAAATTAAACTTACCAAACTTTCAACATTTTCGTGCCACCGAACGCATATTCCACCTCTCCGACCTCCCCAAACTCTTCTGACGTAAGGCAGTGCCTAATGTTGATATCGACCTTCAGGACCTGTAGGTGAATCGGCGATATGCGATTGAAATGTTTCCTCGCATTCTTATATTCTTACGCAATATTTGACCTGTCCCTCCACCTCTTCGGCCCGGGCGGGTCCTTTCAAATATACTTTGCAGTGGAGGCTAGCGGCACTCTTATATTCCAAGCGAGCCGAGGTATTGATTTGCTCCGTATGGGGGATGTGAGTCGGGGTTTATCTCTGCCGAGAAAGGTGTCATGAACAGTTTGCCTCCGGACAAGCCATGATGACCGTTCTGGCATCAGGTGTCACAACGTCGTCCTCGGCCCGCATGAAGGCGGTGCCGATCTCCTTCTACTAGGCAGTTCTGGGTGTCTTGCGGGGAGAAACGGTAGCCGTCTCCCCACTAGTGTCAGCCTTCTCGGGGTCTGATCTGCTCATTCACCCTGACAGAAAATGTCTCTCGTATAGGAAAAACGGGGGCCACTAACTCACCGAAGTCCTTGGAGTTCCACAAATTGGACCCTCACTTTGTGGGGAGATCCAGACGACTCTTTAGCTGTTGAGCTACCAAGAGAAATTTTGTATGCTATTCAGCTTCTTCTCAAAATCGGTGCATGTTACTTGAGAGCCAGAGTACTGGAGCTTTGCTTTATTAATTAATTACCGTTCCCAAGGGCGATATTGCTCACAGAATTTGTTGCCCGAATCTGTGGAATCCCTATTGTATATTAAGATATCAGCACATTATAAGCTGATATCCTACAGCATTTATTTCTCGTCTAGCCGCCATTAATCATCGCCATTTGTGTCATGCTAGTGCTTAACAGACGCCACTTGCAGTACTGTACTAGAACATGAAGAGACACCCGCGGAGTCCAGGTTCCAGATCTCAGTCAAACCCTGCTACTTTGGAATCAAAACTAAGAATGCCGGGTAGTAAGGCTCAGACCAATGTCAGCCGCACCACTTATTATTTGGATCATCTTTCACGCTCCTTTTTTGAAGTTGCCTACCTAGATCCGCAACAACTTCTTCATATTGCTGAGTCGAGCCTTACAAGTGGGCCGAAAACAATTTAAATAATCAATCTATCAAGCTGAGAAGCTGTCTACTCATGGTGTTTGTATCACTTAAAGAAAAGTACTTTGGTGTTGCTGTTTGAGATTACCAAAGATTTGTGATTATTTCCACATGTGCCATTTGTGCCTGTCATGTCCATTTCACCATAAGTTTAAAAGTATAAGGCGGTCATTGCAGGTACGTTCGACCAACGGACCTTCTATTCCCCGATTGCTAGTCCAAGATTCCTCTGTGCTGTTATACTTTTACTTTCGATAGTCCTGTCAGATGAAAACTTTGTCATATCTATCAAAGTGTTGAGGAATGCAATTGGTCTCCCAGAAGGCCCCTCCTGCCGATCTTGTCGGAATCTGTTCAACCAAGCATCATTTGCATTGTGATCCTTTTCTGAACGACTGAATTTCGCTGCCGTTGTGGTCATTTCAAACGGCAAGCCTAAGACACAGCACACGGGAGCGAGATACGAATAATTTCAGCTCCTCATGTTTCCTGTGCCAAGGTGTTTCTAGCAGATAGACTCTTGGCTGTTCAGTATTGCCACTCTCAATCTTGCTGGCTACCTCAAATATGTATAAGTATGCACCATTGTTCCACCAACATAATCATTCTTATCATTCATATCATTCACCACTTCACTCGCAACCTGTAGACAATCCAACAAATCGATATTCCAGCATCACTTCCCATCATCATGAAGCTCTCCGTCATAACCACTCTTGCGCTCTTTGGAAGCGTCCTGGCAGCTCCAGCTCCAGCTTCAGAGTCAGATTTGACTCCAGCTCAAATTGAGAAACGTGCCATTCTTAACAGTGTTGCGAATATCGTTAATACTCTGGATACTTCTGTTACTGCCAGTGTCCTCAACATCAGTAAGTCAAACTTCCGCGTTATCAGTCTCATACCTTCCCCGAATCTGTACTTGGGAACTGATATTCGGATAGACTTCCTCATCGCAAATATCAAGAACAACCCTGCTGCTTCCCTCGCAGTTGCTTCCCCGGTTGGAGCCAACTTTGATAACATCAAGGCTGCGTTTAAGGTTGCCGCCACCGATATCAAGCAAAGTACTACTGGTTTACTTGGTGGACTTATTGCCATCACTACTAGCTTGTCACAATCTCAGGTTGATCAGTTGGCCCAGACTATCTACCAAGCTGCCGCAATTCTTCACAACGTCCGTCTATCGGTTTATTATACAGCAAGAGATATGTCGCCAGGTGAGCATATTCATAGCAATTCTATTTGCAAGACGAAAATTTCTAATGTTTAACTTTAGCCTCACTCTCTACTATAGCAGGATCTATTTCAGCAGCACAGGCTTCTATCTTGCCCTTTGCCAACCCTCTCGTTAAATTCGCAGATTCGGTCAGCAAGTCTCGAGCAAGCCTTGGGCTTACACTTACTGGGCTTAATGGTGCTATCACGGGATTGGGAAATATCATCTCCATATTAACCGCGGATATCGCTGGCCCAGGGACCGGTTCAGGAATCATCGCACCTCTAGTAAATGGTCTCCTAGGAGGCTTAGGACTAGGACTGTAAGGGGTCTCAGTTGATGCTTAAGCTATAGTCTCTAGTCTATTACAGCGCTTCGTGTATAAACTAGTCTATTGCAGTTTGGCTGATGAGTTGATTGGACTTCATTTGGTTGGGATGACTGTAAGAGAAAAAGCACTCTCAGTACATAGACAGTTACATGTCATAAAGAATGAATTGTTATTCACCTATAAATGGATGGATTAATTATGAAGAGTATCAGCGGTCTTTTATTGTGATTTGAATACCTTAATAAAAGACAGGATATACGGTCTGTGTAGTTCCTTGTTAGTACTGTAGCCATTTCCAAAATCAAAATTCACAACACTACCAAGTAGTGAACCCAAGCCTCTCTGCAACAAATAAGGTCAAATCATAGCTATTTTAAGCCACCTGTTTGGAATTCCGTCGAGAGCCCAGTGCTCGACTATTAGCAGGTTGTTGACTGCAATCCAATGGTGACAACAGGGGAGTTCCGTGTGTAATATCACAAAGACTGACAAACAAGAGCAATATAGGAAGAGATGTAAACAAGATACATCAAGAGAACGCTAATCTGTTGCGAGAGATTGCGAACAACCAGAAATCGGATCGAGTTCGATATCTAGATGTTAACAAGCGGATTTCTCGATCGATCATCACGAAAGAAGCCGTTGAATCCATTTATGCTGGCCTTTCACACTCTGAGGAAGCCAATTTCTCATTTGATGACTAGATCATAGACTCTCGGGCTTATCGTAGCGCTCTTGCGTGACTCACCATAAATAAGCTAGAGCGTGTTGTGGACAGCATGTATAATATTCGACCCAATTCATTCCACTTGAGTTCTGTACTAGTGGGAGAAAGAATAATAGAGCCAGCACCTAAAATGTCAAATATTGCTACAAAGCCAATCAATATTCCTCACCGAAGTCTTTCGAATCTCGAAACATATCGAAATATAGGGAGAAGACAAATAGGAAGAATCTTTGCTTACGCGGCTCAATGGCTTCCAGATCCTCATTATTATTTTCTGTTTCTAGTCATTCCACTCACAGCTGGTATAATTGGAACACTATTCTTCAAAAACGCTTTCCCAATAGAATACGCTATCGTTTCTGAAACGAACAGGACAACATCTTCATCCATGATGGTGTTTGGACTAAGTCTTGGAGATCTGTAGGTTTCCCATTCTCGCAGGCTAGTTTCTATAATCTGCTCGCGTCCTCACAAATACCAGTTCTTGTTCTGCAGCCTGGAAGTTCCTTCCAGGCGAGATAATTAGCATCAAGCAGGCCGGCGGCCCTGATTCACGTAGAATCAAGCATGTAAAATTCCCGTATTCTGATTCAAAGAGAGAGGAGTTCGACATGCAATATTGGGTTCGCAGTAGTAGATGCTATGGCACTAACGGAGAGGTTGCATTCTTGGGAGGGATAAGTGGCGGTCCAGATGATAATTGCGTTTCTTATTTTCCCCTCGCTTTCTACCACCAGAAGTATGAAAACAAACTTGCAGGTCCAAAAGAACATCTACGACTTGAGTTGGCAAGATTGAACAAAACTCCGACAGATGTTCTTCGAGACTTTCTCAAGCAACTTCTCGTCCTCCTTCAGGAGATAATAAGAAACTTGACTCCACAACTAGATTCCACCGGAGAATCCTTGGCGGTTGTCGTAGCGATCCCAGACGCATGGAATGATGAAACTGTGGACCTGATCTCAACTACTATCGAAGTTCTGTGTAAACAGAAACTGTCACATTTGAGACTGATCACGCACTCTGAGGCAATTCTTCTGGACTTCGCAATATGAGAATAAGGTTATCGCAATTCCTGAAAGTGTTGTGGCTGGTTTTCCACAAGTGAAACAGGTTCTTTTTCAACAAAATAAGTTATTGGTCATGGCGTATGACACTCCTCCTTTCTCCAAATTTTACTAACTGCCAAAGCCACGAGATCCATAATCTGCTTCGAAAAGCTAGCGATGAAGTGATAATGGCAATTAAGAGCGAGATAGCAACTAGAACTAAGCAGTCGGGAAGAGATACAGAGTCTGTGGTGAGTTGGCATTTAGCATTCACTCTAACCACAGCTATCTCGCTTCAAAAGCTAAGTAATTTATGGGCAATCTTCCTCTCAGGAAAGTTCCTCGACCATGAGTATTTCAGAGAGGCCGTAAATAAGGAGTTTGGAGAAACCAGGGCGTACTACACATCGAATAACAACTGGCAAGTGGCTCGCCTTCTGATGATGAATGAGACTCTAGAGGTGCTAACAATTGAGCAACAGGGCTTTGGATCTCTCGAAAGGTGCCGTTTGGAGAGGTTGGCAAATTGCCGAGGCAAGTAGGGAGAAGAAAATTGGGAAATCGTAAAAAAACACAATGATGCAATCCAAGGCCTGCGTGTTTGGAGTAAGGGCTTGGCGAAAAGATTGAAGAAGTAGTAACTAATTTCAGAGAGTAATGGGCGAAAGCAAAAAGCTCGACTTACATTAAAGTTGGTTGAGGATATTTGGAACTACGAGATGTTACTCCAGGCTCGTATACTGCTAGACATTTGAACTGTCGATACTGACCACAAGATCCTACCTAATGTTAAGTTTCTCCTTGTTGCGTCTTCGCTCTTGAGCGGAACGGAAGCTAATATAATTCGTGCTTCAATATCAGCCGGTTGGGAGGACCAAGCTGTCTTTACGCAGAGTCGCTACCTCTCACACAGACGTCTTCTCGCGACAATGAATTGCCGCAGGATTGCCAACTGCCTCGGCTCGGCATGTTTCTGGCATGGACAGGATTCATGTGTGGGGTGGAAAGATCAGATGAAGGTAAATGAAACGTATTCAGCTAGTGACACGAATGCGTGCACTGCCACTGCCTCTTTGCGAACACGACACTCACAACCATAATAATTATAGGCAAGGTACACCAGCTGAAATGAAGCCTTATACCTGGGATTTCTCATGCGATTGGTAGAAACATCTGATATGCTAGCCTTATAGCATTGTCGTATTCGTTCGTGACTTAGTGAGAGACGACCTGACCGCAGCGAATCTCACTTCGCAACGAAACACAGTCTTACTCTCCAGAGGTATGGAGCTTTTCCGCTCGAGCCAACCGATTAAGAGTGTAAAAGATATATAGTAGTATCTATCTCCCGAAGTTCTCATCATCCTGCTTCATCACATTACTCCACATTCTTCTCCAGTACGTCTCTCATCAGAATTCGATACTACGACGACCTGCAATACACAGCACGCAATCTGCTCCTTCTTCAAAGAACCTGAATAGAACGGAACAAAATGGAGAAAGTCCGCCAATGCATCGACGACGTTGAGCGCAAGATCAACAAGATCAACAAGATCACCGAGAAGGGGGCCAGCAACATGACAGTCAAGGATGTCATCAAGCTCGCGCGGAAGGGCAACTCAATCAATTCCACCATTAGGAAAGGAATCAAGAATTATGCGGTGGGTCCTCTTGATCTCCTGCGCCGATTTCCCTGTCAAATCAGTAACAGAGCTGTACCGCTCTGGGAAATTTGCTGTCACTAGCTCACTCGCCCACGGAGGAAGAAAGAAGAGATATGGAGATCATCTTACTTGATGAGGACTGAACACTGAAGAAACTGACGATGTGATGCAGGGTGTTGAGCCGACAGACAAGGAGGCGGAAGAGATTCTCGTGCAGATGACGAGTATTGTAGCCAACGAGGAGAAATTGATGCTCTTTGCGGTGGAGAACAAGCCTACTTTCGATAAGCTCAAGGTTTCTGGTATGTCTCCTCACTCTTCCTAGTACCTGTGCTACCCCTCCTCCTGCGAGACTTCTTTCATGTACACTACCTCTTTAGAAGAAAAGTAGCAGAAATATGAACAGATGGAAGGAGAGGGCGATGTCATTAATACGAACTGACAATCGGCAGGCATTGTCAAGATGAACCTTAAGAAATCAGAGGAGAACGCACTCGCTCTTGCCGAGATTCTGGTCACCAAGTCACCCAAGCATCTGAAGACGCAAGCCGAGGCTTTGGATGTGAGATCTAAGAAGAGTTTCTTTGCAACTCTGGCTTTGTATAGCAATGCAACAGGGGGAGAAGATCAATTTGATGACAAGGTTGATGACAGTGATTAGTAGGATAGGAAAGTGAATTTAAAGAGGGAAGGCTCTAGAAATATCAGCTGTGGTTACCTGAGTATGAAAGTCAGCATCGTTACAGCATCATATCTCATTCTATTTATTCACCAAGGCAGCCTTCTAGTGGAAATTATGGCCAATCAATATATACAGTACCTCGTTCAGTAAATATTGAATTACTAATGTGCTGCATTGGAAGAAAAGGACAATTTGTCACTACTATCTTGCGCTTTCAATATATCTGACTCTCATCACCTGGAGAGACTTTTAACTCTTTCCCTAGCTTCAATCGGTGCTAGGTCTCATAACCGGAGTCAGAACCATCTATCAACATATAGAAACGATCAATCTCTTTGGTCGAGTTGCCTGGCATTGAAGGAGAACTGTTAAAATGGGGCGTGGAAGGTTAGGCGAGTTAGGAAAGGGGCAAGATAGCGCAACAGCAAAGATCAGCTGAAAACCATGCATCTCGCTTGTCATGCCTTCATTCAGGGGTGCTGTATACATATTACATCCGACTCCTATCCTTCGGCATTTTCTTTTCCTCCAAACCCTCCAAATCCTTCTTCTTATGAAAATGAGGCGCCAATTCGGTCAGCCACTCAGGCTTAATCGGCATACAGTTTCTCATATACGCCTTCGTCGTCTCCGCAACCTCATAGAATAAGACCGTCTTGTGAGGAGGGTTCGCATTCATCAGTACAGACGATGGGTGAATATACACAACAGTATTGCTTGTTCCCATCGTACGGTAGCTATCGCCACCTTTTTGTAAGCGGGCAGCATTTGCGAAAAAACCTGATGTCAATGCTTTCTGAATGGGGACGAGATCTGCAGCTCCACACGTGGACATGGTGACTTCGACTCGATCGCAGAGCTTGGCTAGTTGTTCTCTAACAAGTCGGACTCTTTGCAGGGTTTTGTAGTCCAAGAAATTCTCACGGGCCCATACCAAACTGTAGTCGCTATCGACAAATTGGTTAAAAACATTGAGTAATGTGAGGTGGTCACCACCTTCTTTGATCGTGAACCTGGAACGAGCTGAATCTGCATGGATCTTCTTGTCCTTCGGTCGGAAGAAGAGGGTTGATGCTTCGCCAAGCATGGAAACAATAGACAGGATTTCCTCTACACAACCAAATTTGTCAGCTGCCAGAATAGATTTCGCGTTCTTGACATCGATTGGGAGTTCTGCAAGCTGTCGTCCCAATTTGGTCAATTCTCCTTTGTGATTTAACGCCCCAAGTGCAAACAATTCGTTCAATGCACTAATCAAAGTCTCTGTAGGAGGTGGATCAATGAAATCAAAATCCAAGATCTCATGGATACCCATGCTCTTAAGCTGGAGAAGGACAGGAACCAACGAACATCGAAGAATCTCTGGCATTGCAGACTGTTCCATCTCGTTCATGTATGCCCATTTAGTATACAATCTAAAACATTTTCCTGGTGCAGTACGTCCAGCACGACCGGATCTTTGATTTGCTGCAGCTCGTGAACAAGGTACTGTTACCAATTTGGACATTCCGGTTGTTGGGTTGAATATGTTCTCCTTGTGGAATCCGCAATCAACCACATACAATATGCCATCAATGGTCAAACTTGTCTCGGCAATATTTGTCGCAAGAACGACCTTACGTGCTCCCATGGGCGTCGGCTCGAAGATCTTGGATTGCTCTTCAGACGGTAAATTTGCGTAAATGGGACAGCAGATCAGCTCCCTAGCTTTGGAACCCAGCTTCCGTGATATCTCCGTGATACTTGTCGCAGCTGCCTCGATTTCTTCTTGACCAGTTAAGAACACTAGGATGTCCCCTTGACCAACCTGACTAGTATGAATCTGGAATACAGTCGTAACAGCAGCTGCTAGGTAGTTCGCCTCTGGTTCTGGGACATTGTAGATGTCCACAGGATACGCTCTACCCGGAATATTGAAGATTGGGCAATCGAGATACTCCGCAAACTTGTTGGCATCCATCGTTGCGGAGGCTATTATGACCCTTAGATCAGGACGCTCCATTGCAACTTGCTTGATTAGGGCAAGCAGAACATCAGTGTTGACGCCTCTTTCGTGGGCTTCATCAATAATCAGGGTCGAATATGCCGATAACGTGGGATCGCCAATAGCCTCCTTCAACAACACTCCTTCTGTCATGTACTTGATGATCGTTTTGTCACTGGTCTGGTCTTCAAACCTGATTGAATAACCGACTTCGTTTCCAAGTTTGGTGCCCATTTCTTCAGCAACACGTGCAGCAACACTCATGGCTGCAACTCTTCGAGGTTGAGTACAACCAACTTTCAATCCATCGTTCAGCTTTGCTTCCACTAAGTACTGTGCCAATTGAGTCGACTTTCCCGATCCTGTTTCACCAACAATAACTAGGATCTGGTGCTCCTGCATGGCTGATATAAATTGATCTCTATAGGCAAAAACAGGCAAGCTTTTGCGTACTTCTTGAATCGACAAAGCTTTTCTCTCTGCTGCTTGTAGTTGATCGGACAGCAACCGTTCCTCTTTACTCATCCCTTTACCTGCCATCTTAGAGTCCAGAACCCACTGGATGCCCTGTTCTTCGTCCAAGATGTAGTCGTACTCGCCTTCGTCAACCCGTTCGGTGCTTTGGATTTGTCCTTTGGCCTTCGCTGCCTGCTCCCTTTCCCATTCTTCGTGCTCCGTTACAAAGACCTCCTTGCCATACTGATCGGTCTCCACATATCTCTTGTACATGGCATCTTCTTTCTTTTTACGATCGATTTTCCCCTTCTCTGTGATATAATCTTCCGGCATAGCATATCCATCGAGGTGGTCGTCGATCCGCAAACGTTCTTCCGCAATTCTTAAAACCTCCCGATTCTTTGCAAACTCGGCCTTTTCTTTCTCAGAAAGTCTGACCCCACTCCGCAGCTCCTCGGTCTCCTCCTGAACTTGTTTCCTCAGCAGAGCCAGCCGCTCTGCCTCGCGCTTCTTCAAGTACTCTTGCCTTGATCTCTCCCTGAGATCTGGCAGCGCAGCACTTCTGAGGGCTGCGTCATCTGCCATAGCTCTCCGCTGAGCTAGGGCAGTATCCCTCTTTGCTGCGACGCCATCTACATTCTTCTTCTCGGCATCCTTGTCTTTCAACCTCTTTGCAAAAGCGTCCTTCTCCGCTTGGTCGCGCCTGCGCTGTCTCTCTTCATCATCCAGGCCGTCATCTTCGTGATCCGTCTTCACCCGCTTGGACGCAGACTCCTGGAACTCAGGCTCCTCTTGGGAGACATATTCCTCATCGCCCCATCTGTCATCAAAATCTGCTTCATTTGTCTCTCGATTTCGAATGGTTTTCGACCGGTGTTCTGATTCGCGACGTGGGGATCGTTCGCGACTGTGCTCTCTAACATGTTTCTCGCGCCTCGACGAAGATTTTTCACTGTGGCGGCGCTTCTCCTTCTTCTTTGCAACTACTTTGGCTGGGCCCAAATCCTCATCCTCCATGGGAAGAAGCGCATACTTCTTGGAAGCCATTGACCAAGTTGAGAGAAACTGAATTCGAGGGCTGTGGGAGGATTAGCAAATGTCTTCGCAAATGATGGGTTTGGCAAACAGACTTGGAGGAGGAAAGGCAGACGTGAGGAAAGAAACCCTTTCTAAAGGGTCGTTCGTTGCCTGTGAATTACTCTTTCTGGTTAAGCTTTTTGGCGCATGGCATGTAGCTCCGGTGAGGGTCGCCGTAGTATCGATTGGACCCCTCCCCTGTCAACTCCTTGAATTTCGCCGATAGTGAAGACACCGTGGCTAATGGCTATCTTTGAGGAATAATAAAACCCAGGGCAGCATATCCGCATTTTCCTACACTTCCACCAGCCCAATTCTCTTCAATTCAGTCCCTCTTTAGGCCCATTTCATGCTGCGATTTATTTGATTATTTTTGCATCCTGCAAGCGGCATCTAAGCATTCAAATATTCAGTCAGAGCCAGGCGCATTGGCGGCGCAAGCATGTGGCTTCCTTCCGTAGCTGTGGTGCTCTTGTGCCTTTTCCAACTTGCTCTCTGCGCAGAGGACTTTTACAAGGTATACTCTCTCACCAATATGTGTTTACTCCACAGCGCGCTAATAGTGGTCAGCTTCTCGGAATAGATAAGCAGGCATCAGAAAAGGATATCAAACGGGCATATCGGACGCTTAGCAAGAAGTACCACCCTGATAAGAACCCGTATGTATCTCCTCCACCTGGTTTACCCCAGTGTACCCTCCCAATATGCTCACACTACCAGCAGTGGCAACGAGGGAGCGAAGCAGAAATTCGTCGAAGTTGCTGAAGCCTATGAAGCACTCTCCGACCCAGAGTCACGGAAAATTTACGATCAATATGGCCACGAGGGATTGAAGCAACGCCAGCAAGGAGGAGGTGGCGGTCAACACCATGATCCATTCGATCTTTTCTCCCGTTTCTTTGGCGGAGGTGGCCACGGCCACCAGCATGGACAGCGCCGTGGTCCTGACATGGAAGTACGAGTCGGTATACCCTTGAGAGACTTTTACAACGGCCACTCCACCGAGTTCCAGTTAGAAAGGCAGGAAATATGCGATGAGTGCGAGGGCTCAGGAAGTGCGGATGGCAAAGTTGATACCTGCTCGTCATGCAATGGGCATGGTGTGCAGATCAAGAAGCACATGCTTGCCCCCGGAATTTTCCAGCAAGTTCAAGTCAACTGTGACGCATGTGGGGGTCAGGGCAAGACGATCAAGCACAAATGTCCTGTTTGCTCAGGATCAAGAGTCGTGCGGAAAGTCAATACCCACCAGCTTGTCATTGCGAAAGGTGCGCCCAAAGGAACCAAAATTAAATATGAAGGCGAAGCAGACCAAAGTCCTGATTACGCCTCTGGAGATCTGCATGTTACCTTGGTTGAAAAGGAAGCTAGCCTGGATGAAGATAACGAATTACGAGTTGATGGCACATTCTTCCGGAGGAAGGATCACGACTTGTACTGGAAGGAGGTTCTCTCACTCAGAGAGGCATGGATGGGCTCCTGGACACGAAATCTCACTCACATGGACGGCCATATTGTCGAGCTAAAGCGAGAAAGAGGACAGGTTACACAGCCTGGCCAGATTGAAAAGATCTCGGGCGAGGGAATGCCTATATGGCACGAGGATGGGGACAGTGTTTATCATACCACCGAGTTTGGCGATCTGATCGTGGAGTACACGGTTATTCTACCAGATCAGATGGACAAGCCTATGGAGAAGGACTTCTGGGCAATGTGGGAAAAGTGGAGGAAGAAGAACGGTGTCGACCTGCACAAGGACAGCGGAAGGCCTTCAGGACCAGTTTCAAGCTCCGGAAAAGATGAACTGTAAAAAATGTAAGAGCAAGTAGAAGGATACTACCCATTTAGATTTTCATCCAAGTTAGCAGTGCTTTCCTCCATGTGCCCTTGACATTGGTCACAGAATTATTTTTGGCCTGCTCTGATCAGCGTGTTCTGTTGACAAGTGTCCTGAACATTGATCGGAGCTTCCCAGGATTGTGTCCGAAGCATGTCCCATGTCTAAAGATTCGATACCAAAAAAGAAAACAAATTATTCGCAATCCCCGCTACTTTCTATCTATGGCAGCATATTACGAGAGGGATCCGTCCCAAAGCACATCCTTATCACCTATTATCTGTATTCCGATTGAACAAAGTGTACGGCAATCTTGCAGGGCAAACAATTATGAGTTTCTAAGAGTCAAGTTTGATTCTCAATTCTGAACACTAAACCAGTTTAGAACACCCACGACAAAGAGCAATCCTACGAAGGTGGCAAGCCCAGTTCCCAAAGAAATATTGAATGGTGAAAGTCAAAACTCCTGGGCATGAATAGCAGAGGTATGTATGTCACTCAACGGGCCCTTGCCTAACCCGTGCCAAGTTTGCAGGTACTAGTGGTTGATACCTGTTAGTGTTGCGGAGAGGACGATTTGAAATACTGTGATCGGTCATACACTGGAATACATCTACACAAGAGTACAGGTTTGATACGCACACCGATGAGGTGCTGAGCATATAAGCCATGATTATAATTGATGTTTATCAAGTGAAGTCCTTACATTTACCATCACTGGGGCGGGACCCACCGTTGCTTTTATCTGACTTGTCGTTATCTGTTTGATAGAAAGACTGTGTTCAATGGTTCTTAGGGTTTGCTGTAAGACTGGAGTAAGCTGGAACGCCGTATTTGCTGAGATTTGGAATTATGTTTGGGTGAATTATTCTATATCATCGCAGTCATTCGAGGCAAATAACCATGCAAGATCCAGTTACGGCACAACGATTCCGAATGCTTGATTTTGCATGGAAGATGTTCTATTTGAGAAGAAGTTCAGGCATTTCATTTTGTACTATGTCCTTGACGGCGCAGAAGACATATCTCGTGCGATGACTCCAACTGATCCCTTCAACCTTCTCTGGGGGCTTTGAACGCATCTTTCTTCTTGGGCTTCGGTACCCAGTCACTACGAATAAATGCTCTGCTGATTTTGCCGATCCGGGGACTTATTGGGATCGCCGCCGTTGCGATTATGATGCTCTGTCCTCGTCAGTCTAATCTGGACATCCTAAGAGTACCGCAAAAGGGAAACCTACAATGAGAAAAGACAGAGCGTATGGGCACACTGTCATGAAAGTGAAGGCGAAGATTGATTTGGACTTGTGACAGGCATCAAAGTTGGTGGCAAGCTCTGACCAGTCCCACGCGTAGGTGTTTCCGCCATTGCAAGCTTGTTCCACTCGCTGCGATTGTTAGCCAGAGGATTCTACTGCGCTGAAATCACTCTAAAGTAATGAGTACAGAAGTTTTTGTATAGCTCGACGTACGAGCGAGCTAGCGGTCTTAGAGCTCGTGCCCTGGTGGTATTTAACAGGGTGAATCACTTACCTTCGAAAACATCCCCGCTGCAACACCGAACCCAATAATGAAGAAGAAATCCAATGGCCAATGCCAATATCGCTGCAGCTTGTGCATGTACAAAGACGCTAGGCAAACGAAGATACTGAGAGAAGAGTTCACTTTTGGATTATGATCGTTAGTTGGGGTCTCCTTAGCTCGAACGAACATTGAAATTGACCTACCAAGGCAGAATATGACAAGAGAATCTCCCGTTACGCTCAAATTGTTTGCAGTTCGGGCAGCCATATCTATAGTACTAAGAATGGCTACAATAAGAGAGAATAGTATCTGCACATCTTTAGCAAGTATTATTCATCTCGTAGGGAGAAAGAGGGACGTGCCTCAATGTATCGGAGGGTCCAGCCAACCTTGTCTGTAAATGACATCTCACAGAAACGTCCGAAAAGCCGTCTCGCTACTGATTTTTGCTCTTTCTTTCCGGATCTTGACCTATAGCTAATTGAATCTTTGTGAAGTGGCAGAGAGTCATAATCATTCAGGGCAAACTCGCTCGCTGGGTGAGAGCTTGGTGTGTAGTTGGACTGGCCGTGAGGGTGTTGTGTTTGCCTGCTCGATAGTTGAGAATGCTCTGTGTAGCTGCTAGGAGGATAAGGTTGGGCCATTTTTGGGTGGGAACTCTCTTTGCGGCTGCTCGGAGGGTTATGTTGAATCATTTCTACTCAAGGATTGTGATTTCCTGTTGAGTCCTGTTGGTAGATTTTGAGTTGAGGAGAGGTAGTGTTTGATAGGTTGTATCGAGATACTCTTTTGTACACGGTGTTTTATAGGACTACTCTAGCTAGACTGTCAATGCTAGCTTCTTCGTGCGAATGTTTGAATCAGCAGTATTTTGTTTTTTAGTTGTGTTTGAATCATATGACCTTGGATCATGATTTGCAATAACTGATTCACAAACAGCCGTACTACGAACGAGAAATCGACTATCCTTTTGAGTAAAAGAGCTGCCTTAATTGCACTTACATACTACTCCTATAGCGTGGGCAGTTGTTCGGTACCAAACCCAAGACGCATCTCAGTACGCTGACCATCAACTACGAATGAGAGAGTAGCTCTCCAATACCGCTTAAGATGCATTTTCCGCTGAGAAGATTCGGGATAAGTACGTAACAAAAATTTAGTGAAAATACTCTCTCTAACTGGCAGCAGGTTTTTACGTACCAAGCCTGTGCCTCTGAAACGGTAGCAGCTGGAGCTCGAAATGAATTGAAAGCGCTGACTTTCGACATTATCACAACTTCCCTTTTGTACTGATTCGATAGTGGAGATATTTCTCTTCGAGAAGTCCATCTTTGCCGCTCCTTTGGAAATCTGACAATCAAATGGTAAGGAGGGAAGATTTCGAAAAGAAATGATCGCCATTCTCACGGATCCTCTCTCAATTTCCAACTCCTGCAGGTCTTCAACTACATGGTTCAGGGAAGAAGTTAGAAAGATTTACATATATTGATACTGTGAGCCTCGCAAAATGCAAGTATAGCCGACAGTTCTAATAATCTAAAGCATGCTTTGGCCCTAAAATGCCTCTAACTGCCCTTTCTCCAACGCATCCACTAGCGCCATACACCCTTCGCTCTCCTCTTCCCAGTTTCCCCATAGAAAGCCCAGAGCTTTACCTATCAAGCTCTCGGACATGCTTCCCCCCAAGCCCACTCAAAACACCCTCCCAATATTGAATCCAAAATGGCAATAACGGCGATGCTGAGCCCAGCAAAAAGGATACAAGTTAAGGCGTAAAAAAGCATAATCGAGGCTGGAAAACTGATTCCGCCTCGCGATCTTTCGAGGAACGAAAGGAATGGCTTTGCTAGGATTTCTGACCGGACTAGGGAAGGGATTTCCGTGACCAAGTAGACACAAATTGCAAGAGTGAGCAGTCCGAAGAACCAAACAGCTTTCCGGGCAAGACGTAATGATTTTGGAATTCCATTTGTTGTAGACTCAGGTGCCTCGATCTGTTTTAAGAAATTTTGTGTCGGATCAGCTTTAATTTGGGTACTCAGCATTGGGGTAGCAGGATAGCGTTCTTGTTTGTTCAATCGACTTTCTCGAATGATCCCTTCCAGGTTAATCTTGGAAACCCCTAACTGTTTGGTTTTTGCCAATTCTGACTCATAGACTGTTGCTCGCGCAGCCTCGTGGGGCCCTCCAACCTGCGGCGTCAGCCAACATTGCCATAACTCCGGAGATACCATTGGAAAGGGTGCTAAGCCCGGTTGCATAACAATGCTATCCGCAGTATTCGTCCCTTGACATCGACCCGTGGGGGAATGTTCCAGCGAGATGTAATCATCAGCTGAGAGTTTGCCAACGACGAGATTCTTGGAATCAAGGTAGATTTGCCGATCGGTTGGGATGCTGTGTAGGCCAGGGCTGGAGGCCAAATGTAGTTGGGCATCAAGTACTGTGCGAAAACGAAGGGGAGCGTCTGTCATGCTCCAGGGGTCTGCTTGATATACAGGGCCATGTCGAATGACAGTAATTCCTACGCCTGGTTGTGACTCCTGGGTGTCTTCATCGATACTCATGATTGCTTTTGTTGTAGGATCGTGGTTGCGAGTTAATATGGATCTTGTAAAAGTGCAGAAAAATACTGTCTAACAGAATACACCCTCGTTCGTGTATACTTAAATCATAATTATTTCTAGGGCGTGCCCAAAAATTTCGTAGATTACGTAGACAGTGCCTCGAAGCAAGTATTGCCAGTGACCGGAGAATGTCGAAGAAGACAGCTGGGAAGCCACTAGGCCAAAAGTAGAAGAGTAGCAGCGGGAAAGGAAGTAAACTTAGGACTACCGGCAAGCTTGTAAGCTTATGATTTTGGTACAAACAGCTAAATATACATATACTTATCGTACCCTTCATTCGATCTACCAGGAGTAGTACTGCCTCTGGGCAGTAATGGGCCTATTTGGGAGCTGTGTCCACACTCTCTTATTCGCTTCCTTTGTCACACGCTCATCATGAAGCCGGATACGAGTTTTCTCCTCTTTCAGGACAAGAGACAAGCCTTGAATAGTCAGCGAAAGAACTAGGATTCGGATTATTACTTACTAGTCGTGCGATTCTTCATAATGAAGACTTGACCTCTTGCTCTATAATCCGGTGTTTTGGAGAAAAGACCCTTTCCGCACCAAGCCTGATCCACATACAGAGTTGTTGGATCTTCGACGGTAACACGCTTCCCCTTCTTCGTCTGAATCTGGACCCTGCTGAAATTTTCTTCCTTGCCCAATCCGATTCCCATGCCTCTCCTCACAATAGCCTCGTTCTTTGCATGCTCTAGGTGTTCTTTGACCTCTTTAGCAGCTTTCTTCTTGGAGAAACGCATTTGGATGATGGCCTCCTCCACAGTCTTGCCCGCAATTTGTTTGGCTAATGGAACAAGCTTCTTAACTGATGTCTTAAAATCGTGACTCTTCGATAGAAGGACTCTCTCCTCACGCTTCAACTGTTGTGTCCTAGATAAACGCCCCCTCTTATGTATCTCCTTTATGACCATCTTCCGCTCCCATCGCTTTCGTGATTTTGGGTCCGGATCTAATGCTGCAGCCATAGAATGGGGATTTCGTACGATTGCTGCCTGCGCGCCGGAACTTCTCTCGGCTTTGGAACCAGCAATCTTCTCATCTTCAAAGATGGACGAGGATGCAAGGCTACCACGAGTTAAGGTAGTGGGACCTGTAGGCTTTCTCTTCAGAAACTCTTCAGTCAGAGGATTCTTTGGCGCAGGAGGTTCAGCGCTCTTGGCTCCCCATCCGAAGAGAGTTCGTCGTTGTATGCATGGCACGAGGAAGGATACCGATGATCGAGACGACAGAGCTGAAGCTGTGCATCAATTAGCTTACAGGCCCTAACCAGAGCTCCATAAATACTGACCAGACCTCACTACTCGCCGTGATGGCAAATGCAAACTCATTGTGATGGCTGTCCTCATTCCTATTGACTTTTCGCGTTCACATCGACGTCTCAAAATGTCCGCGAGTGGCTTGCATATTGATCACGTGTCAGGCGGTCTGGAGCCGCAGAATCGCGTTTCCGCCGTTTTTACTTTGGAATGTGAGCGGCAACGGCATTCTCTCCGAGCACTAGCTTCTAACCTGCCTTGGTAAGTAACTCTCGCCTTCGTAATTCGCCTTTTCCATTTCCCAGTAGAGGTAAGCATTGACATGGTCGCTCGTTCGCTCCTCGAACTCTCTGGCGCATGAACTTTTACAGCCGCTTCATCAGAGTCGCAGCTCGCAAGCCCTTCGTTTGCGCCGATCAACATGGCGCAACCTGTTAGAGAGAATGGATGGCTGGACCTGGTGGACGAAGCCAGCCGGACAGCTGGGAACATAGAGCAAAGAATCGCTGTCATGGAGTTGTATAAGCGCGCTACAACTGCCGAACCTTGGTCTAAGAAGCTGTGGTTAGCAAATTGCGAATGGGTCTGGTCACTATACACGGATTGCCAAAATGGAGACGCAGGCTGGCCCGAAGAAGAGCAAATGTTGGGGCAGGAGGTGTTCTCGTTGGAGACTGCTCTAGAGGCGTGGCAGGAGGGTTACCAGGCCATCAAGTATCGCATCAACGATAGTCATGATCTCTGGAATAGATGGGTTTCAATCGAGCTCGAGCTGCTATCCGCGACTCCGGACCACCAACATGTTGATCGCGTACGAAGCCTTTTCTTGGATCGACTGCAGATTCCTCATGCGACTTGGGAAGCTACTTTCCAAATGTTCTCGAATTTTATCACCAAGTACGAACCACCTCATGTTTACGAGGAAGCTATGGTCAGTAGCAGAGCTTCTGGCAAGGCCGCAAGGGAACTTTATGACGGGCGCGAGATGCATGAACTATGTCTACAGAAGGCGGCCTCGTCTGGTAATGAAGAAGCTCTTGGTTTTGCAATGAAGGAATACCTGAGTTGGGAGGTTGCACAGGGAGGTAAGAAAACCAAGAAAGGTGTTCCGGGCAGTCCTTTGATTCTTTGCGTCGCACTTTTTGAACGCGCATTATGTTCGACGCCACTTTCTATCGATCCCCTAACCTGGGAAGACTATTTGGCGTTCCTTTCGAATGCATCGACAGATGTGCCTCACACACTGCTACCTGTACAGTTACCTGCTGTTTTGCCAGTCATCCAAAGAGCAACAAACCACTGTCCTTGGTCCGGGAAGCTCTGGGCAAGGTATCTCTTACGTGCCGAATCTGAACATCAGCCCTTTGAAGTCATGGAACAGATCAAGCATGTTGCAACAAATACCCGCGAGCTCGACCGTGATGGCATGGATGGTGTAGTTGAATTCTACATCGCTTGGAGTGGCTACTTGAAACGTATGACAATGACAGCTGGAGCCACAGATGAGCACATCGATGTTGCAGAAATGGGGCTGCCTACTGCGATTGAAGATGTTCAGCAATGGGGTAAACGACGATTTGGCGAAAAGGAATGGAAGGGCGACCCGTCTTTCCGTGTGGAGAGAATCTTTATCCAGTACCTGACACAAAGAGGGTCTTTTGAAGAAGCTCGAAAGAAATGGAAAGTTCTCGTCAAAACGCATGCAGATAGCTATGAGTTTTGGCAACAGTACTATGTCTGGGAAATGACGGTTCGAGTTTCTACTGCACCTCCGGCTCTTGCTACCTCCGTTCTCATTCAAGCAGTTGCTCGAAGAACTCTTGACTGGCCAGAAAAGATGATGGAGATCTACGTCAGGCACTGCGAAAATTATGAAGAGGTCGACACCCTGTTGAAGGCTCTCAGTACTGTTCACTCCACGTCTAAGAATGTAGCAAGGAGAAGAGAGCGAGAGGCTGCTGAAGCTGCCGCCATGTATGCGCAACATCAACCAGAGATACAAGCTGAAGCTGCTGTTGCTGACGAGTCACCGTCAAGTGCTACCAAACGGAAGCGAGAGGTTGACTCAGCCGAGCCAGACAACGGTTCTAAGAGAAAAGCTCAAAAACTAGATCAAGATGCTCTAGGAGAGCAACACTCAAAGCGGGACCGCGAGAACACTAGTGTCCTAATCAGTGGATTGCCAGCAGAAGCAACACAGACAAAAGTTCGGCAATACTTTAAGGAATTTGGTCATATCAATAACATCACTTCAAAGCCTGAAGCAGATGGACTCTCAACGGCTGCACTGATTGAATTTCAAACTCCCGAAGAGGCACAATCTGCACTTCTGCGGGACGGCAAATACTTTGTCGACAAGCAGATAAGTGTAACGCCGGGTACAGGATTGACACTTTTCGTGACTAACTTTCCTCCTACTGCTGATGACGCATATCTGCAAAAGCTTTTTGAAGATTGTGGCGAAGTTTTCAATATCCGTTGGCCGAGCTTGAAACACAATACGCATCGCCGCTTCTGTTACGTCTCTTTTCGGACGCCTGAGGCTGCAGCCATGGCCACAAAGCTTGATGGACAGCCACTTGGCGGTTTCTACAAGCTAGTTGCTAAGTACTCTGATCCTTCCAACAAGAAAGATCGCGAGGGAGCGATGGCAGAAGGCCGAGAACTTCACGTCACAAGTCTGGATCCGAGTTTGGGTGAAAACGATGTGAGAGAAGTATTTTCCAAGTACGGGAAGGTCGAAAGGGTTCGAATGCTAAAGACTATGAATGGGCAGAGCAAAGGCTCTTGCTTCGTTGTTTTTGAGAGAAAGGAGCAAGCCACAGCTGCACTTGAGATGGATAAGACAAAGCTTAAATCTAGAGTGCTTGTTGTTGAGATGTCAATGGGCAAAAATTTTAAGCCTACAGCAACTGTCATGGGCAAAGCATCATCTGCCTCTCCTAGACCTGACACAGACGGCGACTCGGCCATGTCGCCATCCCCAGCTCCAGAGAGCAGCATGGATACCCACCCTCAGCATGCTCCGTCTCGCACAGAGATCACAAACAGGACCATCACTTTATTGAATATTCCCGACACGGTTAACGATGCCAGAGTTAGAGCACTTGCCGAAAAGCATGGAGCGATTGTTAAGCTCACCCTTCGGCCAGATCATCAAGGGGCTGTCGTCGAGTACGCCGATGCTGCGTCAGCAGGCAAAGCTTCACTAGCTCTGGACAACCATGAAATTGTTCCGGGAAGAAATATTCGTACAGGAGGCATGAAGGATCTGTTAAGTCAAAAGGACGAGATAAGAACTGATCGAATTCAGGTCGGGCAAGGCAAGAAGGTGCCAAGTACTTTCATGCAACCCCCGCCTCCTGTCAGACGACCAGGCGCAGGTGGACGAGGAGGCTTGGGACAAAAGAGGGGATTGGGTTATGCTGCTTCTAAAGCTGCAGAGAAAACTGCTAGTTCAAGTGCTGATACTGGCGATCACGAAAATGTCGAGGTGAAGAAGCCCAAAAGCAATGCTGATTTCAAGGCTATGTTTGTTAGTGGTGACAAGCAATAGACTTTCGACCTTGCTATAGAGCTTTGCTGTAACAATATAATTTGCTCCAACAAGATGATGGTTGAGTCATGAGTCTTCTGGGATTTTGGAGTTCCGATTTGTGTATCATCTTTCTTATCTTACATTCAATCACTATAAACGCCAGATATTATTCAACCTTGTACTGGCTCTATCAAACTACACTTCCTGGCTCCAACGCTGGTTCCTGTGCTTTTCTGACAATCTTCTCTGCCAACCCCTCCCCCTCATTCTCATCCACATCCCCCGCATTTCTCGTTGCCCACTCTCTACCATGTCGTCTCTTGACCCTCTCCAAAATCCAAAAATTATACAACCCAAACAAGGTCCCACAAACCACCATTATGCTCCCTGTTACTATTGCCGTTACCCTGGCTGTGATACTCCACGCCCCGCCTTGCTGCGAGTAGACATTGATCAATGTGCCAATAAGTCCCGCCAGCGAGTTCAAGCATCCGGGCAAGAAGATCCTGTTGAGCAACCAGACGTAGTTCGCCTGCCACCTCCACCAGAGCCAGATCATACCACCAGCGCCGATGCCAGAACATACGGCACCTATGATTAGCAACTGGATGTTTTTGACGGAGTGTAGGATTTGTGACACGGTCTTGGAGCTCGCGAGCACCTTGTCGTCATCCAGCGAGGAGGACAGAGAGGTGAAGGTTCCCGGGAAAATTATAAAGCCAGCTAAGAGTAACCAGGTGAAGAACGAAATGAGGATGTTGTGCATGCGGGGAATTGTGTCGAGAGCCAGGAGCACTTGAAAAGATTGTTAGCCTATTCGCGTTCAAAGTGTAGTGGAACATGAGGAGACGAGTGAAACAGCTCCCAGTGAATGCGAGGACATGAAATGGGAAAGAAAATGGGGTCCTTACTGGACATATAGCGTGTCTGAACGCTATTCTGGCGATTTAGGGGGAGATTTGAAGGACGGAAAGCTGGAGGCGCGGGTGATGGCGGGGTATCAGGGTGTACGAAGGGAATGTGAGTGAGTATTCTGTGCTTTCGGGGAGATTGAAGTGTTGTTGCGCTTCGCGCGAGGGGTTTGGTGTGTTTGCCATCGGGTGGATCTATAGGCAACGTGTTGGAGCGTCCCATTGTGGTGAAAACTGGAATTGTTATGGTACTGCGGTATGTTTTGTGCTTTCGAGTGTGAACTTGGGGAAGTGTTGCGTCCTTCAGCGCTTGCGCAAATTCAAGGCAGAGTACGATGAAGCTGTAATTGTGAAAACCAATGTGCAGAATGATAATGCTTTGTATACACTTAAGTCACAAAAATAAATCGTCAAATGTGAATAATGGATAACCAAGAACAATCAATCGCAAGAATGAATCAAGGATATCGCCACAGTTTGCAGGAACCCCTTCTTACTTTGTCGACAGCATGCTGCCACACTTGCGCCATAACCTGCTGTTCGCCCTTGTCCTTATGAAAGCCTTCACTATTTCCTGCCACAACGACCACTGGGTTTATGGGTGGCATTCTTCTGGATCGACAATCGAGCCCAATCGTCGCTTTGCCTGATGTTGAAGTGAAGCGCAGAACTGGTTCTCGCTTAGTGTGACAGGCCTCAAACCCCTGACGCTTCTGCACAATGACGAAGACATTGGCAGGGGCAAAGATTAGGGACGAGTGCACATCAGATGTTTCCTATCAAGGATCTGATACCAGAATGGTGGAAGTTGTGTGGCTGGATAATTATATCTATTCATATTCAAGACTCCCACAAGTTAAGGTATCCTCCTATATCCAGCAACCCTGAACATTGATCTATGCTAAAACGCCGTCACAAATCATGCATCATTCAAATTTCCCACCCCAAGCATCCCACCAACAACCTTTCTCCTAATCTCAGCCCCCTTGACTAGTTTCTTCTCTCTTCGCTTTTCTGTCTTTACGACGGCAG
The DNA here is from genome assembly GCA_003415645.1 of Articulospora tetracladia. Lineage (NCBI taxonomy): Eukaryota > Fungi > Ascomycota > Leotiomycetes > Helotiales > Discinellaceae > Articulospora > Articulospora tetracladia. Next base: position 960,967 of record PYIV01000003.1, on the reverse strand, counting down.
CTCTCCGTTCACTTTCTCTTGCAAAGTAGTTGACTCCACTATTCTTCCCCCCTCCTCTCTTGATGCCCTCGCTACCGACACCCCCAGCTGTACGCTCCGTACCTGATGCGCCACTATTACTCGTGGATGATGTGATGCTACTATTTGTCGTTGCTCGCCTCAACAAAGCCGGGACTTTAAAGCCAGGTGCTGCAGATGCAGCTGAGAAAGCGAGTCGAGTGCTGCTAGAAACGGAGCTTGACGATTGCCGCTTCAGTGTTATACGATCAATGATGGCAACATTTGTCCTTCTCAAAGCGAAAGGATCTCGGTTCTCCTTGTTTTTCACAGGACCTGAGCTCAGATCTTCTTCGCCTTCGACCTCAATCTCAAGTTCGTCCTCTGAATCCGAGTCTACCGTTGCAGTCACTGCGTTTGGTTCTTCTATGAGACTGGACAGTGACTCTCGGATTTCAGAAAGGTTTGAAGGCTTCTTTCCCATCTTGGTTCGTCGTAGATGAGGGGGAGCTCTTGAATCGGTCACTGCTGTATCTTCGGAATGTTTCCTCTTCGGTGGTGCCATCTCCGTAGGTTGGCTATTGGGAATCATATCCGGACCTTCTTGCTGAGATTGGGAATCAGTTCCTTCATCTTGCTCGGCAAAGTCTTCCAAGAAATCCATCTCGTCCTCACTGCCACGGTCTTCGATGGCACGTAAGAAGGCTAGCTTCTTGGGGTTTTCGGCGATTTTGCCAATTCGTTCATCTGCGAGCAGAGCCTTACGCATCTTCGCAAACTCTTTACGCTTTCTGCGTTGACGTGCCTCTCCACCATCATCGGAGTCTGAGAGATCGTAGTCTGCTCCACGTTTGCGACGAAGCATTCCTTTTGTGATATCGTTATAGAGCTTCTCTACTTGCTTCTCATCACTTGCTCTTTCACGATCCCTAGAGCCAGGTTAGCAAAGTGCAAAATCCTTGTAGAGACTGACTTACGCAAAGAAAGCAGCCAATTCTCTCTCGTTGGCATCCTTCCCGGCTTCATCGTCAATCATTTCTTTGACAAAAGCATCCGCTTCCTCGCCACTCTCATCATCGCTAGCGCCTCCTAAACCAGCATACTCGTCTTCGGATTCCTCAGCTTGCTCATGAACCATTTGCTTTGCGTTGCTTTTCTTCTTGTCAAAACCATCCACGGGTACCTTCTTCTTGGACACTTTTCGCATCACGTCAAAGACGTTTGTCGAAATGTCCATTTCCTCGTGGTCAATGTCCATGTTCGAGGTCTCGACGTCCTCATCATCTGAGAAATTGACGACTGGGGCTCTGCGATGTAACTTTCCCCGCCTTTTCACGATGGGAGTCTCAATGACGGTCTCAGATACTGAAATCGGCGCAAGAACAAGTGTGTCGACAGTTGAGGGTGGACCGTCCACGAAACGTCCCTTGATAGGCGTCATATGACGGAATCCCACATCTTGAGTTGCGTCGGGGAATGTTGACATTTGAGTGCCTTCAACCAAACTATCAAACCCATGGAATTGAGATTGAGTGAAGTGGAAGTCAATCCCTTGGGTCATGGTATCTGCGGGTTGAGATTCGGGGATGTGATTGTGCTGCGACTGGCTCACCATTTCTGAGTCTTGCGTGTTTTCTTCTAGAGTTGCAACAAATGGTGGGAGCTCTGGGGCAGGTAGTCGCTTGAGGAACGCCATCGAATCATTCTCTTTCCTCTCCTGCTGGAAGGTTGGTGCAGGGCTTGTTGGGGAGCCCCCAAAGATGTCAGATTGACTCTCATCCATGGTGCCAGCAAATATTTGGGTCAGACCGAGGCCTGCCACACCAACCACAGGTAGTCCAGGGATAAATGTTTTTGTTGCTGATCGTAGTACTGAGTTAGGGGCAATGGGAGAATCGGTATTGATGGCTGGTGAGACGTTTTGAGGAACTCGGGGGGTTTGATGAGCAACAGCTTCATCCTCAGTGTCTTCGTCATCCGAGATTATGTTCGACTTCCTAGGTCTTCGGGAGTTCCGAACAGCTAATAGCTCCTCCTCGGCATCCTCTGCGTCGCCCATTTTGGCCATTTCTTCATCCACGGGGGATTCTGACTCGACTAAATCTTCGTCACTCTCATCTGCTTCTTCGTCAAACATCGGATTTGGGACATCGTTTTCAGCTTCGTCCATCTCCATGAGATCAGCGTCTTCGTCATCTTCCTCCTCGCTCTCGCCACTCGCATCGTTGTCGGATCCATCTCCATCAGTTTCAGAGCCAGATCCCGAAGCAACCTCTTCAGCGACTGTTTTACCCTCCTCCCAGTCTTCATCATCGCTGCTCTCTCCCAAAGGATCTGTCTTACCAGCAGCCTTTCTTTCCTTCTTGGCGGCGGCCTTTTCTCTTTTCATAATCTCCTCTCCTTCCTGTCGAGCTCTGGCAAGTAAGTCGTCTACCTCGGCCATCTCTTTCTCTCGCTCCTCAGTGCTTTGGATTATCACACCCCTAGCCCTTAGATTTTGCAGTCTCTCCTCTCTTTCTCGGGTGGCTTGCTGTCGTGCACGTTGCTGCAGAGATAGCTGCAGCTCTGAAGTGGTGATTGAAGGTTTTGTGTTGCGACCTAGATTCTGTTTTCCCGGTGATGTGAGATGCGCCAGCATTCGCAAGGCGTGCATAGATTGAGCTTCTCTTCCTTGGTTCGCCGGAACACTATCAAAGATCAAGTCCATCTTCTTTTTCAACGCTGGTGTTTTTGCAACAACAATTTCAAGCTCACTATCTGAATCATCCATCCTGGATCTTTCCCTATCAGCAGGCTTTGGGGGTCGTATCCGGATTGCCCGTTGAGTGAACAAGGGTTTTTTGGATAATGCAGATCCTGGACGAACTTCTTTAATAGCTTTCCCGTCTATTTTGTTGAGCTTCTGTGGGGGAGAAGATGGGATTTGTCCTGGTTCTTCAGAATTAAGCAATTCTTCATTCTCGTTGATTGAACCCGTTTCTCGGGCAATAAACGACTTATCCATGATATCCTCATGAGATGGGGGAGAACTTGGTGGAGTGCCCCGGACATCCATATCGGAATTCGGGACTGCTGGACTGGAGCTCGGTGCGTGCTCTGGCTCTGAATGTTGTTCCTTGCCTGTATTGTAATTGAACTTAGCAAATAGACCTGATCGTGTAAATTTTTTCTTGGTGGTGGCATTGTGAGTCAGTTGCTGGTTTCGACTCAAACGTTGTGTTTCCCTATGCATCTCCTCGAGTGCTTTCTTGCTTGCCTTCCTCGCAGGTGCACGCTGAGTGAGACGACGTTCGACTTCTTCATCGTCGTCATCATCATCCAAATTATCATCCTCGGCCATCAATGCCCTCTGACGTCTTCTCTCCTCCGCATTCTCTGCTTTTTCTTTAGCTGCGATAGCTTCTTTCGCTTTTCGTTCCTCTTTCTTCTTCTCAACCAGAGCCAGGAATCGTTTATTGGAAGCCAGGTCCCTCACTTGTGGTAGGTCATCCGAGTCGGATCTATTGGGAGAAACAGATCTGCGCTTCGATGGCGAGACAAACAAGCTTGGTGAAGCTGGGCGTGGCACTCGTACTTTTCGTTTTCGTGATAGGACTGGAACGTCACTTCCACCACTTTCATCGTGATCTGATGCATTCGAGGCTGGGCTGGGTGACTTGCTCTTGACCTTGAGTATTCTCCTCCCTCTCTCCTGAAGATGTTCGTCGCTGGAATTACCACTCCCATCCGAGCTGGCACCGACTGCCTGCATTCGAGCTGCCATTCGTCCTTTTGGCCGTACTACCTCCTCCTCTTCCGAGTCACTGTCCGGCTTGCTGGTATGCACATCTCGATCTGCATCTCCAGCTAAGTTCACAGTTTTGGTAACTGTAGGTTCGGTGGTTGCACCCTTCGCAATTGAGGTAATTAATCGTCTTCGTGGAGATCCAGAGACGCTCTCTTCGTCTGAATCTTTTTCAAGAGTGGCTAAAAGAGCCTGGACCTTCGACTTTGGTGTCAACTGTACTGGAGATGCGGAACCGGACGCACTCAGACCAGGTGAGGATTCTCTTGAAGAAGCCATTGATGAATTGATACACAAAATGTCCTTTGGATCGATACAAACTTCCCCAAGAAGGTAGGTAGAGATTACAGCAGACAACAAAGCATGTTTGTATTGATGTGAACCAGGACGAGGTTGGAAGTGGATTTTGAGGAAAACGCGTGCTGGGACGCGATCGTCAACGCGCCAGAACGCGCGCTCGGCAGCCATTCCCCAAATGCGCTTAGCGGCGGGAAACCCATGCAAGCCCGAGCTACTTCCGAAAACGTGACACGAACAAGCAACTCCGCGCCACGGAGTGACGTCCAGATGACCTGCACCCGTGAGACATCTGATATCGCTCTATCCTAAAATCAATATCTCTACTGCTTCCTGCATTCTTGTCTTTACTTAAACTTTTTGGCGTAGACTTTGAATTGCCTTTCTTACACAGCTCGACCGTCATTGGCTACCTATTCCGCGTACTCACCAAAACTAACTAATCGTTTTCGGGGAGGCTCCCTGTTTATATCGTAGTCTGCTCAGAATACCTATGGCTTTTACCAACCTACGGCATTTTCATGCCCACAATGTCGCAACCTTCTGCAAGTCTCCTCTCGCCGAGATTTCGGGCTCACTTGGAGATCTTGGAACATTGCTCCCACTTATGATCGCTTTGGCAGTCAATAATTCAATATCACTTTCTACTACTCTTGTATTCTCGGGCCTCTGGAATATCTTGACTGGCATGGCCTTTGGAATACCACTACCAGTGCAGCCTATGAAGGTACGGTAGCTCGATTATATCACGGGAGAGGTGGAAAGCTCTGCTTTGCGGCAGGCAGCTTTGCTCACTTTCCACCACATTATCTGACACTTTCATAGGCCATCGCAGCTGTTGCTATTTCAAGAAAGTTCTCAATTGAAGAAACCGTCTCAGCTGGTTTCACAACAGGTGGCATTGTGTTTATCTTTAGTGCTACAGGAATGCTCAAATGGTTCACTCGTGTAATCCCAACTCCAGTGGTGAAGGGCATCCAAGTTGGTGCAGGTCTATCACTAGTTTTGTCCGCTGGTACCTCCCTACTACAACCACTTGGCTGGGTGAAACCAAATTGGGGCGACAATCTTGTATGGGCATGCTTTGCTTTCATGGCACTTCTTTTAACTCAGAAAATGCCTCGAGTGCCATACGCATTACTAATCTTCATTCTCGGACTGGCCTTATCGTTACTCATTGGAGGACTCGACACATTACCTTCATTCAAAGCATGGCATCCGCAAACTTATGTGCCATCTTGGTCACAATTCTCGACAGGAGCCTTGGATGCTGGCCTTGGTCAAGTCCCTCTCACCACGCTGAACTCGATCATAGCAGTTAGCTATCTATCGGCCGACTTGCTGCCCAACATTCCGGCCCCTGGCGTCACATCAATAGGGCTGAGCGTTGCGCTGATGAACTTGATTGGCGGATGGTTTGGAGCGATGGTACGTATTTTCCTGCCCCCTAACTACCACCATTTCCTGAGAGGCGTCACAAGAACTTGACCCTCTTTCATTGAATAGTGGTGTTTTGTTCTCCTCAGATATATGCTGACACAATGATTAGCCAGTCTGCCACGGCTCGGGAGGCTTAGCTGCTCAGTACCGGTTTGGGGCAAGAAGTGGGGCCAGCATCATTCTTCTTGGAAGTTTCAAGGTCATTCTCGGTTTGCTTTTTGGAGAGTCTCTTGTTGGCCTTCTCCGCCAGTACCCCAAAGGTCTGCTTGGAGTTATGGTTCTGGCAGCAGGTCTCGAACTAGCAAAAGTTGGCGAGAGTCTGAATTATGGTGCTAGAGATCTTTGGGAGGAGTCAGAATCCACACTTTCTGCAGCTTCGGAAGGCGAGCAATCGCGACAAGAAGCCCAAAAGCATCAGCGACAGCTTTCTGATGAGGAGAGGATGGAAAGATGGACAGTAATGTTCATGACCATTGCGGGCCTCTTGGCCTTCAGGAATGATGGCGTAGGATTCGTCGCTGGGATGCTTTGTCATGGGATCAATCAATTGTCTAAAGCGTGGTCTGGTTGGGAGGGTATCAGGATGAGGAAGGATGATCGAAGAAGCAGAAGGAGCGGTCGAGCAACCACTATAGATGAAGAAGAGGAGCAACCGCTTCTCAGAGAATGATAGCTTCTCGTTCGAGATGAATATGAGATAGGTAAACCATTGAATCGAATAGACTGCCATCCAAAACGTCTTCCTCAAGCCTTCCATCCCTAACACCCGACGCGGTTCAAATGACGTGACTTCCTGCCACCACATTCACCGAAGCTAACCTTTAAATATCAAAACAAGACAGACCTTCCATCAACATACGAATAGGATGACTTCGGTCAGATGGCGCACCGGTAGCTTCGTTACGGTGTTTAAGTTAGTCCCGTCGGGTAAAAACCTCCTAATTCTTGCCAAGTAACAAAGCGTTCCGCCGTTTATGTTCAGATCCCGAAACACCACTCTACCTCTGGTGCGGGATGTAGTTTTTGCAATTTGAGTGTAATTTTTTGATTTGGTGTGCTGCGTTGCACTCTTTTTGCTGCTCTTTGTTGATTTTTGTGTTTTGGTTGAAAAGGGACCTCGCTTAGCTTGCGGACCCACATTTTTGGTACTGCGAGCATCGAAAGTGAATGGCTTTGTAGTGGTATAAACTATCTTAAATTAGAGAAGAATTTACTCGAAAATTTCCTCCCTTCAATCGATTATATTGTATTGTTCGCAAGTATTTCTAAAACCTCAAGAGTCTAGAAACATGACTCCTTGCAGGTGACCCAAAGAGCAATCTCAATCAGACTTGACCTCCCCTCACCCAGGAGGTTATGTTTTCTTTCTGGCCTCCTTGTAAACTATGCCGCTCCTTTTGGTAGAGCGCTTGCTGTCTCGATTGAGTGTTCAAATAACGGAGGTGGTGGCGATACCCTACTCAAGCAGAATGTAGACTTTAGACTTGAATTTAAAGATGTCCTGATGACTTCTGTTATACAGCAGGGAGTTAATATTATTCATGGGGGTACCGAAAGTAAAAACACTCTTTATCTATGGTGGCTAAAAACCTTGATTCTTCATCACCTGGAAGAATCACATCGTTACCAACATTGGGATGACGAATGACGGGTAACAGCTAACAACAACACCATGATCTCTCTGACCAGCCCGCATGCAAAGATCACAAGATATAACTCTCAGACGAATATCTGTAATTCTCAAAGCTCAAAGCTTTTGTAGAGATGTGAGACCTCAGAGTTTAGAACGAAAACGACGAGTTTTTAGAGTAATGCCAAGCATTGCTTCGATGAGAACGAGCCCGAAGACAGGGGCAAAGAAGGCGGTCAGCAAGATGTTTCGAGTATGAAAGACAATCAAAACTTCTTTTGGAACAAGTGTAACTCGCCAGTCACTCACCAACGTCCCGTCCCAACCATTGTGGACTCTAGAGAGGAGAGGTTCATACACTTACACATCTACTCGGTTATCACTCTCCCGAATGCCGAGCAGAAACAAAAGGTGGGAGCAAACAGGGCACGTGCAGTTTAACCTCCACACTCAAGATGTGTGTTCCCATGCTCCACCATCTTAACACTTAACAAATAAACCCCCTTCGGCCGCCCACTTTAAGGTACAAATCCACACAAGCAACCCAGTAATCCCACCATAAGCCTGCATCAAGCTCGAATCTGCAACAGATAATCTTGCATATCCCACTACCATGGCAGCACAAGCAGTTCACAAGCCAGATGCGGCATCAAGCCAGCAGGCAGAGGAGGAAACCCGCTACGACTCTTCAATTTACGCAACCCCGTTTGCGAAGCTGCCGAACCCCAAACGCGTCTGGCTGGGCTCGCCATCCTCCGGACTTGAGGGTATAGGTACGTTCGTTTCCTGTGCATGCCACCGAGGCACCACGTGCATGCAGCATTACCATGGTAACTGACGTTACAACACAGGTCGCTTATCGCTGCTTACCCCTGAGATCGTGACCGCTGCAGCCGGGACGGAGATCCGGACGGGTCGGCGCGTGGGACTCGGTTGGGATATGACGAAGCTGGAGTATTCTCAGTTTGGGAGGCAGAAGTGCGGGCACTCCATCATTCCGCTGAACGGGCCTGGGGGAAGCGGCTACGGTGCTTGTTTTGACGACTCGTACTCCATGAATCCACGTGCGTACTGAAATGTGTTTAATGGTTCTGAAATCTTGGAAATCGGTTGGCTGACTGGTTGGTTCAAATGTTAGAGCAGAGCAGTCAGTGGGATGGGTTTAGGCATTACTCGCAACCACGCAACTCAAAGGATCCGTCGACATCTCAGGATCGGGTGTTTTACGGCGGTACTACCAAAGCCGAGATCATGGATCCGTCGAATCATCGAATTGGACTACAGCATTGGGCTCCAGAGGGTATTGCCGGTAAGTGTGTCTCGAAGTCGCGACTTGCTTCAACCACTGTATCCCATGTCACTTTCCCTTCTGTCTTCTCATCTCACATCTACTAACCTGTACAGGCCGAGGAATTCTCCTGGACTATCACCTCTGGGCCTCTATGCAGACACCACCCATCGCCTACTCCACATTCTCCACGCACTCCATCTCCTTCGCTACCGTGCTTGCGATGTGCAAACAGTTCAACGTGCAGCCCAAGAGAGGCGACGTGCTATTCATTCGCACAGGTGTAATCCCCGAATGGGACTCTTGGAGCGACGCCCAGAAACAGGAGTACGGTGCTCTGAAAGAACCAGAACATGCCGGTATGGAAGCCAGTCTTGAATTGCTGGAATGGCTTTGGGACAGTGGCATTTCAGCCGTGGCTGGAGATGCCATTTCATGGGAGGTAAGCAGAGCTCCTTAATATGGTGGATGAAGCAAGAAAAACAGCTAATTTGAGTCATTAGGTTTTTCCCACTCCAGGTGAGGTTTCAATGCATGAATACCTGCTTGCAGGATGGGGAATGCCAATTGGTAAGTCGCCCATAAGTACACTTCGACACTCTGAAACTGCGTCTTTCGACCTTGACGAAGGAAAAGAAATCAAATGCTAATGCCCATCTCCTTTAGGTGAAATTTTCGACCTCGAAGCACTGGCCAAAACTTGCATGGAGTTGAAGCGGTACAGCTTCTTCCTCACTTCGATGCCACTGAACATGCCAGGCGGCGTGAGTAGTCCACCATGTGCAATGGCGATCTTCTAGAATAAGAAGATAGAAATTGATGGTCACAGTTCTCGTTTAAACCAAATGACTGTATATGCGTGTGGTTGTGTCTAACGTGGTGATCTACTCACTGCATTCGCAGGTTTATGTCCTCAAGCAAGAGAATTCCTCAGTGATAACTGGCAGGCTTGAGTTCTAAAAGACGAATGTAAGGTTGGAAAATGCATTGTTCTCCCCCTTTATTCATTCTCGCACCACACCCTGCGAGGAACAACAAAACGCTGCTAGGCGGACCAAATGGAGAAAATGGAAGTCAAGCTTCAAGCAACAAGATGCCAAAGACCCAGAGGCCCAAACCTGTATGATGCCAGGCGTATAATCCGACCTCCATCCGTCAACAATCCAACTGCACTAACTACCTCGACTCACTTTCTTCCCCTTCCCCCTTTTCGCCTCGCTTGCCAAGCCACGCCCCTCAACCCCCTCTCTCCTTTCCCTTCTACTCACCTGTTAGAAACCCACCCATAAGCATGCCCAGTTACTAACATATCGGCCACTAAGCAATCAGCAGCAGCAATGGGCCAGCAACACAAAGCCAAGATCACCGTACCGTAACATACCATACCACATCACCACATCACCACACACACACACACATCACGTCAATTTTAACATGCTAAACAAACTTGAAAGCCTCCCTCTCCCCCTCCCATCAACAGACAAAGCACAAGCACACTCACTCACACACCCAACACACCACCGGAAGCCAAAGCAAGAGCTAAAGAAAAAGCTGCAACACCCCCTACGACCCTACGGCACGGATCTATAAGGTACCTAGGTAAGGTAATCTTACGTACATGCCGTCAGTCCACAGTCCACAGTCCACAGTCCACAGTCCACAGTCCACAGTCCACAGTCCCACCATCAGCCAGCCAGCCAGCCAACTACCTACCAAGCTACACGCGGGTATGCACACACGTACATAAATAGAACACCCTTCCCTCCCTTCTCTCCTTCATCTTTCAACCACTCCTCCTGATCCACAAGGACATCACTCATATATAACATAAGCACTCACTTGCCCACCGGAACGGCGGCAGGGTAGATAGAGTGCAGCCAGTCAGTTACAGGAGAAGCTCACAAACACATACACATGACGCATGATGCATGACACACACACACATCCGAGTTCAACAAGGGACGGGCACAGGCACAGGTACAGATACAGATATACGTAGACACAGAGAAAGGTGTGGACGGAGAGATATGTATCCAGGGACATTGCTGCAATATGCAGACTCTTTTTTTATTTGATATTTGGTGGTTTTGTCGTTGTTGCATTAATTCAGCTTGCTGTTGATCTGATCAGCAAGCGGCAGCTAAGTAGCTGATTTTCCAAACAAGCTATATATGGGTATGTGTGTGTGACTCTGTGCGAGCCACGGGGTTTCCCTCCCCTCACTCGGGCTAATGTCAAGCATAAATACATGAATGTGTGCGCATCTTCTTTTTTCCCCTTCTCCCCAAGCTTCAGTTGATAGTGGCCTGTCTTGTGGTAGGTACGAGGCCATAACCAGCTAGCTAGCGAAAATAAAATGGAGAAGAAAAAAAAACCAGATTTCTGCACATGCCATCGTATATTTTTTTGCCACATTATGCCTGAGAAATAAAATGGTAAAACGGAAAAGCCCATTTCACCAAAACCGGTCCCATCCATTTGAATTTCCAAAGTCCCCAACCGCCAAAACAAGATAAAAACATAACATGCCCAAACGCCAGATGCAGTGCCACATGTTTGTCCCCATTTGGAAATGTATAGAATCTGAACGGAGAATATGCATTCGTCTTTCGTTTCAAAGGCCGCCGGAATGATAGTATGATAATGATTTGCAAGCAATGCATGTAAACAGAACCGGAGGGTATCTTGTGTGGCCGTTAAAGTAGTTATTTTTGTTCCTTGGTCTCTTTTGTTGAATCGTGCATCAGCGCTATACAGCCGTACTATTTATTCCCTTTTTTGTTGATTAAGTTGCTATTGAAGTCTGAATGAGAATTATAGAATTTCGTCCTCTTCGCTAATCTGCACATCAATCAGTATGAATGTTTGTTTGGCTTCCTTGATGAAGACCTTCCCGGAGAAGTCCTCAGCACACCCGTGGGTGTGTGACGGACTTCAATCCAGAAAAGCGGCATAGAATCAAGGATGAATGGAGACGTACTCTGTCTACTCTTGAGCCCCCAGGGCTTACTCTTTCTGGTGCACGAGGTTCGGGTAATGGCTCATCCTATGGGACATTAGTATTATGTAATTAGAATTGGACAACATCTCAGGCTCCCGAGAGCGAGCAAGTCACGTGAGAATACACATACCTTCATGCACGCGTTCTCCAACATGTTTGTCCACTTTCCACTGGTTCCAGCATGGCTATGCTTCAAGTGCTGCCTGAAATGGTCTGCTCTGAAGAATTTCTTGGCATGGTTGCACTCTCCAAATTTGTGCATCTCTTGTAGATGCCCAATTCGAATATCCCAGTCTTGCTCTGTCGCGACTGCAACGGGAGGGCCTGAGAGTGAAGGAGATGAAATTCCTGAACGAGGAAAGTCGTCTCCGCAATAACCACAAGTATCAGCTTCACCTGGGCGATTGGGAGAGTTATGAAATGCAGCTGCATAGCCCGACAGGGCCGCACAGGACCAAGAATGACGCCTTAGATGAAGAGAATTTTGATGCCGTTCCGCTTCGTTTTTGTTCTTGAACCTATTTCTGCAGTACGCACACTCGTATTGTTTCTCTTGTTCATGAGCGCTGAGGTAGGTGTTAGCTAATTGCCAAAAGTCACGAGTAATCTAAACATACTTGAGATCATCCTGGGAGTCAAATTTCTTGGGCTTCTTCGGACAGCATTCACACATGAAGATCCCCTGCATTTTTGGCGATGCGTTATGCTTGGCTAACCCAATGCTATCTGATAGCTTCCTGGCAGTTGTGATAGGTCTCGACTCCGACGAGAGAGTGCGCTGGTGATTGCCTCTAGATAGTGATCCACGTGGACTAGGATTCAGTGATAACGAGGAGACATATGGCGAATCTGCCATGTCCATACCTCCAGGGGACAGGCCTCCGGGGGATAATCTTCCATACGAGCTCATGCTCGTTATACTACTTGCTGCTAGTGACAGCGTGGAAGCGTAAGAGCTACTTCTCGGGCCCGAGGCTGTTGAAGACACCGAGCCGGAAGTCGAGTGGAACCTGGGTGCGGGCGATGTTCGCGAGACAGATTCCCGCCGTCTGAACAAGTCACTTGCACTACCCACAGTGTGCAATGCTGGGCCATCATCTCCTGGCGGTGATGATGCTCGTCTCTTTTGTCCAATTGTTGAACCTGGTGAATAGGAGTCTGGCCTGCTGGAATAATCCTCGATATGTAGACGCCTGAACCCGGACTCCTCCATATGGAACCCCACTTCGCGGTCAGGAGACGCTCCTTGATCATATCCTTCTCCCGACCGGCTTGCGACGCTCGAGCTATCGTCGCCGAGGCTCATCACGGAGCCACTTCCCGAACGGGCCACATATGGCAGAGGTGATCGATCAGACTCTGTGTTCTCGCTTGGTGATCGGTGATCAAACTGGTTTTGAAGTCCAAAACGAGGGTATGGATTGATTGGTGACGCGCCTGAGGAGAGTGGAGTCTCTGCCCAGCGGCTCAATGGGCTCTCGACCAACGATGGTCTGCCGGTCAATATTGGTAGTGACAAGGGCTTCAACTGGGTTGGGTATCGATGCTCATTGATATTGCGTGAGGTGGGCGATCCATCATTCGCAGATGTGCTGTAGAGCGATTTCGAGTGCCCCCTTGGGGGTGTGGTATTGTCCGTCCTCCGTTGAGCACTCAATTTTTGCAGAAGTGACTTATCGTATGCCTGGGCATTAGTCTGATACTTTTCGTGAACCGAACTTTGAAATCCGGATTTCGCAGATGCTGATTCTTGGTATTTTGACCTGTGTCAAACCATTTGTTAGTCAACCGTACAATGCAATCAAGTGGAATCGATTGAGTCAATGTCGACGCGCAGAGCCCAGACAAGTCACCGCCGAGGAGCCATCCTGCTGCTCTTGTGGCTTCCTGCTGCATACACTGTGCCACGAAAGCCTGTGGTTGACGACGGGAGTGCAAACTGACCTATTGGACCCAATACTGGTACCTGACAAACTAGCATATCCCTCATCTATGCGCGGATAGGAATGATCTCTGCCATCCGCCGACTTGATTGTGGAGATCGAACTTCCGCGACGCGTGTATTCAGGCCGCTCCTCCTTGATACTGGTCTTCCGACTTGGAAAGTTTCCACGCAGGCTGGAGCCCGGTTGCACCGAAGCTATTGAGCGTCCCCAGTCACTCGCATCCTCGTGTGAGTTCTGCCATCTCCATCCCAGATCAGGACCGTTGCTCCCTCCGTCTGCGATGTCCGGAATATAGCGAGGTGGGGGCAGCGGCGGCGGCACAGGATCTCGTGCATTGGGTATAGGCATAGCAATGGAGGACGAGATGGGCGACGGTATCGAGCTGTAGGAACTGGATCTGCTGGCCATTTGAAAGCGGTCGGTGGGATTCGAGTCGTAGATGTGAATGGATGGGAGTGGTGTCCCAGCTACTCGGACTGATCGGTGTGGAATCTCCATGATGTCGAGGCGGTGATTGCCACTAGCTGAAAGAACGAAGTTTAAGGGGTGAAGTTGGCCCTCCTGCAAGGTGTTCCAAGGAAGGTTCAGAGGGTAAGTGGCGATATTGCTTCGGGGGATCCGTATGGGAGGAAGTAGCAGAAGCCCAAAACATGAGAAGGTCTATTTTCAACACACAACAAATGTACAAAATGAAAGAAGAAAAAGCCCTCCAAGATGGAAATAAATGTTAGCTCATCGAAACCAGAGGAGGACGAGTGATGGTCTGCAGGAGATATTTCGCGGGCGTGGAGAGTGGTGGTGGTGGTGGTTGTGGTGGTGAAGTGGTGAAGGGAGACGGAGGAAGTGGGTAATGGGAGTAACGAGTAACGAGTCTGACCTCAATGTCGATGTTGAAAGTGCGCACGAATAGCGAGGATGGGTACGGACCGGCGTCGTCGTGCTGCAGGTTCAGGTCAGGCAGGACAAGACAGGTTCGAGTAGCGTGTCGACGGCCTCGGGGGTTTAGAAGAAGAAAGGCGCTTCCAACGACCCCAAGTGCCTAGCGGTGGGAGGTTTTGGGGCGACGAGGAGGAGTCGGCGAGGGAGGGAGGGAGGGACTCAGTAGGGCGCTAGAATCAATCAATCCCAAATCGCAGTCCGAGTCGTCGGAGCAGTACCCGTACCGTCAAGCGTCGCTGAGGAGGGGGGGTCTTCTGTCTAGGTGGGTATGAGGATGGGTATGGGTATGGGTATGGGTCTGATGTCTGATGTCTTGGTGTCTGATGGGCGTGCGCGAGACCGAATCCAGCTGCGCCGGGTGACGGGTCGTACGGTAGCGGGAGAGTGGCGGGTGTGGGAAGTACAGCGCTGTAGCGTCGTGTACTGTCCTGTCCTGGACACTGCAGTACCTCGAACTCGCCCTCGAGTCCTCTCTGGTGCGTCTTGCTGGGTTCCTCTGCTGTCGGGGGGTCGGGGTCGAGGGTCTGCGATTCGATGGCGCGGGTTGGGATGGGTCGGAGCGGTAACGAAGGTACGGTAAGGGTGCAGGGATCCTGGCGAGGGGGTCGAGGATGTCGAGGGCCGCTGCTGTTGGTGCTGCTGCCGGACCCTGTCGTATGGAGGGAGAGGGAGGATGGGAGGAGAAGTTGGACGGGGGGTGGTCGAGCAGGGTCGGCGATTCGATGCGATTCGGGGGGATGGTGGAGTGAGTGAGTGGGGTGGAAGTGCAGAAGTGCAGAAGAGAAGAAGAGAAGAAGAGAGGATGAGCGGGTGAGAGGTCGGTCAGGGTAACGGTATGCGTGCAAGTGTGGATATATTGTGGATGTCGAGATATGTGGTTATGGAGACGGGTGCCGTAGGTGTGATGTTGATGTTGATGTTGATTCCGATGTTGATACTCTCTGCTCTCCGAGGGGACTCTGGGCACTTTTTCTTTTAGTAGGAGGTGAGGATTCGAGATTGTTGAATGATTGAATGAATCAATGAATCAATCGATCAAGCAAGGAAGCAAGGAAGCAAGGAAGCAAGGAAGCAATGAACAAGTGCCGTTGCTCGATCGGCTGGACAGGATCAGATGGCTTGCTCGGGCTGCCAGGCTGAGGGCTTGGTTGATCCTAGCTACTGGCTGCTGGCTCCCAGATGGGCTGAATGCAAGGCAACAGACCAAGACTGACTGAGGGACTGACTGGATAACTGGATGGCTGGATGACGAGCAGCAACAAGTGGAGGGACGAGACGACGTGAGGCGTGCGAGGTCTAGACGTCAAGATGTCTGAACGTCTAGCTGCTAGCTGTAGAGGGAGATGCTAGATGTGGATAGAGATGCGGTGTAGATGCGGTGTAGATGCTAGCTGGACAACAACAGAGGCACTGGAGAAACTGAGCGACGGAGAGATCGACACTGCCCACAGACACAGACGCGCACATATACTGGATGGATGAGAAGATCTTAAAATTCATCTCAAACACCGGGGCAGGTGTAAGTACAAATATCGAACCATCCTGCTGCTTGAGCGTTTCCCGCTACGAGCAAAACAATGAGAATGACATCCCACCCAACCCAACCCAATCTAAAATCGACTCCGAAAAATAATACCCATCTCATCCGATCACATCCCATCCCATCCCATCCCATCCCATAAATCAAACTAAACACTGCTCCCCGCAGCCTCGTAGGGCGGCAGTATCCAGGGCCTGGGCACCGACAGGGCGCATCCACTTCCCCTCGACACTCCAAATCAGGTCATGGCGGTGGACGAGCAGAGACACTGTGGCTCAACCAGGCTGATACACGAGAGACACCATGCAGAGAGACTGGCTGACCAAGGAAGTCAAGGAAGTGGATGTGGAAGTGGAGGACGGCGACGACGAGGACGAGGTCGACGAGGAGAAAGGATGGATCAAATCTCATCTCATCTCATCTCATCTCATCTCACCTCGTCTCACTCATCGCATCGTCGTTAGTTCCCATCCTCGTTCCCGGCCCCGTTTTCTTCTTTTCTTACTCACTCACATACTCACGTACTCACTAACCAACTCACTCACTCACTTCTCACTCCCTCCCTCCCTCTTGGCCTCATGGTTTCCATCCTCATCCCCTCCGCCTCCCATCGTGAGACACCGCCAGGGGCGCACCTTCTCATCCTCCCGCCCGCTCATAGGGCGCTCGCTGAACACGCTCAATCTCGATACATCTCGACACGCTGCCATGTCTCGTGTCCGCTCTGCACCTTCCACCTTGGCTTAGACCGATATGCTTTACAAGTCCATGAGTCCCCGAGTGCGTGGGAATCGAACACGACACACCCGAAGGGACAGGATTTGCACCAGCGTTGTCGCTCACGGGAGGAGACACTCACTCACTCCCTGAGCGGGGGAAGAATCCAAGAGCCAGGTCAAGAGAGCGCGTGGTTTCATTCTGCGCTCCCGGCGTGCCATGCGGCCATGGCTGAATCCCATTTTCAGAAGTGCAACACCACGATGACCACGGCCACCATCACATTGACATCAAATAACACGGACATCAGCAGCAGCGGCGCCCGTGATAAGGCCTTCCCCACGTTGGAGCCCATGCCCATACCCAGACCCATATCCAGACCCATAGCCATACCCACACCGACCTCTAATCCCTACCACCTGATTATGTATAGTACTGTACCTCGCTGTGGCCCTACACTCGCTCTCGGGCGTGTTCTCCTTCCGGGCAAGACCCAAGAATCCCATGACTCTGTAAGTACAGGGCAGTAGAGCACAGTACCGGCCTCGCGCTGGGAATGGTGGCAGCCGTCAATGTGTGAAGCACCAGCAACCAGCAGCACCACCAAGCAAGCAGTCGAGCGGGGTTAGTGTCTGTGACACCAAGCGGCCACCTAGCAGGGAAGGCGATCCAGCCCCCAGACCTCACGAGATTTCCCTCTCACTTTGTCTCGGAGCGTCTGTCGAATCCTCAGCCCTATCCAGCTCCTGACATGCTTCTTCCGCTGAGCATGGTACAGGGTTAACGCCCGGAACTCCAGCCCACACCACTCTTGCCTTCACGATGCGTTCCAGGCCGGACGAACAATGCTTTTTGGCACAGGGCAGCTGAACGAACCTCGTCGTCGCTGCGACCAGTCACTCCAAAGCGCAAGATACAAACCTAGATGGCCTCGATACCCTGACTCGGCAAACGCGCAAAGGAGATTGTCGCGGGGACAAATTCATGTTCATCGTCGCTCATTGAACCTCGCTCTCCCCCTAGGCATGCTGAGGTCTATCATCCGCCTCGCTAGCTGTGAATAATGAGGTTTGGTGACATATTAGAAGGCCAATAAGCCGTCTCCATTGGCTATCTTACGAACGGTGAGGCTTCCAATAAGAGACATACATGGCAGTCTACTCTGCATTTGCGGATATGCATGCTGCAGCCTTTCAGAAGAGCCTGCACGAACAGCCTGCTGCGCCACCATCCGAAACTGTCTTGACGGTCATACAGAAAAATGGGGTCAGAGTGAGAAGCCGCGACGGATTACATCCAAAAGGCAAGGCACTAAAAGGTACCCGGCTTTCCGAAGGCGTCTGAACAAGAGGCATGTCTAAGCCCGTCCAACATTGGTCTCACGGACGTGGCCCTAGGGGAAAAGGTCAGACGTGTTGTGGGAAAGACCATGAGGCATCTAATCTCGACGAGAGAAACATGGGAAAATAAAACCAGCTCCGGTGAGAACGGGCCACATGCAGGCGTGAACTTTCAACTTTCCTATGTGACAGATATCAAACGTAAAATAGTTCACTTCTTCGACAAGACACGCATGGCCAGCTCTCATGTTCCCCATCAGAGTTCACTTTCAAGGAAGGTTACCGTCTTATGAGCTAAACTTCCACGTTGTCTACACCATCCGCTGTTAAGTTGGCTCGGTTCCGTGGCGCTGAGGTATTCACCTCTTGGTTTTCCACGAGGATCTCAACATGTCTTAAGGCCGTATCGCCAGGTGTTTCCTTCCGATGACATGGTTTTCTCTACCTCCACATGGTCAGGACAGGTGGGGGCATCTCACGCCTCCTCATTTCTGATTCGGAGTGATAGCCGGCTCTCGATACGCCATTGAGCCCTCGTGTCCATCGTTCGCGTGCTCGTTGCTCATCAGAGCCGTGTCGAACTGCTGTTCTTGAAGAAGTTCCTGTCCCTGTGCCGAACGTGATCGACATCCTCTATCCAAGGGGTCCGCCACTGACCAAGCAGTCTGTCAGCAGCAGTGCCCAATCACGATGTGATGGTTTCTCCACCCCAGGCAACGGTGCTCGCGGCGCACTGCAGATCGATCCATGGCGACGACAGCAAGATTGTCGAAGCACATGGCAGCGCACGCAGGGGGCCACCCGAATTTCTTCATGGACCAGGACCTGTTCAGTTCAGCAGCCCTGTGTTCGTATCTCCAGGCGCGAGGGGCATCTCGCCTCTGTGAAAAACCGGAATCGGCGTCGCCTTGCATGCTTCACAGTGCCCGCTCGAGCCAGCTGAACAGACCACGGCGATGCTGCGAACTTGGACGCCGTCCACCCTGCCCTGCGCCTACCTGCATCCGCTGGACGATTCCTAGGGCTGAACATACGCAACGCGGCGGGATGTGCCGTTAGGCTGGCAGGCAAAGGAAACAAAGCGCACAAGTGGCGGACAGAAGGCAAGCCCGGCCCCTGATTGATTGAAACATGCGAACCACATATTTTCTTTTCCTCGGAGAGAGGATCAGCAAGCTCGCGTTCATCGTATTCGGCCAAGGAAAAATGGATGCGCAATACGCACGTTGCCGCGCCCGTTAATCGCGCGGCAGTCTCATGGGTTGCGCCTGTTCGATGTTCGATGTTCGATGTTCGAGTCGTGGGGGCCGTCATTTGAGCTCCCACGCCCGTCGACCTTCCTCTCCAGATCTGACGGGACTCACCTTCTCTCCATTCACCCGCCTCCGCGTGCGCGTGCATGTCCTCACATGCTTCTTAGCCCTTCGAGAAGGAAATTGCCATCGCAAACCTAGCTCTTCTCAGCCTAGAGTTGTCCGCGTATCGGGGATTGGAAGCCAAGAAAACATTCCATAGATCTTCGATGCTGACATCCCAGTCTGTCCTGGAGTGGAAGACTCGTCTGGTGCCCCACTACTGTAATGTCGCCCCGCCATCCAGGCTGTGCTTCAAGCTCTGCTAACTGCCGAAACCCACTCAGGGCCTCATCCAATCTCTCTGAGAGAACGTTGCAGCAAACAGGGTTTGCAGGCATCTTTCGACGTCTGCCAACCGACGAAGCGAGCGAGCAAGCCAAGATCGACCAGATGTGGACTCAACCCCCGGGCAGGGACCGGGCACATCAACAGGGCAGAGGGGATCGGAGTGCGACGACATCGAATCAAGCGTGAACCGCTTGGGCAATGTGAAATGCGCAGCCTCCAAATGCTCGATGCTGATGTCGAATGAATCAGGTCGTGCATAGACGCACAGCACTCGGTATTTCAGCGAGGACCCTGTGGCTGACAACCGCTCGCTTT
This sequence comes from Articulospora tetracladia, assembly GCA_003415645.1. Lineage (NCBI taxonomy): Eukaryota > Fungi > Ascomycota > Leotiomycetes > Helotiales > Discinellaceae > Articulospora > Articulospora tetracladia. The sequence goes on along the minus strand of PYIV01000003.1, from coordinate 941,090 downwards.
TTTTTTAATCCATCCGCGGAGGCGAGATGTTGGACCTCGACAGCTGGGGGAGGAGACATCACATGGGCTGAACTTGGATCGACTGAAGAACGATCGGCCTTACGTCTGAGAGCCCTCACCATTACGGCATCCCGATAGAAACGACCTTCTTGACGGGCTCTTGGCCTAAGAGAGTAATCTTTTCCCGAGTAGCTGGGTTTTGAGGCGTTCGACTTTGACAGGAGAGGAGATCGCCGGCGGTCCTGATTGGACAGCAGAAAAGGACCCGAGTTTTAGGGCAGCCGATCCGCAATTGGCGCTTCGCCCTGCCAGAAGTTGAAAGTGAAACTTCAACGCGCCTCGGTACATCACGAGGAAAGCAATAAATTGAGGGGTTGGGGATCGGAAAGCTGAAATTTCGGGGCCTCTCACAGCCACCATGACACAAGCTTTGCTCGTTCGTGTTGGACGGCGAGACGCCACTGCGCTGCATGTGGAGAGGCGCGAGCTGGGAGTTGGGAGTTGGGAGTTGGAATATTGAAACCTGTTTCCGTTGTCGAGGCCCCGGCATGGATGGATTCGCTATTTGGTTTGAGATACACCATCTCGACCTGACCTACGCTTTGATTCGCTCGAGTTCGGTGAAGGGCGACTGCGTAATCAATCCGGGACAGAGGGATCTCATCAGCCTTACACGTCGGGTTGCGTTTTGCCGCAGGAACGTAGGTGGAGCTACCACTCTACTATCCGTACCTACAGTACCAAGACTAGGCAAGTTGTGGAGTCCGGAGCTACTCTACTCCGTACTTCCCAATGCACATCTCAGGGGCTCTGGGCACCCAGCCAGGGCATTTGGAATGCCTGTTGGACTAAGTATCTACTTGATTATGCACTAGCAACGACGTTACATCTGAGAAATCGCTGACATCGCTGGCATCGTAGACTCGGCGTCTCGCGAACTCGGTGTGTAGACTAGAAACCTCGGTCATTTGGAAGAAGTGCCGCAGTGAGGAAGAAATGAATCCAGTAGGTCGACCGGTACTGAAATATGTACCGTGACGCCATATTCCAGAGGTTGTAGATAGGCACAGACGCACAAGTATACAAATTCACAAAATTATCTAGAATTTCCATTGCGCAATAATCCACAAGTCATATATCTCTCTCGTAATAAGCCATGTTCCCTTGAGATATGAGTTGTGCACTTTGTCTCTTCAATCTCAGTGAGAAGGTACCTTAAAGTACCATAGTGTCGACTTGAAGCCTGAGGCACCAACAAATCCCCCCTCCCTTCACTCGTGCAAGCGAATTTTTCGAAAATTCGGCTATGGCGCAGAATATGATCCGAGGAGTCACTGAAATTGGAAAACACTCCTACCACCGTGAAATCCCAATCCCAATATCAATACCAATACCCCAACCACCTCTGCCGCTCCCACTCCCAAACCCGTGCCTTCTTTCCCCCAGAAAACTCACCTCGCCAGCCGCGTAGCTTCTCCACTCTCCTTCCTGCTTCAGGAAGGTACAGCAGGCCGGGATCGAGGAGAGAGGAGTCCTGAGATCTAATTAATTACCTCTCATCTGAGCTCGGAACACCGACTGGTATCCTGATTCATACAGTACAGTACAGTATCGATCAGACTCCTCGTTCTCGTGCCGCCTCCCTCGCGTCCGTCCGCCCGCCCGCCAACCAACCCGTCCGCACGTACTATTTCTATTTCCATTTCCGATTCCAATATCGATAGTGGTATCCACACGCTAGATTGAGAGGGTGACGGACGGCAAAGACAAAGCCAGAGGAAACGAGAAGAGAAGAGGAACGAGGTGAAGAGAAGCCACGCTGGATTATAGACCGCTGCCCGCGAATATGGCGCTCTCGCGCGTGCCGGGGGATGAGAATCTCTTTGTTGGAGGGTGAGTTTAACTGATTTGTTTGTTTGTTGTGTCTGTTTACTCTGTTCTGTTTTGTTTTGTTTATTGCCCAGAGGAAGGAGGAGGAGTTTCACGTGATCCCCCTTTCTCCCTCCCTATGTATGTTCCGCGCTGCGATCGCTTGTTTGGCCCCCTTCGTCTATCCATCTATCTATCATGCAGTTCACTGCCCTCCCATACTTCCCATTTACTCCTATGTACTCCTATCCCTTCTCTCCTCTCAGTCTAGTACTAGCATCAGCATCAGTATCTATATATGTATCAGCTCAATATTAACTCTCTCCCCTTCTCGAAAACAGGATCTTCACGCTACGCCGCAAAGCCGCCCTGGAGAACACAGGCATCACGCACATCGTGTCTGTGCTGCGCTATGACTTCAAGGACTTCGAGGACTGGGAGAAGTACCAGCATCTCAGTGTCGAGGTCGACGATGTTGATGATGAGAACCTCCTTGGTGAGTTCGAGACTACGGGAAGTTTTATTGAGGAGGGCTTGAAGAGTATGAAAGATGGGAAGAAAGGAGGTGTTTTGGTGCATTGGTATGTTATGTTTGGCTCCTTTGTTTTGTTGTGGTTATTTTATCATTTGCTTGTAGTGTAAGATGTTGTCGTTGTAAGGTGATGCTTTTATCGTCTTATGCTTAGAGATTCCAAGATGGCACTCTCGAGTTGTAGGGTGTGGTGCTGTTGGATAATTTTCTACGCTCTTATTGTACACGTTATTTGATCGAGTTACGCCCTTCAGTTGATGTTTAACATCCTACTTGAGGCTTCGTTGCAAATCGCTCTTCTTCAACTCCTAAATCACGAAAATTTCTAACCCCCGCCAGTGCAATGGGTAAATCACGCTCAGTCACCGTCACCATCGCCTATCTCCTACGCCAATATCCTGACCACACTGTTGCCTCCGCACTGGATCTGATCAGAGAGTCTCGGCCTATCGCCGAGCCTAACGACGGCTTCATGGCTCAGCTCGAGCTCTACAAAGAGATGGGCTGTCCGCGTGACATTGACGCGCAGCCGAAATATCAGAGATGGTTATACCAGCGAGAGGTAGACCTGGCACTTGCTGCAGGTATGGCGCCGGACCGAGTTCGCTTCGAGGATGAGGAGAAGCAAGACGCGCGGGAGAGCTCGGGACAGGAAGTAGAGTTGAGGTGCAGGAAGTGTCGGTATGTTTCATGAAATCAAGGACAGCGAGCGTTCGAGCAGCTAATCATCCCACGCAGGCGCACACTGGCTACCACGCCCTATCTGGCCACGCACGAGTTGGCTCCCTCCAAACCCCAATACACGTCGTCTACAGGACCAATCTCGTCTCTCCCGTCGGCTGCACCGCATACAGCTTGTACACATCACTTTGTCCATCCGCTCTCGTGGATGCGGCCAGCTCTCGAACAGGGACTTCTCAGCGGCCGACTCGAGTGTCCCAATCCCAAATGTGGCGGGCAGGTCGGCCGTTATGCATGGCAGGGAATGCGATGCAGCTGTGGGGTCTGGGTATGTCCAGCATTCAGCCTGCAGAAGGGACGAATCGATGAGGTCACGAAGATGGGGGAAGGTAGGCAGGGACAGGGGAGCAACGCCGACGTTGCGGGGCCGACGGGTATCAGGCTACCTCCGGGTATGAAAGCCCAGGAGAATTTATGAAGGTGTGCGGGAAGCTCAGGCGTGAGTGGGAAGAGACAACCAGCTGCTGCATGAACTGAACGCCGAGCAAATATAAGTGCTCCTGGTGATTGGGGACATGCAAGCCGGCGGGAACACCATGTGTGTCCGGAACGCACCGCTCTGGGAATCTCAAACCGTGGGTGCACTGTACATAGATGGCAGCCAACCCTTCTGGGGCCGATCATGAAATGTGATAGGCGTATGTGTGCATCCGAAGCACGACCAGCACAGAGCTGCATATATGGAAAATGGTGTTGGAAACGTGCATCCGAATATGCGGCATGGCGGCCCATGACGACTTGATTGTGAAAAGGGTGTTGCTCTGCTCGCAATACTTGCTATTTTTCGCCGGCGCGACGAGCGGTTGTTCGCTGATGTGATAATATGCTGCCTATCACCGCTTGACGAGTGAAATCCTTCCCTCTCGTGGCTCAAGTGTTTCGTCACGGGCTGCTTGCTTATGCATGAAGGCAGTGAGAAACGGATGGACCAATTCCCCGGTAATGGGACGGCAGAGCATTTTGTATCTCGGTGAATTACTTCGCCTGGTAAGCCCGTGTGCAACTTGGCATGCCTGATTTGATATGAAACATAATCATCTAGAGTTCACATGGTCTGATGTTGCTAAGCAAGGAACCCCACAAGCGATGTGTCACTCGTGAAAAGGGAGCTAGAGGTACCTCCGTAGGCACTTGCTGTGCTTAGCAGTTTGAAGATATTATGCTTATTGACCAGCACGGCAGCTGGCCGTCATGTATTTTAAGAGCAAATCATACTCGCTTGCTGCCATGAAACCCCGCTATTTGAATGAAGCTTAAAAGGGACTTTCTATGGCCCTGCAATACTTTTGCTCTCCGGCGCGGCCCCCAGGTTAATTGAAGTAGAGCACAAATTCCGATGTGCCTCTTCTGGTAATATCAAGCGAATGCTGACCAGCGGGGTACTCTTCTTAGGCTGCCTTAAAATCATAGAGGGATACAAAAAAGTATCCATGAAGGATGAGAGAAGTGGCTGATGGGCAAGGATGGTCGTCAAGGCTGAAAAGTAAGCACTAACACGCAACGTCTCGAAGCAGAAACCCACTCAGCAGGTCTAGAAAGTGACTAATGAGATTCTCAAAGCTTCATAGGATTCGCTTGTTCAGATCCTTTTGACATGGGAGGGAGATCGCGATGTTGGTTCCAAGCCGAACGGGTTGCACCCGTCTTCAACGTCGGCCGCTGGCGATGTGCAAGGGAGCTCATCAAGCGACTGCCGAAAAATTGAGGGAAACCCGATGGTTCTGCGTTTACTGCAAGGATTCAGTGCGATACACAAAACAAAGCCCTGCAACAGCGAATAAAACCTTGCTCCAATCTGCACGCAAGACAGAACGCCGATTCAGGTGGGTCGATCTCCAAGATTGCTCGACCGCAATACCATCGCAATGGTGGTCGAGTGCGGAATGGTTCATGTCCTTTTCATGTGCGTGACTGTAAAAGGATATTGGAAGGAGTATTTGATGCGTAACCGGCACCCGACCCGGGAAGAGTGGACTGGGCCGCAGAGTCTGACTGTATCCGACCAGGTTTGTCTACACCGACAGTAAGATGGCCTCATCGGCGAGTCCGAAAATCTGGGGTAGAATTGTTCCAGGATAAAAAGCCTCTCGGAGACTTATTGGCTCCAGGATGGAAGGGACTGAAAAGGAGCATGACATCACGTGTACACTACTCGAAAATGACGGATTTTCTTCTTCTTGACCTTGGCATTATCGATGACTGATCGAGATCGTATCTATGGAAATCCTTTCGGAACCTGAGGGAAGAGGTTTGGATTTTGCAAACGCTCCCTGTTCCGCTTGGCAACCTCCGCATTCCTCTTTTTGTCGATCCGTTGCTGATAGAAGGCTTTCTGTAGGGCAAACACACGAGGCTCTTCCTCAGGCGTAGCAACAGGCTCTTCTGGCTTTTTCTAGACAGGAGTCAATATGACAGGTATTCTCATCCGTAGATCGTATCTCACCTTGACATCAGCCTTCTTGTCGTCTGATGCGTCGCCATCCTTGTCCTTATCCTTGTCTTTGTCTTTGGCTTTCTCCTTCTCCTTTTCTTTCTCTTTCTTCTTCTTTTGCTTCTCCTCGAATTCTTGTTTTACACGCTCTACTTCGGCATCCATCTCTTTCTTCTTCTTGGCAGCAACTGCAGCCTCATCAATGATGGGACTGCAAAATCCTTTGTCTTTGAGATGGGTTGCGCACACGTAGAAGAAGTCCTACGCCGGGTCAGCGAGATGCACCCTTAGTATCAACATACACCTCCTGACCTTGTTCTCGGGGGTGACGAGCACGGTGGTGCTAAGTTTGTAGCAAATTTCACATGCTTTGGAAGCCGTATCAGCTACCTTTCGGTGAGTGTAGATGTTTGGAAACGAAGCCATTCTGAAGTCTTTGGAGTCAGGCGGCGAGATCTCAAGTTTGGCTGGTGCAAGTGAGGTCGCTTAGTGAAAAGGGGGAGGGGTCGAATTGCTCGCAGGTTTATGTAAGATCAACAAAGGGGGGATGTTGTGAGGGGCTCTGGTCGGGTCGGTTGTTGTTCCAAGGTGCAAGTCATGTGAAATGCAGCGAAGACGTTCATAGGGCTGGGGCTAGCGTATCCCTGCCTGTAGCCTTACTCGTTGGGTCCTGGTCTACCCCACCATAAGGTAACGCCTGGGGCGGGCCGGGTCACAGCGGCATACGTGCTTTTCAGCCTGCAGCACCGAATTTGCAACAGTACCCCCACCGCAAAACAAACAAACACCTGCTGCGAGCACTCGATCGATTGACATTCGCACTTCTGAGACATCCAATCGACCAATTCCCTCCCAATCATGTCTGCCGAACAAATTAGAGCTCCTGGCAGCAAGCCAGGAGAGAATATGCTTTGGGGCGGGCGATTCACAGGCATGAGTCACCAAGATCGAGCTTGAATGCTATACTAACCAATTAACAGGTGGACTCGATCCCCTTATGGTCTCCTACAATGAATCCATATACTTCGATCGTGCCTTTCACTCTCAGGATATTCTGGGCAGCATTGCCTGGGCTCGTGCCAACCACAAGGCCGGAATCCTCACCGCCGCTGAGTTCTCCGCAATCGAGTCCGGACTGAAGAAGGTTGAAGAGGAATGGGTTGCCGGAACATTCAAGATTATCCCAGGAGTTGACGAAGACATCCACACTGCCAACGAGAGACGATTGGGCGAAATTATTGGCAAAGATATTGGTGGAAAGCTACACACTGGTCGGAGCCGAAATGAGCAAGTTGCAACTGACATGCGATTGTGGTTGAGGGATGAGCTGAGGAAGATCGAGACCCACTTGGTAGATTTTCTGAAGGTCATGACTGCCCGTGCAGAGAATGAGATAGACCACATCATGCCAGGCTACACCCATCTTCAGAGGGCACAACCTATCAGATGGAGTCACTGGATCCTGTCATATGCTATGGCCTTTGCTTCTGATCTCGAGAGGCTGAGGGAGGTCATTGTCCGTGTCAACCAGAGTATGCAATTGGATTTTATGCGTATTAAGGCCGATTTGCTAACGTAAAGTAGGCCCACTTGGAGCTGGTGCGTTGGCTGGCAACTGCTTTGGCGTTGACAGAGAAGCGATGGCAAAGGAACTGGGTTTTGATGGTCTGGTAAGCATAAAGCCTTTGTCCTAGATTTCACTAAGACTCTGACTCTAATGTATTGCACATAGTTATGGAATTCCATGGGTGCAGTCTCATCTCGAGACTTTGTGCTGGAAGCCATGCAATGGGGAAGCTTTTTGATGACGCATATCTCCAGGTCAGTAATTTCTTATTCTATTATTTGAATACATGGCTCATGAATCCAACAGATGGTCTGAGGATCTTATTATCTATTCTACTGGAGAATTCAGCTTTGTCAAGCTCGCAGATGCCTACTCAACTGGTAGCTCTTTGATGCCACAAAAGAAGAACCCCGACAGCTTGGAGCTTCTCCGAGGAAAGTCAGGTCGAGCTTTTGGCCAAATGGCTGGACTCCAAATGACAATCAAGGGCATCCCATCCACCTATAACAAAGATCTCCAAGAGAGTGTTGAGCCTGTAAGTTGAATTTTCCAAAGTCACATAATGATAGATTTTACAAACTTGGCTACTTGCTAACAATCTTGTAGATGCTTGATCACGTGAAGACCGTTTCGGACAGCATTCAAATCGCTTGCGGTGTCCTAAGTACACTAAAGGTCAACCCAGAAAAGATGAAGGCTTCTTTGGACCCCTTCATGCTCGTAAGTGGATTATCATTAAGGATCTTTCACCGTACTAATCGAGTCACAGGCAACTGATCTTGCAGACTTCCTTGTCAAGAAGGGTGTACCTTTCCGTGAGACTCACCACATCTCAGGACAGTGTGTTGCACATTCAGAGAAGACCGGAGTCCCAATGGACAAGATGACATTTGAGGATTTCCAACGTATCGATTCCCGTTTCACCAAGGACATTTTGGAGACTTTCGACTACGAGCACAGCGTCGAGATGCACTCGGCAATTGGAGGAACTGCGCGCAAAAGTGTCTTGGGCCAAGTTGAGATTCTGAAGAAGATGCTTCAGTAGGTATACATTCAAATAGACGGCGTACGAAAAGCATTGTAGGTTTAACAGGATCATGAATCGTAATGAAATGGTAGCAAATGATATCCGAATTCTGAATTGCCAACTACCCCTTTGCGTTTTTGAACAATTCGTTCCTTTGGCATCTGGGATGTGATTTCAATGTCTATAAATGATGAATGAACACTAGCAAGCAGTAATTCAGACAGAAGACTGGTACACAATGAGAATTGGAATGACTTACTTCTCAAACCTTTTGCTTGGTGTAGTTCATAATTGAACCAGTACGTGCAACACGCAGTTGCAATAACCAGATATCGTACTTTCTGTTTCAAACAGCTTCATCCCCTTCTACCTAGGTTTCGTCTGATCTCTCTATTCTCAACCTCATTTAACATCATCTCTCTTGCATCTCCAAATCCGTTGAACTAGAAGTTCCTGGTTAAGCTCTCCACCAGACACTATAACTTGACGGGTTATGTAGTCTTAATCTCGGTACAAGTCTACTTTTTCTATTGATCGCTGATCGTTCTTCTACTCTTCATTGAAGTGTGTAATTTGCTTCTTTCCACTCAAGATTTTTTTGTGAGTTGCATTGGTAGCTGCAGTTGGTTAGACTTCAAATTGACAAGCAACAGGGAGACAACTGTATCGAACGACATGGCCTTGCTGAACTGGACCTCCATATCCAGAAAAATATGTTCTGTTAAGAATGGCAAGCTTAAATTAGGTCTAATAAAGGTCTAATAAAGGAGATCTCTTCATGACATGTGGGGTGGCCTGGGATGGTCCTCTGATTCTGGTGGGGGTGAAGTCTACGTGACGGCTTGCGGCAATGTCTCGACGATCAACTTCTTCGTTGCGTCCTAAGGTATCGACGTTTGTCACACGCTCAACTTTCTGATTCTCAAGCAAACCTACCAAGAAATCAGAACTTGAATATCTCAAGTTTTGACACGAGTCTAAAACCGCTGATACGCTTTTCAACACTTGCCGCTGCTATTGCCCCTCTCTTGACACTTTCAATCCTGGAATACATGAATGCTTGCATCGATAGATCGAGGGGTCAAACACTGATAATACTATCTTGAGTAATTGCGACCTCGCCCTCTGTTGGGAGGCCCGATTCAACCTCAAATTCGATCTGGCTCTGGCTATGTTTCCGCTCGCGATGGCCCCCGTCAACAAACGCAGCAAAGGCTTAGAGTGTAGCCATGGCGTAGCAAACTCGGGTTCGACGAAAGTTGTAAGTTTGGTCTCCACGACCTCTTTCAATGCCATTTTAACCATCAAAATAGTGCGAATGCTTGAATTATACCGTGAAAGCTGTTTTCTGTGGCATGAAACTGGAAACAGTGGCCGAACTTTTGATGTATCCCGCCCATGGAACCCAGCATACGTTCAATGATGCAAAAGGCTTTGCTGAGAAGTACATTATCGAAAAAATGCTAGATGCAAAATCAAAGCTGGATAATGCAGACGACGAAACTGACAAATGTAGCGGTGGAAATCAACCAGTTATCCTCGAAAGCTTGCAAGCAGCAATCCTTGTACGCGCTCACATGTCCATGCACCAGGCACTTCAACACTCTGTTGCGGAGGCAGGAGTCTTGTCAAAATTGATCAAAACTCGAGATGAAATGATATCGAGTTATGCTAGGCTTTGCAAGTTTTATGCCGACCAATTTGAAGAATTAATTCTGTATGTATCCACGATCGAAATATGCAGGTGATGTAGCTTACAGACAAACAGATTCAACAAAGCCAAGAAATTAATGGTTTACAATAGAACGCACGCCGTGGCCAAGACTGATGGTGTCAACAATCTCGAGTCCATATCTACCATGAACGAGTACTTAGTCGCAAAAATCGAGGAGCTTGAGGCGAGTCTTGAGTTATCAAACACGATGAACCGGTGTCTAAAGATTCATATCGATGCCATTCCAATGCCAGATCTGGACAAGCCAATGAGGAGTTTGCAGATCAGCCAAATAGACTGGAAGAGCTTTGAGAAAGAAGTTGAGAGACAGAAACAAGGAATTTTGACAGCACTTAATAAGAGTGAGATGATTCAAGTCTCATGTCAAAGAATGAACACCACCCAAGCAAACGATTTCTTCCGGAAGTTAGCCAACCACATCATCGAGACTTCAGGACTGGCGATGCTACTCGAACTTGGTGAAGATTTCTGGAATCGCACCTGGGTTCTGCCTTCGTCTATCGACGCATCTGTGTCAAATTTTAGCGAGATCGATATCAGCACCTGTACAGAAAAGCAAGTCAAAGAACTTGTTGATTGTTTTAACATGCGAATTCCTCCCGTGGATGTGGGCAGAATTTTGGAGTCCACAGCTCATGCCCAAGTAATCCCCACTGACTTAACTGCAGAGATTGACCTACTTCGGTTCCAGCTTCTTCATGCCCAGCAAGAGAGAGATGCAGCTCAGGACGAAGCCCGAAAGTGGATCATGATCAAGAATGAGTTACTAGGTGAAACGAGATCTTGGCGGAATGTAAGTTGTGCCCAAGTAAACCTATGGAACCAGTGTGAGGCTCGGTCAGAGGAGTTTACGAAACTTGCTCGCAAGTTTTTAAAAGATACTGTCGAAAACTTTCCAGACATTGCGGTTGAATTCGGAAAATTCCCAGAGGTCATTTCAGAGGTACATCTCAACTTTATTCTGAAAGCCATCTGCGACTTGAAGCAAGAACACACCAAAACTCTTCACTCAAATGATCTGCTTTCCAAGAGATTGACCTCAAAGGACAGAGAGCTTAAGAAAATGTTGATTGACAAGCAGAAGGATACTGATTTTGCGAATCAAGTCACACAAAAGCGATACGATGCGCTCGAGGAAGATCGGTGCAAGCTGGAGTCAAAACTGGAAGCAGCTAAAAGAGAACTTGCTGCTGCTCTGAAGGAACCCGCTAAGGTTAAAGAGGAGTGGAGTTCTAAGATACAACGCTTGCATGACAAGGTCGCTGCTAGAGACTCTAAACTCAAGGAGCACATCGAAGTCCACGAAATCCTGAAGCTAGATCACGTAGCGACGTTACAAGAGCTCAACACAATGAAGCGAGAAGTAGCCGAACTCCAAAAGTGTTTTGACAGCCAGAAGCAAGAAGTTAGAGAGGTGCAAGATTTGAAGAAGCAGACCGAAGGGTTAAAGAAGTCTCTTGTTGTCGCAAAAACCAGTCAGAGAATGGAGGCCGATAAGATCAAGCAAGCTGTTCGAAAGGCTACGGAATCTGCGAACGCTCGAATCGCAGTCTTGGAACGAGAGAATGAGGTCCGACTGTCATCGAATAAAGAACTATCTCTCACAAACGCACTTAGGATGGACAAGATCAATGGACTTGAGAAGGCTCTATCGGATATGGAGGAGGTTCAGAATGCTACTTTGGATGAGCTGGAGAGAGTCCGACGAGATAGGAATCTCAGAAGAGGCAGCGATAATCAAGAGCCAAGAGAATCCTTGGAGAAGGAACTGGCTGAGGAGAGAGCTAAGTCAAGTCAATTGGAGGCCATGCTGGCACCCTTCCTCTCCGAAGCAGCATCACTGTCATCGGTCCAGAAATCATTGTAGAGAGTTGGGCACCAAATTGAAAAAATCTGGCATAGTGAGAAATGTGGTCCTGAATTCAGACCTCTGTATTCTCATTCGAGATAGTTTCGTTCTTGGCATTTCTCCCTCTAGCATAGGTAGTTTAAGTTCCACCTGAAAATCCAAAATCGGTTTCCAACTCCTGAAAGAATACTGTAGCTCTAAGCATGGGAGCTGTCACATCCGAGGTGGTGCGCTTGTAGCGTGGGGTCTCGGGATGCGGTGTGCCGGGCAGCATAAGCAGAATACAACTAGCAATCAAGTGAGGGAGCAAGGATGGCGATCAATCAGCAGCAGTTCAGTGAAACCCCAAAGAAAGTGCACATAGAACGTCGTATGAATTCCATTGCAAGTTCACGCAGTCTAAACACCTCACCCGGGCAACCTATGCTCTACTTCTCATATAATGCAATCCGTGACCGAAACTCCTTCATAACGTGGCATGTGTAGCCTTGAAATCGTTGCCCCGTCTACTCGAAGGTTTCGATGGGATACTGAAGTTCTCTACTTCTTGGCAGCGGTCTCACCAGCCTTCTTCGCATCCGCTGGATTGTGTTAGTTTGTCGTCTTCCCATGTCATGTTGCATTTGAGACGAACCTGCAGCTTGCTTTTCACGCATCTTCGCGGCCACCTTCTCCTTCTCGCGCTGCATCTCAGATCCAGTCATGGAGTTTCCCTTCTTCTGTACAGGGCACACATGGTCAATGTCCACTCTTCAATGCCTCTTGCGCCGAAGCGAGTAATTACCTGGTCTGCCATCTTCTTCTGGTTTGCCTCACGGGCCTTATCACGTTGGTTTCCTCGGGCCATGTTGAGTGATTTGGGAGTGTCCGCGATTCTTCACCGTTGAGTAGAAACGTTGGTCGCCGACCTTGGCTGAGGTATGAAGTCCTGAGTCCGTGAGGCTGAACGAGAGAAAAAACTGGGACTACGGGTATTTTTAGAGTGCTTTGTTACCTCGCTGTTGATTCGCTTATCCAGCTGCAGCACGTGCCGAACCACCAGTGTTCCATTTTGATCGTGAATCAACCTTCTTCATCGCGGCGACTAAGATCGATCGTGAACTTGGCGATATTTCAGGAGCAAACATGTTTCTACCGGCGGCTGCCCAGATGCTCTATTCCGGAGAATTTTGAAGCTATACCGCCTGTCAAATAAGGTGCTGGTCCATGGGCGAACAAGAAACGGATGATCTTGAAACATCCCTCTTAAGCGCCTTCATCCAATGAACACGACGCGCGAGAGCGACATCGAAACAACATCAGCATGCTTGCCGCATGAGCGACTTCGCCCTGGCTCAGGCAAGCGCCTGTTACAGATGCCATTGGGTGAAATCAGATCTGGTGGTCGAGGATGAACGATGTCGAGGCGCCCCTTGGAACGTTGAAAATCCGTCCGAGCTTCGTGCGACAGCATTGACAGCATCGACAGCAACGGATGAGGCTTCAATCGTTCCAGCGGCTCGTCTCTCGGACATGTCAATCATCCAGTGGTTGAGTGCGAAACCTGAATGCTTGCCTGCCGCGCTGAAGCACGCTCCCTCTTGGTCATAGAGCCCCTCATAATTCGAATATCATTCGCTCAAAGAGACCGGCGCTCCCTCCTCTGGATGGACAAAGAAATCCAATCCCCACAATAGCCTTGCCCTGGCTCTGAAAGGTCGCGTCCTGGGTCACAAAGGCATAAGTGGCCGTCAAACGTTATTCACTTTTTCGTTCATATACTCCTGATTGTCCCCTCACGTTCCTATTGTCACTTCAACAATAGCTACCTTTCTTTCCATTGTGTGTGCAACAACAATGAGGTATCGACCTCAATAACACTTTCTCTATATTTAATAGCCTTCCTCATCTAAAGCTGTGTCTTTACTTCAAAATCTTCGATCTTTCTTCTCACACTCAACGCATCATTCTACTGCAGGCAGTCGATTCCTTCCAGCTCTACACATTCACGTAAACTGTGGGTAGAACTATATTGCCATACTCTAGCCCTTGGCATAATTCTAATACTCTCTAGTTCTCAACTTTCCCTACCACCACCAAAATGTTCTCAGAAAGCAAAATGGCCAGTGGCCCAGGCTACATCACCTTGAACATAATTCGAGTTCTCAACGTCATATCACTCCTTCTGGTCGTTGTTGCTAGTTGGATCATGCTTGTCATGACCGTCAAAACGTCCAATGTACGTGAAATTCCACTTCGCTGACTAGTCGATCATTGCTAACAACAGTTCCAGTTCTTCTTCTTCGACGGAGTATCTCACTTCATTACGAGTACTATCGGCCTCTTTCTCATCGTATCCGAATGCTCTATCTTCCGCTCCTACTATGCGCGTTACTGGCCGATGCTCAGCCCCGAATTCGGATTCACATTCTTGGGCATGTCGATGATCGTGCTGGGTTTCAACATTTTGGGCAACCTCAACAAAGGTGCTACCAGCGTGGAGAATTTGGGCCTACCCATGTGGCGCGTTGTTATTGCGGGAGGCATCATGACATCCTTGATGGGATTCTTCAACATCGTTGCCGTATGTACTGCCCATCTTCATTCATAAACCATTTATTGACATACATCTAGACCTTCGTCTTCTGCGACTCCAAGCTTGGAATAACCGGTCGCCAAGTTCGCAGCCATGGCGCACAAGTTCCAAAAGATAACCTTAAGCCCTTCAGCGTATCCAGTGGTTCAATCCACCGATCACCATCTACAACACTTCCTATGTACACCTCGAACGAAGAGCGCCGCAAGTCCAAATTTGGCTTCAAATTTCCTATCCGCAACTCCGTCAAGGCTATCTCACACCCAATTCCTGTCAACGATGAGCAATTCGCCAAGTGGGATGAGCGGAGCTCGCCAGTCGCTCCGGATATCCAACGTCCACCAACTGCTCTCCACCCAGCATATGCTCAGGGTACTGCATCTTCAAGGTACTCGGAGGTCTCGAATATGACTCGATTTTAGATGAATGGGCACGGATATAGAATGGGAATTTAATTGTGACGGTGTTTCGGAGTCCTTTGTTTTTTCGAAATACCCACTCCTTATGAAGCACGTCTCAAGGTGTTTGAAAAGGAGGAGTTTCGGCGTTCCAACGATGGAAGATTTTATGTCTTTTATAATTAGTTTAATAATGAGAATTCTAAATAATCATCTCAATAGCCTTCATCTCTCGCTTTGACGCAATCAATCAATCTTAGCCAAAGACAACCGCTGAAGAAATGATCCAAGGCCGATAGGAATGTTGAAACGCGATAAGGGGCATTGTGGTTTTGTATGCAGTCCGATAAGCTACTCGAAGCTCCACAAAAAGCATCCCATCTAGAAAAGACGTTTAGACATCAACTCGCCTCAAACTCCCCTATGCTTCTTGTCAGAGTCGCAAGGACTTCCCGAATACTTAATCAGACCTCACGGTTCACACCTGCATATCGCACATACACAATGGCACCCAGTACGTTGACAGCTCCACGTCGTGCAACCTCACCGCTCCCCCTCCCCCACAATCCCCTTTCTTTCCCTCCCCCTCACTCCAAACCCATTTGCAGAACTTCTCTGGCAGCATAGACTTACTCGAACCCTCCAGCATCAGCACCAACCGACAACCGACCCATCGTCATCTCAGGCCCATCTGGCGTTGGCAAGGGCACACTATACAAATTGCTGCTGGAGCGCAACCCCTCTGTCTTCGCCACGTCCGTCTCGCACACTACGCGCGACCCACGCCCCGGAGAGCAGCGCGATGTCGACTATTACTACACTACCATGGCCGAGTTTGAGCGCGTGATCGCTGATGGCGGGTTCGTGGAGCACGCCAAGTTTGGCGGGAACAGGTACGGCACCAGCAAGAGGACCATTGCGGACTTGACGGCCAGTGGAAAGGTCGTGGTGCTAGATATTGAGATGGAGGTTTGTTTTCCCCTTTTTACTCTATGTTGTGCAGCTATCTAGCCTTTGCTGCTTGCTCCACCCCCTTCTCCCAAGCAGAAACGTGGTACTGACAGACTTCCACGATTCAGGGTGTCAAACAAATTAAGAACACCGACCTCTCTGCACGCTACGTCTTCATCTCGCCGCCATCCCCCGAGATGGCAACATTGGAAGCGCGTCTCCGTGGCCGAGGCACAGAGAAGGAAGAGTCGATTCAGAAGCGCCTCGAACAAGCGAAGCTCGAGCTCGACTACTCTAAGACACCCGGCGTGCACGACCTCATCATCGTGAATGATGATTTGGAGAAGGCTTATGCGGAGCTGGAGGCGTTTATTTTCAAGAAGTCGCAAGATTAGAGTGGGGAGAATCGGGATGTGGCTGCTGCTAGAGTGCTAGATCAAGGGACGGACGGCGTTGGAGAGATGAGAGTGACATAAACTTGAGATGAATTAGTCTCGTTGCATCATGGAGTTCAAAAGGTTCTATATACCATAAGGTAGGCATAGATAGACAGATCTTCCTATAGCGATCAAGAGTCCACGTGCAGCAATTCACGACAACAGTCAGAATACAATTACGGCTTAAATTCAGAAGCTAGCTGCTCTAAAACTACAGCCAATGGGGTAATAGAAACCACACACAAAGCAGGCGACTTGGATACTAGTGAAAAGAATTCTCATATTAGAGAAGGCTAATTAAGCAAGGAGAAATATGGAGAATTCAAAGACAAAGTAAAGTCCAGCTCAAGCAGCCATTAACGCTTTCCCTGCATGGCCTGCTTAAGAACATCCCGAAGTCGCTTTTGCACAGATATCGCCTTGGTATCGTCACATGAAAAACCGACCCTCGAACCCCTTCTCCTTTACACCCTAAACCCATGAACATCCTCTTAGTAGCCGTTCATCGTCATTCTGTTAGAGTTTCTGCTCAATTCCCGATCAGCCGCTGGTGAGATAGGTCTGCTACCAGCATGTCCACCCGCCGCGCTGCTCTCCTTCAGTGCCAACAATTGCTTGGCACGGAAAGTCTCGTAGTGGATCTGGGATGTGGTCTCGATAAGGTCTTGGAGATGGGTGCGGGTCAGGAAATTTCGGAGGTAGACAAATTCGCAGTGGTTCTCGTCCTCCACGTTAATGACACCCCATCTGTTTTGGCGACCGCGAACCTGCTTGCCTCCAACAATGATCGACTTCTCAGATCCAACGACAGCGAAAGGAATGATGTTCTGCCAAATGTTAGCTTGAGTCTAATAAACTTTCCGAAGACACACAAACCTTAATTTGGGCGTTCAAAGCTCTCTCCTCCTCGTCGAACTCATCGTTATCGTATGGGTACATCTTGAGGTTGTGGAACGCAAATTCCTCCTTTATGCGCTCCTTGAACGCGCTTCGCTCCTCGAGAGTGAGAGAGTCTGACTTGGCAATGACTGGCACAACATTGACCACATCGGAGAGCTTCTTCAGGACCACAATATCGATTGGCTTCAGGGCGTGGCCAGATGGCTGGATGAAAAAGAGACAGCAGTGGATGCGGGTATCTTGGATGTATCGCTCACGCTGAGCAGTGAGTTCCTTTCGGAGGTATGCTGAGTGCTGGTCCTTGATGTACTTGACAATTGGGTCCCAGCATCTATCGTTGTTGACCTGGTCACCGTAACCTGGAGTGTCGACAATGTTCAACCGCAGACGAACTCCGTTCTCCTCAATAATGTGTGATACAGTCTGGATCTCGGTCGTGGATCGTACGGGCTCATCAGGGGTAAGTCTTCCTTTCGAATCGATCAAGTGCGATGCAAAGATAGTGTTAATTAAAGTCGACTTTCCGAGACCAGTTTGTCCTGCAACAAGCTATTAGAAACTGCGAACTTCGTTTGCTAGAGCTCTAAGAATCACGTACCAACACAGATGACATTGAACTGGAAACCGCGCTTGAGGAGCTTGCGCTCAATCTGCGATGTGATGCTGTCGAAACCGACGTGGCTTCGGGGAAGACCGATTGTTGGGGGTTATGTCTATCCATAGTTGCCATTACCGTTGACAAGTCCGAGGAATAGAGATTTCGAGTCTGAGGATTTGCGTTGGATGAATTGTGGTGGAAGGTTGCAACGTAGGGAAAATAGAAGGGGGTATCTCTCCTCCGCAAAATAAAGTGTCGCGCTCTCAAAAAGGAGAAGGGGGAAGCGGCCACATGCGGACTAGTCTGAATTGAGATTAGGATGTGCCACCCCTGCAGAACACCGACAGCCTCAGGTACCGAAAAGCTTCAAAATTACCACATCAGAGCATCCAGCCGCAAGACATCAATCATCTCCAGCTCCAACGCCTGAACTCCGAGCTCATTGCTGTCCGCAACAATGGCTGCAACTCATGTAACAACGCGGTCGATACTGTCGTCTTTTCTCCCTCGTCTGGCGACATCGACAGCATCCAGCACTACACGATTCACCACACTGTACTCAAGACAGCTCTCCCTCCCAATTCTGCCGTCCCTATCAATTGGCATTCCATCCGCTATTCAGCTCAACATTCCCCAGCTGCTCGAGGGGATATGGGAATCGATACTAAAGGCCGTGCCAAAGAAGAAGACATCGCACATGAAGAAGAGGACCAGACAGATGGCAGGAAAGGGATTGAAGGATGTCACGGCACTGAACAAATGCTCAGCCTGTGGTAATGTCAAAAGAGCGCATCTTTTGTGCCCATATTGTGTAGCAGGTACGTCAAGATTCAGTGATTGGCTTAACAGTCTCTAACAGTGTATCAAGAGATCAGGTCCATGTTCAGCAGGAGTGGTACAGCGGAGGCTCGCCAAGCTATTCGAGAGGCGGCTACAAAGGCGAAATCTGATAAGCCAACAGATGTGTAGGAATTTTTCAGCGAAAAAGACTCGCAATTGTATTGCATAGCACTTGGGCAAGGCGTTCGGGACACGAGAGCTGGTGATAGAAAATGCTACTCTTTGGTGGAAAGAGAGTATGTCAAAACATTGTACACTATAAAATTGTATAATGTGATATCAATGAAGAAGAATAAGCACACCTGAAAATCTACATATTGGAATGTGTACGTGCTGCAAGCACCATGTTCAGTAGGTAGCGGGCGTCAACTTGTGCAATGTCAGCTCTGAAAGTCATTTGGCTACTATGAAAAATAATACGACACTATCACCTAGATTTTAATTGGAATTTCAATATTCCAGACCACCAGCGGCTTTCTACAATCTCTTGGAACCAAAATAAAACGCCTGCTCTCAGTGTTGTCTCCCTGCATAGCCAAGTCTTCTGCCAAGCTACATTTCCAAAAAACCACCCTCCTTTGCCATTCCTCACTTAAATATCTCTATATACAAGTCCACGAAGAGTTCATATCCGGTCTGTGAGACTTCTCTGCTCACCGAGGACAATGTATTCCAAATTTTCTCAGCTCAACCAATAACGGAGACCAGCTTCACAATTCACAAGGGGATGAGGAAGCAATGTGTTTGTGGAAGACTTGAAAATTGTCTATCCACCGCTGAAAAAACGCAATAATGGTAAGTAATACAGCGCTTAATGATAATAAAAACCAACGCTCCCCGACCACCCCAATCCTCCAACCCTCCATCCAAGCCCCATCCAACCAGCAACCAGCGAGCCCAATCCACCAACGACTGTAAAAATTGTCAGTTACAGAACATGAAAGGATTGATAAAACACTTACCGTCCAAAGAAGTCCAAGCACTACCTCCAAAACGAGCGACAGGAATCGAGAATGACCGAAAGAGCGAATGAAAGCAAATGAAAGCGAGAGAACGGCTGAAGAAGCTGTTAGCAAGTGGATTGTGTATTGAGTATGTCTGACTTACAGCCGTAGAAAGTCCACAAGCTACCTCCAAAACGAGTGACAGGAATCGAAAAACCGAGAAGCGAATGACAGAGAGCGAAAACGAATGGAAGTGAATGAAAGTAAATGAAAGTGAGAGATCTAAAGAAGCTATCAGTAAAGGATGAGTGCCTTGAAAATATCCGACTTACAGCCGTGAAAAGTCCACAGGCCAACTCCAAAACGAACGAAAAGAGCGTAAGTTCGACGAATCGAAGAATTGCCGTGATAGGAAGAGTGTGTAGCCTTCTAGGGAGCACACATTCAACGGTAAAGTCAAGAGCAAGTTGGGCGAAGTCGCAACAAGCTGAAGAATTCGAGTGTACCATGGACGAAAGGACGTTGTGTAAGCCTTCTCGGGAGCAGCACAAAGTCCAGGAATGATAACTCAAGTGGGTGTTATCGGATCGCACGGCAGTGAAATATGAAGCCTTCTCGGGAGCAGCATAGGATCAAAGACGAGGGAGACAGCGGAAATCTGAGCCTTCTCGGGAGCAGCAGGAGATCCGGAATGAGGTGGGAAACCGAGATGAGAGAAGCTGAGGATGCTATGGTGTTGGAAAGAATATGAGCCTTCTCGGGAGCAACATATCGGTTCGATCCAAAATAGCAAACCAGAAAGGAAGGCGGATCGCACAAGTCGATGGATTCTGAGGCCTTCTCGGGAGCAACAGAGAGCCAACGACGAGGGAGAATCGGAAAGAAGTGTTCAGAGAACTGAATAGATGTAGAGAGCTGGCCTTCTCGGGAGCGGCTATCTACGACAGTAAACCAGTAATGGTGGCGGACTGCTAGTCTTGAGTCTGCTCAAGCCTTCTCGGGAGCAATAAGCATGAAGATGTTGACTGACTCGTCGACAAGCGGAGAAAATCATGGTGGTGGTGGTAGTGACCGGAGCGAAATGAAGAGTGCTGGAATGTTGTGATGACCGAATGATTCAAGGAGGGCCGTCTAGGGAGCATCCGTGAATCAAGACAACAAACTGGCAAAGTGAGACGAATCGTATACTTCCAGAGTGGACACCTGTTTGCCTTCTCGGGAGCACAGGTGCCGCGTCCACTCGGAAATATGCGGTGAAGGTGAGAAATGTGAGGTTTTTAAAACGAGAACGTCAGGATAGTTGTGGTTTTACATGGCCTTATCGGGAGCGTGTAAGGACCAGGCTGACGGAGAATGCCAACTTCGTCATGGACGAAATGGAAATCTGTGGCCTTATAGGGAGCGCAGAAATTCCAAGGAAGACAAGTGGCGTGTTGATAGTTGCAAGTCAACTGGAGACAAACGAGCCTTCTCGGGAGCACGAATGTCATCAACTCGATGACAAGAAGAGTGAAGGTTCAAGAATGGCGCGAGAAAAGAAAAGAATATAAGGGTCCAAACCATCCAACCTAGCTGGTTCAGAAGGGCACAGGACACCATCCAGTCCAGAGGGAGAGTCCATTCCCTGTTTTGCCTGTACCCCTCTCAGCTCCTCCACACATCCCCTTCGTGACCACTGAAGAAACTTAGTAATCTGATCGATAGCTATGATGATGAGGAGAACTTACCTGACCCATATCCTCCTGCGCCACCACCGATGGAATTCGAAAGGGCTGGCGAGGACCTGTAGGGGCACCGGTACACATCCAGTCCAGAGAGAAGCCGGTTCTCTATTTGTCGGTACCCCCTTTGGTCCAAGACGCAGTGAACGGATGTGCCTCGCTCGGTGGAGGGCTTTTTTGTTCGACATAAGATAAGTTAGCCAGTGAACAAACAATGGACGGGGATCACATTGGCGGAACCGAGAGAGGCACTGGCACCATCCAGTCCAGAGAGAAATGCCATTCTCTGTCCAGCCAGTACCCCCTATGGTTTCCAGACCCAATGTGGAAGCTGTTCCTAGAAAGACGGTGTGGGTTGAGGTTAGCGAGTTCAACACGAAGGAGGGGAACTGAGAAACTTACTAAACTGAAGGTGAGTTGAAGCGAGTGCCCATAACCACCATCCCACTCCCCTTCCCCTATCGATGGACCTATCTAAATGTTACACAATTAGCAGACTTGGGTGCAGGTCGCCTAAAAGCAACTGATTGCCTAAAAGCAACTGCACCACCCCAAAAGATGCCTGTAAAAAGCCTATAACATAGGCCAACAAATGAAAGGGGGGAGGGGGAGGGTAAAAGCCCGTGAGAAGCCCATGACTGGGCAATGACAAAGGAAAGGTTGACAAAGGAGATTCGACATAGGAGATGTTTTTGGTGGTGTCTGATAAGGAGCACCATGGGGGTTTTTGAACCAAGTAAAGGACCTACCTTCACCTCGTTGATTGGCAGGAAGAACTCAAGAAACCGCAGTATCAAAAGCACTCCTGGTGGTCCTCACAACGAAGTGCATCCTGGGCAATCCATTTGAGCTCCTGCCACTCAAATTCGTCGATGTCGTGGTCCGGGTGAATCGGGAGGAATCGCGTGGTGTTCCTGGTCTGACTGCAATAGGCACATGGTCCAATTACATCTTCCGAACCCTGGAACTCCGGAGGGAAGAATTGTCCATCAGCCTTTACCTGGTGGTATCGGCCATCTGATGTTTGGAATGCGCCCCGGAATCCTGGAATGTGAGGAGAGCAGGTCTGGCTGATACGTTGACTTTTTGAGTCGTCGGAGATCTTGTCTTCAGGTACGAAGTACCTTACTTCAGCGACGGACTTGGTAGGGCCAAAGTCAAACGTGACCTTCTTCGAAGGTCGAGGGGTGTCTGCTTTTGAGGAGGTTCGGAGAATCGGTCGGAGAGGTTGGGAAGCAAGGTCCTTGCTATGGGCCCTAACAACTCTGGGGAGTCTGGATCCTAGGAGAATATCGGCCATCCTGGGAGAGGTGTTGTTTTCAAGGGACGGGACCTGGGGGATCCGAGAAGGGGAAGAAGTAACCGAGGGTTTAATTGTTGGCGCGGCAGCCAATGGATATACAGAAGGTGGCGAACGACGACCAGTGGATACTTTACGGACTGGTCGAGGTTGTGGTTTTGTCTTCTGCATCTGACGGAATGTCAGCAACAGAAAAGCCATGATGTTACAAAGCCAAGCTGTCGAGAAGGGCAAGCTGAAGGAGAAGACGCAAGTTGAACGGATTTCACTTCACATTGAAGAAGAGTACGTTGATTGATTGAGTATGTGATAGTGGTGATGGATCACTTGTATCTGAAGCTGACAGTGAAGGTGATTATCTGAGAAGAGTTATGCTGATCATGATGACAATGAGTACCAGTATGCACAGAGGACGAAGTATCAAGACCTTCATCTTGAAAGCGAGCACATTCAATAGTCGTGATGAGTATCAGTAAGCATGAAGGTTCTAGTATCAAGAGCTTCACCTTGAAGACGAGTATATTTAGTAGTCATGATGAGTGCAGACCTGAGGCACCTCAATGAAGGCCATGTATTACGTGAGGTGGAGCCGAGTTTTCTCGCTTATTAGTGGCGAGCGAAAGGGGGAAGAAGCGCCCCGTTTTAAAGTAAACAAAGGTTTTGCTGCACATCGCAACTTTCGCAGGCCTCGCCGACGACGGTGATGATGACAATATGAAGAACTGACTTCGAGATGTGATAGGAGTGCCATTGCAGAATACAGCAGGAGTGAAAGTGAGAGGAATTGGAAGAGTCTGACTTTTTCGACCTCGCCGTCGCACTTCACTTCAATTGAAGGCAGCGACGACGATGACAGCGACTGACGAGAGCAGCCAGTGACAACAAGGAGGACGAAAACAGCCTGAAAATTCACCACTCACCCTCTCGGAATGCTTCTTCAAGGCAGCAGCAGCGCGGGCTGTTGCTGAGGAGGAGGATCCGCCCAGGGCCTTGGTGGAGGTGGGTTTGGTGTGAGCCATGATTGTAGTCGGTGTGAAAGTTGTGAGAGTGTGTGTGAATGTGTGTGTGTTGTGAGCGTGAGAGTATGAAGAGAGCAGTTGAGGAGAAGAAAAAAGTAGGAAGAGAATGAGAGCCAAAATCATTAAATACTTTGCGACCGGCTAAGTGGAGCAGGCTCTCATGCTAGGAAATCATTGGGGGATTGAGTGTCTAGTTCGAAGATATACTCCACCAGTTGCTCAGTGAATAAGGCTTGGATGAAAGGGGAGTGGACGAAGCCGTTTTGGGACGAGAAGAGCCTCATTGAGTGGGTCGGGGAGGCTAAGGCTGGAGGGCAGGGCGAAGGAGGAGGACGCTGAGGAGGGTGTATGAGAGCTATAGACAGTAGATAGAAGTAGTCTATGTGTAATACGAACCTATAGCTACTATCTGACAACTTCCTGCGTGACGAACGAGTGTGTGGAAGAATGGCTATGAGGCAGGTTGAAGGCCGCAGATGGAAGCCCCAGAGGCTGCATAGGAGTTACGAGACTTGCGAACAGTGAATAGAAGTAATAGATATATATTATATGCTTGAAGTGATTGCTAGGCAGCTTCCTGGGTGTTGTGACGCGCTGTGAGATGGCTACGAGACATGACGGTGGCAGCACATGGCCGCTCCCCGTCGTCACTTGACGCAAGAGGCTCGTACACATGACGAAAACTATACAGACGATACATTGGACAGTATGAAGTGCTCGACCAATTCACTATAATGCTCCAGTAGCGATTGTGGCCGTCGAAGGGCATGCGTCGAGGCATAGACATCGACCGACGAAACACCGCCACGCACCACACACCCACAAGCATCAAGCCATGAAGATAGATAGTCTTGCCTTGAAAGAAAGGTCCTCTGGTCATACATACAACCTTATTGAATCCTCTATAGCTGTCGTGGCTGGCAAAAGCAACCGTCGTCTCCACCGAACTCCCCTCCTCCGATACAGTAGATCTGCCACGAATCGCGAACACATCATACAGCTTCCGGGAACATCATACTGGGCCCATGGCACAATACTGAGCGCAAGAAGCAAGCATGGGTTCTGATCGGGGCGGTACAGGCTTCTGGCAGAGGCAAGCAGTGACGGATTCACATTGATGCATAGACTAGACAAGAAGCACATTCACACAGAGAACAATGTCTGAATGAACATTCATTGCATGTTAATCTGCTCAGTAGCTTCTCAGTTCGTAGTCAAGCAAAATATCTGCTTCTAGACCAAGTTGACTACAGATGCCGTTTGCAAACTGCCCGCAACATGCCCTGTGCCAGCCGTGGAACGCCAAACCAGATTCCATAGTACAGATGATGTACATGCTCCATAACGCCGTGTTGAAATCGAAATCCATCATAACTGATCGTTCAATCCTCACCCTCGTCTGACGTTGCTTCAATGTTGGCTTTCTCCTTCTTTGCCCGAACACGTTTCTGTGGCTTGGCTTCCTCCTCAGCCTCATCTTCAGACATAGCTGATTCCTTGACATCTACACCCAGTTCGCTCAGGTGTGCGTTGATCTCTGGTATGGCTTTGAGGAAGGCTTTGTACTGCTCGATATTGAGAGATATGCCCTGGATTCAGATATCAGCCACGCCTGTTGTCGGGGAACAATTCAACCGCATACCTTCTTGCCTGGCATATACTCGCCATCCTTCTCGTAGAACTCGCGAATGTTGATAAGATTGACTCCCTTGAATTCCGATACCTCTACTCGTCTTGGCTGCCGACCAGAGGACAGCTGTTGATAGTGTCAGATTGCAGCCCATCCTTCTGGAGATTGGGCAAGCTTACCTCCCAGCTCTTATTCTCGTCTTTGCCCTTGCTGCTAGCTTGCGACTTCTTTGTCTTCTTGGCCTTGGGCGCATTTCCATCATCATTCTCCACAAAGTCATCCTCCTCGTACGTCTCCGCGTCGCGGACTCTCTTTCCTGGTTTTCCCATGCTTGGTTCTGATCGCAGAATTGAGGAGAAGAGTAAGAATTCAGACGCTGGTTCTGAGAATGTTGGCTGATTGATAATTGCAGCTGGAGAGTCTTTGTCTATTCAAACGCGGTCGGCTGGAGGTGACGCGACCTTAGTGTGAGCACCCCTGCATCCCGAGAAACCTGGCCCGGTACTTGTACCCCGGCTTGAACAAACCTCGATTAAGACACTTCTTGTTACATCAATCTGGGGATGAAGATGACTGAAATTAGAAAATAAAGTTTTTAATTCGTCTCCAGAGATGCCTCGCAAGTTTTCGGACATAGGATTGTCCACACTCAGTAGATTCACATTATCTACTTCATTGACAAGACTCAGCTCTTTTCTGGATACCGATTTCCTAGCAAGGCCACATTCCCGGAGCATACATACAGTCAAAGAACCATAGGTATTTGGATTTCACTGACGAGATGCTCCAGTACGAAAGAAAAAGCAGAACCTAAACATGTATTTTAGGTCTTAACACTTCATTGATTGAAAGTTGATGCTTCTCCGAGCAGACAATAACATCAATCAAGATCAAGCTTCAGGTGGAAAGTCTTCCTCATGCGGTCCGATGTCGTAGATTCTCTAGCTAGCTAGCTAGCTAGCTGAAAACAGGAGTCTTTAAGCTTTGGAGTGCTTTGGGCTCCTGGCGGGTAAAACCCACGTCGCGTAAAAAGCCCATTGACCCCTTTCCTCCCGTCCTCATCTCCACCTCCAGTATCGATTCCCAAGTATTCGCTGGGACCCACCTCTGTCAATTTTCCTCCTCCACATTTATAATCATATAGCGGTAGCAAATTACTCAGACACTTGGTCTTATTCGCAATCAGATGTATACGTAAAGAGGCCAACGTGACCGAGAAGTTTTCCTCTTCGGAGACGATGGAAGTCTTCGGGTAGGTGAACCAACTATGGAAAGCATAGAAGACGAGCAAATTACAATTCCTGTCCATGGAAGCCGAAAGTAGCTTGCGAGGTTATGTTGCATGGTTTAAAAACTTGGAATAGTCCGTTTCTTGCTAATTGTGGAATCTATTATCAGATTTAATTGCGAAATATTGAATGAGAGACCCAAAATGCATCCATCCAACAATGCGCGATCCAATCCATTGCAGGGCAACATGTTTCTATCCCCTGTATTAAATTAATACAACCAAGAATGCATAATCCAAAAAATATCATCTTTCTATTAGGCCTGCAACGCCATCTCCTCTCTGCTGGCATGACTCCCTCCTCTCCAACTATGCTTTGGATCGTCCTTCCTCTCCCGCTTCTCGGTCCCATTTCTATCTGCTTTCTTCCCCCATCCTCCTCCGCCAGGCGTGCAGATAATGATTCTTTCGCCAGCCTTCATGGATGCCGTATTCTTTCCCCCAAGATTTATTCTCCTTTCCTCGTACACTGCCTCCTCTATGTCTTCCGAAGATCCATTGAGCAACTTGTCAGAGCGTGCCGCGTTGCTAGTCTCGACGTTTCGGACCCAGATGTTGAGACCGCACGCTGCGTCTTCACCACCTGCAAGCCCGTATGGATGGTAAACTCGCCGTTCAGACAAGATCGAAACTTGGACTGGGATACGGAATTCAATGTCTCGAATCACTCCATCACCACCGCGATATTTGCCTTCACCTCCAGAGCCCGCCCGAAGTGAAAACTCGCGTAGGATAACGGGATATCGACGCTCGAAAACCTCCGCGTCAGTAATGCGTGTATTAGTCATGTGCGTGTGTACTCCATTCGTGCCATCCCAGTTGTGGCCTGCTCCGCTCCCACCAGCAATAGTCTCGTAGTAGCCGAAACCTTTCACGTCTTTCTCACCTTCAACGTTGCCGCCGAAGCCAAAAGTGAGATTATTGCAATCTCCCTGTGACGCTGAACATGCTTGAAATGCTTTGAGGATGACGTCTGTAACGCGCTGGGATGTCAGCACGTTACCACCAACGACTGCGGCTTTGTCCGAGGGCGAGAGGAAGGATTTCGGCGGAATAAGAACTTTGATTGGTTTTAAGCAGCCTTGGTTTAGAGGAATATCTTCGGATATTAGACACCGAAGACAGTAAATGATTGCACTGTAGGTCACTGCTTGTGGGGCATTGGTATTTCCGTAGACCTCTGGACCAGTTCCTGCGAAGTCAAATACCGCTTCTCCTTTCTCCGCATCGATTGTAATTCTGAGCTTAATCGGGCTCCCATCATCCATATAATCAACCGCTGACAGGTCTTGTCCTTCGAATCGCTTACTGACATCTTTCAGTAGATTCCGTACACTTAGCTCGGCATTGTTTTGGATGTTGACCATATAGAAGTTCACAACCTCTTCACCGTACTCTTCAATAAGTGCCGAGATAAGGTTGA
The DNA here is from genome assembly GCA_003415645.1 of Articulospora tetracladia. Lineage (NCBI taxonomy): Eukaryota > Fungi > Ascomycota > Leotiomycetes > Helotiales > Discinellaceae > Articulospora > Articulospora tetracladia. The sequence continues at coordinate 913,315 of PYIV01000003.1, read as the reverse complement.
TGCCTTTCATGTTACTCGAGATTTGTGCTTTGAGATCTGAGATGTTGTCTGCTAAACACCTTGTGCCGCTGCAGCCATGATATTTTGCTGGCTCTTTTAAAAGAAGTTCTGTGATTCGTTCCTCGTTGAATTTTCCAGCACTGACGAGTTTTTCGGACTTTATGGCCGCACCCTCCTGATACAATTCCCTCGAGTGGGGCGGCATACTACCAGGAAGAATACCCCCAATATCCGCATGATGTGCTCTTGAAGCAACATAAAATAAAATCTTGTCGCCTTGCTCATTGAAAGCAGGTGTAATAACTGTGATATCTGGGAGATGAGTTCCTCCAAATTCTGGGTGGTTGGAGACGATGACATCTCCTTTCACCAGCTTCCCATGCCATATTTCGGCTTGTCGCTTCACACACGTAGACATGGATCCTAAATGTACTGGTAGATGAGGCGCATTGGCTACCAACCCACCAGTAGAGTCAAATAGAGCACACGAGTAGTCCAACCGCTCCTTGACGTTTGTGCTGACGGAAGTCTTTTGTAGCGCTCGGCCCATCTGCTCTGCAATGGCCATAAATCGATGTGCAAAAATACTCAGCATGATGGGATCAACATCCTTTGTATCTACTTTTGATGCACTGAGAGGATTAGCATCTTACATCATGGGTAAGCTGGAATTAACTTACTCGTTGAGCTCTTTTTCGCCGATATTGATAACTACATGAGTCTCAATAATTAGTGCGGTGGCACCAGGAGTGACTACGATAGTTTGCGTTCCATCCGCAAGGATAGCGGGTCCCTTGATGCGGTCACCCACTGCCAAATCTTCAAGTTTATAAATAGGTGTGTCTTGTCGTCCACCCTCGAAATAAACACTCGACCGTTTATACTCTTTGTCTCCTGACTTGACATCCGTTGGTTTTAGCTCTTTTAACTGCTCATCGACAGTTTTGCTCAAACCCTCAAAACTTTTCCCAATGCCGCGAATTCGAACATCGTCAACAATAATATCTCGATCCGGTAAAGTAAATCCAAACTCCTGTTGATGCTGCTTAACAAATGCCTTGCCAAATGCCCAATCGTCACCTCCAAATTCCTTTTGTACATCTTCTTTCTCCGGTTTTACAACCATGAGAGCGGATTCCGTTCCACGGTATCGCATATTCAGATACTCCTCAAATACAATAGAGCTGTCATCGAACCCTTCGTTTTTCAACGAGTCTGTGGACTTTTGTTTCAGTTCGGCCATTTTCTTTTTTAGAGATTCCTTCGCTCCTCCTTCATCTTTCCATACCTTCGAGTCTGGTTCCTGGCGTTCATCAACCACATCTGCTAGAGCCATTCCGTAGGCAGAGAGCACAGATGAATATCGATGTACTAAGATCTGGCGAATACCAAGACTTTCTGCGATGGCAACTGCATGTTGGCCGCCAGCTCCACCAAAAGTTGCAAGCCGGTGCTTTGAAGTGTCATGGCCTTTTGCTTCCGTCAAGGAGCGAATCGGCCGCGTCATAGTCTCATTAGCAACAGTCAAAAAGCCATAAGCAACCTCGTCGGCACTCATGCTCTTGCCATTTTCCTTGTTGATTTTCCCAGTGAGCTCTTTGAGAAGCTTCTCGCTAGCCTGAACATCCAATCCTTCGTCCTCATTATCGCCGAATATCTTGGGGAAGAAATCAGGTAACAACCGACCGAGGAAGAGGTTCGCATCGGTCACTGTTGCAGGTCCACCTTTCCGATAGCAACCAGGTCCAGGATGAGCACCAGCGGATTCCGGGCCTACCACGAAAAGGCCGTTCTTGAAGAATAAACGAGATCCGCCTCCCGCTGCAACAGTGTTGATATCGAGTTGAGGGGACTGGATAGTAACGCCGGCTGTCGTAGTTTCAAAAACATGCTCGTATCTTCCCGATCCGTATCTAGACACATCTGTGCTCGTGCCACCCATATCAAATCCAATGACTGGAGTTTTCGTCTTGGGATCATAGGAAGTCAGAGCATAACCTACAACTCCTCCAGCAGGGCCAGACAAGATAGCCTTGAGGCCCGAGAACTTGTCAACGTCTACTAAACCTCCTTCGCTTTGCATGAAAGAAAACCTAGCACCTTTTTCACCGCTCTCTTTCTTGACACTTTCTGTTCCAAGACCTCCTTCGAATCCTTTCTGAAACCCAGCAATATACTTCTTGATGACGGGCGTGAGGTATGCGTCTGCACAGGCAGAAGTCGCTCTTGGTACCAGCTTGATCATTGGCATGAGTTGATGGCTTAGAGAAACATGGCTGAAGCCTATCTCGTTTGCTATTTGCCCTACTAGAGCCTCGTGATCGGGAAATGTATAACCATGCATCAGACATACTGCTATGCTCTTGATACCTTGATCGTAAACTTTTTGTAATTGATCCCGAATGGTTTCTTCGTTAGGCCGTTGCAAAATCCGAACTGCTTCTGATGAAAGCCCTTTAACCAGATCGTGGCCACCAGAGCCATTCTGGGTTAGCCCAGGTTCAACTTTGGTATGAGTTCTTTCTGGATCTTCTGCATAATCTTCCAAGGTGACTCGTTCGTCAATCTCTACCACGGTTTCATAGAGCACATCTGGTTTTCGGATCGCGAGATCAAAGATCTTCGGTCGCGATTGGTTCCCGATTTCTAAGCAATCTTTGAAGCCTTTCGTCACCACCATTGCAATCTTTTCTCCCTTCCTCTCTAGTAGTGCGTTTGTAGCAACAGTTGTGCCCATTCGGATCGATTCGATCTTGGACGTATCCAAAGGCTCACCCCGGGGTATTTCTTTGCCAAGAAATTTGGACATCAGCCGCCTGATACCTTCGAGAGGTGCATCCTCGTAGTTTGAGGGATCCTCGGACAGTAATTTGATGATCACGTCGTCTTCCATCAACCCTGTGCCAGGATTGCCCACACAATCTGTGAAAGTTCCACCCCTCTTTCGACGACATTGTCAGTACCAGTTGAGCGACGTAAGGATAAGGAGAAAAGCACGGGATAATAGAAGCCCGCAATTTAGAGCTCAGCTCAGTTACAGAGTCTAGGAAAAAGGAAGGAAAATGGGGCATATCAGAAGGAGCATGGGGTTCACCACTTACATCGATAGCTATCCTGACCCCTCGTTCTCGCCTTTGTTCGCCCATCTTGGCGGCTAAATCGTCGCTGGGAGTTTTGAATGGGCGGAGTTCGATCACCGTGATCTATTACAGCTTCAGGAAAGTTTTGAAGCCTCCACTGAAAGAAATGGCAGCTCTATCTGTCTTTTCGGTCGGACTTTCGCCTGCGATTGGACTGCGATGATTGTGGAATGACGAGAGTTGCCGACCAAATTGGGACACCGCCCGCACACGTGACTGCGGGGTAAATAGCTGCAACCAGATTTGGTCTTGCTTAAAGAATGTATGAATCAAGACTGCAGATGCATTGAGTTTTATATGCTTTCAAGTAATCACCCGAGAATTCTATATTTCAGATTTTGTTCGAGTTGCATTGGGGTTGAGACATAGAGGAGCACTCTGTCCACCTTAGTCCATGATGTGTAGAGCTGGGGAGAATCGCAGGACTCTGCTGTCTGCTCGTGCTGGACACTAACACTTAGACTCGGAAACACGGGTCAAGTAGAGCTGGTTAGATTCCGCATACTGAAGGCCAAGAACGAAAGCCAGCAACGTGTATTATCCTACTTGGCGCTCGGGTCCTATTCCGGGATATTTCATTACTGGATGAAGTCCCGCACTTAATCTATATGGAATACAGACACCTCCACAGGCTCAAGGATCGACCCAACCCCAAGCCCGCAGATTAAAAACATGGCTCAACCTGAACGTGGGTGTGGAGTATCACGTATGGGGAAGAGGTCTGACTGCGTCACGGAATGCCAACCCGATCGATATCATCCGGTGCGGCTGTTGATGACAGAGCCGAAGATATCCTTTGTTTCATGGATTACGCCTCACGGAAAAAGACTGGAAGAAATGTTACAAGCGTAATACTTGCGGATGTATATGCTTTTGAAACCCTGGGGTATTGATGTTGAAGGCTCAGTTTGAAACAAACATCCCCTTGCAGTCAATACCTGTTAGCAACCACCCAGACTCCTCAACCTTGCTCTTATCCACCATTAAGTTTCTCCTCGCTCTCGCAATGCTATTCGCCATGGTGTGTGCCCAAACCCATCCGGCTGGCTACCGTCTGGGGTCAATGTAAACTTCTTAAAGTCCAGTGTGCCCTTTCCCCTTGCCTTCAAGATCTAAACTGAATATCCGACGGTGTCGGACTCAGCTACACAGGTCCTTGTACAGTCTTGGCGATTCAGACTTTCTATATCATGGCGACTATTGTATCAGAATGGAATTTCTAAAAAGAAAAAGAAAAAGAAAACATTTGATATCCGAGACGAAATCCGTGAACAACAACTTCTGCAGGAAAGTGGACAAAAATATATGAAAGCTCAACTTCAGGAGGGAATAAACCAATTTTTTTTATTTTTTTTTGGAAGGGTAATTCCGATTCCTACACTTTACCACAGAGCCCGTGGCTGCCTTGAACCCATATAATATTACGTACTGTGTTCTAATATTTGTAGCAACTCTACATTAAGCTGGTCTTCTATATGCCAACCCCTATCATTAGTATGAGCTCTAGTCTCGCAGTACCCCAGTGACTTCTACAAAGTTATCAGTTCACAATCATACCAGTTGCCTTGCGAAGTGGTGCTACACTACGGAGTATTAAGGGGGACATTTTAGGGGCAAGGGATGTCTGAGAGGAGAGAGAGGAAGTCGTATTAGGTGCCATTGGAGGATAAGAGGCCATGTGAAGTGTCTAGGCTGAATAGAGTGCATATCTACCTAGGTTCTGATTCTCTGTTATATCCCGCACGTAACGAATCGAGACGTAAGATTATCTTACAACCCAGAGTAACTTCATTGAACCCTCTTGGTACGAACGTAGAAACATCATGCAATAAACAGCGTAGAATACAAACCAACTTCGTGACTCAAAGGCGCAAAGTCGGAAATTCGGACTTGGACAATCTCGATGGTCTCTGCAATACCAAAGCCAAAGCTAGATATACAACAAACCTCGGAGAGAAACGCAGACCCACTCCGCATGCACCTCTCCCCCTCCCCCTCCCCCTCTATCAAGATTCCACAAAAACTCACACACCCACTCGACCCCTCCGTGCCGAGTCTCCAACCGTGCAGCATTAGCATGAGCATAGGCATGAGCAAGAGCATCTTGTATCTGCACGAAATCAAAACTCCGCGCACTAGCGCAGCGGGGCGGACGAGCCGCTTCATCGAGCCCACACGTCCAGTCAGTGCCAGTGTGACTCTCGAGCTACGCACATCCACATGCACATGTGAATCTAATCCACACTTCACACTTCACACTTAATTACACTACACAAGCTACCTACCTACCTACCTACCCACCCCACCTACCTAACTGCGATCCCCTCGCCATTCAAAAATGTCTCAGAGCATCTACACCAACACCAGCGCGCAACACACCTGCACGTTCCCCCCACCTAACGCGCAGATCGGGGACTTCCACAGATCGCTCCCCCACTATGCGGCGACGCCACTGGTTGCGCTGCCCCGCCTTGCGCGCCAGCTGGGCGTGGCCCACGTCCTGGTGAAGGATGAGAGCAGCCGGCTCGGGCTCGCGGCGTTCAAGATCCTCGGCGCCAGCTGGGCGACATACCAGGCACTGGTGACGAAGCTGCAGCCGCAGCTGGAGCTGGAGGCGCCTCCCGGGACCGCGATGTCACTGGGTGCACTGGGTGCACTGGGAGCGGCGGCGCAGCGCGCAGGCGTCGTGCTGTACGCAGCGACGGATGGGAATCACGGGCGCGCAGTCGCACGCATGGCGGCGTACCTGGGCATCTCGTCCCGGATCATCGTGCCGGCCATGGTGGATGCGGAGGCGAGGGCGAAGATTGCGGGGGAGGAGGGGGCGTGCGTCGAGGTGTTTGCAGGCGATTACGACCAGACGGTGTTGTATACGCAGGCTGCGGCTGCACAGCATGAGGGCGGCAAGGGCGTGCTGATCTCGGATACAGCGCTGGAGGCGCGCGATCAGGTGCCGGCGTGGATTGTCGAGGGCTATCAGACGATGTTTGATGAGATGGAAGAGCAGCTGCTGGAGCGGACGGGGGCCAGGTTGGTGTCCCACGTCGTGACGCCGGTGGGTGTCGGCAGTCTTGCTCAAGCTGTCGTGACGCATTTCCGCCGCCGGCACGGATCCGGAGCAGAGGACCAGACGGCTGTGGTGGCCGTGGAGCCGGCGGCTGCTGCGTGTCTGATGCGAAGTCTCGAGAGGGGTGAGATGACGAGTGTCGAGACTGGATATACCATCTGTACGGGCATGTGCTGCGGGACACTGTCCGTCAGCGGTTGGCCCATCTTGCGAGACGGGGTCGACTTTGCCGTCGCCGTTGGGGATCACGAAGTGCATCAAGCGATTCAACAGCTTGAGGAAGATGGTGTGCTGGCAGGACCCTGTGGTGCAGCATGTCTTGCTGGCCTGCTGCAGCTTGCGAGCTCGGGAGTGTGTGCTTTGGATGCATCGGCCGTGATCATCCTGATGTGTACGGAAGGAAAACGCGGGTACAGCATGACGAGGGCAGAATAGTGCTGCGTCTGATAGAGAGGTATTGGTCCATCTCGAGATGGCAACCTGGATGTGGCGGTCCCATCTCGTCGCAGGAAATGTCTTGCACCAGAGTAGAGGCAGACACTTCGGAAGGTTTGCTCTAGCATGAGAGAACTTGAGATCGTCACAGATCCATCTCAAGATACGGTGTTGTGCCAACCTGATACTTTCGGTTGCACATGGAAATGCTAGGAACTTCCAAGTTGTATTGCAGACAAGCTTTAAAAGAGAGCAAAGATGCGACTGGACAGGAGAGAGAGATAGACTGCAGTAGCTTGCTAGCATGCTTTCACTTGAAATAGCCTTCACTTAGAACAGCATCTACTTGGAATAAATAGCATCCACTTAACACAGCACTCACTATAGCCCTCACTTGAATATCCCTCAGTTAGAATAGTACCCACTGAATATAGCACTCCAGCTTCTTTTTCCGGGATTGTGATTAGATCCCAAGTAAGCTCACTCCCAGGACGACTCGCCATTCAGAAACCGGATGAAGCTCCCCATCCCAGCCGACCTGGAACGACCAAACGGTGGCGGTACTATATATGTGTAGGGCTGATGGGCCATCAGACACGCGAACCCACGCCGTCTGCGATACAATACCATACCTCCGTACGGCGGTCTGGCTGGCCATGGAAGCTCTCCATCCCGGTCCATGCAGTTTCTCCTCGCAGAGAGGGGATGTTGATTGGGTCAACCCGCCAGGAGTTCACCACATGTTTGGGATCGCATACGGTACCTTGATTCGGGGAGGAGACGAGAGGGGAGGGGAAGGAGGGACGGCCAGTCACAAACGGGGGCGTGCAACCCATGCGTCAGGATGAGGTTGTCGACATGAAACAACTCTCAAGACACTTGCAGTCGGGGAAGCCCATCAGCTTTGACTCTGGCTCTGGCGGGCTCTCGCCCCATCCATTGTTCGACTGTCCCCCGTCCCCCCCATCAAGAAAAAGAGCCGGAGGACGGCGATCAACAAAGTTTCATCGCGTTGCAGCGCGGATGTGATGGTGTTGGGTGGGAGTTGGGAGTTGGGAGTTGGGAGGACAACATGACATGCTCGACATGCCTCTCACGGAGATGCGAGTCTCTGGATTGTTTCAACGGTTTTTTGGGTCCCCTTGGCTGGGTCGACGTCGCGAATGGGAGCAGGCAATGCAGGCCAGTCAGGAGGTCGCGCTGGGCAATACAGGATGCAACTGGTCTGTTTACTAGGTAAGGGAGGGAGGAGGGGACTGGCTGCTGTACGGGCACATCGCACCACCCAGCGATCGCCATCCGAGCATCACCCACTACTCACGCACCCTGCGACTTCAACCCACATGGAGAGCCACAGCCACGAGGGTGAGGTGATGTCATGTCATGCAACGAGATAGGAGAGCAGGAGATAGGAGAAATACAGAGATAGGAGAGTGAGGGCACGAGCAAGACTACAACTGGGCAGTGGCACTAAAGGTAAGGTCGAGCGGGACGAACGAACGAGCTAAGTCCGATGGATGGAAATGGAGGCTTTCCATTTGCTGGGGCTGCGCGTGGCCGATGATGTCCTCCCAGAGAAGCAATGCAGCCGTTGGAAGGAAGAGAACGTGCGCTCGTGGATCGGGTGCGCGAGGGTCGCAGATAGATGGGCTCAGATAGATGAGGCACGAGGAGACTAACAGTATCGCCGCGGCGGGATCGTGATGGACGTGCGGTTCGCGAGGTGGTGAGGTGGTGAGGTGGTGAGATGGGTGGGTTTCGTACGTGCTGTTCTCCTGGTCACGGCATATGGCTGCAGGGTGAGTGATGGTAAGAGATGGCTTGTGACTGGGGAGCTGTTGTAGGTAGGTATATACTATACATATGTATATATATATATAGTCGACATATGTGGGTGGATATGTGCAAGCAAGCCGTTGTGTCTAGGTTGGTGCATGGTAGATATGTGGATATGTGGTGGATACGTCGTATACAGTATGGTGGATGGGGACTTTGTAGATGGGTACAGCGAGATGGGTCGATGAGTGGATGCATGAGTGTTTCTGCATATTTGTTTCTCCCAAGTACAGTGCAGGAGATGTTTCTTCTCTTCCAGCTGCGGAATAGAAGCGAAGAGGGTGGCTTTCGTTCATTCTTCCTTGTTTATCCTCTTCCACTCATCCACTCCCACTCATCCACATCCACATCCACTCTCACTCCGACTCCCGTTCCCTTTCCACCTCCCCTTCTACATCCCATGCTATCCATACCTTACCCATCACCCCCCTTACCCAGGTGGCACCGCAGTGATGCTCGTCAGGGGTTGCGTGACACACTCCCACGGGCGCGTTTGATAGACGGAATGCCTCTCCGGGCCCCAGCCAGCACGCACGTCTTGGTTTTCAATGCCCCCCTCGCACCCTGGGGTCAATCGATACGAACCCGGAGTGGCTTCGGAGGGAGGGGAGGGACCTGCGCGGGATTCGAGAGAGGGGAAAGGCGAGGACTCACAGTCTCGTGCGGATGTGATGGGAGGTGATGCAATGTGATGTGACGAGATGAGATGAGATGGTGGTGATGGAGATGATGTGCTTCTCATCGTCCACCACGATCGATCATCTCTAGCGGCGGGCGGAAAATCCAGTCCCATCCAATTCAACTGCATTCAATATCTCCATCCGCCAGAAGTATTGGCTGCATTCGGTTCGCCCCACTGCTGTCGCGCGGTTATAGCGATACTTTTGGGCTGCCCTTCTTCCTTCTTGGTCACATCCACAATTTCACGCCTTCGCCTTCACTTTCACCTTCACTCATCCATCCATCAGCCTCAAGGGTCGGCGTAAGGGTCGGCGTCGTCGTCGTGGAGCCTGGAGGCTTAACTCTATAAAAATGGCTCCTGCAGCCGAGAAATCCATTCCTCTGCCACTGCCAGTGTTACTCCCACCACCACCACCCCTTTTCACCCCCTGAGCTTGTTCGCTGTTGCTGCAGGTGCTGGAGTGGAGTGCTGAAGCGAGGACGCGGATGCATGTACGCAGCCTCGCAGCGCAGCACTCACGGGAGACGCAGGCGGGGGGTGTGACTGGCAGCCGTCCATCCATCCATTCATCCAGAGCCGTGCATGCATGCGCAGGTCGGCGCAAGTGCAGAACGTGCAAATGGCGAGGATAGGGTGAGAGGTGAGAGCGGATGGGAGCGGAGCGGAGGGGATAGGATGGGATGGGATGGGATGGGATACATCGCATAGGATAGGGACAGTACAGCAGCACTCAGATGCCCCAACACGCCAGAGAGTGAAACTTTCTGCAGATGATCGCGCGCTATTGAAGGAAAGTAAATATGGTCGCCTCGACCGTTCCGCAATAGAAATAGAACAGAAAGAATAGGGGTGCGACGGGCATGGCATGGACGTGGACCTGGACGTGAACGTGAACGTGAACATGGGCGTGAGCATTCCCTCGCGTCGGGTACGAACCAGAGCAGTCCAGTCAGTATTGTCCCTGCTGTCCAGTACGTACCTTACCCAAGTCGAAGTATTCTCCTGCGGCACGATCCACCGATTTGCGTTCCCTTTTCTTCGTTCGTGCCTTTTCTTCTGCCGGCTTATTGGCCGCAGACATCCCTGCGCCCAACCCAACCCAGCCCGTGCTGCACTGCACTTCACTGCTCCAGGGCATCTTGCATGCCCTCGCCAGTCCTTCGCTCACCCCTGAATCAAGAGGCACAAAGTGGATCCAGCAGGTACCGTACGGCGGCGGCGGCGGGCACCAGACTGGGTGCTCGATTCTCCCAGCAGCAGCGAAGGACTTTCTTGGATCTCATACTTTTGGAGACCGACAACCACGGCGCCATTTCTCCAATTCTCCAATTCCACGTCCAGGTCCCATTGCCATCCTCGAATCGACCGCCCGTATCACCAACCTGCAGACGGCGCGGGAGCTGTCCGTGAAGTCAGGTGTCCTCCGCCTTACGAAGTTACAGCCCTCTAGGCGCCGACGAGGCCGTTTTTGTCTGAGACAACAGTACCACCAAGAACACGCTCGACTCTCTTTTGCACGCGCAAGTGGCAGATCAAGATCTCCCCGAGAAATAAACAACAAACGCGAGAGCACTTCTTTCGACCAACGGCGTGAAACGCTTCGGACATCTCTTCGTGGGCAAGGTCACATATATCCCATACACGCCATCGCGATTTCCGACCACTACCATCCTCCCGAACCCCAATTACCGTCCCACATGGGTGCGAGTCTCTAGAATCGGTGGGCGCGAGACCTCCTGGACGTCACATCTGCCAGATCTGTGAAGGCCGTGGGAGAGGGATGCCATACAAGCGGAGGGGACGCTGACGAACAAGGTGCGTAGGTTTGGGTAGCAGGGCAGATATTTCACCATGACAGATACACTTGGACTCGAGGGCTCGTCCTGAGCTTCACAATGTGTGGGCGGAGAGATTCCCAGCGCGTGTCGCAGATGTCCTCTTTTTTTTCTCCAAGTGGCAACCACCCAACGGACTGCTGAGGACGACATGCGAAGATTGCGCAGAGGCATATCAAGTGATACGAGGCTCTGGTTGGCCTCGAGGACATTGGCGGGACATGCAATGGGATTGGGGCGGGATGCTGACAGGTGGTATGCAGGATCCAAACGAGCCTGCACGGCAACCGCAGACCGCAGCTATTGAATACGCCCTGCTGCATTACCTAAGGCACGGGGACGACACACAGATACTGATATACTTTGCACCATCGCCCTCCTCCCACCGCGATCTGTTCCCGCGCATTCTCTCTGGTCTGGCGCTGGCTCTGGGCCTGGCTCGTAAACGGGTTGGAGACTTAGAGTTAGGGATGCGCTCGGTTGTGCTTAGCGCTCTTTCCAGCTCCGTACACCTCGAAATCCAGCGCCCGCTCTCAAGATGAACCGTGATGAGCAAGCCTTCCACGCAGGAATCGAGCCACCGACCAGTCGATTTGGGACCTCGAATGCCAACACCTCGCGCACTCACTCTCACCACCGCTCCTCCTCCTTCACCTCGCCCCGAACCCGAAGCCGTGAGCGCACCGCGCCGTCGCAAAATGCGCCCAACTCCTTTGTGACGCCGGCCGAATCTCAGGGGGGAAATCTCAATCGATGGTCGAAGAGCACCGAGGGCAGCTCTGCCAGTCACAGCCATAAACGATCCAATTCCTTCACCCGGCGCATCTCATTGAGCACCGGGGCAACTCGTTCTACGATACCAGTCCCCCGCGAAAGCTGCAGAAGTCGCGCCCACCGACGGGGAACTCGCCCTCGTCTCAGATCCAGATTACACGACCGCCGGGCATTGATCCCGCATTAATCACCCTTCCGCCGATTAACACCCTGCCAGATCTGAAGACTTCTCTAACGAACTCCTCACCGTCAATTGGACCAACAACACCATCTCCCTCCACAGCTCAAATATTGTCCGCAGCGGCCCGTTCTGTTGATTACTTCGGCAGGATCGAGGAGTCTTCGTTAGGGCCCCGCGACTTTTCGCAGAGAAGAGCAACCTCGACTTCGCGATCCTCGAATCTCGGTCCCTCACCGATACTTGGGCCCAATCCTGCAGGGGAAGGAAAGGGGCAAACTCGACCAGAAGGAGAAATTCAGAGATCGACTTCGCGAGGACATTCGAGGCATCGCTCGCAAGCGGGGAAGAGCAGTACAGGAACCAACTCTTCTCACCGAAGCTCGAAGCAGCCGTCGCAGAAAGCCATGCTGTCCAAAGCTCTCCAAAAGGCCAACACGGCCGTGTTACTCGACAATGCGCAGAATTTCGAAGGCGCCATGCAGGCGTATTCCGAGGCGTGCGCATTGTTACAACAGGTTATGCAGAGAAGTTCTGGCGACGATGATAAGCGGAAGCTTGAAGCGATTGTAAGTGTGCAGGCGTATGAGCCAGATCTCAGAGCTGACTTTCTAGCGCAATACATACACCAGTCGAATTAGTGAACTGAAGAAAATAGCTCCACAGCTCCGGGATGATGGGAAAGCCCTGCCTGCCCGGCCGGGAAGCGGAAATAGGGACGACGACCTTCAGTCGCCAATTGACGAAGAAGAATCAGCTATATTTGAGACTGCAACTGTCACCAGGATAGTAAATGATCAATCTTATGTTGACGATTCCCATTTAAGTAGATCGATACCAACCTCACAACTTCCTCAGCGGCGAGAATCATTGCTACCATCCGGCCTAGATACTCTACACTATCGACCGAAGGCGGACCAAGTACTTGGACGTTCCTACTCAAAATCTCCTATGAGGGAGCGGATAAGTGAAACTAATTTGGGGCTTGCACCACCTATGGAATCTATGTACATGCCTCCGCCTCTTTCTCCTCGACGGCCTTCGTCACCCATGACCTATGAGGCTCCCACTAGCAATCATGATCGGCAGCAGCTGGACCTCTCAAGCGCCACGTTCTTGACCACCTCGCCCATGAAAGGACATACCAGAGTCCCGAGCAATGAATCCATGTCATGGTTAGACACTATAGATGAGTCTGGTGGCTCGACAACATCCTCCGTACACTCGCGTACTTCGTCACTGGCTGTCCGGAGAAAGCACATACGTGCACCAAGCGGTGAGACCGAGGCAGAATTTGACGCTGCATTGGATGCGGCAGTTGAAGCTGCCTACGATGATGGATTTGAACCAGTGGATATTGCGGAGCCCACTCGGTATGATTATGAAGATGAGGATGAGATTGTCGCAAGCGTTCGGCGGAAAGTTGAACTGGCCAAAGAACGAGTGCGACAGACTGAGCGTGAAGCAGCCATCCAAGATGCACGTGATAGAGAAAGGAGGAGGCTACTCTTGCAACAGCAGCAGCGCCAAGAGAGGGCTCGTGATGAATATGATGGGAACGAGTCGGAAGAGGAGGAAAGAATGCTGGAAGAAATGACGCGGGGATATATAATGGACGACTTTGAGTTCGGTCTTCAGTCGAAGTCTGCCCTGCCACGGGAATCTGATTCCAGCGGTTTCTCAGGGCGTACATGGAACAGCTCCATAGGGTCAAATCCCACCACGGCAGGAACAATATTATCCACTGTGGCCGAGTCTTCATCGACGATTCCACAGCTTCCGGTTGTACGACCAAAAACCCCACCCCTACATCCCCCGCCTTCACAGGCACTTCCGCCACCTCCTCCATCGGCTTCCGCATCGATCCCACCGGTGTCAACCACAAGTGCTCAAAGTGTTCGAAGTAGGCGATTGTCCGGACAAAATGCTAAGGCATTGAAGATTGAAACTACTGCCAAGATCCCGGTTGGACCTTTGACGCAACCTCCCTCAATGCCACCCCCTCGACTACCTCTCCCCGACGTTCAAGTTCAGCCCAAAACGGCCGGAGTTATGGTACAACGTCAAGAACCGACTTTACTCGAAGGTCTCCCAGCATTGACTGTTCCTCAATCTGCTCGACTTGCATCCTCTCCTTTCCCAAATTCGGCAGAAGTGGTATCGCCCCCAACACCAACTCTCACCCGGACTTTCACCAATGACAGCGACGGTAATGGCCAATTTCCCCGTTCTGGATCACCTGGAAGGACTCAATCTCGAGCTGGATTGCGGAAGAATTTCTCCTCTTCCAGTCTGAAGAATTTGAAGGGTCGGAATCTCTCAGTATCGAACCTAGATGATGGAGGGTCAGATGTATCACCAAATACCCCGCTGAGCTCACAGTTCAACCCAAGAGATGCGAACGCACGACTTCCAGCAATGCCCACATTGCCTACACCCATAGCTCTAGCCTTCAAGGATAAGATGAATGGGATTCCTACGGGCGGAATGTACCTTTTTGATGGAGATATTCATTCTCCAGATAGTCCCGGCTCGCCAAACCCGCTCAGCACAGGTGCTCCAATCCCATTGGAGCCTTGTCCAACCGAATATCTCCTTCGTCCCTTCTGGCTCATGCGAGCACTCTACCAAACCATTGCACACCCGCGAGGTGGGTATCTCTCAACGAAACTGTTCGTGCCAAGAGATGTCTGGCGAGTCAAAGGTGTCAAGATCAAGGGCCTCGAGGACAAAATTGCACAATGCGATTATTTGACAGCGGCTTTGATGAAACTCGCGCAGGTGGATACTTATGATGCTGATGCAGTTCTTGAAGAGATGCAGTCGTTGGAAACCGTCTTGGAACAAGTACAAGCAACCCTGTCAAAGAGGTTGGGAAACGAAGTCGGAATGCAGAACTCTGGAGGAATGTTCAAAGATGCTCCTGCCGGAGAAGCAGACTCAAATACCATCGCTTCCAAAGCCGGAAGCGTTACAAGTAAATCGTCCTCGTTTTCGTGGCGAAGATTGAGATCGAAGAATTCTGGCGTTGGCTTGTCAAATACATACGCGAACAACAGCAGCAAGACTACCTCGACCTCAAATGAAGGGACAAAGGAAATCATCACAATGGCTACTCTACCCATGACTTCGACATCTGTTGCAAAGGTTCGTTTTGCAAAGAGAGATGTCGCCTCGGTCCAATTCACGGGACCTAATGCGAATTATATGAGCTCGCTGGCAAGGCTCTTTGATGCCGCGCAAGCCATTGGTCAGTACCACTAATACCTGAACCGATTCAATTACTAACAAAACCCCAGATCAAATCGCACGTCAAGTAGAGGATCCTGGGTTGAGACACGCCGACAAGACTCAAGTAGGATTAGAGCTTTGCACCCGCCATGCTGCCGAGTTTTTTGGCTTTTATATATGCCGATTCGTCCTCAACGATGTAGGATTGCTTCTGGATAAATTCATCAAGAGGGGAAGTGAGTGGGTTCTCGTTTGAGCCTGGTAATACCCTAAATTACGACGGCAGATGTTCTATTCTGGATACTGTTCCGTCCCATTACGATCGAGATAATCATGAGGGAGCCGAGCTCTCTTTCACACTAGCGAAGTCACGAATGATTGCATGCATGATGCCTGGAGTTTTATTGCCTATATACGAGGCATGGTACGGTGGAATGTATCCATTTTAGAGATAAGGTTATATTTTTGTTAGACTCATAAATAGCGTGGCTGAAAGAGAGAGAGATACCAAAGCAAAATGGCCACAGATGGATGTATGATGCATCTGATATTGAGTATAGGAGCAAGTGGGCTCTGAAGAATTTTGTATAGCAAGCAAAGAATGGCGTGGCGTATCTACGGCTGCGGTGTTGCTGGAATGCTGTGGGGACAAGTGTGTCGGCGAAGGAGGAGGGAATGTGGAATGGGAGAGGCATTAATATATCCTCTTGACTAAGATTTATGCTTGACATATCGCCGTGATAACTTTCTTGTTCTATGGCTTCATACAACAGTGAACTTAAAGACTAGATTTACAACACCTCAGTTATTTAACATACCATGGATATATTGCCCGGTGGTTGTTGTCGTCGTCGATTCTGTTTCTCAGGATGTATGTGCCACTGCACCTGGCATACTCAGTATAGTACTTAATGTAAGCTAGGGCGGTTTGCACTTGACAATGAATCATCACGCGGTTTTCATCATGCATGTCTCGTCTAAGGTACCCTACCCTCTCTACATATCGCTCTACTTATAGCATGCACCTACCTACTAGTATGCCACACGACCCAGAGACGAGAAAGCAAGGGGACATGCCTTTGCACTGAGACTGGAGAGTCAGGAGTCAGGAGTTAGGAGCCAGGAGGCTGTTGCTGTGGAATGCAGATGTGGAATGGAGGTGCGTGGTGCTGCATGATAGTTTGATACCCATGGAGATTGGACAAATGGAGGGGGAATATAGTAAATTCAATTCATGTAATGTACAGTGTATATGCGCCACGGTGGAGAGAAATGCTTGCACCCTACTACCTAAAGTGAGTTAAGATGCACTCATGAATTCAATTCATATCGCCAAATAAGAACGCCTGCTACCATCCCCTCGTTCCTTCCATGACGCCGAGATAATTCCCACACGTACTCCATCCACGCGAAGTAGGTCAAGACCCACGCTGGTTAGCTTAGATGATCAGGTACAAGCTACACAGCAGACTGGGACCGGTGAAGATGCCGACCCAGAAGATGATATTGCCCAGGGTCTTCTTGCCTTTGAGCCAGCGCGTCCGGCTCAGCGACACGAGGGGCAGTTGCATCATTTGCAGGAACAGCAGGTAGCCCCTCAGTTTCTTGAACAGACACCACATGACTAGCTCGTGCACGCACGCTGACAGGAAGAAGGTGATGAGGGTCGCGGTGTATTTGTTGACCTTGAGCGAAGAGATGGAGGAGTGGTAGACGTGGCGCAGGAGGAAGTTGTGCACCGGACGGTTCCAGTCCCGTGCGAACTGGTCCCAGGACACTGAGTTCCACCAGTCGGCGTAGAAGCCACGGTCCGCGAAGAACGTGAGCTCTGCGAGGAGGTTGAGAATGCATTCCCAGATTACATACCAGGTCTGTGGCGTTGATTAATACAGCGGAGATGAAAGGGGAGAGGAGTCCCATACCATCATATATTCGAGCATAAAGGGAAAGATGAGATCGCTGAGAATCATGGGGAAATGCTGGAGGCGCTCGAGAAGCGTCAGGCCGTTGTCTTTCATTTCAATAGTCTTGACAACGACGGGGTATATGTAGGCTTGCGAAACGAGGTTCATGACGAGCAGAATTCCGAAAACAGCTACAGATTTCTCGGCAACATAGTACCAAGATATCTTGTCTGAGCGTGGGTATTCCAGCTCATAAACTAATGTCGGTAGAACGATATATTCGTAATGATTGGCGATTGAAAGGTTGTTCGGATAGGTCTTTGAAGTATCATTGGATTTACCTTTCAGCTCATCGGAAAGAGCGTCGATTTCCCATTTCATGATGCGCTCAAAGACCTGGATTTGGTCGATATCGAGTGGTTCGCCCGATTCGATTGCCGTGGCTACTTGATTGACGTTATTTGACGAATCGTCTGTCGATGGGTGGAGAGATTGTCTCCGTTGACTCAGTTCGGACGCTGTGGGCTTGAGGTCGAGGTACGAAGTTGACAGAGAAGACACGGCTGGTATAGTTGCCGATGGTGACTGTGCTGGTGCGATTGCCTCAAGTTGTTTAAGCTTTCGCTGGAGAGTGTCCCGTAATTTGAGATTCTCTGACAGGTGGCCGTTATCTACATTGAAGTTAGCGAGTGAGGAGAGCTGACAATTGTTAGGTCTTACAAAATGCGTAAGAATGCTGCTTCATCAACATAACCAAGGCGTGGAGGACGAAGAACACCGTGTGTGTCCATGGCCACTCACGAAATAGAGTCCAGCCAAGAACTGCGCAGATGTAAAATAGTTCCCACATCTATATCAAGATCAGCTGGTTCTCTGGAACTAAAGCGCAAGACATGAGATTTGCAAGGGAAACACATGTAAAAAGCTGAAGACATGTGGAGCTCGATGCTCTCATAAGTACCATCTTATGCATAGCGCAGAGGAACCTTTTCAACTTTTGAAGAGGAAAATTAGGTCAAACTTACACTCTGAATAATCCAACCTTCCTTATTCCAACTAAGAAACCCCAACTGGACGAGCTTTTGCAGAATCAATCCAAATCCGGTTGAAGCACACATGACTCCATCTGACAGCCCAAGTACAATAAGATCTCGGCGAAACATGATACCCATGATCTCATTGCTACCCAAAATACTGCCATGAGCTTGCCAGTTTGCAACGAAAAGCTGAGCCGTATAGATGGCAGTGCCTAGCCAAAATAGCACGAAGAATCCGTGGAAAGGTGATTCGGCACTTTCTGCATTCTGTCGATCGAAAGCAGTAAATTGACGAGTAAACACCAAGTCACTGAACTTGCTTCTTCGCTTTTTGGCCGGATCTCTCACCTAGAAACAATGAACATTTCTCACATAAGGTTAATTTTGGCGAAGCCAGACTTACTCGTTCCATCCCTGCTTTTAGAATCTCCCTCAAAGATTCGTCGTCCGCTGTTAAGATATATCGTCCTTTCTCTTTTAACTTGTTCAAAGTGACAGGAATACTCTTTAGCCTTGGAGGTCCTGGACGTGACTTTAAACCAATTTTCATTTCTTCATAAGTCTTCTTTCCATTTAGTGCTGCTATCGAGCTTGACTCGGTCGTGTTCGCCACGAAACCTCCCCCGCGAGCCCCCACTACCACCGTGTTCGGGTCGTGTTTCATCGCATCATAATCCTCTTCGCTCGCATCCGATACGGTGGAGTCTGATCCTGAGCTCTCACGTCGCATGCTTGCCACGCCATCCAATGCCGCCTTCAACGACCTTGGAGGCTGACCACGGTTTGATTTGGAGTAGGCTGTGTCGATTTCTAAATTTGCAGTGCCGTCGGCATTCAATTCGCCTTTTAGTTGCGGTTCGCTGCCAACTGAGGATGATCTGCTTGCTTGCCGCGGTTGGCTGGTCGGCGCGAGTCGTGACATGATCGCGACCTTCGAATTTCCAATTAAATATTGATATAGGGTTGATCAACCGGGAGTTGATAGCTATTAGCTAAGCAGTGAAATGAAAGTTCAACTTCTCGTGATGCTTGTCAATATATAGGGGATGGCATTGACAAGTGAACGGGCGGCAAGATGTTAATGTTTCAAGCTTTGCGTGATAGAACGAGCACTTTGGTACATCGGCTGCCTCGGAGTAAGACTGTGTGCCCTTCTTCACACAGCACGGCAGGTGTTCGGTAGGAGGATGGCCCGTTTATTCAGTATGTATCGATGATGGTAGTTCAGAAGCCAAGAGTAGGAGAAGGAGACGAGAGTGGTGCTTGAAGAGACGAAGGAGTGAGAAGGAGATGATTATAAGCCCAGCAGTAGCATATTATGCTTTCATATGCTACCGAAGCAGCGAGTACCGGCAGCGCACGGAAGCATGTCGAGGTGGACAACGAGATGATGAGGTGAGCTGCAAGGAACAAAACATCTGCGCTCTCCGAGGCAGGCAACTCGCCCTACGAACCCGCATTGCTGGCTCGACTCGCCCAACCAGTCTCGGCCATCTGGGTCGTGTGACGGGCGATCCCTTTAGCTGTGAATCTTCCAACCCTAAGGTAACCCGTAGCAGAAGATGGAGGGATGTAGAAGATGGAGAATTCGAAATCATTCTTGACAGCAGGGTGTTGTGACGTCACTGAGCCGCGGAGGGTCGGAACTTGACCTAAATTTGGGCGAAGCCAAGAGAAAAATATCATCATGACATATCGACGAAGGGGGAGGATATCGATGCGATCGAGCAATTTCATCGATTCGGGTTCGGATTGAACTCAAGGCCGAGTTGCGATGCGTTGTCTAACAAAGTGATCTATCTCACTTCCATACTTTCCGCACCGAAAGGTCATCTGTGCAACCCACAAAAAAGAACCACAAAATACCTTCCACGTTCCTATCAAATCCTGAACACTCCCGCACCGAGTAATCCCGCCCAGACACCTCCCATCTCACTTGCCACCTGCTCCGGCGTCCTCTCCTGCTCATCCTTCAGGGTTCTGATGTCGACGCCTCCCGCAGTCTCCCGTCCAGCATCCATCGTTCCGGCAGCTTGGGCGACTTCCTCTGGGAAAGCGTGCGTGGGAATACCTGAAGCAAGCCATAATAGTAACCACAGAGCTTCTTGCTGATTCCTCTCAATGGCAACATGCAAACCTGTCCTCATGCCATCCAAAGGATCTTGAAATCTGAGGAGATCAGATGGTGACATGTCGCCCTCATCTGGCTCGTCCTCTAAGGCTTTCAGCAGCTCGACAATACCAGCTACATCTCCCTCTCCACACATAGTCATGAAAGCACGGGCAGGTCTAGCTGCTGGATTGGCATCGAGATACGCCTCCTCTGTGATAAGAGGCATAATGTCGAGGCTATCCTGAATACCACCCTCATTATGGTAACGGGTAAGTATTTGCGGTTGAGTTGAAGATCCACGGGGTGCTGAAGCGATGGAGTTCTGGCATTCTGGGCATGCAAGATCCAGGGCTATCTGAGGCGATTCATCCAAGAGACATTGCCTGTCCCTATGTTAGCATTCCTTTTGCACTCTTAAAAAGGACTGATTCCGAAAGTGACTGAAAAGAACATTATTGTGTGAGAAAGAAATTTTAGATATACGTAAAAGTCTGCCGTGACTTGGAATGCCGAAATTCTCGAAAAACAAACACAAAATGCATACACTCGCAGCTTTCCAACGAGATGGTTCCAACCCACAAGTGATTGACATGATGCTCAAGAGTTGCATCGATCTTAGAAATAAACAAACAACGTACCAGTGGAAGTGACAACCGCAAGCCAAGAGTAGGTCGTCAGGCGCAGTGGAAGCTTGGCCAACAGAAGATGAAGTAGCTTCATCGAACGATTCAGGGTCAAGCTCGACCACCAGAGGTTGAGAGCAGATTTTGCAGGCCGACATCTTGAATTTCGGGATATTTTGCGGGTGGTTAAAGTTGTTGTTAGTTTGGAGTTTTGGGGTTGATAGGGAGACCAGGAAAAAGTTTCGGTCAGAATTTCTCTCCCCTTAACCCCGCCTTCGCCAATGAGATGTGGAATATCAACAATGAACTACTATGTATGAAGAACCAGATTAAAAGATTTTATGCATTTTATTGGATGGTCTTAGGATTTCTGTCCTTCTAACTCAAATCTAATGTTGAATCTTTAGTCCTTCGCTATCACCTGCACAATCACCAGAGATAGGCAGGTGTTTCAAGCTATAGCACAGGACGAATTGCTCTCCGCCATCCGAGTGTGTCCAGCATTCATAGTCTATGATGTCTATGCCAAACACAAAGAAGATGGCGTGTATGATATCCCGTCCTACTGCTTTGGCTGGGAGATATACTTGGTATGAGAAGCCGTAGCGACCATCGGACCAGGCACTCCATCAACCAGCTTGCATATCCGGATCGTGGTGAAAGCAACCGAACGACCAACCTTATTCGCGAGAGCCTCAATTTCAATCGTATCTCCAACGTGTGCCGTGCCAATATAGGTGACGTGGATGTCTATGCTTGCTCCCGTCTTCTCCATTCCATGTGTAGCAATGGCTAGGCCACCACTCCAGTCCACCAATGCTGCGGATACAGCGCCGTGAATTGTGCCTCTGGAGTTGACATGGTTCTGGCCGAGGACAAGGCGAGCAGTGATGGAGCCTTTGGAGGCCGAGACAAGGGAGACGTCGCTCAAAAGAAAGGAATAGATGGGACTGTTCCCTCTCATCCGCTCCCAAACCCCCTTGACGTGGTCTAGCTCCGGAGAAGGATCCATGGGGATGGGACAGGATGGGACGGGCTGGGCTGGCAAACGACGTACGATGCGATGCGAGACGAAGCTTAAACAGAATGCAGAAGCCTAGTCCGAGGATCAGACTGGATTGACGTGTAAGGAAGGTCGTCGTCAGCGGAGGCGGAAGGCTGCCAGTCAGCTATTCCTGGACTCCATAGAAGTTGCGCCGGCTGCTTCGGTGATTCGCTCCCCTGCTGGATGGGCACTGGGCACTGTGGGAGAGTTGCAGGTTGGCTCAGATTGGGCCAGTTGGCAGTGCAATTTGCTGGAAAAGCGGGCTTCGGAATTTGGAGGCCTGACGATGCATTACGAAAGGTGGCGGGGCAGCAAGCGAGTCGCATCTTGGAAGAGAGAACATCAACTCACAGAGGACCCCGAATCTGACAAAGGCACCTCACAATCATATTCGCATCTCGAAGCACTTGCCAGTGCTCTCACCATTCAACGCCTTTGTATTCTCAAGCATTATCGACACAAACCAGTGCTGCTTGAAAGTACACTCCTGCTGGAATAACCCCTCTACAGCTACCCCTCGTCGCCGCATCGGCGCACCATTCCTCCCAGACAAACACTGGTCGCTGAAAAGTTGCGCGCAACACCCAGAGCCTCGCAGCGCTTCAAATCATCACCATGAATGTCATCAAGTTGCAAAGGTATCTTGATTGTGCCCATCCTTCCGGAACCGTGCTGACTGGCCTCAGGAAATACCCGCAGTTTCAGCAAGACGAAATCTTCGGCTTACAAGATGCATTCCGCAAGTTGGACGTCGATGACAAGGGATACATAGATGAGGCTACGGCTATCAAGGCAACCCAGTCGAGTGAGAGACAGCCATACGATGTGGTCCGCCAAGCTCTGAAGGAGGTTGAGCTGGATTCTTCGAGGAGAGTCGAGTTGGATGATTTCGTCGGTGTAAGTGATTGAAGATTTCATTCTGCGAGCATACGCGACCCGAGTTTAAACAGACTGGAGGACTACTTTGGGACATCTGTAGACGTTGTGTGGTTCCCTGCTACCAGTAGGAGCTACCAGTAGGAGCTGCCAGCCTTCACAGAGCCATTGAGAAAGCACGGTGTGAAACTCAGGCTTTCAAGTGATGAGCAAGTCTAAAAGCCGCAGAAAACACGACGTCTCACTTCGGGGAAAGTGCTAGGATGTTGGCATATTGACCAAATTTCAAAGAGAATCGGACTTTCCGTTCTGATTGAATCAAATGGTGCCATAGCAGTGTAGGTATCTTCAAGGCTAATATATGGATTACAGCTTGTTTCGAAGCTTCGACAATCGTCCCCAGCCCAAAAGAGCATGTCCACTGGTCCAAAGTCACCTGCAAGAGGTGGAGTGGTATCTCAACAAACTGGTGGCCATGCTTCAAAGGGAAGCATTAGTGGGCGGATCCAAGTCCAAGGCTCTTCTTCGAATGTTACCCACACTATCAATGAGGATGAGAGAACAGAATTTACGCGCCATATCAACGCTGTCTTAGCCGGCGATCCTGATTTGGGCTCAAGATTGCCTTTCCCTACAGATACTTTCGAGATGTTCGATGATTGCAAAGATGGTCTGGTGCTGGCAAAGTTGATTAATGACAGTGTCCCGGATACAATCGATGAGCGTGTTCTGAATCGCCCAGGAAAGAAAATCAAGACACTCAATGCATTCCACATGACCGAAAACAACAACATCGTCATTGAGTCTGCAAAGGGTATCGGTTGTTCGGTCGTGAACATTGGAAGTGGAGATATGATTGAAGTTCGAGAGCATTTGATTCTGGGACTGATCTGGCAGATTATTCGAAGAGGTCTCCTAGGAAAGATTGATATTAAGCTTCATCCAGAATTGTACCGCCTCTTGGACGAAGATGAGACTCTCGAACAGTTCTTGCGACTTCCCCCGGAGCAGATTCTGTTGAGATGGTTCAACTATCACTTGAAGGCCGCGGGCTGGCAACGAAGGGTTGCTAACTTTTCAAGCGATGTCAAGGATGGAGAGAACTACACCGTGCTAATGGCTCAAATTGCCCCCGAGCACTGTACACGTGGTCCTTTGCAGACTCGAGACCTGCTACAAAGAGCAGAGCAAGTTCTACAGAACGCGGATACTCTTGGTTGCCGGAAGTTCTTGACACCAACATCTCTCGTGGCTGGCAATCCAAAGCTTAATCTTGCTTTTGTTGCCAACTTGTTCAATACATGGCCTGCACTCGATGCAATTACTGAAGAAGAGAAGCTTGAAATCGACGATTTTGATGCTGAAGGAGAGAGAGAAGCCCGTGTCTTCACTCTGTGGCTCAACAGTCTCGATGTCCAACCTACTGTCAACTCATTCTATGATGATTTGAGAGACGGCACAATTTTGTTGCAAGCATACGACAAGGTTATCAAGGGATCTGTGAACTGGCGTCATGTCAACAAGGCCCCAGCACATGGTGGAGAGATGTCAAGATTCAAGGCTGTAGAGAACACCAATTACGCCATTGAGCTGGGCAAACAGAATAGATTCTCCCTCGTAGGTGTTCAAGGCGCAGATATCACGGATGGACAACGCACATTGACCCTTGGACTTGTCTGGCAACTCATGCGCAAAGACATCTCGGAAACACTTTCCGCACTGGCACAGCGTCTTGGAAAGCGCGAAATTTCAGATGCAGAGATGGTGAAATGGGCAAACGAGATGTGTAAGAAGGGTGGCAAGAATTCGGCTATCCGCTCTTTCAAGGACTCAACCATCGGCACTGGAGTGTACCTTCTGGACGTCCTGAACGGAATGAAGAGCAGCTACGTTGATTACGATCTCGTTACTCCCGGTAGAACGGACGATGATGCATATATGAATGCCAAACTGAGTATCAGTATCGCCAGAAAGATGGGTGCTACTATTTGGTTGGTTCCTGAGGATATTTGCCAAGTTCGAAGCCGTCTGGTTACTACTTTCATCGGTAAGTTCATCCTGATTTTCATTTGAACATTTCTAATTGATATACAGGTTCTCTTATGGCTACTCACGAGAAGATGCAGTAAGCTTGATGGATCGGCTCGTTTCGTTTATGCATTGTGCTAGTAGGATTCAGCGAATGATCTGGTGGGAGGCAGCTTGTGGCTCTAGAAAAGTCTTAGGATTGTGGATGGATGCTTCACCTTATGATGAAACAATGAAATTTATGGAACTGCTCCAACGATTTGAATACGGATACAGTGACTCTCGTATGTCGTATGTCGTATCGTATAGCTGTATACGATTGGCATAGAGACTGTAATGTGATTGGATACGCGGAGCTCTAAGCTTTGACCAAGGAATGGCACTTGACAACCTGGTAAAGACGGACCGCAATCGTCATGGGGTTTGGCGGGACCTCGATAAATCAACGCGTGGGACGGTGAGCATAGTAAAGGAATGTCATGTGTTTCACAACCACCGCCATGCAAACAATAAATACGACTCCATAAGTAGGACATCTTTACCAACAGTTAAAAACGCTCTTTCTAGCCCGCCAAGTTGGCTGGCCTAATCAAAACCATCACCAAGAACGTTCCCAAATACATCCCAGAGTCTGTCCTCAAGTCAACATCTGCGTTCAGCTGGACGAGAAATCAGGGCGTGGCCGGTCGCCTTGACCGTGCCGGTGAAATGGAATCCACGCCCGAGCCCAACAAGTCCGAGAAACCAGAGAAATCCTACCTGTATGCCGCTGTGGAATCGATGTCGAACCCGTGGGGTCCTCGGTCGACGACACCAAAGCCCATACCTGCCACAGCTACCCCGCCAGGGGAGTCCTCTGGCTTGAAGAATCAACATGGTGGGGATCATACTACACAACATTGGCATGGGCTAAGCTCGAAGAGATACCCACCCGATTGTCCGCCAATGGATGCCAGGTGGTTCTATGCTGTTGACGTGAGCTCCGCGTTATGGCAGTAGTAATGGTGTCCAAGGGCTAATGATGAATATGTAGATACCCAAACGCAAGCCGAAGCTCCTCAAGAACCAAGAAGAAGATACAAAACCTGCACCAGCACCGAAGAAGTTTGTTACGTTCTCCCCGCATGATTCGCGGGCCATTGAGACTGCATACCAGAAACTCGCAGACGAATATGACGACCCAAGCAGAGACATCAGACCAAGAGGTGACAGTGATCTCAGCGGGTCCATGTCCCCAGGCGCTGCGGGTAGAAGGCCAAATACCAGTATGAATGAAGCAGGCCATGATGAGCAAGCCGGCGGGAATGTGCGAGTACCGGTCCACGAGGACTTTCTCTTCGACGTGGATATTGAGCAAAGGGAGCTGTCTCCTGTCTACTGGCTTGGCCCAATATATGAAGTCAGGCGAGGATCGTGGTTTTACTCTGAGGGGTCTACACTACGCCCATGCGACGAGAATCTGGCTGCACAGCTGGAAGAGGGATACCTAAAGATCAAGCCATTCCGTTACCCGAAGAACCGGCCAGCGTCTTTGAAGCCTGGCGAAGGAGCTGGGTCATTGGCGCTTTCTGGCGCCTTTGGTCGAACTCGTGCGGGCTCGAACGATGTCACTCCCAAAGCGTCCATTGAGAACCTGCGGGCTGCGAGCCAGCAAGACGAGGGTGTGAGCAGTGGCCGAGACTCCCCGGGCCCGAGCCTGCACCAACCACAGACATATCGTCTTTTCGGCACTTACATGAACTCCATTGTAACATACCAGGATGCTACTACTGCATGGCTCTCAGCAAACGATATCTTGTCCCGAGTCAGTAGCACGATGTATCAAAAGTTCGCTGGAGGTGGCTACCTAGGTGGTGTTAAACTTGTTCGTGGATATTCAGATGCTGGGAAGCCTAAGGAGTCGGACAAAGCGCCTTCCACTCCCACGAGTGCTGCTGTGAAGACTGGGAATATGCCTCCGACTTTGCAACTAGATGAGAGACAGCAGAAACTGCTGAAGAGGAGATCGGCTCCACCAAGTACTTCCAGACCAGAAATTGAAGCTACAGAAGATGCTGCGAGATCTGCAATAAATTCGCTGACTGGTGAGATTGACGTCGATGCCGAGGCGGAAGCTGTGAGGAAGAGAGACGAGAAGGAGATTCAGAATGATTATAATGATCGTGACGGGGAGAATCAAGGGCGAGAAATTGAACACTTGATTCTTGTTACACATGGAATTGGACAGCGACTCGGCATGAGGTATGCAGCTCGATTTGAAATTTTACTGGTCTATACTAACGTGCTATAGAACCGAGTCTGTCAACTTTATCCACGATGTAAATGTACTCCGCCAAACTCTCAAAAGTGTGTATACAAGTTCCGCCGATCTCCAAGCACTGAACTCGGAAATCGACAAGCTACCCAAAAACTGCCGTGTCCAAGTTTTGCCTGTATGTTGGCGTCACCTCTTGGACTTTCCTAGGAAAGGTGTCAGGCAAAACCGTAAAGAGCATGATCTTGGCGATGCATTCGGCGATGAGGAGGAGTATCCTAGCTTAGAGGATATCACAATCGAAGGTGTTCCCTTTGTTCGATCGTTAATCACAGATCTCGGTATGTTCCTATTTGGACCGAGCGAAAGAGGTGTACTAACATCCACAAGCCCTCGATATCCTTCTCTACCAGAGCGCCTATCGAGAGCATATCAGTAGCATAGTTCTTGCAGAGTCGAACCGTATTTACAACCTTTTTCGAGAACGCAATCCAGACTTTGGAGGCAAGGTTAGTCTGATAGGACACTCTCTAGGTTCTGCTATCATGTTCGATATTCTGTGTCGACAAAAGGAATCGCCAAAGGACCCAGGATGGAGCTCTGGATATGGAAGGCATAGCAAGCACCGACAAGCCGCGCCTAGCAAGAACCATCATAAAGGGTTGGATTTTGAATTTGACGTCGAAGACTTTTATTGCCTAGGATCTCCGATAGGTATGTATAGCACTCTCGTTTTAAGCCCCACCAAGCAAGGGATAATGTTGAACTGCCGGCCGGTTCGCATGCCTTCTTTCAATGTGCGACAAAAACTTGGACATCGAATATCCTATTGTTTAAATGCATTGCTTGTCTTTTCCAAGTGCTGACATTTTACTTCCAGGGCTGTTTCAAATGCTGAAGGGCCGTAACATATTGGCAAGACATTATAGAGAAGATGCGTTACCAGCGTAAGTTAAATACAGCTCATAGCCCTGTAGTCATAGCACGGAAAGTTTATTGACATCAACAGTGAATCACCAATGGATCCAGAATACATGCAAGACCCCTTCCTCGCGGCCTCCTCCTCTCAGTCCGGATTCTCATCCGGTGACAATATTTCTACCGTCACTGGCCTTCCCCTCACAATCTCCAGCCCGAAGGTCGGCCAACTCTATAACATCTTCCACCCCTCTGACCCCATTGCCTACCGTCTCGAACCCCTCATTGCTCCAGCAATGTCCTCCATGAAACCCCAACTCCTGCCCTACACAAAGAAAACCATCTCCGCAAGTGTCAGCGGCATCGGAACCAAGATCAACCAGAGCATGAGCGGCCTATGGTCGAGTCTTAGCTCTGGCATTGCGAGCAGCATCCTCAATCGCTCTCTGGGGCTCACCAGCGATGACGTAGCACGCATGGAAGCCCCGCCACAACCACGACTCCCTTCATCCATCGGAGCAGGGACCAATATCTCGTCTGGTGGGGTGATCTCCAACGACCCCAGCATCCCGACTCTGCAGCGTGAAAACACAAGCGACAAGATGCGCCAGCTAGCCGAGGATACGGCAGCGGCGGATCGGGATGGTAAAGGCGCCAACGCACCAGCTCTGATCGACGATGAAATTGAGACATTGTATGCTGGCTTCCAGAAGAGGAGGAAGAGTCAACAGGGCGAGATTGGCGAGCAGAGCTGGAGCGAGGCAGAGGAGAAGGGCAAGAAACTCCGCAGGGAAGAGGCCAAGATCAGAGCGCTCAATGGAAATGGGAGGGTGGATTATAGTATCCAAGAGTATGTTTTCCGTCACTGTCCCACCTTCGCATCAAGAGATACTAACATTGAGTTCAGGAGCGTGTTAGATTTCAACCCAATAAAGTAAACTTACCCCCACCCCCTTCCGTCCTCTCTCCATGCTAACTACTCCCTGCAGTACCATCGCAAGTCACCTGAGTTACTGGGCCGACGAAGACGTCAGCCATTTTCTGATGTAAGTCTTCATCCCCCAATTGTCACCTGGACATCTGCTAGAGAAGAAACTGACATGACGTTTAACAGGTCACAACTCCTCTCTCGACACAGGCACTTCCCAAAAGAGGATGGTGAGAAAACTACTCCGAAGTAGATGGGCGTACAGTAGATCTGCTTGTTTTGCATAGTTTAGAAGGGAGGGATTACATTGATCGGTGTTCATGGATATGTAGTAGTAGGGACAGAAATCAAAAACAGAATAAACTCAAGTACAAACCATCATCAGTTCTCACAGCGAAGGCATGCTCTTCGCCATTAAAATTGTCATCTTCTCCGAGCAAGCTCACAATCGAAAATTGAGATACTTTGACGTTAAAGATTGTGAAGGATTACGTATCACAAAATTGAAAGCATTGCACATTCTCATAACAAAAAACGGGTTCTTGGGTGATTGCTTCAATTGGATGCTGCCTATACTAGGGTACTAACTGACAATTATCCGCCGTGTGTTGCAATTTTGGGGGTGTGGTATCGAAATTCGTGATGCCGCCGTTCAGGGTACTCGTTCGAATCGTGTCGACCGAAGCTCGATGCCTAGTGGAAAGAATCGAATCTAGAAACACAAAGGTGAAATTTTCAGGCAGGAAAAGGAATATCAGCAACCAGAAACGACATAGACTTTTTTTGTTCCC
Organism: Articulospora tetracladia; assembly: GCA_003415645.1. NCBI lineage: Eukaryota > Fungi > Ascomycota > Leotiomycetes > Helotiales > Discinellaceae > Articulospora > Articulospora tetracladia. Next base: position 883,620 of record PYIV01000003.1, on the reverse strand, counting down.
CGCCAGAATGTGTACGCCCCCAGAAAAGATGATGGTTCAACCTCCCTATTCGGCCGTATCGAGTTCGTCATGTGTCTGAGGAGGTGGTGATTCTATGGCGACTGCCACGAACGGGTATCAGCGAGTTTACATCTTGCCGCGACTCGGGAGTTCAAATTCACCTTTCCGGTCTTCTCCGTTAGTTCCGTTTTCGCGAGTTTCTTCACGTTCTTCCTTGACCTCACGGTCCCTATTCAAAACTGTAAGTATCTATAAGCTGTGGATAAGGTTGTCACTGACCGATCGTCTGGGCTGCGGGATCGATCAGTTCGGTCTCGGCGCTCATAGTCACGGTCACGGCGATCGTCCTTGCGAGGAGGCGAATCACCAGCGCGGCTTCGTCTGGGAGATGGGGATCGACCACCACGACGAGGTGAACGGCGGCTAGTAGGAGCACGCTCACGATCACGGCCAGGCTCACGACCAGTATCGAAGCGCCACGAAGCGGATGGAGGAGTACGGGCCCACTGTAGGCGTTAGTTTGTGTATATATTACTTCAACAAGATGATTTACCTCAATCTTCAAGACGTCGTCATATCGACCAATACGCTTGTTGTGCATCTCATGATAGGCGTCATCTGCGTCACGGCGACTCTCATACTCGACAAATGCGAACCTACTTCAGTGTCAACGATATTAGAGCTAGCTTGATGGGAGAAAGTAAAGCCACTCACAGACGAGAAGCCGCGGTACGGGGTGCCGGAATGTCACATCGAACCAGACGACCATAACTACCAAACCAATTCAGTATGACCCTTAAGATAAGGGCTAGAAGAGAGAGATTGAAGAGGAAAAATTGATATGGGAGAAATGGATATAACACGCTAAAAAGCTGGATCCGCCGCCGGCATTTCGAGATTTCGCTGGAGACAAAGGTGAAAACAACGATCGATTCATCGTGCGACCGCTCGATCGAAAGCGCAAGAATGGTTTATATGGAGCGCACGAAGGTAGGGGACGATCGAGATTCGCAGCGAGGTCTCGGCGAGAATGGACGAGGGTTGGGGGAGGAGGTGGATGGTTCATCGCACTCGAGATGGTGATCATCGAAATATCGACGTGTGGCTGACATACCGTTCGAATTCGTAGGCTAGATCGCGGGCTCGTGTTCCAGGACCGAAACCCTGAACAATGTGTTAACTGAGCTCTGTTTCAATGTACAAACTGCCGCGCAAACGAAGCGCGACGAAGCTGTACAAGTCGTAGCTAGAGTTGAACTTACAGTCACATAAAGAGTGGTTCCACCGCGGGACATCTTGACGGTGAAGACGTGTCTGAGTTGGAAGTACTGTAGATAGTACGAGTTGAAGAGGATACGCTCACAGCAATTGCGCGAGGTATCTAGGCTCTTTGTTTGAGAATTGGTTTGATGATTTCGTTATGACGGAGCGGAGGAAGGCGAAGCTGCAAGGCGGCTCTCGCAAATAAGCGCGCTACGATTTGCCGAGACCCACTAGACCAAAGATGGGAATCTTGAAGATCCGCATTTCCTCGGTGATCCCCCGGTTTTTGGAAGTGAAGTGAAGTGAAGTGAAACATTTCTCTCATTCCTTGACCACCTTGTTGACATAAGAAAAATGAAGAGGTTATAGGTTCTACCACGAGCTTCGCAATCAATTTTCTTTATTCCTCTGTATGAGCTTTTAATAGCTGGATGGCATTCAGTTTGCAGACCAAATCACATGAGGGTATGTTTCATTCAATAGGTAGCAGCAGTAATACAAGTTCTCTCGAGACATATTTACGCTTCATGCTAGCTCCCAAGCATTGCAGAAACACACTTCCCAACCTCTAATGGTTATTGTTTTGGGGCCAAATACCGTACAGGACCATCTACCTGTTTCTACAACGAAACTTGCGCCCGCTCCCAAATGCATATCCAACCACCGTTGGATGTTCATGTCTTCATGTACAAAGCTTTCTGCTTGTGTTGCTTATTCCGCTACGCCTTGGCAATGACGGAGCGCTATTAATAAACGTCTTTGCTTTTAGTGCTGTTTCAGGGACAAAGTAACCAGGTGGTGCTCCTACAAATCCTCCGTATCCGATCGGAGAGTGAGTAGAAAGTCTCTTGTCATCTCAAAACTGAGCCAGCTGCTCGCCATGCTTGGTGCAACCTTGAGCAGGTTGGGAACGATGCCTTTGTACATGCCTTTGATTCCTTCTTGGGCCACAATAACTCTGACGGCGTCAAATATCGATTTGTACTGATATCCCATGCCCGACATGGTGTTGATTTGGAATCGTCGTCGAAGGACATCACTAATATAGCTATTAGTCCATGTCTCAGCAATCCACGGAGATAATCTTACAAAGGATACGTGCATGTTTGTGCAACAGCCCCTGAGATTGCACCAGCCGCAAGCTTCCGTACTGCATTTGGATTCTTGTCTCCTTCTGGAGTGAGATACTTCCGTACAATCTCATAGGTCATGAAGTTCAATCCCACCTGAAAATCTTCGTCAGTTTGTGCTCCAAACACACTAGGAACCACAAGCTTACATATGGTGCAACCCCAGCAACAGTCGGGATAATGCCTCTGTAAAGAGCAGGTATTCCTCCTTCCGTCTTGTACATGAGAATCATAGTTTTCCACATCCCTGGAAGCTTGTCTCTGGAAGCTTGGCTCAACACTGCAAAGGAAGCAGATTGAATAGAGAGACGGGTTCGGACAATGTCTAGAGGGTATGTGAATACTACAGAAGTGATACCAGCGGCTCCACCACAGACCAATCGTCTGAGAGAAGTGAGGTCGGCTCCAGGGCTCGGCTCAAAGAACTACAATTCATGATTAGTACAGAACGCGTGACAGAATTGGCTATCAGTAGTCTTGCCACTGTTGAGATGCTCACCTTCTTGTAGAAATTATAACTGCCGAATTGCACAGCAGAATACGGTACGATTCGGATGCAGTTTGTTCCATTTCCACGCATGAAACCCCTCCAGCCTTCATCCTTCCACATTTTGGCAAGGCCCTTCCCAACAGAGAGTTTGTATTCCTCACGGCCAACACTTTGTATCTGGAAGAGAATCTTTAGACGTTCCAAGGGCGATACGACAGTCCTGGACACAGCACCAGCTACTCCTCCAGCACAGAAAGCGGCCACCACTGGTTGTGCGACAATCTCGCGGAGATGCATGACTTTGGGTCCATATTTAGGCTTGAGGCTGTCGCTCTCGGACTGCATCGTGATCAAAAGTCAGCAGGAGGCATATAATTCGTTGGCACATACTAACAGTAGACATTCCGAGTGCAAAGGCAAGATCTCAACCTCAAAACCGGAAAGCTGGGCGCGTAGGTCGAACCTCAGTGCATACGAGCCCGGACAGCGCTACTTCGGATCAAGACAGACAATTGCGCGGGCTCAGAGAACTAATACCATTTGTATCAAATGTGCAAGTAATTGAATTCGAATTGAGAATAAGGCAAGCGTACGAAGCTTGGTGCAGTGTGCCGGTCGCGATGATGGACAACTTCGAAGAGCTGGCGCGATGACAGGGAATGACGAAAGAATCCGGTCAAGGTCTTGGAGGAATCAGTTTAGGGTCCATTCAACAGACATCGAAACCAGGTTGGGAAAAGAGTGATGGCGGACGCGTCGGGCCTTGGATTGATGTTTGGCGATAGAATTGAGGAATTCAGGGTGAATGAGTAATAGGTGAGGTACTTTCACGATGCAGATTTTGAGGTTCACAGATCGGTCACCAGCACGCACGCACAGCACGCCAAGCTACGGTACGGTACCATCGTCAAAGCTGGAGCTGGGGAAAGGACTGGACCGCGGGCAAGCGATAAATATCCGGGCTACCTGGCTCAGAGGGCGAATCAGAATCACTGGATTTACTTTGCAGATGCATGGTTATGACGGGATCTGAACACGGCTGAGGGGGGTGAGGCTTTGTTTTGCTCATTTTCGGGAAGGTCGCTACATCGCTACATAAGATAACGAGATCTTGTGATGGGAAGAAGATTAGACGTCTGCTAGTTGGGGGTCAGTCAACATCATGATCTGGTGACTAAGACCCACAGAGCCCCCAGACATGAGGACGGATGAAGGCTGTTTGATGTCCGGAGGCGGGTAAAGTATCATGAGGGTAAGGACAGCATCGCCGGGTCTGGAGAATGAGGATCTAGTTCCGTCCAACAATAGGACAAGGTAGTGAAGAGCAACATCTTGGGCCTCGAAATTATTGCACATTGTATTGTCCACACCATCTTGAATGAAAGCCGATACTCCTGGATGAGACACGACGAGTAATCCTAATAGCTTCAAGATGCTTCCGTACGTCCGTCAACCAGGGAATGGAGGTAAAATCTGGTGTTTGTTATAATAGCGATAAAATTTAGGCATGTATTCCAAAATCCTTTTCCCATACAACACCACAATTCCCCAGAATGAGTATTGCAAGTGGAGTTTTGAGTTTTCAGTGTTGCTGTCCAAGAGTGTGAAGTGAAAGCGCATGCGATCGGATTTGGGTTGGGGTCCTGTGCCTCGCTTATCCTTCTGCCTCAGGCCGACTAGTGCCGAATCTCCACCACACAGGAAATATTCCCAATTCCACAATCTTTTTGCGATCTCGAATCAACAGCAAATTCGACAACCACCGACCGCAACCATGGGTAGGTCCCATCCTCGCCTTCGCCTGCAAGTGGCGGTTACTATCTTCTGCGATGATGCTCAAGGTTGAAAGACTGAAAGCTTCTTTGTGGATAGATTTGACCCTGCGCAGCAAATTTGTGTTGCAAGACCAAATTGCACTGAGCATGCATGATCATAGGCTGACGATGAGGTTCTCACAATAGGTATCGATCTTGACGCTCACCACGTGCGAAACACGCATCGCAAGGCCCCAAAGAGCGACAATGTTTACCTCAAGTTGCTCGTGAAGCTTTACCGCTTCTTGGCTCGTAAGTTTCCCCTCCCTATACGTGCACATCAAATTTGCAGCTTCGAAACAGAATACTGATTTCTGCTCCATAGGCCGAACCGAGTCCTCCTTCAACAAGGTCGTTCTGCGCAGACTTTTTATGTCCCGCATCAACAGACCCCCGGTCTCCATTTCTCGCATTGTGGCCAACACCTCCGAGAAGTCGAACAACAAGACCATTGTTGTGATCGGCACCGTCACCGATGACAACCGTCTCTTGACCGTCCCCAAGCTCAGCGTTGCCGCGCTTCGCTTCACTGCGACTGCTCGTGCTCGCATTGTTGCCGCTGGAGGAGAGGCCTTGACCTTGGATCAATTGGCTCTCCGTGCCCCAACCGGAAGCAACACCCTCCTCCTCAGAGGACCAAAGAACTCCCGAGAGGCTGTTAAGCACTTCGGTTTCGGCCCACACAAGCACAAGGTAGGAAATGATACCCCTCTCCAAGGAAACAGAGCTGACAAGTATTACAGAAGCCATATGTTGAGTCTAAGGGACGTAAGTTCGAGAAGGCTCGTGGACGTAGGCGCTCTCGCGGTTTCAAGGTCTAAATGTGATTGCACGGGTACTAGTGTAACATATTTCGGACTTTGGAGACGACAATCAAGATACCAGGGAAAGAAGATGAGTAGTGGTGGGCTTCTGATGAGGTCCGTAAGGTGTGCATGGCAAGGCGTGGTATTGCTTTTCTCTGCACGAATAAAATGGGAACTCAATTGAATGCATGATGAACTACCCAATTGTGTTGTTGTAAATGCATAAGTGGTGATTTTTATTTTTGTTCTTTGGTGGCATCTGACTGCTCACTCTCAGGGTCAAGATCTGTTTCAGGATCTTCCTCAACCTCCTTCAGAAGTTCTTTTCTATCTTCCTTATCAGTTACCTTGTCCGCGGCCTTCTCTACCGTGGAGGTCTTCTTCCTTAGCGCAACAAAATACGCTTCCTTGGACTCCTACACAAAATCAATGACCCACACCAGCCAGAGCTTTCGGGAATTAGGACTTACACTTCTCGACGATTCAGGCTTCTCGCGATGGACTACCTTGAACACCATCTTCAACTGCCTTTCAAATTCTTTATCCTCACTTCCTTGATAAAATTTACAAACGAAGCTCCCTCCACTCCTCAGCGTATCGCGGGCGAATTGTAGTGCGGCGTGACATAGATCCTATTTCTCGTTCAGCATCAATCTCTTCCACGTTTCCCGCAAGAGTATAAACGTACCATACTGCCCGCATGATCTCGAAATGCGATTCCAGTCGTGTTCATCATCCTATGATACGGGTCACTCAAACTCCTCTTCCAAAAGCCCGTCGTCTGCTCCCAGGGTGCGGACATGTCACTCAACACCACATCTACCGTTTTGCCTTCATCCTCCTCTCTGCCTCTCTTGCCTCTCTCATCTCTCCTCATCGTGAATCTCCCCCTTCGTCGGCATGGCGTTCCAAATCAATGTAACTTCGTTCTTCCTCGCCAATCATGGTTGTAGCCCCGTCTTCTGCGGGAGATAATTGGGTATCGAAAGGAGAGGGCTTGGGCCGCCCTCGGTCAGGATCAGAGAGGTACCGCTTGACTTCATCTTGTACGCCTTTGGACAGGAAATTTCCCTGTATGGTAGAGACGCCTTTTGGGGGTTGGGCGGGGATGATATCGATTCCCACAATACGGCCATTTGGTTTTGTCCTCTCGACTGCAACCTGCATTGACGTTAACATGTGCCCTATCCATTTGAAGTGCAGTACATACCTGACTCCAACTCCCTGGCGCGTAACCCTAACTCCCATAAGTCTCCGCACATCTGCACGAGTTCCCTAGGAAGGCAATGAACTCACAAGATCCACGACTGTTTGACCTTTCTTGAAAACCTTGTATTTGGCGTCAATCTGCCTCCCCAGTATCAGCACTTTCCTTGTTCCAAATCACTACCCTCCAACTCTCCTAACCATAGAGCCACTAACCTCCAGAAGCTTAAAAGCCGCCCGACTCTTCAATCCCTGGACGCGGGCCTCCCTAGCAAAGGAATCCTTCCCTTGCCTGGTCTTCCATCGTGTGGACGACGATGAAGATGATGCCGCCCTTGCCCCTCGCACATTTCCTACAACACCGGCACCATTTGTACTGGCCAGGGGAAAATCAAGAGAAAAATTCCATAGCTCCAACAAGCACGCACGAGAACTACCCACGCGCGGTCTGCAGATTGCCCTCGAGGCGGGTCGCGAAAGCATGTAGCTGCTCTTGGTGGTTTATGATGTCCAGTAACAGGTAGTGCAGAGCGATGATGCAGGTGTTATCGATTTTCAGGTACAGCGTGGTCTGTGCGTTGTCAAGAGAAGGAAGGGGGAATGGAGAAAAGAGTTATCAATTACATTATTAACCTATAAGAATTATGAGAGCTACGTTGGAAACGATGTTTGAGGCTTCATAATTCCAATTTATTCTGGTCAAAAGAACTGACTACTGGGTGCTTTACCAGGAATCGCAAAGTTACTACGATATGCTATGCCCTTAATGTCTTTTAACACTTGAAAGAATGCTTGATGTAGAGGACAAGAACATCGCTCATTCAATTTCAGAAGCACGTTAACAAAAACCGATACTGCATCTAAACCCGTCATGATTCTCCAACCATGTTACCATGTACCAGTGCTCCTTAAATCAACCACCCCAACCCATGTCAACGCCAAAAGTACACCATACAAACATTCCACTCATAAGTGATCATCCAAGGAAGCTTGCTCCGACACCCCTCCGATCCTTCTTCAAAGGAGAAAATCCACCGAAACCACCAGCATTGGCGAGGCCTCCCCTTAAGCCACCCTTCGGACCAGCAAGACCGCCCTTCGATAGGAATCTAGGTGCCCCCAGAGTCACCTTGGTAGGCCTTTTCGTAGCCTCACCATCATCTTCATCGAAAAGTGTCTTTCCTTCTCCAAGTAATTTTCTCTTCTTTTTCTTTGCTCCAGCGTCATCCGCAACAGTTGGTTTTGTAGCTTTTGGCGCTGTCGGCTTAGAAAAATCATTCCCAGTAAAGACCTTCATAGGAGGCACAGCATCACTCTGTTGCTCATTCTCGCCCTCTTCCTCCTCCGTCACCTTCTCCAAGTTGCCTACAGCACGGCCAACCTTGGATGCGGGTTTTTTGGTCATTGGATTCGATTTCGCTTCCCCGAGAACATGTCGTTCACTTGCTGTCGGCTTGGCCACTGTCTTCTTCTTCCCTCTCGGCTTAGGCGCAGGTACAGGCGACTCGTTGCTGAGATTCGAAACAGCTGCTGACGCCTTTTCAAGAATCTCGACTCTGTTTGTCTTCGAAACGGCTGGAGACTCATCGTTTTCACTATCCTCTCCTGCGCTGTCCGGGGCTGTGCTGATGGTTCGATTGAGGAACGGAGTGATTGAGAACATTGACTTCTCACCAACCGTTGTATGTTCTGCTCTACCCTTTTTACCCATTTGTCTCTTTGCCCTGACTACACCACCATCAGGAGTACCAATTGCCATATCGTCGTCCATTTCAGAAGCACCTCTTTTGCGAGCATTCTTTACAGGTACCGTGGTTTGAGCGCTGGAGCTAGCCGCCTTGATTGCTGCAGCTTTAGCTTGAGTAAGCTCCGCTTGACATTCCTTGAGCTCTTCTTTTGTACTTCGAAGCTTGGTGCGGAATTGATCCAATTTGCTCTCAAGAACGGCGTATTGAGTTGCCATGGCCTTCCTATCCTTCTCGCTTTCTTTACGCGCTTTGTCGCCTTCCTTCTTCTCCTGTGCTATATCTTTCTGAAGAGTTTCAAGCTGATCGTGAAGTTCAGAGTCAACATTTTTGCGTGCCTTCTCTGTATCTTTGCGAAGCTTCTCCCCCTCCTTCTTCTCCATTGCAAGTTCTTGTTGGAGAGTTTCAAGCCTATCATTGAGATCGGAGTCGTCATTATTTCGTGACTTTTCGGCTGCTTTGCGAAGCTTTTCACCTGCTTTCTTCTCCCGTGCCAAATCCTGCTGAAGTGACTCTAATTGATCTTCAAGATCGGAGTTGACATTCTTGCGTGCCTTTGCGCTTTCTCGTTTCTGGCGATTCAAAGTCTCCTGCAGCTCTTCTATCTGATTCCGCAGGTCGGCTTCTAGCTCAGAGCGAGCTTTCTCTGCCTCTCGCTTCTCCCGGGCAAGATTCTTTCTAAGATCCTCGACTTCGTTCTGGAGGGTAATCTCAGCACCATCGCGAGACTTCTTCCGTTCACGCTTTTCTTTTGCCAATTCCTTCTGGAGTTCCTCCACCTGATTATGCAGTTCAACCTCGCTCTCCTGGTTATTGTTCTTCTTCGATGCACGCTTAGATGCACGCTTTTCAGCTTCGAGTTCCACTTCCAAGGTACTAACTTGACGTTCAAGCGCCAGTTTCTCAGCCAAAACCGTTTGTTGGAAAGTCGCTTGCGATCGAAGATGCTCCAATTCTGGCTTCATCGTTGCTAGTTCGCGTGATAGTGCCAGTTTCTCGGTGAGGATCTTTGCAGAATCTGAGGTGACACCGTTCATTGACTTTAATTCTGCCTAGAAGTTGTTAGACAGTAATACAATGATAACTATATATCATACCTTGATATTACTCAAATCGCGGACTTGCAATCTGATCTGCGAATCTTGTTGTGCAATCTCCTCTTGTGCATTGGTTAACTGACTGCGCAGGTCCTCGGCCTCCTGTTCCAGTACATCAATCCGGTCATCTCCTATGGAAAGCTGCTCATGCAAGTCGTCGTTCTCGGTCTCCAACATCAAAATTCGTAGCCTGAGGCGTCTGGCACCTTCGTCTTTGACGAGTAGATCTGCATTGCGTATTGATTCTTCGTAGGCTAATTCTAAACTTTGAGTCTTCGATAGATGCTGGACGCAATTAATACCGTGTACAGGGGTTTGGATGCATTCACCTACACTCTCAATATGCTCATCGTCATTGTAGGATATTGATGAATCCATTGCTAGAATATTATTTGCATGTAAAGGTTTTGTACCCAAACGATGTTGGCGACGCGAACATAAACACGAAAGTAAACAAGACCAACCGATAGCTTGATCGATTGTGGCCTGAGGCACAAAGTCTGCAACACCGCAATTGAGGCCACATCCCGCTAAAGCGGCCTTGCAGGGGAAGTTGACACGGTTCGGAAGCGTCGTCAGTCTATGTCTTTGAGCTTCAGTTTCTCACTCTCTTGAAGCTGATACGACCACCAATTTTGTCGAAATGCATTTCCTTAAAGGATTGGTTGTTTCGCTACTGCCGTTCTCAGCGCTGGCAGCAAAGAAACCCGCCGCAGATCTATTTCAACAGTACCACTCCAAAGCGCTATCATCAGCTCCATTGAAGCTTGACGACAGTCTCTACAGCAAATTGACCGCACCATCCAGGGACTACTCGGTTGCAGTACTCTTGACTGCATTGGAAGCGAGGTTTGGATGTCAATTGTGCCGAGAATTCCAGCCAGAATGGGATTTGTTGTCCAAGGGCTGGACTAAAGGTGACAAGAAGGGAGAATCACGCCTGCTTTACGGAACTTTGGACTTTCTTGATGGAAAGAACACTTTCCAATCCGTAAGCTAATGGGATTCTGTTGCCATTCATCTCTAACAAATTCCAGCTTGGCCTCCAAACAGCTCCCGTTCTTTTGCTCTTCCTGCCAACATCGGGCCCTCACGCAGTAGCAGACGGAAGTCCTATTAGATATGACTTTACCAGCGGGTAGGTTTTCCCGCGCGTCTTTGTATTCTCCAATAGCTGACATATATAGCTCCCAACCCGCAGAACAAATCCATGCATGGCTCGCTCGTCATCTCACAGATCGCCCACATCCTAAGGTCCACCGACCCATTAATTGGATGCGTGTCATCGCTATTACCACAACCTTACTCGGAACAGTTACTTTCTTGAGCGTTGCATGGCCATATCTTCTACCCATTCTTCAAAACCGCAATGTTTGGGCAGCTATTAGCTTGATAGCTATTCTCCTCTTCACCAGCGGACATATGTTCAACCACATCCGAAAGGTTCCATATGTTGCTGGAGATGGCAAGGGTGGTGTGAGCTATTTCGCTGGAGGCTTCTCTAACCAGTATGGATTGGAGACTCAGATTGTTGCCGCCATGTGTAAGCTCTCCCATAGTACCCATTGCTGCCACTACTAATTTTATACTCAGACGGTCTACTGTCTTTCGCTACTATCTCACTTGCTCTCAAAGTACCTCGCATAGCTGATCCCCGAACCCAGCAAATCGCTGTTATTGTCTGGGGAGCTATTATCTTTGTTATGTATAGCTTTTTGCTCAGCGTATTTAGGATCAAGAACGGCGGTTACCCATTCTGGCTACCACCCTTCTCGTAGATGACTCATAGTCATCAACTCGAGAGTTAAAGAAAGGTCAAGTTGGGATGTACAAATTCAGAGAATGCATGTACAATAAGCGGATGGTGGGTATCTAAAATCAAAAGTCATTGTGTTAGAAGCGAACTTTAAAACTATCTCAAAAACTCGCTTTTATCAGTATGCTTTGTCACTTGTTTGTCTATATTTTGGCGTATCAAGTGGCGATGGTTATGTGAACTATACATTAAGCTTCAGATAGAGACAATCGTTCTTGTCGGATAGGTTCCAGATTCCCGAGCCCAGAACTCAACAGTTTAATCTGTCAATCACAATCCGTGCTATTTCCAGCACCCTGTACGTTACCTTCTCTGCATCTGTGATCAAAACGCTTTTCCTAGGTGGGCAAAGCTAGAGAACTCCCAAGAGCCCAACGGTGTTCATTGGCTAGTACCCCACCTTGAGAGCACGGCATACTACATTGTTGACAGGCCCAATCTCCGCCGTCTGTACTCTGTTCAGACTATCAGCCTTGCCAATTTCATAAAGGAACGTTCGAGGCGATCTATGCCTGCACTCTGTGCGGGCAAACGGAAATGCGGGGATGTAGTCGACCAGATATCCAAATGCGGGGATCCTGAAGTCTGCAAGAGGCTTTCCTTGTGGTCTGCAGGAAGTATATCAAGTCTTCTGTTTTCCAACATTTCCCCCTATTCACAGTTGAAAGGGCATCTTCATAGCGTACTTTGTGAGATAATTTCCTACTTCATTATTGAATCATGGGATCTGTTACGGGACCTCAATACGACCTTGTAGTGGTTGGCTCCGGTTTCGCCGGTAGTTTCACTGCTTTGAATTTCTTGGAACAATGCCAGCGTGACGGGAAGAAAGGTCGCGTAGCTATCATCGAAGCCGGCAAGAATGGCGAGCGTTGCGGTGCTTCTAGGTGGACCATGGCATATTTGCGTCTGGACAGAAATAATAACTTCGACTCTGATTGGATTAAGGAGATGCGACTGGTATCCAATGGTCTTGCAGACGAGGACTATTGTCGCAAGTTGGAGAAGCTCGTTCCAGGCCTGGCTCAGTATCTCCTCGATCATGGGGTGAAGCTCAATCACCACGACGAGAAGAATGTCCTCTTGGAATTCAATACCGATCAGCACTTCGTATTCCCTGAGGGGGCGGAAATGCCATTATTCAGAACGCCTTCTCTCATATGGCAAAGTTTGACAACTGCGATGTCCTGGTATGTTATACCTTTTCGCTTACTAAGTAAGTCCGAAATTAATAACTGTTGATGTACAGTGGGAAACGGCAGCTGTAAAGCTGTTGACGTCAGATCGAGGTGAAGTCAATGGTGTCAAGGTCAGAAAACCGGATGGCCTCCTGTATGATATTGCAGGCAAAAACGTAATGCTCGCCTGTGGAGGCTTCGAGGGCAACCGCGAAATGCTTGCCAAATATGTTGGCAACAACACACATTCCCTTCCTTTAATCGCACCAGGACTCAAATACAATACAGGAGCTGGGATCACCATGGCATTAGAAGTCGGTGCTGGCACAGCAGGTTCGTTTGATGGGATGCATTGCGAGCTGGTCGATATTCGTGCCACAAAGCCAGATGCCGTTGTCTGGGGCCACAACTACGGCATCGTAGTCAACAGAGACTGCGAGCGCTTCTACGATGAGGGGAAGAGACATCTCTTTGCTACATTTGAGATGATTGCTCTCGAGACATGGCGCAGCCAGAACCAAGAGGCGTACTTCGTCACAGACGCCACCATCATGAACCGGTTCCGTCCTGGCTGGGTCTACGATACATCAGACGTGGAGCCATTCCAAGCAAACTCGATTGAAGAACTAGCTCAGAAGTTCAAGATCGATCCCAGTAAGCTGAAGAAGACGGTTGATGAGTTCAACGCGGCTTGCAACAACAAGGAGTTCAATCTCATGGCTCTTGATGGCAAGGCCACCACTGGATTGAAGCCAAATAAGACGAATTGGGCAAATCCAATTAATACACCGCCGTACTATGGTGTTCCCATGACCTCGCATCTTACCTTCACCTATGGAGGTTTGAAGGTCAACCTGGACTCTCAGGTGCTAAGCACGCATAATGTTGCTATCCCCGGCCTGTACGCAGCTGGCGAGCTGACTGGATTGTTCTATAACGAATAGTAAGTAGTCGCCCTATGGGTCTCTAGGCACTTATGCCTTCTTTTTTTGTCGTATCGTATGTTCAAGCACTGCTAACATATCGTCTACTAGTCCACCAGCAACATCCTGTTTGCGATCCATGTCATTTGGACGAGATGCTGGATTAGCGATTGCAAAGAAGGTGAACTGACATGAATAGTTAACGATTGTGCGTTTATTTCTAAGTTTTTTTTTCTTCTTTTTTTCTTGGTTGTTACTATCTTATGAGCGGATGGTGGAATCGTCAATTTGATGTAAGCGATCAGTGAAATAATTGAGTATAGTTTCCAATGGCCGGGTGTAAAATATGATGCTCTACACTAATCTCCCGGGAAGAAAGTGAAGTGAACAGAATATGCACCTCGTTTTCGATACGCTCTACCCTTCTCTAAATAAAATCAAGTTTTCACTTCCTCTCGAAGTAGTTCATTGTAGAACGTGATTTGGAAAGCTTCTCCTGCTTAGGATCGCAGACACACGACAACGAAAAGTATAAAGCTGTAGCGAAGTGCGAGTAGCAAGGAATTCGAGAACAAGGGAGAATTAAACGAATCTGTAGTAAAATAATATAAGTGAACGAGTGTCCGAGCTTCCCGGGCTTTGAGCAGACAGGTCTACCCGGCAAGAATCCTTGATTAGATCTACTTAGAATCAAGTCGTAAACCCAAAGTCAATCACTTCCCACTTTCATATAGAGAAATTGGAGATTGTATTCATCTTGTGGAAAGCATAAATGGGATCAAATTTTGAAATGGAAGAGACAAAACCGACGAGCAAAATTCTTTGTGGTGTGAGATGTCGTCGGTTTGTAGTAAGCTACGGCGGACTCACTTGAGCTCCTGATCTATTTGCCGGCACTAATCTCGGGCTCACATCAAACACCAGAATGTCCAAGTTATTTTGAGTGTCGAGTCCAGTTACTGAAGAGCAGTATCGGTTGGTATTATACATCCCCCAAAAATGGCTTTAAGCCCAAACACTCCTTCGTTCATCTCGTCATTAATTGTCATCCATCCAGAGCACCGATTTCCATTTCCAGCCTAGTCTTTACTTTCCACCGAACCATGAGGAGATGCCGCTCTTAGCTTTCGCAGAAACTTCCTCGATCTTGCGGTCTGCCTGGTCGATTTTGTTCATGGCTTCCTTCCCCGCATCCTTACTATATTGCTCAAACTTTCCCTCGGCTTTGGCCAGCTCTGCCCGGGTCTTGTCAACCTGTGGAGTTGTCAGCAACGAAGTATAGAAAACCACTTGGTCGATTTGGTGATCGAAGCACAGGAGGTACTGACATATGAATCGACCTTTGCGCCCGCCTCGGATGCGAACTTCTCGCCCTCCTTCTGGGCTTTGTTGGCCTGTCCCGGAAGTTCTGACTTGATCTTGGCTGAAGCTTTCGAGATGTCACCTGTAATCGACTTAGTACCTTGGAGCTACGACATGGAAGATGAATCGCATACTCTCGAATTGTTTCTCTGCGACCTTAGGGTTGCCTCCAGCCGAGTACAGATAGTAACCGACACCACCAGCGGCGGCAAGGCCGAACATGAGAGGAGCTCTGGACTTTGGTTGGGCCATTGTGTGTGAATTGAGAGATATTGTGAAGGGTGAGATGAGGCTGAAATTATTGTTTTGAAGGGAACAAAAGATTCGCAGCGGATGGAGGTTCCTTTATTGCAAAGAGGGGAGAGCACAGGCTGGATGGTTCTGGATGACGGCAGGTGGCTTTTCAATTGGCTGGGAACAGCTCCCTCGGTCTTCCCACCTCCTCTTCCTTCACCCGGCCAGCCCTCACACCCAAACCGGGGGTTTTCCAGCCAGGATCGAGTCGCATAGTCAACGTCATATGCAAACCCAATCACTAACTTGCCCCCGCTGACTTGCCCACCGCGCTCTGGGATCGCCAACAGGCCCGTGATACCCATGCCAAACCCACCTGTGGCTGGTGAGATGCACCTTGCCCGGTTTGGGGAGCAGTGGGACTTTCAAAGTTGGCAGATCCCTTCAGCTCCAGGTCCCGCGCGTCATCGCAGCCAAGGCACGGGCAGAGATTTGAGGCAGAATCTCCAAGCCATTGTGAAGCGGTGTCAAAGTGGCTTCGGCTTTCAGCGAGCGAGGCTAATGACAAAGAGGTAAGACCACGAGCAGCAGCAGCAGCAGCAGCAGCAGCAGGAGCCAAAGCCAAGGCACTGAACAAAGTCTGGATCTTGCCTGCCTAGCAACGGGGATTCACAGCGTGAACAACGACGACAATGCTGCATTGAAGTTGCAATTACTTCGTACATTCATTTCTATCCCGCTATTGCTACTTTAAGACAATTACCCGTAGTGGTGGCGTGAGCGGCTTGGACGCTGCAAGCACCTCTGTTCCTTTTGCTTGTCAACGTCAACGAGCCTCGAGAGAAGCAGCCCTGGAGCTGTGGGAAGGAATCTAGCATGGTTGTGCCCACATAGGAGATGTCTCCATTACACTCATCCAAACGTCGACCCGCAGTCCTCAAACCAGAAGACTACGATCACGAAATCGACCTCATCGATCATACGGGGCAATTATCGTCGAGTCCAGTAGCCACACGCTCTCGCAGTCCGTCTGCGAATGAACCAGTTATTTCAAGGGAGAACTCGACATCCTCATCACGAAGGCACAGCGATGCTCCACTGCAAAAGCACACTACTCCGCAGGCATTGCGAGAGGAGATAGCTCGACGCAAGTATGGCAAATACAAGGAGAACTCAATCAAATCAGCCATCAAAGGACGCAAAGCTGTCAACACTGCACCTGAAGGAGTAATCCAAAATACTGGCGATGAGGAGGCGGAGGAAGGGGGGGAGAATCGAGGTCGAAAACCGACGAAGAAGCCAGAGGCAGACTCTGATATAGACATCCTTTATGAAAATGAGCGCGGTGGATTCCTCTGCGGTATGCCATTATTCTCGGGACGAGCACTGGGCAGCCTTGATCCAGCTCCGTGGACAAACAGTGCCAACAAAACGAGCGCTACCAATATCACCAACGCTCAAGTACCTGATCCATCTTGGGAATGGGTGTGGAAGGAATGGAAGATCAACCATACAGATGAAGTCGACGAAGATGGGTGGGAATACTCGTTCATGTTTGCCAAAACCTTTTCGTGGCATGGCCCATCTTGGTGGAATTCTTTCGTTCGGCGGCGAGCTTGGATAAGGAAACGAGCGAAGAGACAGGCTGGCCTCAAAGGGAATCAAGCACATATGCTCAATCCAGATTACTTCACAATACACCCTAATGTAGACAGGAGCAGAAGTCCTGCATCGACCACGCAAGATAACTCCATGAACAGGTATAGCGCAGCATCCCTAGCCAAACGAGAAATGGAGGAAGAGGTCGTTGTTGAAGATATCACCAATATCGGGGACTTGATGAAGGCTTTACGTTTGGCGCGTATCGACCGAGAGAAGATGGAAGCGGTCGAAAGCTTCATAGAACATGGAGGCGACGACTTGTACTATCTACAAAATCACATGCATGAGATTATGCGCATGTTTATTTTCCAAGCATCACGTCGTCTGTTACTTAGCCACCTATTGAAGGTTTTCAATGACGCCTCGGACCGGAAGAGCACCCTTACTCCAGGGGACCCCGTGGATCAGGACGAACTGCGGCGGCTGAACAATTTGGAGGCTGCTGTGAAACATGCAGATGAAGAAGTGAAGAGGCTTGAATTTTGGAGCGATGTGAAGGATATGGCGGAGAAAGGCGAAACGAAAGGAGCTTTGGACGAAGACCAGGGCTGGGGCACCAAGTGGACAGGAATCGATGCTTCTGCTCCAAAAGCTGTGATCTCGGATCGCGAGCTTCCTGGAAATGATGACTGTAAGGATGGCGAAGGCAATGGCACAGCAATACAGCATGAACATAAGTCTGAAAATGGGAAGGGAAAGGAGAAGGAGATGGAATAGCATTTGAAGCGCGGCGTTCTTTGGGATACCTTTAGTTTTTATGCATAGCTTTCGTCGAGTTGTAACTTGCGGTAATAAAAAGCATATGTCCAAACTTTACCATTTTATGGATCATGTTCGTCTTGGTGCACTGTGGTTGGAAAGGGGTTCAATATACACGTGATCTAAAATTTGTGCGGCCGCTTTGAGTCCCGAAACAACGGTACTGCGTCTTCCTATGTACATATTTTCCCTAGCAATACAATGCAAACAACGACGATCCTGTAACAAATGTCCCTGGGAAGTCGTATTGCAAAGAGAGCTAGGGCCACAATTACTGCCAGTCTAGCCTCGACTCCCAGGGAGCCGTTACTATTCCTCTATCCACAATGGCCTCGGAATTCTTCCTCAGCATCTGCGAAACCGATCCGCGAACAACAGAATGGCCGTCAAGACAATACGGCCCCGGCCACTCCTGTCGATGTATCTCCAAGTTTTCCGGGCTCCGTCGATCCTCTTAAACAACATTTTAAGGCAGCCAAGGAGGACAATGAAGTTAGCAACGAGGATGTACGAGGCTTTGAACGGAAGGAGGAGTTAGACATAGCGCTCTCCAATCATGATAACTTCAATGAAATCTGCCTTCCAATATCCAGCTTTCATTCGAAGTCTACTTCCGCTGGGGCGCCATTTGCAGAGGCTAGACGAACAAGTACTCCTGTCTTTTACGACTCGGGTTCTAGGAGGGAGAGGCTTCGAAGGAAAACGCAACAGTTGAGCAAGACTTCTTCACAGGCAGAACTCTCTGCAAAGACCAAGAGCGAACTCAAAATGTACAACGAGCACCTGCACCTGATGGATAAGGAGCTGGACGAGCAATGGGTAATAGATTGGAGGTCTATACTTTCGGATCTCAAGAAGCATACCCCGAGGCAAGGGCCTTGGCTCGAGAAGGCAATTAGGGTCGTTGTGCCAGAGGAGTCTATGGCGAGGCTTGTTCATGCCATTGATGGGCATATTTGGGATACCGGTCTCAACTATGGCTGCTCTGTTAATCTGCAGGCTGGAGACGAGGGTAAACTCTGCCAGGCCTTCATCATTTCCGGTACCTTGGTTTCTTTGGGGAAGTTCACAGCAGACCTTCTACTTGCAGCCCCGGACATACAAATATCCTCAGGTGGACAGCAACCCCAGCCGCCCTATTCAACGTCCGAAGAAGCTGTACAGTTCAACCGGAGAGGGATACGTTATCCAAAGAACGAAGAGCCTAGGAAGAGTAAGAGACCACGAGTAAATGAAACTCTTCGCCCAGAGGTGTGGACACCTGAGTCATTTCTGGAATACATTCGAGCTATCACCGATCCCACAGCATCTAGTCACATAAAGCATCTTCGCCAGGAAGACGAAGGTTATCGTCTAACAACCGTCAATATTCTCAATGAATTATTCGAAGATCCCCGATGTTCATCAAGTATCACCAGAACAGCATGCCATGAGGCGATGACCTATCTTATCAGAGTCAATAGGATTGAAGATCTCAGGATTTTATTCGTTCGATTGAGCCAAGCAAAGATGGATATGAACACAGAAACGTTCAACATCATGTTGAGAGGTGCAGCAGGGAAACAGAATTTGACCTCTTTTCATTTTGTGCTCCATCTTATGCTCAAAAGAGGCATCACCCAAATGCCCGAACCTGGCTTGCTTTTATGGAGGCTCTCTCGGATCTTACAATTCGCGGCCACGTCTTCAACAGCATGAAAGAAAAGGGTCTTCTGGGCAACAAAGCTGTGGTGAAAGGGGTCTCTTATAGCTTGCTACAGCACGCAATTGAGTCATCACTCAACAACAATGAAAGCCAAGAAACATTTGTTGCAAACATGGATGCTCAATTTACACCACACTGGCTTTCTGTGTGGGCTGGTAGTCGAATCTTGCATACCCTGGCAGGTAGAGGCTTGATTTCGAGATGTTGGGAATTTCTTCATTTCATGCAATCTCGTTCGGTGGAACCAAATACTCAGTGTATCAATGCGGTGTTGCGACACTGCAGAGAGCAACGTAACTTATCGGGAGCCATCCAGCTACTTCGAAGTCTGCCACCGACGTCAACGTATGTTCCTAACGAGGAGACATATGGACGACTGTTCAGTACTGCCTGGCAATCACAAAGTTACAACTTAGTCAGGGTGATATGGAGATACGCATGCTTGTCAGGCGCCACGAGCTTTGAAATGCGCCGACGCATACATGACAGCATAAAAGCAGCCGCCGCAAAGTGTGAGCCTGTGTCTGGCAGAGCTCGCTTTCGCCAACAAATAGGGCCTGTCGTTTTTGGCAACAGTTACCGAGGAGCGCATCCCACTCAGGTCTCAAACCAGATGGCTACCAGACGTGGAGTGTTGAGACGCGATGGTTCTTCTGAGCGTGCCGGCCCCGTATCGAAGTTGACGAAGACACCAGGTGGAAATACACTTGGGCTTAAAAAAGCAGAATCTGATCTGATGAATGAAGGCAAGGGAGGGCAGGAATCTCTGGATTTGTCCGTTCGGCGTCCGTCCTCGACTCCAAGACTTCTCGATGTCTCTCTTGGTTACCAAGGGCCCGTATTCCCCATGGAAAACGTGTTTCACTCAAAAGACTTGGATTTACTCTCGGATGAGCAGCACGACTTGATTTTCTCTCTGATAAATCTTGATTACAGTGTCTACCCGGAATGGAAACCAGAGAAGCCACTAGCTCTAGCACTGGTAGAGGCAGAAGAGAAGGATAAGCAATGGCGTCACATTGCGTGGGATAATAAGCAAAATGGCACCGTCGAGATGACAGTGGAACGGATGCTTGCTGAGAGGCAGCGCATGATTAATGATGCCGTTAGCATTGAGATCCGGAGTACAAATGGGTTGAAGTCGCGGGAGTGGAAATGATTGACGGTGGCTCAAAAGTGTATGATATAGTGTATGGCATTGTACAGAGTGTAGGAATTAGGCCATGATCATAGAATTTAGAAATAGAAGAAGCTGAATTGGTAGTTCACTCCACTTCTCAAATAGAGCCAAGAATACGCCAAAGTGCCAGCCCTTTCGCCTTATTGACATGGCTATTCCAGCCCACCCAAACACAAAAACGAAAATATCGTAACAATCGTAAATGCCCCTCACTCCAATCGTCCCTATCCTATGCGGACCCTTAATCACTCTGTCGATAGCTCACAAGCGTATCAACCTTATGATTGCTAGTGCTGAAACTTCTAAGCTGCACCTTCTCTCCATTAACAATCTCCTTCGCATCGCTGTCGCCCCACTCCATTGGCACATCGCTATCCGCATCTGCGTACACCAGGACGTTGAACGTGCAATCACCCTCCAATTGCGGGAGGAAGGTGACGGAAGCTGTGATCTGGCGGAAGATGGACTGGATCTCGGCCTGAATCTCCGCTTCTGTCTTTTCGACTGGCGGGGCAGGCGAGGGGTCTGCAGCGGCGGTGGATGAGGTGGGCACATTCTCCTTGTCTGTAGCCTTTGCGTGGCGCGAGGAGGTCTTGCTGCGCGAGGCTTTGGAGAAAATTTGGACCTAAGGGAGTTGTTAGTTTGAATGCCCTATGGGTTGGTTAGGGGGGGGACAAACATCGAATTGCCATCGCTCAACGTGCTCGCCTGTGTCTTTGCTTGTGATTACCACTACGAGCTTGGAGATCTTTCCGCCGATCATCCATTCGTTGAGCTGGGACATGATCTTCTTGATGTATGCTTTGACTTGGTCGTCTGACGAGACGAGCATGGTGAGGCCATATTTTTTGACGCTGAGAAACGTTAGAGGCAGTTTGAGGGGGGGGTTGCGGTCAAGGGGAGGGGCGCACGCTGTGAAGTCTTCTGCGGGGTATACACCACGCTGGAAGCTGATTTTGGTCAGCAAAGGTTCTGTTTCGGAGGGGGTGGAGAGCATACAGAATTGTGTTTATGGAGTAATTGAACTGCAGCTATCAGTAACCGTCTGCTAATGATTCGGCTTTGTAACGTACAAATTCGGCAACGAGCTTCGAAGAGCCTAATGGTGTTAGAATCGCGCGGAAAGTTGGGCATTTTCACCTACCCTTCAATGAAAGCTTATGGACCTTGGACTTGTCTTTCTCTCGTTCCGCCATCTTGATTTCGTTGGTCTTTACAGTATGGTTGTCTCATAAAGATCCAGGGAGTTCGTGGTATTTTTATTTGTTGCTGTAGTGACCGGCATTCGGTAAGTTCCGGCGCATTTCCCATTCAATCCAGACATTTTTTGAAGGACATCAAGAGCTCAGTACGCCATACATCAACACTCACAATCAAATGCAGCGATGCCCATTCTCGCTCCTCCGGCTCCCTAGCTCGATCCGAACTCAATATGCCTCCCAATTCTTCTCCAAGAGTCGCCAATTTTCGACCTCGATAGCACGATGTGCGAGTCCTTCCAAAGTGGTCACGGAGCTTGAACGGCGCATAGCTGCGATTCCCATTGAGCGGTTTAGGAACTTCTGCATCGTGGCTCATGTAGATCATGGGAAATCTACGCTCTCGGATCGCCTACTGGAGTTGACGGGTACGATTGAGGCGGGGGGCAACAAGCAGATTTTGGACAAGTTGGATGTGGAGCGTGAAAGGGGAATCACAGTCAAGGCACAGACATGTACCATGTTGTACAAGCATGAGGGAGAGGATTACCTGCTGCACCTGGTGGATACTCCTGGGCATGTGGACTTCAGGGCTGAAGTTTCGAGGTCGTACGCTTCTTGTGGAGGGGCATTGCTTCTGGTGGATGCTAGTCAAGGTGTGCAGGCACAGACAGTTGCGAATTTCTACTTGGCTTTCTCACAGGGCTTGACGCTGGTTCCGGTTATCAATAAGATTGATCTACCTTCTGCGGACTCGCCGAGGGCCTTGGAACAAATGCACACAGCCTTTGAATTGGCTCCCGAGAATGCGGTTTTGGTGTCTGCTAAGACGGGATTGAATGTTGCCAGCATTTTACCGCAGGTGGTGAAGCAGATACCACATCCTGTGGGCGATCATAAAAAGCCTTTGAGGCTCCTGCTAGTGGATTCGTGGTATGACAACTACAAGGGTGTTATATTGCTGGTCAGGATATTTGATGGGCAAGTCAAGGCTGGAGATCATGTTGTGTCATTCGCCACTGGTCTTAAATACTTTGTTGGTGAGGTTGGTATCATGCACCCACATCCAACACCTCAGACAAGTATTCGAGCGGGGCAGGTTGGCTATATCTACTTCAACCCGGGCATGAAGAAAAGCCAGGAGGCTCTGAGTGGAGACACCTATACAACCGTTGGATCAGAAGGTCTAGTGGAGCCATATCCTGGATTTGAGGAACCAAAGTCCATGGTTTTTGTTTCTGCGTATCCTATTGATCAAAGCGACTTCGGACACTTGGAGGACTCGATCAACCAGATTGTGCTGAACGACAGAAGTGTCACATTACACAAAGAATCTTCGGAAGCCCTAGGTGCTGGATGGAGACTTGGATTTTTAGGAACACTTCATTGCTCTGTCTTCGAAGACCGCTTGAGACAAGAACACGGCGCGAGTATCATCATCACACCTCCCACCGTACCGTTCCGCATCATCTACAGTGATGGCCGAGAAGAGATCATCGCCAATCCCGCCAAATTCCCTGACGCAGACCACCAGAGGGATAAGATAGCAGAGCTCCAAGAACCGTATGTGTCAGCAACCATCACTCTTCCCGAAGAATACCTGGGCAAAGTCATTGAGTTATGCGAAGCCAATCGTGGTGAGCAGAAGGAGCTCAATTTCTTTACTGCCACTCAAGTCATTCTCAAATATGACCTTCCTCTAGCCCAACTCGTAGACGATTTCTTTGGCAAGCTGAAAGGCGCTACGAAAGGCTATGCATCACTCGACTACGAAGACGCAGGATTCCGCCGGTCCTCAATTGTCAAGATGCAACTTCTCGTTAACAAAGAGCCTGTCGATGCTGTTGCAAGAGTGGTGCACACATCTCAAGTTGACAGGCTTGGACGACAATGGGTCAAGAAGTTCAAAGAGCATGTTGATAGGCAAATGTTCGAAATTGTCATCCAAGCAACGGCAGGTAGGAGAATCGTGGCGAGAGAGACGATCAAGCCATTCAGAAAGGATGTGTTGGCGAAGTTGCACGCAGCGGATGTCAGTCGAAGGAGGAAACTGCTTGAGAGGCAAAAGGAGGGTAGGAAGAAGCTCAAGGCTGTGGGGAATATTGTTATTGAACATCAGGCGTTTCAAAAGTTCTTGGCCAAGTAGCCTAGAGATGGAAGATGTACAATAGATCTTGTATAATGAAGACTGTATATATGGATTTATTCCACAGTGTTTGGTGTCAACGTTGTTGACTACGGCTGAAATAATTCTGACATCCTATCCCTAACAGTAATCCGCCCTTAGAAATACCCCTAAATCCACCACTTGAAACTGTGGTTGACTCTCATTTCTTAAACCACAGCTAAAATCCGCTCTCAGAAGCGTCCTTTTTTTTTAAAAAAAAAAATCATTTCTCGTTTAAACATAAAGTTTCTTGACTCCAAAAGCATACACTCCCAAATATATATCCAGACACTCTTCATCGAATCTCACATTTCAAATTTCACAACTCACAACTCCCTCCTCTGACCCCCACCACCACCACCACCACCTGGCACCTTCCCGCCAACCATGCCCTCATAATCCGCCAACGTGACACCACCCCCAGCACCCACACTACCCACCCAACCCATCTCAACAGCCAGAACGCAAACAACAGCGACACCAGCCAGGAAGGCCATCACGACAGCCAGGACGACTTGGTTGTAGCGCAGCGAGCCGGCGGGCGCGCGCTGCTTATGCTGTTTCGACGGGATGTACGGGTCCTTGGCGAGCGGGCCGACCATCTTCTTGATGGGCTTGATGGACTCCTTCTGGGCGGTTTGGAAGCCGCGCTGTAGGCCGGGGATGTTGTCCATGGAGAGGGCGTTTTTGTAGGCCCAGTAGCTTGGGTGTGTTAGTTTGGTGTGGTGTGGTGTGGTGTGACTTGACTTGATTTGATTTGGGGTGTAAGAGAGGGAGGGAGAGGGGGATAAGGTAGGTAGGTAGGTAGGTAGTTACTTACCGCTCGATTCCGTCTTCCTTCCGTCCTGCTTCCTCGCTTGCGACGCGCTTCTCGAAGAACTCGTTCAGCGTCGGCCGGAACTCTCTAAAGTCGTACTTGGGCATGCTAAAGCCGCACGACGAGCCCACCTGGTGGATGTGAACCAGGACCACTGCTCGCACACCAGGGATGACTTGGATGCTTTGAAGGATGTCAGTCAGTCTAGAGCTTAGCGAGACGAGACGAGACGGAAATGCATCTGAGCCTGACAGACTCGTAGGCTGGCAGCGCAAATCCAGGTAGCTAGATATGACTCACTCGTGCTCCTTAACAAAACCCTTAAACTTCTCCGTGCCGTACTCCAACACCTCGCCCTTGCCCCACAACCTGATGATCCTAGGTGGCCCATCGAACGCGTTGAACATCACTGTGATGCGGCCGTTGCCTGGCTCGTTGAGGTGCGAGAGCGTCTCGACGCCGGAGCCTGTGAGGTCGATGTACCAGAATTGGGTGGGGGAGACGATGCCAAAGTACGAGCCGCCTTTGGGGGAGAGGTTGATGTGTCCGTCTGATTGGAGGGAGCGGAGGCAATGTAGAAGACTTTCTGCTTTAGGATCCACTCTTGGATTGAGGGGGGGATGGTTTCGTGGAATGTGCCCATGGTGGCTGTGGATGGATGGATGGATTGGATCAGGTGGGATATTTGATACTGTTATGGTTCAGGAGAGGAGAAGAGAAGTGAATACTTGAGTGATGACTAGAGGTGAATGGAGAACAGTGAACTGAGTCAAACAAAGGGTGTCGACGCAGTGATGCAAGATAGGTGAGATAGTCAAAAACCCCACTTTATACAAGCTATAGGATTGAATCCAGCTCCGAGATCGGCGCGGGCGAGGTGCGCGTCTCTTTGAATTAACACCTTGCGTAATTAGATACTTAAACACGCGGGGCTGAACCTGAAAACGGATATATGCAATGCTCATTCAGTGGAAGGGCGCGAGGTCAAGATGAGGGGAAGTGGATGACTAATAGCTACCCTAACCCCCCTTTCCGCCTAGCCGAGGGGATTTTTGGCTCCAGGCGGTGTCTTCCTCGCAGCCAATGGATCAGCATCTTGCAGGACCCCTATTTTGGCGTCAGCCCACTGACGAAATAGGATAAACACAAACAAAGAATCGTGATTCAGAAAATGATATCAAACTATTCTTAACATCGCCAACTCGTCCTCTCTGCTGAAACGCCCCATGACAAGATCTTGCCTCTAGCTTCATGGAGCCTAGTGCTCCCGTGCACCTGGACAAAAATGGGAACCCAGCACACGACATCCTCGCTCGCTCGCTGTAGCACACGACCACCCGTACTTCAATGTCCCTCCCCTCCAAGCTCTGGGAAGTGCGTGCCACGGCCACAGCAGGGTTGGGTGTCTTTGCCAAACTGCCCATTCCCCGCGGGACACGCATCTTCTCGGAACGGCCGCTGCTGTCGCTGCGTCCAGACCAGAGCGCCAGCAGCATCTACCCATCCTCGCTGCTCCTGCCTGTGGCGGACTACAAATGGCTGCTTGGGCTGAGTACGCACACGACGAGAGAATCAAGTGTTATCAGATGGACGCAGGCGACGTTGTGGTCGCTGCGGAATGTCACGAGACATTTGAGACATGTGGTGGCGGGGAAGGAGAGTTTGTCGTGGGCGGCGTGGAGGAGGTGGAGCGTGAGAGAGCATGTGGGGATGCTAAATGCGTTTCGGAATAACTCTTTCAACTTGAGTGAGAAATATATCGGCACGGCGGTCTTCAAGGGCATCTCCAGGATCAACCACAGCTGTGTACCTAACTCGCAGGCTAACTTCCACGCGGGTATGGGGAGATTTAATGTTCACGCCACGAGAGATATTCATGTTGGCGAGGAGGTCACCGTGTCATATCTCGCAGAGCGCGGTGCTGTCAGAGAGGTACGTGTGGAGAGGCTGATGAAGGGCTATGGATTCGAGTGTGGGTGTGCAGGTTGTGACTTGCGGGCCGAGAGAGGCATCGAAGGAGAAGAGAGGAGGACGGTCTTGCGGTCTTTATTAGATGATTCGGCTATAGCTGCCATCGAGCTTCAGGAAAACGAGCAGAAAATTAATGAAGCCTACGCAGCAAGAGGGGAAGAGCGCCTCCAAGCGGAAGTCGATCGCTCGATTCAGGAGGCGAAGAAGGTAGAAGCACAGATTATAGAATCATTTATTACTGTGCTGGAGAAAGGGGGCATTGCTGGGCGGGAACTGGCAAGCTTGTAAGTCCTTAACCAAGGTACATATCTGAAAGGTGTGCTCACTGACATTTGCGAACCAGGTACATGACTTCGTCAAAATTGTATGTGGAGCTCGGAAAACACGAGGAGGCGTTACGAAACGCCGAAAGGGGACTGTTGCTAGATGAGGCCTGTCTGGGTACTGATCACCCGACTTATCAGGAGGGATCAAAGATTGTACAGTTGTTGAAGAGGAACGTTGTGGCACAGAAATAAACTCTGCCCAAAAGTGCAAGGAAGACTAGGTCAAATATTAATGTAGAATATCATAGAGATTGTAACACCAATTTTGCTTGGCCTCGAGCCAATTCAAACCTAGAGTCCCAGTCTTCTGCTGGTTTTGGAACATTTGCTCTCAGTCACATCTCCTAGGAATATCTCGGTAATGGATTTGACAAGCTACTTGGGTGGTTCGGAGCAAGTATCAACTTTCTCCCACGGTGCCGGCTTATTCTCTGGTGAGACTCCAAATACTTTCTCAATCTTCACGAGGACAGGGATGACTTGCCCAGTTCCTAGACCAAAGTCCCTGTGTCCAAGCACTATCAACGAATCAACATAGGTTCTTCTGTAAAACTCCTAAGAAGACTCACCTCTCAGCGCAGACGCAATTTGGCCGGAATGACTCGAGATACTGATCCACGTATTCGTGTCGGTCGCAAAAACATCAGCAAGGACAGCATACGACCTCTGATCTTGTGCTGCATTACTCTCCCTCAAATCCGCCTTCCATAGCACATCTTCCTCTTCAAATCCATCTTCGAATCTCCAGGTCGGGTATTTAGCGGCAATGACACTCTTGCTGCTGCGTCTATCACACGTGTGCACTCCATTCGCCTCTCTAAATCCCTCTTTGATCAAGGGTGCAAACGGTCTATCTTCTGGTAATGTTAATCCCGTGAACGTGAGGTACGCCGTGGCTAGACAGCGCAAGAGCGGGGACGCGTAGTAGGACTGTGGGAGGGGAATGTGCTGGGAGGTGATCTGAGATGCCCAGAAGACGTTGGCTTTGATGGCCTGTCCTTCCCCGGTGGCCGTCAGAAGCGCATCAGACCAGGTCGAGGTGCCATTTCCAGCTTGGAGAGCCCAATAGCAGTCCCATGCTTTGGTGCCATAAAAGGACTCGGCAACGTTGTGGTAGCCTTCACCGTGACGGCCCACTGGGAGATGTCAGTGAGGAAATGCATGGGATATTAAGCGACGGACTGTAGAGAACTTTGTATTGGACTTTGGGACCTCCGTCGTGGTTCAATTGGTCGACTTGGCGTTCGAAGCGCTCCCATTGTGATTTTGCATGCTCGGGGTCGAAATCCGCATCGGTCGGATATTTTCTATCTTTCAGACCAAAGTTTGTTGTTGTCTGGACGCATCAGCAAGGAGTGTGTCTCGGTCAGGTAAGAACACCGACATAATCGAACCCCTTGGGGTCAGTGTTGTGGTCATCTTGAAGAAAGTATCCCGTGACCGTGCTAAACTTCAGATACTCCTTCTCTGGGGGAGCAGTTTCACCCATGATCATGAAGATGGCTACCACAAACGTAGCAACGAAGAGAATGGGACTGTATCTTCTGATGAGCTTCTATGAAATCCGAGACGGCATGGTGGATGCGGGTCATCCACTCACATGAATATATTGATGGAACAGATACTGTGCCGTGATTTAGTCTTCTGGACCGTCTTGGAGGGAGGCGGTGAATAGGCCATCTAGGCTGCCGGGGTGGATTCCATCGTGAGGACGCGGGAATGGCGATGGTGGGGCTCTGGCTTGCGGTGTTGGACGTTGGCAGCAGCGGGAGCTGGGCGGGTTAGTCAGCAGAGTCACGGGGTTGATCCAGAGGCAGGTGTTGGTTGGGCCGAGGGAATGCGAGCGAAGCTTTCCACTTGGAGAGGTCCTGGGCACTGTACTGCACCCAGAGTAAGCTAAGCTGGAAGCAGAAACCCAGCCAGCCGGGAAGGGAGAGGGGGAGGACTTCTGCTTACCTAATCAGGTTCAGCCACAGTGACGTCGATCAAAAAGTGACGGCCCCACTTGTCGGGGAGCTTACCCCACAAAAGAGGTGGGGATTGGATGGGTTGAGTGGGTTCAAAGGGGCAGGAGCAGGAGCCAGAGTGCCAGAGCTTGCTCCTGGCCCATGAGTCGCCACTTGTTACTCGTCTTCTCGTCTCTCGTCACTCGCTCCAGCTGCTGCCCGGATGGGAGGCACTGGACCTGGACATGAGCTGGACATGGCATTGCATGGCCTGCACGCATGAATAGGATCTCAAAATGAAATAACAATGAAACATTCCGTATTGTATATTCGCGAGGATGAATCGGTGATGACAACCGACCGAGGGATCCAACTGCACGCCCGGACCATCTGCCTCTCCCGAGTGGGACGGAAGCGTGCCCTGATTCACCTCGAGGCGTGCAAAGTGCTCCTGCCCTTCCCTGCAATATGCGGTTGGTCCTTTCCCATTTCCCAGCCCAAAACTTCCCACCGCATCGCGTTACGTCATTGCCCTCACGATGCCCGTCCAGCTGCTGCACCAGCCGCATCTGGCTGGACCTGTGTAGCTCGCCGTAGCCAACGAAGCTACTTAAGTCCCTCGTCTGCTCTTCTTCTCTCTCCCTCATACACATCCAACTCCTTCAATCTGGCCACCATCCAAGTACTTGACCAACCTCCCATTCCAATCTTCCAACAACCGACTCCCAACAACATCGCCATCATGTCTCTTCACTGTATGTGTGCACTCCTCGGATAGAGTTTGAGGGCGGATTGGTGACGACATTGAATCTGGGCTAGTTGTTGACAGCTGTGAAGCTACAACCACTGCCTCAAACTCACTCGATCACCAATCCCCTTTCAAGCTCTCGCCCAGAATATAATACTGACTACCAATTGCAGACCTCCCACCCGTCAAGCCATCTGCCATTGCCCTCGGCACGATCTTCAACCATGCTGCTTCCCTCGCTGTTCTCGGCCCAGTGTTCGGTGACACCTACCACCGTGCCCAATCTGCCAACTCCAAGGAGGAGTTTGTCAAGTCAAAGGAGGCCGCTTCTGCTGCCGCTGCCTGGGGAACATCGCTCGTCGGTTCAGCTGTCCAGTCATATGGTGTTGGTGCTCTGATCAATGCCACTGGAACCATGAGCTACAAGGGTGCGGCATACTTGGGAGGTTTAATCTTCATGGCTTCCTCCGCCCCTTCGGTATGTACACGATACTCTCATCATGTAATAATTCACTAACAAAGAATAGTTCATCGCTCAGATCTTTACCGAGAAGCGTCCTATGGATACCATCGCTGTCGGTGCTCTCGCACGTGTATTTGAAACTGTTGGCCTCTCACTTTTCTTGACCTGGTGGGGAACCCGCACAAACCCATTCGAGTAAATGGTCTTGCTTGAATGACTGTGGAAGAATTTAAAGGGAATGATTGTGTGGAATAAGAAAGGAAAACCTTCCGTGTATAACCCAACTCTAATCAGGCATTGACGCAGCGGTTTACTCGTCATTAGCCCTAGGTTTCTTACAATGAATAAATATGATTAACATACATTTCTTATTGCTTGTGATCTGCAGCGTGTATCATGAATGGAAGTTTCAATTGTGTTGTGTTTTTCTTTGTTAACTTAGCCTATATTCAATCTGCAGGAATAGGTGGGAAGTTTTCCTTGGATTATGAATAAATCTGGATCGTAGACTTGCCTACTTTCAATTGACCATATCCAGCATGATGTTCCTGATGTTTGACCATGTACAATATTTCTAAATGATAGCAAGCGAAACCGAACTGCACATTCATTTCTTGTCATTCTATCAACCTCTATTTATACTTCGTGAGACTCTCAGGAATTATGAATAGAGTCAGGACGCATACTCACTTGCTATCATTCAACCACCTTCGGTATACTGTTTCCATTTACGAGTATATCTAAAATTCGACTTTTATAGGCGAGATTTGAGTACAAAGTTAGCACATCAGTGTTATGAAGCTGCAGAATCCGTCTGATATTGATAGTCTTCATCATCATTATAATTAGACATCGCGCTATCTACCGAGTGATATTCATATAAATAATGTACAAGTGCATCACGCTACCGACTAACATCAGCTCCTCTTCTGTTTCACGCTCCTCCAGTCCATAGTAGCACTGCCAGCCATCGTCACGCAAGCGAGTGCGACAGCCAGGTACCACGTCTGAGCCAAGCTCTTGTCGAATCCCAGCAGCACATCATCCAAGCTCTCCGGCCCAATGAGAGACTTCAGGTCACTCAGACCCATGGATGCCACATTGGTCGCATTCATCGACGGCACCAGCTCCTGCAGATTGTCCGCCAGGCGATTCTGGAAGATGCTCTGCGCGGCCGACACGAAGACCGCGGGACCGAACTGCTCTGCGAATAGAATGATGGATAGGCCGATGCTGGCATCGCTCGTCGGGAGGGCCATTTGCACGGCTGACTGAGGGGAGAGGAAGCCTATGCCCCCCGCGAAGCCGTAGAACCCGGAGAGCACGAGGATCTTGGCTAGAGCTGTCTTTACGGTTAGAGTTGTCAGCAGCCCCGCGAAGATGGGCATGAGGATTGATCCAGCCAGCATGAACGGGGTGTAGTATCCGATGACGGACACGCCAATGGACTGGACGAGGACGCCGAGGATATCACCAACCACGACTGGGAACTGGAAGTACCCGCTCTGCGAGGCGCTGTATCCACGGACCGCCTGGTAATACGTGGGTAGGTAGTACTGGATCACCATCGACGCCGAGTTGCAGCAGAAGGTGTACGTAAAGCCAGCCAGGACCGAGCGGTTACGGAGGATGCGGGGAGGGAGGGCGGCGGCGTCTCCTTTGCGGTGCTGGTCCCAGGCGAACAGGGCGAGTAGAATGCCAAAGGTGCAGAAGAGACCGATGACTTGGGGCGAGTTCCAGGCGTACTTGGATCCGGCCCAGCTGAGGGCAACGAACAAGCAGGTCAAGGACGGCACGAAGAGGAGGTTGCCGACCAAGTCGAGCTCCGATACGCGCTGAGCCCAGGTGAGATGGGAGTGCACCTGGCCCTGCGGCTTGTTGTCCGCCAGACAAAAGGCGATGCCGACCAGCGTGATGAAGCCAAGCGGCAAGCCGATCCAAAAACACCACCGCCAGCTCAGCCGGTCCACAATCACACCCCCGAGCATAGGAGCACCGATGGCCGAGACGCCGCCAACGGCCCCAAAGATCCCCGTGTACATGGGCCGCTTGCGCATAGGGAGACACACAACGAGGAGAGTAAAACATCCGGTCATGATCCCTGCACTAGCAAAGCCACAGACCGCTCGACCGAGCACAAACACAGCACTGCTGGGAGCAGCGGCGCACAGCGCGCCGCCCGCCATGAAGACGACGACGCTGACGAAGAAGATGCGCTTGACGGAGAAGAGGGTGTACAGCTTGCCGAACAGGAACTGGAAGCTGCACGCGCACAGCCGGTACGCCGCTGAGTACCACCCCACGTCTCGCACCGTGTGGAAGTGATCCGTCAGCGCGGGCACCGCTACCGAGACGACGGACGCGTCGAGGTTGGTGAGCATCACTACCAGCCCGACTGAGAGGAAGATCAGGAACCGCGGCCAGCCGGTCGGGTACTGCGACTCGTCTTCGGCGGGCTGTCGCACGGGAGAGGGGGAGGAGGTGTTGCTACCACCGTCGCCATCGTTGTCGCCAACTTCCAGGGGCTCGGTAGGATGTCCAATCGCGAGGGTGGACACTTCGTGTGTGCCGTGCGACTCCCGCGTCAGAGTGGCCGTGAGCGACATGGTTAAAGGCTATGCCCGCGGTGGCTGGGTTGGGCTGAGCTTGGCTAGGTAAAGTAAGGTAATTAGCAGATATCTAACATGTTTTTTCATAGGAAGTAAAAGGTCTTTATGTTACCTTATCTTGCCCACCGCGACGACGCGAAGCTTCGGTCTAGTCCTCCCGATGAAGACCCTAGTGCTGACAATTGCCCCCCATCTTCACTCAGGCACCAGCAAACAGGGGTATTAACGCCTAATGCAGAAGGTCGTAGATAAAATATCTGGATGGGATGGCTGCAGGTTCTTTTATACCTGCCGAGTCTGAAATCAAAGAGTGTATCCTCCTGCTTGCATACTTGGACGCGAGACTCATCTGCAGATCCAATGGAACTCATTACGAGTACTTGAGCCGCTTTTTTTTTTCATCACTATTCAGAACAGTATTCCCTACCCACCTGCACTTGAGAAAAGGTGAATCTGAACTACCTATACCTATACCAATGCTGAATTTCCTATAAATTAATCAGATGGCTACTGGAATAACAGCGTGCCTTCAAATCAACCATTCAATTGACCGAGTCTTCTTGTGAGCTGATCAGCGTGGAAAAGCTTCGTCTCGATACAACAGAAATAGTCTTCTGAAGAAGAAGAAAAAGAAGAAAACACCGTGGTGCGGATGTCTTCTGACTTCCAGAAGGTAGTGTGCTGAGTGATTCCACCAGCTGATGGTAGTATGGAAGACCAAAAAGACTGATAATGAGAATTGTCGGTAATTTATTTGTAATACCTGGGGAGAGAGACTGAAACCGATTTGAGGTGTGGCACTTGCCTTCTAGGTCCTAAGCAAGGTCACTTGTCTATTTTCCCGAGAAGTAGTTCAGAAAATGCACAGTCGAAATCAACCAATCGTTCAAACGTCATATCATCACACATATAGCAACGCCTTTATTTTCCAGCCAGAAGTCTATATGCCTAATCCGACGATTTTGAACTCCCTGGATGCTTTACTAGCCTCCTTCATTTTCTTGACTTTCCTTCCTCCGTGGATACAATGCTCACCACATCATACCACCAGGACACTCAATGCTCCTACTTCCCCTCAGGCAAAGACTTGACCTCACTTCTTTCCACCAAATCGCCCACTCCAAGCCCCCGTCCAACCCTAACCTTGGTCTTCTTCTCGCTCGCCTTTTGTAACTCTGCCTCCCCACCATTCTTACCCATCTCCCCTACAGGTCCACCCTCATCCACCTCCTCAGCACTCTTCTCCTGCTCCTCCCAGATCTGCTCACGAATAAAGCCTAGGTCCAGCTTCATGGAATAAGCATCCTCACCATCAGCATAGTATTTCGCCTCGATCTTCTCGTTCTGGAACCCAAGTGTATCGCGATACAGGCGTAGTGCAGCATTGTTGGAGACACGGACGTGCAGAGAAACGTATTGAGCGTTGAATGTTTCAACCATTGCTCTTTCTGCTCTTTGTCAGTCTCCATTCCTCGCAGAAAAATTCGGGGGAAATACGGGATTGTCTCATCAGCTTCTCAGCAATACCGAGTCGTCTATGAGTCCTCATAACGCTCAAACTGGTAATGTGCCCATGCTGCACTCCATCCGGGGGGTCTTCCTCCATCTTCGCCAGGACATAGCCGACAATGCGAGGGTGGTCATAAGGAGTCTTCTTCGGTCTGCTGACATCGACTGCGACATATGAGAGCTGTGGCCAGGAGAGGGCGTGGTAGAGGTAGTATTTCATGAAATAGCTTGCGGCACACAAGGGTTAGCTTCGTTCGCACATCCCGCCCGCGGTCTTGAAAGATGAGATTACTTTTCCGGTAGATTGGTAATATTGGCATGTTGTACATGCGGAATATCTGACGGGTGCAGCAGTCGGATATCCATCTTTGCAGTGGGGTGGTTATGTCTCACGGAGGTTCTGCTCGTCGCATGCTCACGAAGCTCGCAAGTGACATTGAAATTCGTTGCTGGGATTGGGGCGCTAGTATGTATGTGGGGCTAAGTGGGTTGCTAAAAGGCTAAACATGTAATTGGCTATGGCGGGGTCAAAGTGGGGTGTTGTTGCACTCACTTGACTACTTATACTTCAACCCTTTTCTCTTGTTAACTTCTCTCTCCTTCTCATATGAATCAATAGCTGAAGCTGATACTCTCACCTTGTATTCTAAGAATCGAATTGGGAATTGAGATATTGATCGGCACAAAATGGCATCTTCACGTCCAGAACATACACGAACGGCCTCAACCAACCTGGGAGGAGCAAATAGCTATCGACCTCTCGAAGGAAAACTGGCTATTGTTACAGGCGCCTCACGAGGTATATTTTCCCCGTGCCTCGGAGTCACTCTTATCTAACAAATCCCAGGAATCGGCGCAGCAATAGCCCACAATCTCGCCTCCAAAGGCGCTTCCCTAGTGTTAAACTACACCTCCGACTCCTCAGCCTCATCAACCACTGCTCTCTCGGAAACCCTGACCGCTGACCACGGAGTAACATGTCTCTGTGTTCAAGCTGATGTTGGCTCGCCCACCGGGCCAGCACACATCATCACCACTGCCAAGAACCATTTCTCCCACCCAAAATCCGGAAAATTCCAAATCGATATTTTGGTCAACAACGCTGGCGTGTCCCGCAATCTGAAGATCGCCGAATGCACCATTGAGGATTACGAATGGCAATACCGCATCAATGTTCTCGGACCTTTACTCTTGATGCAAGCTGCATTGCCATACCTACCAAACGACAGGAGCGGACGTATCATTAACCTGAGCTCAGTTTCAAGTTCAGAGGGCTTCATTGGACAGTCTGTCTATGGCGGTACCAAGGCTGCATTAGAGGCAATGACTAGGACTTGGTCGAGAGAGTTGGCAGAGAGAGCAACTGTGAATGCTATTAACCCGGGGCCGGTAAAGACAGACATGTGGGGTGGAACGACGGCGGAGTTCAAGTTGGCTCTGAAGCCATTCATTCAAAAGACACCTGCAGGTGCAATCCGACCTGAAATTGATGATGCGGACTTGGTAGCAGACGCAGAGAACGCAGGTGGAAGGCCAGCTTATGTAAGCGAGATTGGTGGCATCGCAGGTATGCTGTGCACCCCAGATGCTCAATGGTGTACTGGGCAAGTTGTATGCGCCAATGGAGGTTTGAGAATGGTTATTTGAAGTGCTAGCACAAAATGAAGAGCATTATTTAGACCAATAAACTCACTTAATTCTCTACCTGATTGATACCGCTGTTGAAAGCAACCATGTATGCCCGGCCAGACCAAGGCAATCCTGTCCTGTCACCCCACCAATAGACATCCTTTTGCTCCTGCACGCTTGTTTTATCACGATATTTCATCAACATACAAGCCCTCAAAACGCCGCTGATGCATCCCAATAATGTTGAATCCTTTACGGAGCTGCAGCTGGTGGAGGTGCTTGCTCCTCGGCAACTTTACCCCTCAATGGTAGCTGAATCTCTTTTGGTGCGGCTTCCTTGACTGCCTTCTCTCCCGCAGGCTTGGCAGTTTCCGTAGATGATCCACCAGCCTTAGCTGCCTCCTCGGCCTTCGCAGCATCTTTCTACATAGCTGTTAGCAATCTGATGGTTGATACTGGAAGTCAGCAATTCCTCACCTTTGCCTTCTTACGCTCCTTGTCTCTGAGCTTATCGGCTGCCTTCTTAGCTTTGGCCTCTTCTTCAGCAAGTCTGGTAGCCTGAGTACCTCCATACTTTGAACGCCATTCGGCTTCCTTTTCCTCTGGGATTCTGGTAAACAGATATGCTGCCTTGCCAATCTTGTGTCCTCCGGGAAGTGCGGACACGTTCCATTCATCTGGAATCGAAAGTAGAGGGGCATTCAATTGCTCAGTGATAGAAGTGGCAGTCGATGGCATGAATGGAGATGCAAGAGAAGCGATCAAGTAGGCGAGGTTGAGAGCAAGACCAACGGTGGCCTTGGTGCGCTCTGGGTGTGCTAGTAAATTGGCGTTATCCATGCGATATTGCAGCAGGTTATTGCCACAGGACGAGATTTCCATGACTTTCTTCAGCGCAGCTCGGATTCTGACTGCTTCCATATCGGCAACATATTCAGCAAGTAAAGTGTTGACTTGTACAATCCAGGCGGGGAAATCGAAAGATTCTTCCTGGTAAGTTGCAGAAAATTCTGGGACAGTTCCATCCATCTTCGCATTAACGAACTTAACGAGTCGATTGACAAAGTTGCCCAAATTCGCCAGCAGTTCGCTGTTGTTCCCGGCAATGAACGCCTTCCACTCGAATTGAGAATCGCTAGACTCTGGTCGATTTGCCAGGAGGTAATATCTCCAGACAGAAGGTGGGATACCAGTCTCTTTTGCGCCGTCTCCAAACACTCCGACACCTCTTGACTTGGAGAATTTTCCATTCTCATAGTTCAGGTATTCGGTAGTAGAGAGATGATTGAGCATGGTCCACTTGTCACCAGTTCCCATCTGTGATCCCGGGAAAATAACCGTATGGAATGGAACATTATCCTTGCCCATGAATTGATACAGCTTGACATTTTCTGGATCACGCCACCACAGCTCCCAATCCTTGGTATAGTTTGCAGTAATGGATGGGTATCCAATGCAAGCATCAAACCACACATAGAGCACCTTCTTCTCATAGCCTGCTAGAGGGATTGGTGTACCCCACTTCAAATCTCTTGTGATACTTCTTCCTTCCAAGCCCTTTTCCAACCAGGATTTTGTGATGCTGACACCATTGATTGGCCAACCACCCTCAACGCTGGATTTGGAAAACCATTCCTCAATGGCAGGTTGACACTTATCGAGTAGTAGGAAGATATGAGTTGTGTCTCGAGGCACTGGTGTTGCGCCATCAATCTTGCAGTGAGGATTGATCAGCTCGAAGGGGTCCAAGAGACTGCCGCACTTGTCGCATTGATCTCCTCGCGCATCGTCATACTGACACTTGGGACAAGTACCCTCAACGAACCTGTCGGCAAGGAAAGACTCGTGCTTTTCGCAGTATGGTTGTGTGGTCGTTCGCTCCTCCAGATATCCATTTTTATGAAGCTTTGTGAAGATGTCTTGCGCGATGATTGTCTGCTGTTCTGTCGTTGTTCGCCCGAAATAATCGAAGGCAATTTCAAACCAGTCGTACACTTCCTTATGCTTTAAGTGGAATTCGTCGCAGAGTTCTTTTGGGGTTTGCCCAGTCTCGAGAGCCTTAGTCTCTGTAGCTGTTCCGTACTCATCCGTTCCGCAGATGAACAGAGTTGGCCTGTCTCTCAACTTGCTGAATCTGGAGAAAACATCGGCACTGAGCACGCTACCAACAACATTTCCCAGATGAGGAACATTATTGACATAAGGTAATGCGCTGGTAATTAAGACGTTCTTTTTGCCCTTCTCAGGGAGAATGATTTTGGCCGCCATCGTGTGTTGTGTTATGGAGAGCAGGTCAAGTATGGGAATTTGGAGGGGTAATGTAGCTGTGGTGTTTCGAAGTGGGGCTTTGACTCACACGAGGGGGCAAGGCTGTGCGAGGCTGCACCAAGAGAGGTTTTTTGAAAGTGTGCCCGAGAGACATCCTTTTAATTTATCTCTGGGCGTCAAAGGTGACACTTAAAGACCTTCATAGGCCACCGACTGCAAAATCCTCAAACCGAAGATTAAGGCTTCCCCCCTTCCACCAAGTAGTACGAGGCTTGCAAGGCTGAATTGTGTCACGCAAATCCAGTACGCGATAGCCAAATCATTTCAGAGATTACACGTCTAAGTTCTTAAATCGCCACAAGCCAACGGCAAAACCCATGGTTTGATACCTGGGAAAACCCGAAAATTGCCTCTCTCTGGCACATATCGATTAGTCACGTGTGTAATCACATGACCATTAGCTACTTAAGCTCGAATAATTTGCACTACACAACTCATCACAATCCTGCGCCTTCAACCAGCAAAAATGCAATCCGATGCATTTGATGAGGTGCTTGGCCTAGAAGAACAATTCTACGATGAAGGGTTCCGGCAAGGACAGGAAGATGGTGTCAAAGCAGGCCGGATTGAAGGGCGAACGTTTGGGCTAGAGAAGGGATTTGAGAAATACGTCGAGAGCGGGAAGATTTACGGAAAGTCCCTAGTCTGGGCGAATCGATCGTCTCACTATCAAAACAAGAGACAAAGCGAAGCTGCTGAGATGAAACTACCCAGACTACCGAGAACCAACGATTGGCGAAACACCTCAAAGTCCTTCATGCGGTGTCAGAGTCAGCGAGTTTATCAACCGAGAATAGCGAGGAGGCCGTCTCGGACTTTGATGATAGATTGAAGAGAGCACAGGCAAAGGCAAAACTCGTGGAAAGAATGGTGGGTGAGAGCAAAGGCGAGGGGGAGGTTGTGGGTAAAGGTGCTCAAGTTTGAGGAGTTTTAATGAACATTTCTTAAGGAAGATTACACGGGCTTAGTGGATAGATTGATCTTCCTTCGTAGCCTATGTGCAATACTTTAGATCTACGAGCTCTTCTATTCATGTTATGCTTGGATTCTTACGAATGAGTGAGTTAGAAGCATCTGCAGGAGAAGGCACTCCGCACGAAGTGACCAAATGGGATGGAAGACTTATTCTTTTAGTAAGAAACAATCCA
The DNA here is from genome assembly GCA_003415645.1 of Articulospora tetracladia. Classification (NCBI taxonomy): domain Eukaryota; kingdom Fungi; phylum Ascomycota; class Leotiomycetes; order Helotiales; family Discinellaceae; genus Articulospora; species Articulospora tetracladia. Next base: position 844,390 of record PYIV01000003.1, on the reverse strand, counting down.
CTTTCCTGTCACTAGAAAACACGACGTTGGCAGTGATGGTGAATAGACCACCAGTACTGTAGACTGAAATAAAATTTATACAAGAAATTTCAAACAATGGATTACAAGCACGCTCAAGAACCTCAAGAACGCCCCATCATCTCCGTCCTCCCTCCATATATACGCAGGATACGAAATACATATCAGACAAGAAATATTGCCTCCTTTGAAAGCCATCGTAAGAACGATCGTAAGACATATACAAACACAAACGTAACTCGTAACATCATGATCGTCTATCCTCCACCCAAATCTAACCCAGGCAATCGTATGATCAGTTGAACACCTTCTTCGCAGATGACCACAACGAGGATAAAGTCCCTTTCTTCTCCTTCTCTCTCTCTCGCTCCTTGTCGCGTCGATGCTGATGTCGATGTACTCTCTCCTTCCCACTACGACTGCTCTTTTCACCCTCGGCTTCCCTCCCACTGCCCCTGGCTCTCTCACCCTCACCATCAGCTCTGTCTCCACTCGCCTTCTCAGCCTCAGCTCTCTTCCTTCTTCTCTCCTCTCTCCTTGCCCTCCTTTCCTCATCATCCTTCTCCTGGGCTTTCTTTGAGGCATCCGCAACATCCGCTCTTGCAATCTCCGTAAGTTTCTCCGTCTCACGTCGATATCTCCTCGCCTCTCTTTCCTCTTCCGTCTTTCGCTTATCCTCATCTCTCTCCCTACGATGGGAGCGGGAGTGGTGATGATGACTACTAGTCGTGTTTTTCCTTTCTGGAAACACTGGTCTTTCACCGTCGAGGGAGAATCGAGGACGATCGATGATTTTGGGAAGTTTCTCTTCCACCTCTTTGATGTGTGACTTGTCGCTTGCCATGAAGGGTGTTTTCACTACACTCTCGCCCTTTAGGTCAAGTAGTTTGCGCGGTTTCTCCGGATCATCCCTGCTAGCTATTGATCTGGAGGTGCTGAAACGGCGGGATGATGATAGACGTCGCGGAATTGCGGAGATAGGAATTTCGGGGGGTGCATCGCCAGATGGACCAGCTTCAGCAGGCTCATCAATAACTGCACTCTCAGCCTCTACTGCTAGTTTTTCTTTGGCGGCTTTGCGCCATGCTTTGCGCTGTTCGTGAGCTGCTTGCTCCTCAGGTGTACGATCTTTTCGATGTTTCCTCCTTTCGTGCGAGCTTGAGCTCCCTGCACTAACTCCACTGTCATGACGCACAGCCTTGGGCTCCTTAACTTCCTTTGGTGTTGAAAGTGAAGTTAGAGTTTTCATCGACCCTTCACTTTCGCGTCTCTTTCTATGATGGCGATGTCCGTCCTCCTTGGCGACTTCTCTCTCTCTCTCTTTCTCTTTATCTTTGCTTGAGCTCTTGGGACTATCTTTGTCTTTATCCTTGCTTGAGCTGTGGCGGCTGGACTTCGAATGATGGGAAGAGCGATGTCTCCGTCTGTCTGAGTTGGGAGATGAGGGTCCTTTGGAGGTTTCGATTTGCTCTGGCTCCGCCACGATAGATTTATCCGTAATGGCGCCAGCAATTATGGCCCCTGCTGCGAGGGCAGCTCCGCCAGCGAGGACAGCTTCTACGATCGGTGTACTATCGGGTGAAGCACTTTCGGCGACTTCTTCACCCTTCTCCTCAACTGGATCTTCAACGATCTCTCGAGACGCTTCTTCAGGTGGCGCCTCGGGAGCCTCCTCGGCTGGGGTCGGTTCAGCTGCAGCCTCTGGTTCATTGGCAGGTGGTAGGGACTATTCTGTGTTAATTGGTCCTCCATAGTAATTTCAGCGAAGTAACTCACCTCCTCGACAGCGGCGACGGGTTCTTCGACAGCCGCGACGGGTTCTTCGACAGCCGCGATGGGTTCTTCAACAACCTCGATGGGTTCTTCAACAACCTCGACGGGTTCTTCAACAACCTCGATGGGTTCTTCGATAGCCGCTACCGGTTCTTCGACAGCCGCGATAGGTTCTTCAACAACCTCGACGGGTTCTTCAACAACCTCGACGGGTTCTTCAACAACCTCGACGGGTTCTTCAACAACCTCGATAGGTTCTTCGACAGCCGCGATAGGTTCTTCGACAGCCGCGATAGGTTCTTCAACAACCTCGACGGGTTCTTCGACAGCCGCTACGGTTTCTTCGACAGCCGCTACGGTTTCTTCGACGACCTCGGGCTGTGTACGTTAGTATGATAGTGCTGCATAATGGGAATTGTAGATAGCTACGCACCTCTGTAGCATCCTCTGCGGGAGCAGAGGCTTCTGCGATAGGCTCGATCTAGCATGCGTTAGTTTCTCACTCCATTAATTGTCTCCATCGCCCAGTGACTTACATCCTTTGCTGCCTCTTCGGCAGGTGCAGGAGCTTCCTCGGCGGGTGCAGGAGCTTCAACCTCGGGCTATATTCGTCAATGAAGAATTCCTTGAGGGAAGATGCGATAGAGTCTTACCTCCTTGACTTCCTCCTCGACTGGAGCGGGCGGTTCCTCAATAGTCTCAGGCTATAGATATCAATAAACTATCCCTGGGAGTAGGGTCAAAGTTGCTTACCTCTTTCACTTCCTCTACTGATGCAGACACATCTTCAACTACCTCATCCTGCAATGAGATGAGTATATGGCCATATATATGGGGGCTAATGGGATCAATTACCTCTACTATTGCCTCTTCGGCTGGCACAGAAGTCTCTTCTATGACAGCTTCTACTGGAGCAGGAGTGTCTTCGACTGGTTCAGCCTAAGATAATGTTAAGTCGTGAATTCATTCGTGATATCAATATTTGAATTCAATGGAATCTTACCTCGTTCGCTTCTTCTTCGACAGCAGGGGTAGCTTCGATCTAGTCTGCATTAGCAACCGCTCTTCTTTCAGCTAAAGAACATAATATTACCTCTTCCTTGGCCGTTTCCTCTTCCACAGCTGGAGTCTCTTCTACCACCTCAGGCTGTTCAAGTTAGCTGGGATCCTGAATCTAAGTGGAATATGCTGTGGCCACTACCCACCTCTGGAGCAGCTGCTTCGCTTATAGGAGTATCTTCGACAATCTGGAGGAAACATCAGCTAAGCTCTTTGCACAGATGTTTTGCTTATAGCGTACCTCTTTAGTCTCTTCCTCGGCTGGAGGTGTTTCTTCGACAGGCTCGGCCTAAATGCGTTAGTTGGTATTCGCTACATTGCCACAATTACAAACCTCTACGGGCTCTTCAGCAGCTTCAGGGGCTTCCGCTTCTACTTCGGGCTATTGAGTGTCAGCCCAATACACTAAGAACTTAGTTAAATGTGACATACCTCCTCCTCCTCAACCTCAGCGGGCGCAGGCTCTTCCGCAGCAGCTTCAGGCTATGCCCTTATCAGCTCTTATTCATGATGTACATTGATGCAACTTACCTCCATCTCTTCTTCAACTGCTGGAGTTGGTTCTTCGATAGCCTAAGTAAGGTTAGATTTTGCTAAACTTGATTCAAGAAAAGGCTACACACCTCTTCAGCTGGAGTATCAGTAGAAACACTTTCCGGTTCAGCCTCTTTGGTCTCCTCCATAATCTGAGTTTCGGTGGGAGCAGGAGCTTCTTCGGGTTCAGGCTATAAAGTTGTTAGCTTTTGTGATTCTATAGATATTCTAACATACTTCAAGAATGCTCTCTTCTACAACATCTGCTTCAGCGGAGGCAGTTTCTGGTTCAACTTCGACCTCTTTCGCTTCCTCGACGATCTCGGGGTGGGCAGGGCTTTCCTCTTCTGTCGCAGGCTGGAACATGTTAGAATGACCGTGGACTCAAAACAATAATGAAAGCACATACCTCTTCGCTCGCCTCGGCAAGTGGTTCACTGTCTGCTATCTCTGCCTCAGCAGGGCTCTCTGTCTCCTCTGTCTCTTCACTAGCTTCTACAGTCTCAGGAACACTTTCGGACTCTACAAGAGGAGTTTCTGGTTCCGCCTCGGCTTCCTCGACTGGCTCATCGGTTGGAGGTTCGGCCTCGACTTCTGCAGAAGCGGGGGATTCTTCTTCATCAACAGGAGAGTTTGACTCTTCTTCATTCGTAGAAAGAGTTTCCGGTTCATCGACCGCGGCAGTCTCACCCGCAGGTTCTACAGTCTCGACCTCGCCAGCTGGCTCTTCACTGGTATCTGGAGCCTCCGTCTCTGCAATTTCAGGAGACTCGGTAGCAGGTTCTACCTCATCTTTGACATCCTCACTTTCAGCAGGCTTTTCCGAGGTGGCAGCCGGTTCATCACTAGTTGAGTCTGACGCTTGATCGGGCTCGTCCTCAGCGGTTGCAGATTTATCTTCTTCAGTAGCTGCCTCGACGATCTCCTTATTGTCTTCCTCAACCACAACAGGCTCATCATCCTTGCTCTCGTCGGCATCTTCTACTGGTTCTGTATCAGGTGTAGCTTCAGAAGCAGCCGGCGTTGGCTCTACAGCATCAGCAGCGTCGGGCGAGCTCTCGGATTCCAAGACCGGCTCTTCAACAGTTGATTCTTCCTCCTCAGTTCCTAGGTCGGCGTTTTCCTCTGGAGCACAGGGGCTTTCAACCGGTTCCGAAGGCTCTTCGGTGCTAGGAGTTGGCTCTGCTTCTGCGGCCTGGAATATGTTAGCCTTGGTAAGACCAATTCTCATGCGGATATGTGGACGGTTATGACGCTCGCATCACCAACATCTATATCCAAGTAGAATATTGAGCATAAAAATGGTGGCATTGAAGTGATGTCAATGTGTTATTTGCAAAGAGACAATGGTGACAATGAAGCCAATGAAGCTAATAGGCAAAATCCAATTGTGCAAGAATGGATGGCCAGCTTCACAAGTCCGTATATGATTTGCAATTTTGGTTGCGAGAATTTTTGAGATTCTGATTTTGTGGATGGAATCCAAGCCAACCAATACCACATCACAACAAGGCAAAGACTATGAAATAGAGAGACTTACAGCTTCTTCAACTTCGTCCTCTGATGGCTTAACTTCTTCCTCCTGCAGTACACGTTAGCTTGATAAGTCCAGAAATAATCACTTGTTAACTCACCTCCGGAGCTGTGCTATCTTCTTCGACTGGAGTAAGCTGATCCTCTTCGACGACCAAAGTGTCCTCTTCAGTTGGGACGCTTTCGCTTTCATCAGCTGGGCTTTCGGCTTCAGCACTTTCTACTGCAACCTCAGGGGACGGCTCCTGTTCCTCCGTGGATGGAGCCTCGTCCTCAACCACGACTTCTTCGACAGGAGGAGATGCCTCGTCTCCTTTAACTTCATCTTGAGCCGGGGTATCTTCACTGCCAGATTCTTCGGAAAGGGTTGCTTGTTCTTCGACCTGTTAAATATTAGTCAGTTGATTAAGATCTCTGTTTAATCTGGGCCGGAAATAGTCTTACTGCTGGCTCAGAAACCTCTTCCACCTCTTCAGCAATTGTTTCCGAGGCAGGTTCTTCAGGCTTCTCTTCAGTCACAGGAGAAGCTTCGGCTTCAACGCTGGGCTCTATAACTATGTCGTCCGTGGTCTCTGCCGTACTCTCCTCGACAACCTCATCCTTACTTTCGTCAGTAGGAGGCTCGATAGACTCCTCTTCAATTACTACAGGCTCTGATTCGACATTTTCGGACTCAGCGGGAGCTGGTTCGAACTCCTCGGACTTGGGTTCCTCGGGCTATTCGTTATAACTCAGTATTCGTTCTTTCTGAACATCAAAGGGTCAATTTACCTCAGCAGGCGCATCCTCGCTCTCAGTTGGCACCGATTCAGGCTCGGCGATTTCAGATGTTTCCTATGTATGATCGTTAAATATGCCCCGGCGCACTATTGTAATTACTTGCCTCTACAGTCGGAGTAGTATCCTCGACAAGACTGTCGTCCTCTTTCACCTCGGGCTAGAATACCAAAAGTCAGCCCGCAATTTCTTAAACTGGCACTCGTACTGTGGATAAGAACGTACTTCTGCTGTGACAATAACATCTTCGACTTTCTCCTCCTTGACCTTCCAAAAATTCATCAATTTGCCGAAATCCGATTTGGATTTCTTATGCATTCTTACCTCGGGTTCTGCTTCACTTTCTACAGGTGCAGCAGGTTCCTCGGTGGGCGAGGGTTCGACTATGGCCTTGAAAAGTTAGCACTAATGCAATAAAGACTGTCGACAAATTAAAGTATGAGACGTACTACTTCGTCTGGGATTGTTTCAGATTCAGATGCCACTGGAGCTTCTTCCACGGCCTACATATGGTTAATACAGATCTTCGAACAAATCACGAAATCATTGCATCAAGAGACTCACCTCGGTTATTGGCGTTTCGTTTTCGGCTGGGGCTGGGCTCTCCTCGATGACCTGCATCGTTTAGTTTGAATGTAAGTGAAACTATTTGACAAAGATGAATACCTCAGGGTAGAAGTAGACTCCTCAGTTGGTGGAGTGGAATCACTTGTGGCATCTTTTTCAGCCTTTTGAGAATTAGTCATCAACTCTTGTGATATGATGTTTCATGATTCATAGCATTAAAAGCACATACCGGTGATTCGGAGACAACTTCTGGCTCACTAGCAACTACGACTGACTCGTCGGCCTAAAGGCATTAGCTTAAATTCCATAGTTCGAGTAACTTCAGACTGTTCCACGCCCTTGACCGCGACTTTGAGACTCTGCCATCCGAAGCGAAACTCCAAGAGAAGTCGTAACCTACCGCTACAGCTGGCTCCTCCTCATTCTTCACTGCTTCGGGCTGGGCAGACCGTCAGTGCTAATACTCCAAGCTAAATAAAACATGAAGTATTTGTTCGTCACGTGTAAATGTTCACCTGAGGAGAAATAAGGTACGTACCTCTTCAGCGCTCGCTTCCTCAACAATCGGCTCAGGGGTATCAGCTGGTGCAGGAACCTCTTCTACAACTTCACTCGGGCTTATGGCCTCTGTACTTGTAGGTGCATCTTTCTCGACAACATCACCCGATTCGGCCGGTTCGGGTGGTGGTGTCAATACTGCGCTGTCGCCCAGCGCATCTGTATCACCAGGATTCTCGGAACTCGACAAGACTTCAGGGTCGGACGGAGGAGGTGTAGGTTCCTCTGGCGGATCATCCTCCAGAACCTTCTGCTTTCCTTTCTTGCCAGCACCCTTCTTCTCCTTTTTCTCCTTGGCAGTCTCCTTCTTTCCCTTTTTGCTTTTAGGAGTCTTGATTTCCTCTTCTATCGTTTCGGGAGCTTCTGGAGAGTCTTCTGGTTCGGGGATAGCCTCTTCAACAATTACTTCCTTCTTCTCCTTTTTGCCCTTACCAGCCTCCTTCTTCCCTTTCTTCCCTTTAGGAGCCTTGAACTCCTCTTCTACCACTTCGGGAGCTTCCGGAGAGTCCTCGGTTTCAGGGGGAGTCTCTTCAACCACTATCTCCTTCTTCTTGTTATCCTTCTTAGATTTCTTTCCCTTAGACTTCACCTCAACAGGTTTTTCTTCAGCAGGTTCAGGCACGTCTTCGGGTGAGGGTGTGGGGAGGTCGTCTGCAGCTTTGCCTTTACCTTTCTTCTGATTCCTAACCTCTTTCTTTGCGTTTTTCTTGTTCTTTTTGGCGATTGGTGCCCATTCGTCTACTTCCGGCTCGGCTTCATCTTGACCGGGCGGATCTGGCGCTGCAGGAGGCACTTCGATATCTTCATCGGAGAAGGGAGTTGGTTGTGGTGTTTCAGTGCCCTCACCCCCTTCTGCTATCGGCTCCCCGTCATAAGTCTCCTCGTCCATTTTGTGTTCGGACTCTCTATAGCTAACGGTCCAATTCTCTGGTATAGGTTGCGGAGGCTCGCTATCAGAATCGTCCTCTATACAAAACAAGTGTTAGACATGGGAGAAGGGAGGGGTGTAATCCTATGGTCCTACCAAGTTGATATGGCAATCGGGGCGGCCGATCACTTCCAGCCTTACAAGCTTCCAGCAGTTCCAAATCACTTGCTGTGCCTGTAAACGTTACTGGATCTTCGTATTTGGTGGTTTGTAGGTCGAATTGGGTCGTCTCTATCGCGGATGGATCATAAGTAACCTGTGTCCGGTATGGACAAAATGAGATTTGGTTTGCCATACTGAAAAATATCTAAATGTACAGCCGCAGAAACTTATTGCGGATCGGCGGTGCTGGCGTTGATTGAAGCGAATTGGGTAGCGATCTTATTGTCTTGCTGATATGACAGCTATATGTCGGCAATATGCGGGAGGGGTGGGTTGGGCGTGACGAGAAACTTTTGGTGAAATTTCAAACCCAACGCAAATGATGGATGGACGATTGGAGAATTCAAACAAGTTTCGAAGAAGCAGCAGCAGTGATGAGAAGTGATAGTGCGATGTTGTGACCAGACAATTGACACGCCTACAAAACAATAACAGTGGTAACGATTGAGTTCAAAGAATTATCTCATTGGCAAGGTCTATGGAGATTGAAAATAACTTCCAATGGAGACGTTATGGGTCGAGAAAAATGCCCCTCCCCACGTCCGGCCGGGGACATCCCACGACAGAATTACTCGACGTACGAGTGATCAATATCGTGCTCGTTATCAATTGGAGCGAATGCAAAGACTGGCGCCACGTCGCCGGTGAGTGGCTCTTTGCTGCTCTCGCACTGATCGCACGACGCCGTTCCCTCTCCGCGATATCGCTGGCTCGGGAGGTTGGTGCTGGTGGGCGTGGCGGGTGCAGCCCAAGTGCTGCAGGCCAGCTCACAAGGGGCCTAAGGGCCTGCGGGAAAAGAGCAGAGTGTCGCGGGCGACATGAAAAAGCGCTGCACTGGCAGGACTCATGCAGGAGACTAGAGTGCCGTTGGCTGGTAAAAGAAACCATCGCCGCCTACTGGTGTTGGATCGAGTGGGAGCTTCTCCTGTGGGGTGGAAAAGCATCGTCCTGGACTACCCGTTCCCGTCGCCTGCATCGCTGGTGCAGGGAGAGCCGTGCAACGTGGTTCGCCTTGGATGCCTCGCCGCGGCCCATGGCAGGATGAGCAACGCCATATAATTGGGCTGGTTGCCACGAGAGACGAGAGATGAATGATGTCGTGCCGTGGAGCGCTGGAGGGGTGAGCCACGAAGGTGGCACGAAGGTGGGGAGGAGGAGGAGGATGATGCTGGTGATGATGTTGTGAGACCGATCAAAAGTAAGTGGCCGATGTGTTGGCAGGATGAACCTGGAGGACCGACGCAGCGCCAGACGAAGATGTGTCGGCGATCCAGGGTTCACTCCTCTAGCGACCCCGTGACGTAGCCGATTGCTGGCAGGGCATCTCCGTCTGATATCTGCCCTGGGCTGAGAGGAGAGAGCCCAACAGCAGTGACAGCGAGACCTGACTCTTCAGCTCGATAATGAGCACATTCTAGCCTAAGGATCCCCCCTCCATGTCCCAGGCGTCTCACACCAAGACCAAGGCCTGAGATAACAGATCATCTCCCAACCGGAAACCCGCCGTCAGGAATGGGAGATGGGCGGTGAGGTCTCACGTGAACACGAAACTGGAGATGCATATGTACCTAGACGACTCGAGCAACAAGAAGTATGTATCTTGCCGCGGTGCGGGCAAAGGTATTCGATATTGAAAGATGTACAGCAGATCCTAAAACGCCGGCTCAGAAAGGTGGACCAGGAATCTCTAACAACGCAATGTGGAATCCCAAAGCAACCAGAACCCCTCAACAGCATGCAGGTCCCAGACACATCAGTATGTGCGTCTGTAGATCAAAAATAGAGCGGTGACCACAGTATTGGTCACAAATTACATGGCCATCTCAGCCTGCAGTTTCCGTAGCTCCTCCTCCTCGTCTTCCTCCTCAGCATGGACTGGTGCCTTTCCTTTGACTAATGCCAATATTAGTGGTGGGTTACAGCGTAGACTTTTAAACTTACTCTCGCCATTGGCCGCAGTTGGTAACCTGTGAATCTCATCAGATACAGGGACCGTTCCAGTCTTCAGCATCTTGTTGTCTAGCTGCTCCTGTTCAAGCTCGGCTAATTCGTCCTCCAACTCAGTCTCATCGATAGGCTCGCCAATGGGGCACTGGTGATGGCTTGAGCAATTTCTTCGCCCAGCGCATGTTGTTCTCGAAGCTTCTCCCTGTAGTCAAAATATCAGCCACTGATGTACCCAAGTTCTCAATTCAAGCACATACATTGTCTCATCAACCTTATCGATGTTGAGCTTTCCGTGAATCTGTTGCATAGCTTCACCAGCACGTTCCATCGCAGCAAGAGTCTCCCTATTGATATTTGCCGCTTCGATAGAATATATTTGTTGCTCCAGCGTCGCTACTTGTGCTGTAGTTTGTTCCAGGGTATGTTCATGTTGCTTCTTCCTTCGCAGGGCCGCCTTTGCCGCTATTGCAGTTTGTCAGTAAGCTATCTAGCATACTTGTGCGAAAATGAAACTCCGTGGAGAGGAACTTCGTAGATTCCAGATCCCATGAAACATTCATCGGTACGTACCGTTCTTGTTGGTGGTCACATTCTTCCGGGCTATAACATCTTGTTCATCCATTTGGTTTTGAAGATGTCTCTCCCGCTTCTGCAGCATCTCTAGCTGCGATCTTAGACCAAGGATGGCATTCTTGGGTGTGTCTTTTCTCTTCTGGGCGCTTTGCCCCCCAAACCAACCCCAGACGCCAGACATTGTGTATTGGGTCGCTGGTCGATGGGAATCAAAGCACAAAGGCTACAGAATCAGAACGGCGAGCTTCTCGAGTTCTGGCAGTTGCGCTGTGCCGACGGGATCTTCAGATAGCCTCTCCAAGTGGCAGATCGCTATCGGAAGGCTGGTGATAGTGGGGCTTCTTTATGGTTGAACGAAGAGTTTGGTGGATCTCTATTGAGTAGGATGACTATGTCGAAGTTAAGAGTATCGGAGTCGAGTACTGCCGCAATATTTCGAAGGTGTCTTGTGACGCGGACTTTCTTTACGCTCTCTGGTTGCCTGTAGATGCACAGGTGAATGACTTGTGCCTCATTGCGATGACGCGCTAGTCCCCCCAATCGCGATTAGCGGCTGAGAAGTAGGTCACATGATAAAATCCACGGCATCAGAATCGAGAACGATCAACCACATTCGTTTTGAAACATTACTCCAATTATTTGTGGTACATTACATTATTTGTTTGGCGTAGATTCGCAAAGGATGGCTGGGATACAGAATGGTCCTGTTCCCACGAAACTCACGTTGCTCGCTGATCTTGACTCGTTCTACCCCGGCGCTAAGGTCCGGTTCCTCGGATGGTGAGTTCACTCCTATGTCTCAGTGGGCTTCATTCTGCAAATCATGAACATTCATTTATGTCCCTACAAAGGTTTACTTCCTTCTGCCCTTGCTTTTGCTTCAAACCTCTGCTAGAAGTATAGTAGTACAGGCTCCGAGCTGCTCAATGCCATAAATCCTCATCCTCCTCCGGTCTACGAGTATTTATGAGCTCTGCAGAGGACAAAATCGAGATTGATCATCCTAACTTGTTTATAGTGTGATATCTTACTGCACGAAAACTGCTATCCTCACGCTTAAACACAATCATCCGCCAAATAATCCAGTTAGAGCTTTGGTTGATGTAAGCCTGCTGTTGAGTTCTTTAGCATCAAGTGAAACTCAAGTTGGGGAGTGGGTAACTGTGATGGGATATGTCACCGCCCTTCAAACTCAGCAAGCTCTCGACGACCAGCGAGATATCAAAATCCAGGCAATTTCCTTGTGGACGGTGAAGGCATTCGATCTTGCGGGCTACGAAAAGAGCCTTGATGCACATAAAACATCCGAGGCACCATAGGAACCGATTCACTCCTTGCTGTAATTTGTGCTAATTGCAAACTCGTGGTTGGAAATGAGCCTCCAAATCAGAGTTATCATCATATTTATGGATTTGATTTCTCCGTGCTGTTGACGACAATAGCACATTATACGAGTTCAACAATTTTAGCAACCTCTTGTCTCGATCCTGTGCTGGTATATATCAGCTAACACCCGAGGATCGACTTCGATCGGTCATTCTCCTCACATATCAACACGTCTGAAGACTTTATTCGAGGATTGATACACCCAGCGTCGTGTCGATATCAAATGTTATCTTACACCAGATTTTAATAACCCATCAACTCTGAGGCAGCGGGGTACCTATTGTTTGCCTGCTATCAATTTATAGTCTGCAGGCCGTCGAGAGAAGCTCACAAAGACTGGAATCTTACCCGGAATATATTTTCGTCGACCGTATGGGCTATCATGGTTGGACTGTCTTGCCTCGAGAAAGTGCCTTGCAGTCGCCCGAAACGCCACACAAACAAGACCCTTGTTCGGCTTCAGCCGCATCTGTAATGACAGTCTTCCGTGCGACTTCTTCTGAAGAACTGTCATGTCACTTGCTTCTAGGGCGAGGTTGGAGTCACTGAGACAACAAACATGACCCAGTTCACGCTACGAGGGCTTCATGTTGGACGAAAAAACAGAAATAATCCTCACGGACAGAAAACGTATCAATGAAGGCACAGATGCATTGAAGTTTTCTTAGAAGAACACATTCTCTATTGAAAAACGTATGACCAAAATCACCTGCTAAAAATCATTGCCGGAAGTATTAAGAGGTAGAATCAATTGTTGCTCTGCAAATTTCCTGTCACTTTCCTTCCCTGTTCTTCAATTTCCAACCTCGCAAGTCACCGAGTTGGCCCACACTATCTCTGCACGAGTCAAAGGTCTTAGTTCAAAACCTCATTCAATTATTCGTTCAATATGACCTTTGCCCCACCCTAATACCTTCCGTTTCCTTCATATCTGCGTTCGACAGAGCGGCGTCGGATTGAACCTTCGGTTCGTTCGTCTGAGTAGCGACGATTGCTTCTCGTCTCAATGGTCTTTACTGCCCGAGATACCAGTACCGGCCTGTGTAGCGGTCGCTTGAGTTGTTTTTCGGATTCTTTTTTTGATCGAGCCGCGGCTTTCTTTTCCCACACCTCCCTGGACTTGCAACAAATATCATCGATTTGCTCCTGCATGTGGAGTCAACATGGATGTGTGATGAGCAGCAGTGCTCAACGTCTGCTTACATCTGTCAAGCACTCTCCAGGAGTTGTGATGAGGAATCCATCTTCACCCTGTAGTCTTGAATCAGTACGACAATATCAGCTGAGTCTGCGGATGAAGTACCTCGTAAGTATATGGCCTTACTGTAGCATCAGGACCTAAGAAAAATTGAATTTCCTGCGTGATAACCTTTTTATTGATATCCAAATTGGGGATCCAATACTGGTTCTTTTCTCTGGCAGACATGATACAAAACAACGTATTGGACAGCCAATCCTACAAACACATAGGACAGCTCGAGAAGAGTCTGATGGAAGGAGCGACTTTCTGCTCCAGAAACAAAGTTCAAATGGGTCCCTTCGCACACGTTCTTATATAAATATGAGAATGGCTGAGCATTTTTGAGTGGCAAATCGCTAATCGCCAATCGCAAGGGACGGGTCAACGGTCAAAACACGGATAGCAGCGATTGAATGTCAACATGCAAGCATAATTACCGTGAGACACGTTGCAGGCTCTCTTTTCGTGCAGACGCAGCTTTGGCCCCATGGGATTGAATGGGAGGCTGTCAAATTGTCCAGCGGGCGCAGCCTCGACAGGGCGAACAAACGAGGGTGATGGAAATTGGCGGGGCCTCGCCAACCTAGGAAATGATCTCACGCAATTTCGAAGAACCTACTGGCTCCAATCGAAACTCGAGGAATCACGGTGTAGCGGACAATAAACTAAGATGGAGGCGGTGAGAGGTGGGCGCTGCATTCATGAATTCTTTGGGATTGTTGGGCGTCAAATCCGTGTGATTGGTACCTAGTCTAGCAACCTGATTTGGGGATTATCGACGCACTGCTCAAGTGGACCCAACGACTGTTTCCCCAGATTTACTTCCATTATTAGTTTGCAAAAGTTTGTTTGGATCTCAGCTCTCGCTATTTCAATGGGTTGCCGCCTCATCGAGTCTGATCGCCTCTGATCGCTGCTTCTGCTAGCCAATGATCTGAATGCCTTTTCAAACAAGGCAGACAGAGCCTACACTTAAAGCTACGACTTTCCCGTAATCATGCTTCTCCGTCAGATTTGTGTTGTCATGATCGACAAAAATAAGGATCCGAGATGTTCAGACAGTTCATCTCTTTTTGGGGAACAACCTGCTGAACGCAATATCACTAAGCTCCCAAGAGATCAAGGATAATTGAATAAGCCATTGGAAGATCTTCAACTTAGATCTACTTACTTGATTGAGAGTTTTACTTTTCTTCGATAGAAAGCCTTATTTTGTGTACGAGAGAGAGGCGGTCATTTCCAGATGAAGCAGACTCCTGCATCGTTTCTATCCGGACATACTGGCTTGTTGCCATGGCCTCTGAAGTACGCATCCAGCATGTCAGACTTGCCGCTGGGCAAGACAGTAGCCAATCTTGGTTTGTTGGGATGAGTGAAGTTGGCATTGCCCCTCGACGGGGCACAACATTTCAGAGACTGAAGCCTTGAACCCCTTTGACGCAGTTTGACAATATACACCTCAGCATCAGGGCTGGCTTCCTTGAAACTAATACGAAGTCGGGAAGCTCAAGACGAGACAAAAAACCATCAGCTCCGAAACAACGCCTAGACGTCCGGTTTGTCCGTTTTCGCAGACTGGAGCCTTCCAACAGAATCACCGATCCAATACTCGGTGACAAAATCCCACGGATCCGAGATGAAGGTGTGCTGTTTTCCCCGGCCATCCGATTTCCTTGAAATTTTGGAAGTCGTCATTCGGGTGAGAAAGTTTTCAGTGCCCTGCGCGCGCGAGGGAATTGTGTATTTTCAAGCCAAGCTGATAAGGCTGAGCAGGCAACCCACGCACCCGTTCCCGTGCGGCATGAGATTGGCGACCAAATGACCCGAGTATTCGAGTTTGGGGATGATTTACAGCCTCCCATCCGCTATGAAGTCGGGCGCAATGGGAAAATCTATTTCGCCTAGGGCTTGCTTGTTTGCAGACGCCGTGGAAGGACGCAATTGCTGACCGAGACAACTACGAATAACGACAGGAGTGGCTTCGTGTAGTCAATTTTAATAGCGCTGGTGTTTCAGTAGCCTTGAAAAAGAAATTAGGCACCTGCAGGGCGTGAATTGGCAAAGTTCTGAGTTGCATGGGACTGGCTGGTTTTTCCGTTTTTACGTGATACGAACTTTCTCATCTGAGTATGAGGTTGGACAAGATCTTGGGATGCTTATTCCGCGATGGAACATTAGAGTACAAGTTCAATTAGGAGAGCAGCGTCAAATCATCTCGCACAATCAGGCAACATATGCGACATTAAATGCCAACGGCTGGTCGAGATAAGGGCGTACGGCTGACAAGCCGTTGTCTGGGACATCTCGCATTTTCTGCAACAAAGCTTGAGAATTTGAGAATTTGAGAATTCATTTACCCCAACTCAAAACCCATTCCCTGATTGTCCGAGTAGGAAGAGAATCCTCCCAGCGTCGATGGGTGTATAAAGCTCCTCCACGTGATACAACAAAGTCTGGAGCTGCACCTACTGGCATCGTTCTCGGTCACTCACTTGATTTCAGCAAAGGTGACTCCATCAGGAGCAAAACGAACCTCCCAAGAAAGAGAAAAATCCTACTCAACTCTGAGATTTACGCATACAACAACCTCCATCGACATGTCAGAACTGCAGAATGGCTAACCTTGAATGAGTAGCGATGTTTTTAGGTTGATCCCCATCAGCGAAGAAAATGATATGCAAAGACAACCACAGGATGGACAAGAAAATCCTGCATTTCAAATTCATACACTTTTCACTAAGTAAGATCCACCAATTTGAGTGGGCAGGTAAGAAATCTAGACTGGTAAAACAGCGATGATACTAGCACAAATATTACTCTCTGGCATCAAATGAGCAGGCAAGCCTTCCAC
Source organism: Articulospora tetracladia (assembly GCA_003415645.1). NCBI lineage: Eukaryota > Fungi > Ascomycota > Leotiomycetes > Helotiales > Discinellaceae > Articulospora > Articulospora tetracladia. Next base: position 828,484 of record PYIV01000003.1, on the reverse strand, counting down.
TCCCGGTGCACAACAGGACCTGGTCTATGCGCCACCCGAGATGAGAAACCCGATAACTATATGCTCAGTCCCCGCGCATAACTGGCAGAAAACCCCTTCGTGATTGATGGAGACCTACCTAAATGTCACAACAGCCGCTGTGCTTGCAGCACGAGAAGAGATGGGTTTGGTTGACTAGACTTCCGGCTGTGGAGTGCATGAATGGCTCAGTGCTGCCTGCGATGCATTGTCATCTATCTCCAGTTCAACGGCAGCCTGGGGATTGAATACGGATATATTGGTTGATGTCTGCAGTCACAATGAATATCAACCAGTCCGCACCGATTGGTACCCGATGGTCGATCACCTACTGCTGGTCAGAGAACAACACTCCGAGACAACGAGATAACGTTGCCAGCTTGACTTCAGAGCACCAATGCTTGCTCCAACTAGAAATATTGACCGCATCAAGAACCTCTCGAATATGGGGCTACGAATTGAGTACATGGATGATACATGATACACGTTACCCCACAGAGAGGCGGGTTGGGCATCGATTTGAAAAGTAAGACGCGGGCTTCTCAAATCCACCCAGACGACGCAAGGCAACGCAAGAAACTACAAGCTGCACGACGGGACTGCCGCAGTTTCCCGTACGGCAAGACCGAGTCGAGCTTCGATTGCAGGCCGTCTTCTTATCGACGTATTTCAAATTGATTCATCGCAGAGAGAGATTAACATGCAAATCTTTGTAGGTGTAGTTCTGTTCATAACTAGCTAGAGAATGCTATCTACACCATCAACAAGATATATTCCGTTACTACGTAACAATACCTGTCTTCGCCCACTTTTCGCAGACTGCAAGCAAGCAGGTAAGAAACACTACATATGCCACACGCTAACGCTGATGCTTGCGATGGGAGTTGGGATATCAAATGGGTACCAGAGATCAGGTACCAACCCACAAAAACGCCTTGCAAGCAAGTGCTCTGTGCAACAAGCTGCCCGTACCAGCGCCATGCCTTCCATGCAACTGATTATGTGAGACCCAGACTGTCCCCGTACCAATGAACGCCAAAACGACACCCCCGATCAAAGCAAACAAATCAATAGATTAAAGACCAAACGTGGTAATGCAAAGCACACCCATTTCAGTGCATATTGCACTTGCACAGCTCCACAAACTCGACAATTTCTCATCAGGACATGGCCCTAAGCGAACAAGATGCAACCCGTCCCGCAACAGCAATTCACATCAAGTCTTCACCTGAGGCGGACCAGAGGTCGACAGCCGCTTAAAGTCACGCATATCATCCGCATCAGACGTAGCCTCATCATGTGTTCTCTTCTGCCCCGCAACCTGCAGATTTCCATTGTTCTCATTCGTAGTAAGCACCGGTGCGCTGGCTCCATTTGCGACTGCTTTCGCGGGTGATCCCGACTGTGCATTACCCCATGGAGCAGGACTTCCCGAATTTGTTCTCTTCATAACGTTGCTAGGACCCATCATTGGCGGTCGAGGAATGGAGATATTCGGCCGGTTCTGGGGTGGATGGCTGTGACTGTGACCATTCATCTGCGGACGCATGATAGCTGGGCCTGGCTTGTCTGAACCAGTGAAAGTGGTAGGCTGTTGATGTGGAGGTGGTGCACTCGCTTGTGTTCCATTTTGATTGGTGTCTGACGCGGCGACCTGAGATTGAGGTGCGCCTTGATCTTTCTGCTCGGTCGGAGCAGTCGAGGAGAGCAGTTCTGCAATGTTTGTGCCGGAAATTTTCTGAAGCATGCTTATCAAGGCTTGCTTGATCTGGCTCTCGTACTTTTGATCACCTTCTGGCAAAACACTCCGATCTGTGTAACAAAGGACTTGGCTGGATGCTGAATCAATGATTGATTCAATGTCTGAGCGCGTATTTGCTGTCCCCATCATAATCTCCTTGAACTTCAGAACAGCAGCCAAGGTTGCTGCATTTGGCACTGGACGATTGGATTGAGGGGCTTTTGGTCTTCGTTGGGTGATGCTGATGGCGGTTGTGGCGGTGCTGGCTGTTGGGAAGCGGCATGTGTGGCCTGTGGCTGTGATTGTGGGGATGGCGCTGCTTGAGGCTGCTGGGCCTGGGGGACAGGTGTGTGTCCATGAGATGGGGGACCTTGATAAAGACTTTGTTGAGGAGTCAAATTACTATGTCTTTGCTCGTCTGCAGGCGTAACCTGAGCGTTCGACTGTGGGTCATTGGAAGACGGTGGCTTTGGAGCATATGGAGAGCTATAGGACGAGGGCGCGTTTGGGGCTGCTAATTGAGGAGGCATGATAGCAGGTACGCTAGGTTGGGATCCATTCACAGGAGGATATGGCCCTGGCTGATGAGGTTGTCCGTTCATGTGTGGTGGAGGCGGGCCCATGTATGGATACTGTCCGGGTGGCATATTGGGTGGCATGCCATAATGGTAACCTCCTGGTGGTCCCATCATGTGAGGATGGTATGGTTGACCTGGCATCATATGATATGGGTTCGAATATATCGGTTGCATCTGGCCTGGTGGTGCCTGAGGAGGTGGTGTAGCCCGTCTCTTTTTCTCCTTCTCAATGCTAGCACCAGGTTGCAGAGCCCATTTCCAACCCTTTCCTTCTCTCATGACTTTCTGGAAAGCTGTATTCTGGCCAAGGTTATGTCGTACACTACTCTGCCATCCATTCGTCTGAGCCCTGAAGTGAAACCAAGGGTATCTCTTTTCGATAGCCTTGTAAATTTGAGGTAAGGTCATCTGACCACCCGGATGATTTGACAACGCTTCGAAGATGAGTTGCACATAGTTTGCGGCTGGTTTTTGAAGCTGCTCTTCCGTGTAATCAGATTCAACCAAGACAAGTGGAGGTGATTGGGGTTCCTTTGGAGGCTTCTCCTTCTTGACTGGCGTGGCTGGATTGTCGCCACCGGAACCTTCCTGTTTGACTTCTCCCTCCTTGGGCTCTTTCGGCTTCCTCTTGGTATATTTCCTCTTCTGTCTTGGCTCCTCCGGAACTTCAGGAAGTGGGTGCTTCCGAGGACGGCCAACTTTATTCTTGACAGGAGGCGCCGGTGCGTCAGGAGACATATTTGTTGCCGCAACAGTTTTGGCTGCTGTTCCACCTGCCTGGGCTTGAGCCATCGCTTCCTTCTTAGCTAGCTGCTTCTCACGTTTGGACATAATCCCATCCTTTGGTGGTCGGCCAGGGCCACGCTTTTTCTCGATTTTTGGACTTTGCTTAAGAGCATCCACAGGTGACTGGGGACTGTGTTTGAGTTGACGATGATTGATTGGTGATCGCTGGTCTTTTCCTGGGGAAATATCATCGTCCCCCTCATCCTCCTCGTCCTCCTCATCGTCTTCTTCGCCTCCCAGACCTTGATTTCGTTCATCGCCACTGAAACTTTGTCCTGGACTTGGGCCTTCATCGTCCCCACTACGGTTGTCGTCCGATGGTTCATCTTCGTCAGAATCTACAGGAACGCGTCGTGGATCATCCTCGAAATCAAAACTCATCTCTTTACCTCCTTCAGAATAGCAACGAGGAGCTTCTTCATCTTCCTCACCGTAGTCTGGACGGTCTGCGCCAGTGTCGCCATGGCGTACATCAGGTAGAATGAATCTGACACGAACATCGGCAATTTGGAGGTAGCAACCACTAGTAAGAGTTACAACGCTTCCCACTGGGTGATGTTGCATGGTCTCAGGAATAGGACTGTCTTTGTCATGGAAAGCACCATTCCGTCCTATCATATGTGCCTCGAAAACGTGTAACTCCGGGTTGAACGCGATTTTGACGTGTTCCCGAGATATGTTCTTGTATGATCCAGTACCTTTGGTTACGTTGGGATGGATTCCAATGAGAGGGCATCCAGAGGGATCGGGACGAAGTGAGTCTGGATCGACCGGGACCGCATTGTCAGTCATGGGTGCTGCATACTTGTTAGATACGGGAGGTTGAGGCTTGTATAATATGCGCTTGTTTGGTTGGGCATAAGAATTCCTTCTGGAAGAGGACTGCGACGAATAGCTATCAGATCTTGACATCTTGCTCGTTTTTCGACTTCCTTTGGCAAGCCGTCTTTGTCGTCGCTTCTCTGGGTCCGGATCATGTCCTCCATCTCGCATTATTCCACCACTTTCACTAATGATTGATTTCGAGTAACGACTCTCTTCGCGCTTAATCTGTTTGGGTGTTCGAGGATCTTGACCAAAATCCTGTACCAATTGCGCTTCGGCCTGGGCTTGGAGCATTTCTCGTTTTCGGGCTCTTCGAGCAGCTACTTGATCGCGACCTAGCACGACTGAGAATGTATTCATGTAGAACTCTCCATCTTCGAATTCCAACTTTGCATATGCAGACACCTGCGTCTCTTGTGGCTCCGGGATGTATGGGGAGGGGTCGAGAAACGGTGGTTGTGCAAGTGGATTTTCCATCCCCAATTGCATAGCTCCAAAGGGATCGGGTTGGAGCTGATTCATTGCCATTCCTGAGTTGAAGATGGGCGCTGCGAAAGCTGCTAGAGCTTCAAGGTCCTGCGCAGTGGTGAGTGGGTAGGCATTCATGTTGGGCGCGAAGACGTCGTCTCCAGCTCCAGCAGGCGCGACCCCATTCTCAGCAAGCTGCAAGCCTCCCATGGCTCCTATATCGAACATCTGTGCCACGGCGGCGGTCGCAGGCTGATCACTCAGTCCTTTCCCCTCCTCTGGTTCGATTTTCGCGTTCTGCAGGGCATCCTCGGTATTGCCTACGGCGGTGAGATCTTCGATGTTGGGGTTATCGTCAGGTCCTGCGGTCGCCATTGCGGGCGAAGTGCCCTCGCCGGGGACTGTAGGTTGCGGTGAAGTCATCACTGTCGCTTTTGTTAGTGACAGCTCTTTCACCGGGACGGGTTTCCTGTCAACAAGGCGGAGGTGTTGTGATGTGTCGCGCTGCCAGGATTGTAGAGATCCATCGATTGCGATAATGAACTGGCAATATTTTATCGGCTTTAAGGTCACGTGGAGCGTGTTTGGATGGAGAAATGGGACTTCAAATGCAGAAGCTAAGAACCGCCCCAGAACCTTGGACTTCGACTGGTTACAGCACCCTCAAGAATCAGTGAGGTTTGACTCGGTGTCGGTAGGCGTATATTCTCATCGGCTACCCAAGAGAGGACTCCGGAGATTGTAACAATCCTCAGTATCTCCAACATCCACCAGATGCTACTAGATACTTTTCAATCGTGTCTTGTTGGTTCCATTTCCGGAGCCATTCCACACTCTTCCATTTCTGGATAGTTCCCGTTGTACTGGTGCCATTTGGTTAAGGCAAAGCTTCTTTATGTCTCAGCGGAACAGCCAAGGAATGGCTACACAAAGCATGCCTTGGCGGCTTATTGTCCCTATGTATGTCTCTGACATTACCAGTTGAATCGCAAGTTAATTCGTATTCTGAAAAGGAATCCTTTCATAGATCGTCGGCGCATTTGCATACCCACATTTAACTCTCCGACACTCTTGGTGCTAGGCCATTTGATCTGTCATGAGTAGAAAGCTAGCTGCTTATAATATCACCACCTCGATAAACACCGCAATGTCCTAGTTAACTTCGAGAATAGAAAGTGAGCTTAAGATAGGAGCCATTTCATGGTAGATTCAGCCCACGATTGCCATGGCTGACTGTTTTCCAATCTCGTAGATCTGCTTTCAATCTGGAACCGATCAGAACCCATGTAACTGCAAGGTTGTTGGACCAACCATTGGCTTTGGACCTCCAATCGTTCTTGCCATAAATCTTTAGATCTGTACTGTACTCTATATGCATAATTTACTTCTCGTTCTAGGTAATATGCTGGCCAGCGTCCCTGTTCTGCCGATGCTGAGTATATAAGCGCGGGAAGAGGTAGTTTTAATCATAACCGCGGCCGTTGGAATTCGATATGCTAATCGATCTGTAGAATATTAAAGGCACCAGTGGAGGTGAGTGAACAAGCTAGCAATGCGATACCAATATGAGAAAGTAGTAATTGGTGTTGTCGTACGAATCTGCAGCGGAGAGAAGGCTGGCCGATCTCCTCTAAAGCACCTGGGCTGCGATTTTTCGAGTGATAGATATGGTACTGAATAGGCAGGATATTATTTTGGAGCCATTTTAGATGGACATTTTAGATAGGTTTGAATGCAAAAAGAGCATTTGCGAAAGTATTTTGCATCTGGCATTAATTAGAGGAAGATCACAAGCCATTTGTGCTCCCATCCTATTCATCTCGAAAGAACTACGTAGTCAACATCAAGTGAGACATTGAGTTTAAATTCAAAAGAGCTATTCGCGAATTCTTTGCATACTGTTACTAACCTATTTCTTGTGGATGCTCGAGTAGTGCACACTACCTGACTCAACAAAGGCATCCATCAGATATACTCACTCATATGCGCGCCTTTTGAACTCAACAGCTCCTTAGGAGCTTCTGACAGCATATGATTCGGTCTATACTCTACTCAAGGTCACTTAGTAATCTGCGACGTAACTCGATAGTCCACCCTCGCTTCGGGCCCCTTTTCGTGTTATCACATGATCGAAGAGGTGCTTTCTTTTCAAGATCAGTCTTGCCCTGCAACAAAACAATGCTCCATACCACAGCAAGCAAACTGTGAGTTTGAAAATGTTTTCTTGCTGATTAACGAAAAAATAAACTAACGTGTTCATGAAACGAAAGCTCTTGATTTGAAGATCTCGTAGCTTCCTTCCTTTCAAAGCCAAGAGGACTTGCCGAGCAAGTTCTAAAAACATGCTCATAAAGCTCGTTCATGACACAAGTAAACAGAATTCATAAGAACTTTCATAAGTAACCCTCCAGGTCTAAAATTCAGTTTTATTCGGTCTATACACATTGAAGCCGACACATTCCAAAGTCGCTTAGGCCGGAGTCTACAGAAAAACTGAATCATTGCAGATACCACGACGTTCTATCACCAATATCGCAAGATCCAAATCTATTTTCCTCATCTAGAGAGAGAAATCAGAGAAAACTAATATCTCACGCACCAACTCCAACGATATTTTGTCGTTGCAAGTTCGTATTGCCCTTCAAAAATCAACAGATCTCACGATGGGAAAAGAAGCGCAGCGTTCCGACAAACAGAGCAATCAGATGCTAGTACAAGAAGGTTATGAGTACTTGCATTTGAAATACAAGCAAGACTTACCCTCATCCTCGCTCACAGCAGACGAAGAATTCCGAATCAGATATCTCAGCATTCAACTTGGACTAGAAGTAACGGCTTGGCTGGAAAGTCGCCACAACAAGGAAATCAGCAAGGATAGACCAAATACTTATGCAACTCAAGGCTTGGATTATGATCCGCTGAACGATAAACTAACACGGGAGCAAGAAGCGCGGGAAGCGGCAAGGTGTTTAAGTGCTGCTCGAGAGATATCTCATCTACACACAAGCTATTCTGAAATTCTTGGATTTCAAGAACTGAAAAAGTGGCACATCGAGCAGTCTCAAGACGAAGTTGACGAAATTCTAGCAGCTTTACAAAGGATTCCAGTCTTTGATTCGGGAGTAACAAACACTCGTAGGCTTTTTGAAGATCATGGTGGGTTCCGAATTTCAGAAAATGCAAATGCTAGCTTCGGATATGATGAAGCAGAGCTGCTAGGCTTGCTTGAGAATTTTCCCTATTCCGAATCAAGATCTGTTTCAGATCAACATAAGGAGGGCACCAATGGCATACTTCTTCCAAAGATCAAAATTACCAGTAGCGAAAGTGTTAGGGTTGGAACTCGCACTAATGATGCCCCTGCGAAAAGAGGCAAGACGACTACGAAACAAAGCATCAACGAAATCACCCAAGGAATAGCTCGAGCGCATAACAATCACCACGTTATGGAAGGAGTTGATGCTAGTTCAGATGTTGAAATTTCCCGAGAAGAACAAGGAATTGGTCATGATACTGTTCGAGAGGGAGGATGCCAAACTGGTGAAGATAAGACTGTGATTGCGTCGTTTATGCCTACTAATGTATCTCATCATCTTTCCGGGGGTGATTTGATGCCGAAAGAAGTCGACCAACCTATAAGTTCAGAAGCCGAGGTCAAATTCAACTACGGAGCACAAAGCATTATAACTCCTTTCTCTGTCAAAAATGGCCAAAGATGGAAATCCAGTTTCGTAGCTGCCAAGGAAATAGCTTCTAGCACCAAAGTTATAGGCTCGGGAACAAATACAAAAGGAACACTAGTTCAGGATGTAGTTCCACTCGCTGTCGAAGCTCGTCAAAACTTGCAAGCAAATCGAATCAAAGTACCGACAACAGCAAAGAGCTCGCCAAAGCGAAGCAGAGCTTTGAAGTCAACGCACCAGAAGGGACCCATTTTTCAGCACAGCACGGAATCAGGATTGCAGAGAAGTTTACAGCCAGTATTCGGTTTAGCGAGTATTGACTCGTCATTGGAGACTGCTCGTCATCCAGATCAACTAGCTTGGCCTCATTTACTTCCACCCCCATCTCGTGGAATTCCCAACAGTCCCAATACAAACATTTCAAGTCTTGGTCATCAAAACCAGTTACCCTCGCTTGAACCGGGAATTGACTCAGTTCCACAGATGCGCACCTTTGGTGACTTTCCCCGCAACGCTCAACAACTACATTACCCCTTCCTGCCAAATAGTACAAGTCTTGCAGGACATGTTAGAGAAAGAAACTCGACCCAATTCAACACTCCTTACCGCGGTCACACGCCAAATCATTCCGTTGGCCTACCAATAACACCAGTTATCAACCCATCAACGCCTCTCACGAATCACAGATATTCTGGTTCTGAAGGAAGCAGTCAACAGGGCTCAGATCGTATGCAGCACTTCCAAAACAACCTCTCCCCAACGCCGACCAGGGCTTCTGGTGGCACTGCGCGTGGAGCTAGCCGAGGCATAACCTACAACTCTGCAAGTGGGAAGCGAAATCGTTCAAACAATCAGCCCACTGCGTCGCCACGAGTCAATGACTTTCTTCCTCCATTCAGCATTCATGCTCAGCATGAAATTTGCTCCGTCAGCTTTCCGAATTTGGGTTTGCGTGATGAGGCTCTTGCCTATGTGAATGATAGGATTCGTGGAGATCCTGCACTTGCTTCGCTGGCTGTTGTAGAACCACACCTAAATAATACGACTCTAAGAGTATCTGGACCTCCAGGTCAGAATGTTCGGGGAAAGCTGCAACATCTGCTTCCTCGTTCTTCGCTAAGTATTTCTATGGCTTGAGTTAGAAGACTTATCTTACTCTGGATGATATTCTTCCCGGTAGGCTGTGACTGAGGTTAGCGAGGCCATGGACTAAATGACTATAGGATGGGGGAATATGGCCTTGTAACCAAACAGAAATGCCTCCCGGGTTGTCATTCTCTCATGTTATGTAGCTTAGCTTCATCAAATCAGTGGCAGAGATTGTCGTTTTTACGGTCTTTTGATTTCTGTGTCGTGAACGAACCTCTCTCTTGGCAATGCTGCCTTTGAGAAGATGCATGGAAGTCAGCAGAATAACGCCGCCCAAGAACGAAAACTTTTGTGATATTTCTGATGATAGAGCGAATCTGATTGGTATGCATTCACTATAACATGCCTTTCATACGTTTAACATTATTCATTGTCAAAGGATTTGTCGTCCCCAAACTCCAGGTCTATGCGATCTAATGCTCCAGTCCATTTTATTTATCCTTGAACTCCTGCGAGAAAATCTTTTGCCAAATTTCCATCCATTTTTGCTGCTGGGCTGTAAGGGGCTTTCCGGGACTTTTAAACGATCTTGTCAAGATATCACGCAGTCTAGCACGTAGAACCTTGATTGCAAGCATTGTCTTCCAATCAGATACAGCAAATCGTGCTCTATTGCCATCCAGGATGAATACCCCAGCATACATCTGAATAGAGTCAGTGTTTGCACCAGATATATAGATTTTTACAGAAACTTACATCGCACCGCACATCTCCACACAACAGTGCGATCGAAAATTCTTCAACGGCAGTCGTTTCGTGTGCATTATAAAATCTATGGGTCTTTAGTCATTGCCGCGCAACGGGAGAAGCCATACACACTGCTTTGCCTGCATGATATGGTAATAAGAAAGCCACTTCAGCTCATGATGTCCCTTATTCACAGAGGTTGGATGTAGACTGATAGATTGATTGTTGGCACAATTCCGGAAACCTTTCCCGTCTCGTATCAATAACTTTGGATAGAAACTCCATGCAATAACAGATGATGTGATGACATCGTTGTCACTATTCGCATCTGCTCTGTACGGAATGTCGAAAAATTGACGACGTCTGGTATTGAAACGTGTTCTATATTCGTTAGCTATGAGAACGAGAATAACTATGCAGTCCCAACTTACCTGTTTAACGAAGTTCGCTCTGCGTCTGTGAGAGGCAAGAAACCGGAGTCAACTAAACAAACAACAAGTTGTCCCTTCAAGTCCTCGATGTTGGAGAGCGTCTGCTGGCTAAGAAAGTTCTTTCTGCAAAACTGATATTCGGAGCCACCAGTGACACAAACTCGTTTCCATGCCAAATAAGCGTTGTAGACAGTGAGAAGGTCCGAATCGCCTTGAATAAGTTAGTTGGAAACAATTTGGTACTCGACTGCTGAGAAAACCAAATTTCAAAATACATGGTGATGAGGTAGACACGAGTAGGAGTAGCCAACATACCTCTTCGGAATGCGAGCCGAACCGTGTCTGCCTGTGCTCGGGCTCCAAATGGTGCCGAGAATGGAGATTTAGAAGACAGAATCGCTGCCATGGTGAGTACTGCATCCAAACATTTGAAGATGCTTCCAAGAAGTATAAGCTTCCCTAAGAAAACATCCAGCGGAAGTCTGGCTAGCTGGATCCCGAGTGGAGTGAGATCTTCACCAGGTGTCAACGCTCTGACATCGATGAGTGCATCAATGGCTCGGCGGATGTTCTTGGATGACGGTGGATCGAGTGCTTGGCTCAATGTCTCCTCAATACCACCAAGCTTACATATCTTTACTCGAATGGCAAGATCTTGGAGCGACAAACGAAGAAGCTCCGGAGTCTGTTGATCAGCCATCTAAAAAATGTTAGTCATGATACTCGCCAAGAAATCTTTGTCACTTACCAGCTCGTCATGTCGATATTTAGTAAATAGATGAAAGCACAGGCCCTCTTGCACCCTTCCAGCTCGGCCCCTTCGTTGCTTCGCATTCGCTTTGCTGATAAAAGTCTCCAGCAGACGCGATAGTTGTCGTCGTTCATCAAATCTGAATCTTGTAAGCATGCTGATTTTAACGTTAACGTGGTTGCCTCACCTCATTTCACGATGTTTACCAGTATCAATGACACACGTAACATCAGGTATGGTGATACCTGTTTCTGCGATATTTGTAGCGAGCACAATCTTTCTGGTTCCTGGTGGAGGAACAAGGAAGGCAGCTTCTTGATCTTCGCTAGCAATGGTTGAATGTAGTGGATAGACAAACCAATTTGAAGAGAATACTGGATGCCCCACCAGCATGTCATTGAGTTGCCGGATCTCTCCAATGCCAGGGAGGAAGACCAGAATTGCTTTGGAAAACTTTTCAAGATGTGAATCGGTAGCAATCCTAGCAAGTAGCTGAGTAACCAATTCAAACTCTATACGATACTCGTCCATCTGGGTAATAGTATTTCGGGTTTTGCCACTGTATCCTCGAAGAGCCTTCGTGTTTTCGGCTTTGGCCGAGTCCGTGAGCGGTGCATCCCCAACTTCGACATCGTCATCAAGATCAGTAAACTTCTCTTGTTGGCCATTATCAAGCGAGTACCCAGTCAACTCAACCGCATCCTCGAGATACTTCACTTGCACCGGAAATGTACGACCTGGGACATTCAGTACCGGTGCACCATCCAAGTATTTGGAGAATCGCTGCGCATCCACCGTAGCAGACATCAAAACAACTTTTAGGTCTGGTCTCCGCAGCATAAGTTTCTTCAAGACAATCAACAAAAAGTCACTGTCGATAGTCCGCTCGTGGACTTCATCAAGCACAATGTGAGTAATATCTTTCAGATCATTGGAACCTTCGAGCATTCGCATGACGATTCCAGTCGTGGCATATACAAGTCTCGTTTCTTTTGAGGTGTTAGATTCGAGACGAATTGCGTATCCAACCAGAGACCGAGATGTTCCCAGATCATTTTTACGTTCTCCAAGCTCTTCGCTGACACGGCGAGCCAGTGATATCGCTGAGATTCGTCGAGGTTCTGTGCAGTATATCTTGCAGGGTTTGCCATTCGAAAGCTGGTGTTCCAGAATAAAAGATGGCACCTGGGTACTCTTGCCACTTTGATAATGTCAGCGTGTTTTCGCATTCAAATTAACATCTGTGAGCTTACCAGCCAGTTTCACCGCAAATTATGACTACCTGCTCCCGATCGATAGTTTCAAGAACTTTATCTCGAAATCCCCACATTGGAAGCTGCATACGCGATTGCTAAACAAGGATTAGTCGGTTGCTCCAAAGGGGACCAATAGACATACCAGCATGAATCGATAATTTTGGGTGGAGCATTTCTCAAGCCATATATGCTGATAAGCTTCTGGCGTTAGCACTCCCCGAACCGACTTATCCGTTCCGGAGTCGTCTCCATTCTCCGGAGCACGAACAACATTGCGGTTCCTAAAAGCTCCTTGAATCAAGACTCCGTCTTCTTCTTCCTGGTCCCTCTTCTCGCGAACCATATCTCTGAATTTTCGAATAATACTACGATCTTCCTCGTCTGCCTTTTGCTTTTTCGTTTCTGCTAATTCGGTCCAAAGATCTCGCCATGCCGGGGGAAGGCGAAGAAACACTTTGTCCTCCTTCGCTGATGAGCCGAACAGCAGAAACAAAGCGATAGTTGCAACGAAGGCTTCGGATTGTTTTGGGTCGGGTGTAGACACTGAGATCATTGAGAAATTCTGTGATTTCGATGCAGCGGTGAACTCAATTTCGGGAGGAGGTTCAGATGCGAGCTCTTGAGTTTTTGACCAGAGGATCCGTAGAGAATGGCGGTTTGAATAACTTGAATCAGATATCAAATTGAAAGAGAGTTTAACAGACGAGTCCCTACTATTCATTAGCACAGCAGATTCACAGTCACCAGATCCAGGACTTGCCTTGCGCGGCAGGCTTCTTCGAGAACCCTTGTTGGAGAAACTCCAGTCCATTTTCCAAAGTCCCTAATAGTCACCTTAATACCATCTTTGCCATTTACAACCGTACTACTCTTTCCAGTAACAGGGTCAATCTCATTGACGGGTAGGCTTGCAAACAAATCCGCTAGAGCAGCATCGTCATCACTATCATCTTCTTCCAATAAGGCTGCTCCAATCCTGGCTGCTTCCTTACTGACCTCATCATCAGAGTCTGACGGTGTAGGAGGCTGAGATTCGGAGCTTTCTTGGCTGAGTTCTATGACATTGCGGTGCGCGGCAGCCTCTCTCTCTAGCAATATTCTCTTCGATTCCCATTGCCTCTCTGCTAAATATCGATCAAATAGAACATCCTCCTCAATTTTTTTGATCTTCCTAAGTAGTTTGGCGGACTCAATATCTACCTTGGATGTTCCTACATTGGATACAGGAGCGAGGCGACCATTTGATTGTGCAGCTCCTTTGCGATTTCTTATTTGTTGGGAGTTGAAGAGCTTTGTCTTACACTGCAAGTATACTGGTAGGAGATCATCAGGATCAATGTCACTGTCGTATTCAACAGCTTTTACTGCTCTGGCTGGAGAAATTTGCCGGTTTGGGGGAACAGAGGTTACAGCACTACCCATGTGTCTGTTGTCGGACTCTAGACGTGGTGTGTTCGTTCCAGACGGCATTGGGCTATCAATAGGTGTTTCTGAAATAATTAGTTTAAAACAAGATTAGAAGCCGATTGGATTTCCCTACCTGCCTGTGATTTCGATAATATTCCTGTTTTTCTCTGCCAGTTTTCGTAATCTGGGAGCTCCTTTCTTGAACATTCGCGGGATAACCAGTCGAGAGATTCCTCCATGCCCCAAATTGCATCTTTATTGCCTGCAAGTATCTTATCTGAAATGTCCAGAACATGTCGTAAAGCCAAGAGAACCTTCTCGTCCAGGAATCCAGCTCCAACCAAAGCTTGATACAGTGTCCATAAGCGGATTGTCAGGTCCTCCTCAGATGCCTGCTTCTGGCTGGTCGATGTGTCCGTTGACTGCCCCGCATATCGTCCTTCGGCCTTCACCAAATCCAATATTTCGTCCATAAGCTCGGGAGGGAGCCATTTTCTCGTGCTCAAGGATTCCGCCTGACCTCTTAGCACCCTTCGATCTGTTTCGAGTCGGGTCTTTTGTCGAATAGCTTCTCGTTTGGATTTGGTTGCGTGCCTCTCAACCAGAAGCTGTAGCTCTTGATCCTCCAGCTGTTTCTCGAATTCTTCGGGACTTAATGTTATTTTTGTGGTGGTCGATTCGGTGCCAGTCGTGACCTCAGATGTCTGCTCCTTTTGCTGAACTTCGAGAGCTTCCTGAAGCTCCTTAGGGGTGGTGGACGAAGATTCGGCTTCTAAAGCTTCAGCCTTGGGTTTAGATGCGATTGATGTTGTTGCAAATCCTCTAGCAGGGTTTGAAGCCGGCTTCTTTTTCTTTTTACCTCCTGCCATGGCGAGCAAAAGTTTGTGGACAACGGTTGTTGCTGTGCCTTTAAAGGTAATGTGTTTATTTTGTTACTGACTCCCACATGGCGGGGTGAGGCGGAGGGCGCTGGTGGCGGCAACTTCTCGCTAAATTTGGTGACGGGCGTGAGCGTGATTCAGGCTAGCAAGGCTGAATCCTGGCCCTATCAATTGCAGGCACTCAGAAAAGCTTCAATTCTGACCATAAATTTCGCAGTCGGCAACAAGCGACCCCCAAGCTCCCCTGGAAAGCATACAGAGTACGGGTCATGATATTTCAAGGAAATTTACAACATGTCTGAGGTGGAGGTAAACGGTACAACCGGGCTTGATCTCGATATCAGTGCCACAAAAGCAGAGCTGTCATCCTCCTCAATACCTATTCGCACCGGGAGCTTGAAGTCTTTAGAGGAACGGCTTTCTCAGAAAGGTACGGATAGCACTTCAGGAGGGATGAGTTAGAAGAAGCAACTATGCTAACTGGACCGCAGAGATTAATCCGCGACTATTCCCACCCCTCCTCCAACTCTTCTTCACTACATACCCATACTACGCAGACCGAAATTCTCGCCTTGCTATCCAAAGATGTATAAGAATTATGTTCAGTTGCGGGGCTCCTCTGCCAGCCTTGTCGGGATTTGTAAAAGTACTCGACGTAGAAACGTCCAAGCAGGGATTGGCAGCAGCCAATGCATTCGTTCTTGTTGAGTGGTGCAGCATCTTGATCCAGGAGATGGCCGACAGTGAACTTTGGGAGAAATGGGGCATTCAGATGATAGAGTGTAACTCTAGGGCTCTGGAACTGTGCCTGAGCGAGTCGTCCAGGTCCAATGTCAAACATACGGCTCTAGTAGTCACACGGCGCGCACTTCGAAAAGCCTTCAGCACTGGCGACGACCAGCAGAAAATTATAGAGACAGCAATTCAAAAGCTCTCTGCAAAAGGGCCACAATCGACTGCCAGAAATGCTATAATGCTTGGAGTTATAGCAGGAGTTTGTTCAAGAAAAGCCCAAGCGAAGGAATATGTAGTCCAGCAAAAGTCCCAATACTACGCATTCTATGTTCGAGAGATCATTGGATCCAGAACGCAGGTGCCGGCGCACATCGCTTGTGCTTTGGGCGACTTTTTCGTGGATTTTACAACGGAGGAGGATGTTGAGAAGGAAATCGTTCCCGCCCTGGAGAAAGCTCTTCTTCGCGCGCCTGAGATTGTACTCAACGATCTTGTCACACCTCTTTTCCATTCTCTCCCGGCTTCTATAGATCTTTCAAGTGTTCTTCGGAATAGGCTTCTCAAACCTCTTTTATCCAGTCTCAAGTCTACCAACCCTTCGATTCGCCAAGGTGCCCTCTCCGCATTCAAAGCTGCGGTAGCCAAATGCCGTGATACTGGTGTGATTTCACAGATTGGGGACGAGATTCTTACGCCGTTGAAGTCAGGAAAACTCTCTTCTGCGGACCAAAGAGCGTTATATGCAGAAATGCTCTCTGCCCTCCCTGTTTCAGAGGATGCCATGATAAAGATTGCGCCAGCTATCGCTGCTACTGCAAGCAAGGAAGCAAACGAGGCAGCTCTGTACTCGGAAACGAGCACACTTCTTCACTATCTCACAGATGGCCCTGCCAATGGTAAAGAATTGGACAAACAAGTAGTTGATGCGTTTGTCAAGGGCATGTCTGACAAGAAAGTGCCGACGAGAAAATTGTGGTGTATTCGTTTGGGGGAGCTCTTCTGGGCGACCCGTGAAGAAACAAGTATTAAGTCAAAACTGGCCAAACTTGCCGAAGCGGTTATGCCAGCCCTAATGGAGGTCTGGCAGGAAGCCACAAACAATTCCATTCAGGCCGGTCAGTCTGGGCTTGTAGTTGGTGCTTATGTCTTCGCAGCCATATCACTCACAAAGTTGACTTCAGCCGCAAGCTTGAAAGTCGACACGGCTTTGAAAAAAGCTCAAATTCAGCAACAGGCTTTATTGTTGGAGCCAAAACCTTCATTTCTCCTAAATCCCCGCATTTATACGAAGCTGGCGAACGATGATGACTTGAGGTGGTTCATCAGAGCTCTATCATCTGTTTCAGAACAGCTCATCACCCATGAGCCAGATTCGGCAGTATCTATTGCATGGTCACAAGCTATGATATTCTGCGTATGCTCGTCCACAGTCACACCTGCTCTTCGAAGAGAAGCTTCCCGTGCTCTATCACTGATGTATGCCCGAAGCGCAGCACATATTTACAAAATTATCGTTGCTGGACTGTGGCGTTGGAGAGATTCCATTGAATTGGGAGAGAAAGATAGTGCAGCGGCTGCAGCAAAGTCAGAAACAAAGGAGCTCCACATGGTTGTGAAGGCTATTTGCCTTTCACCCGCAGATGTTGCTGAGCTAGGTGGGCAAATAGATGCAATCGTTAACCAGGACCAAATGATTTCGCTCTTGGTTTTGTCTCGACCAGAGCTTTTGCCACGGGTTAATTGGATCGATACATGCCTCCGAGTTGGCGTTGACCCTGGAGATCTAGCCCGTACGTCCGGCGATATTCTCATGCAAAAGATACTTGACTGCACGAGCTTTGATGAAACTGTATGTATTATATGACAGATTCGCACCCGTAACTGACCTTTCTTTTAGCTGGCGATTCAGAGCTCAAATGCTGTTAGAAAAGCAGCATTCAACGCAGCAGCTGAACTGGCTTTCGTGGCTCCAGATGCTATGACTTCTCGCATTGTCAAGCTTATTCAAGCGGATCTTGATCCAGACCAGCTAGCTAATATCGGACCCACAGAGGCAGCTATATTCCGGACCAAAGATGGTGTCGCTTTTGTGGACGTTCTTGCTTCGAAAGCTCAGACGTATGTCCCTAACAAGAACACTAAGGACTACGATACATTGAAATGGGAAGAAGAATTGAGGGCTCAACTAGCCCAAAAGAAAGGAGAACAAAAGAAACTCACTCCAGAAGAACATGCCAAAGTCAACGCTCAGCTTAAAAAGGAGGCCGAAATCAGACTACAGGTCAAATCTCTTGAGGCAAGACTCTTACGTGGTATTGGAATCATTGGTAGTCTAGCGACAGGCCCACCGACTGAAGCTGGAGTCTGGATGGGAGCAGCAGTAGGAGCTTTAGTCAACGTCATCAGTGCTGGTGCTGGGCTTATAACAGGCAACGCAGCTCCTGACGCGTACATTTTATGTGCGGGAAGATTGCCCAGTCGGATTGGAGCTCTCAGACCATTCATTGGAATTGCAACTCTTCGAGCCTTGGACGTACCACAGCTCGCAGAGAGCCTGGTGCAAGAGCCTCTGGGTGCCTTGGTAACGAGAGTGCTGTACCGTCTTCGATTTTCTGGCGAACAGCGACCCTTTGACACCGTGTCACTGACCTACATTCTGCCTTTGGTTTTCTTAGTCCTCCAGAAAGGAGGCTTTGGTGAGAGCGACGATGCAGACGCTCAACTAGTCCTGGCTTTGGAGTTCCTCACCTTCCATACCGATGCTTGTTCGGACGTCCTTGTACCCCGCGAACAAGTACTATCCGCATTAATATCATCCATGCAAATGTACAACCAGCACTATAAGATGATCAAAGACTGCTTAGCAGACCTTTGCAGGTGCATCGCACCCAACATCAGCGATGCTGAACTCTCAATCCTTGCTAAGGGGCTATAGTTCCTCAGGTGTCTGTTCGAACATCAGTCTTACAGGCTATCAGTGCGGAAATCGATTTGAGCGAGCTTGAATTTTCGGAAGAGATGTGGATCGCTGCTCATGATGATGTGGAGGAGAATAGTGATTTAGGTCGCGAGATTTGGGAAGAGAGAGGCTTTGAAATTACTTCGGAATCGCCATTCAGAATGTTACCTTACCTGGAGAGACCCGACAAACAACTTCGAAGAGCAGCCGCTAGAGCTCTAGCCGAAGCTGTTAGCATACAGCCGTCAAGCTTCAGCGACGTCTTAGATCGTCTAGAATCTTCATACAAAGAACTGGCAAAACCTCGTGTTCCTCAGCTTGACGAATATGGCATGCCCAGAAAAATGGATCTTTCTGATCCTTGGGAAGCGAGGAACGGGATTGCTCTTGCGTTCAAAGAGTTAGCATCTGTCTTTGTAGAGTCACTGCTGGACGAATTCCTTCGTTTCTTGATTGAACAAGGGCCTCTTGGAGATAGAAATCCAAATGTTAGAGAGGAGATGGTCCAGGCTGCTACCGCTATTATCGCTCTTCACGGCCAGAACAAAGTGGAAGAGCTTATGAAGACTTTTGAAGAGACACTTGAGGCCCCTGATAAAGGATCCGAATTTGCAGATCGAGTCAATGAAGCAGTCATTATCATGTACGGTGCATTAGCTCGTCATTTGGAAAAAGGAGACTCTCGAGTTCCCAAGGTTGTCGATAGACTTTTGGAAACGCTTAGTACACCATCCGAGGCTGTGCAATATGCAGTAGCTGAATGTCTTCCTCCTCTAGTTCGTGCTTCGAGCGATAAGACTTCTGATTACGTACAGCGGGTTCTCGATCGTCTTCTTAATTCCAAAAAATACGCTGCTCGTCGCGGAGCTGCTTATGGACTTGCTGGAATTGTCCATGGCAAGGGTATCTCTGCCCTTAGAGAATTTCGAATCATGTCGAACTTGAAAGGTGGCATTGAGAACAAGAAGGATGTTAATCATCGGGAAGGGGCGCTCCTTGCGTACGAACTTTTGTCGACAATCCTTGGCCGCATATTTGAACCTTATGTCATCTTGATCGTGCCTCAGCTTCTTTCCAGCTTTGGCGACGCTAGTGCAGACGTTCGTGATGGCTGTCTAGCAGCTGCAAAGTCGTGCTTTGCTAGTTTAAGTTCCTATGGTGTGAAGCGAATCTTACCTACATTACTCGATGGACTTGATGAGCAACAATGGAGAAGCAAAAAAGGAGCATGTGATCTCTTGGGTGCCATGGCCTATTTGGATCCTCAACAACTTGCGCATAGTCTACCTGAAATCATTCCACCGCTAACTGGAGTACTGAATGATAGTCACAAGGAGGTCCGTCTGGCTGCCAATCGAAGTTTGAAACGCTTCGGTGAAGTCATCAGCAATCCTGAAATCAAGGGGCTCGTCGACGTACTTCTGAAAGCCCTCAGTGATCCTACTAAATACACTGACGACGCCCTTGACTCGCTTATCAAAGTCCAATTCGTTCATTATCTAGATTCGCCCTCTCTTGCTCTAATTGTCCGTATTCTTGAGCGTGGTCTGGGCGATCGGTCAGCAACGAAGCGAAAGTCAGCTCAGGTCATTGGCAGCTTAGCCCATTTGACAGAACGAAAGGATCTCATCTCACATCTCCCAATCTTAGTAGCCGGTTTGAAGGTGGCTGTCGTGGATCCTGTTCCTACTACTCGTGCTACTGCATCCAAAGCTCTCGGTTCGCTTATTGAGAAATTGGGAGAAGATGCCCTTCCAGATCTCATACCTGGCCTCATGCAAACTCTTAAGTCAGACACTGGCGCAGGAGATCGTCTCGGATCCGCTCAAGCCCTCAGTGAAGTTCTTGCTGGTCTTGGAACTAGTCGTCTTGAAGAGACTCTGCCAACCATTCTTCAGAATGTGGCATCTTCGAAAGCCTCAGTCCGTGAAGGATTCATGTCGCTTTTCATTTTCTTGCCTGTTTGCTTCGGTAACAGTTTCGCCAACTATCTCAGCAGGATTATTCCTCCAATTCTTTCAGGTCTTGCAGACGACCTTGAGTCTATTCGAGACACTTCACTGCGAGCCGGTCGTCTCCTGGTCAAGAATTTTGCAACCAAGTCCATCGACTTGTTACTTCCCGAGCTTGAGCGTGGTCTTGCAGATGATAGTTATAGAATTCGTCTCAGCTCCGTTGAGTTGGTTGGCGATCTTCTATTCAACCTTACCGGTATTAGTGCAAACACTGAGCAAGATGAAGTCGAGGAAGGCGCACAAGAAGCAGGGGCATCTTTGCTTGAGGTCCTCGGCGAAGAGAAGAGGAACCGTGTCTTATCTTCCTTATACATTTGTCGTTGCGATACATCAGGCCTCGTCCGCACTGCTGCAGTTAATGTTTGGAAGGCTCTTGTGGCCAGTCCAAAAACTCTCAAGGAGTTGGTGCCAACGCTGACACAACTCATTATTCGACGACTCGGTAGTTCCAACATGGAACAGAAGATCATTGCTGGCAATGCGCTAGGAGAGTTAATTCGAAAAGCTGGCGACGGTGTTCTGTCAACCCTTCTGCCAACATTGGAAGAAGGCCTGCAAACTTCCACAGACACCGATGCCAAGCAGGGTATCTGTATTGCACTTCGAGAGTTGATTTCTTCCGCTTCTCCGGATGCTTTGGAGGACCATGAAAAGACTCTCATCTCTGTTGTACGGACCGCACTTATCGATTCTGATGAGGACGTCCGAGAAGCTGCCGCTGAAGCTTTCGACTCTCTACAGCAGATTCTTGGCAAGAAAGCCGTAGACCAAGTGCTGCCTTATCTCCTCAGCCTGCTTCGAACTGAAGGCGAGGCAGAAAACGCCCTGTCGGCACTGTTGACCTTGTTGACAGAAACTACGAGATCGAACATCATTCTTCCAAATCTAATCCCAACTCTCACAACTTCTCCAATATCTTCTTTCAATGCCAAGGCTTTAGCCTCATTGTCTACCGTGGCTGGCTCTGCCATGACGAGGCGCCTGCCTACAATTCTAAACTCTCTTATGGATAACATTATTGCATGCAAGGATGACGATCTCAGAGATGACTTGGCCACTTCTTTCGACGCAGTTATCCTTTCAATTGATGAGTTTGATGGATTGAACACCACTATGAGCGTACTACTAGCGCTCGTTAAACACGATGACCACCGAAGACGAGCAGCAACTGGTCATCACCTTACAAAATTCTTCGCCTCATCTACAGTCGATTATTCCAGATACAATCAAGACATCATCCGGGCCCTCCTGATTTCTTTCGATGACAGTGACCCAGAGGTGGTGAAGGCTGCATGGGCAGCACTTAACGAATTTACTAAACATCTCAAGAAAGAAGAGATGGAATCATTGGTATATTCTACCCGACAAATCCTGCAGCACGTTGGTGTTGCAGGCTCCAACCTCCCAGGATTTGGTTTGCCCAAGGGCATCAATGCTATATTGCCTATATTCTTGCAAGGCTTGATGAATGGTACAGCAGAGCAACGAACACAATCCGCCTTGGCCATCTCCGATATTGTTGATCGCACAAGCGGCGATTCTCTCAAGCCCTTTGTTACCCAAATTACTGGTCCCCTTATCAGAGTGGTGTCTGAGAGATCCGTCGACGTCAAGGCAGCAATTCTTCTAACCTTGAACAATCTGCTGGAGAAGATACCAACTTTCTTGAAGCCATTCTTGCCGCAACTTCAAAGGACATTCGCCAAGTCTTTGGCAGACACTTCGAGTGAGGTTTTGAGAACTCGTGCTGCAAAAGCTCTGGGCACTCTGATCACATTGACCCCAAGAATCGACCCTCTAATCGCCGAGTTGGTGACAGGATCAAGAACTTCTGATATCGGGGTGCGTAATGCCATGTTGAAGGCTCTGTACGAAGTCATTAGCAAGGCGGGAGCAAACATGAGCGAGACGTCAAGAAGTGCTGTTCTCAGTTTGATCGATACTGACCCCGAAGACAACGACATGTCAATGGCAATCACAAATGCCAAATTGCTCGGCGCATTGATTAAAAACGTACCGGCTGAAAACGCTACCGGGTTGATCAAGAATAGGGTTGTGACCACGAATTTTACCCAGTCTTCAATATTGGCTCTGAATGCGGTATTGTTAGAAGCACCGACAGCAGTGACGGAAGGTGCCTTTGCGGATGACTTGCCCGAAGTCATCTGTCAGGGCATGGGAAGCAAGAATGTAAGAAATTTGTTACAGTTTATACATGCATGTGCTAATCTCAAACAGAACTTCATCTCCGACAACAGCGTTTTAGCAGCTGGCAAATATCTTCTTTCTGACACCAAGAGCTATGACTTTGAAACTCTCAAACCCATTTTCGAGTCACTAGCTAAACTGATTCAACCTGGGAACTCAGTTGACACACGCCGTCTCGCTCTGGTCGTTATTCGTACTAGCTGCAGGCATCATTTGGAGCTTGTTCGGCCTCATCTTGCATTACTTGCCATTCCTGTATTCTCGAGTGTTCGGGACCCAGTTATTCCGGTCAAACTTGCCGCAGAGGCGGCGTTCATGGCACTCTTCAACGTTGTCGATGAAGAGAGTAAGGTATTTGACAAGTTCATTGCCTCGCAAGAATTACCTGCCATGCAGAAGCGAAGCATGCAGGATTACTTCAAACGTGTGGCTTTGAGGCTCGCCAATACAGCCCGTGAGAGAAAGGAGGCAGAGGGTGGACAGGGTGGTTTAGGCCTTTCCAATGATGAGGTTGATGACGAGAAGGAGATTTGGAGTATAGGGAAGGTAGATCTTGGGGAAGGAGCATTCGATGAGTGAAATGAGTGATGATCTGGTTTAGGAAAAGTGGCATAGCAGGCAGCATGAGCGGTTGATAGCATTTCATGGGCTGGTTGATGAGATGACCTCAAAAGTACTGATATATTGTCTAATAACTTTGTGTCCTATATTTACTTTGAAGTGAGGAGAATTGTAACCCCAAACTTTGGCGCAGCACATCCAGCCCCAGCTATAATTCCCGAATTTGAATTCGAGTGACGACAATGCACTGCACTAATAATGACTAACCTTTGTAAAGAATTTCTTCGGAGTTTAGAGTTCAGGTTGTGTCGAATTTGGGGCTGAAATGAGACTTGGTCACATGATCCATATCTTTTTTTCTACGCTAGATCCGGTTAGTTGCTCACCCACCTCTCGCCTATCTGATATTTGCTGCCCACAAACTGAAATATCTCGAACATCGACAACCCACGACAACCCATCGCCGACGACATCAAAATCCGTCAAGATGTAAGCCCTCTACTCTCCGCGACGCCCAGTTGTCTATGGATGGAATCTGCGGGTCATCGAATTGCGATGGTCCTCACAATCCGAGAGCCTTTACAAGATGCGTCATAGATTCCTCAAGCAACAGAAACTGACCTTCAATTCTCTCGATAGGGTCAACCTCACTACCCAGAAGCGCCTGGCGGCATCAGTCGTCGGCTGCGGAAAGCGCAAGATCTGGCTTGATCCCAACGAGACCAGCGAGATCTCTAACGCCAACTCTCGCCAGACCATCCGAAAGCTCGTCGCTGATGGCCTTATCATCCAAAAGCCAGTCACCATGCACTCCCGATCCCGCGCCCGCGAATTGACAGCCGCACGACGAATTGGTAGACACCGTGGTTTCGGTAAGAGGAAGGGTACGGCAGATGCCCGTATGCCCAGGTATGATATTGGTCCTAAACATGCGGTTTGGATATAGGTTCTGATTGGGATTCTACAGCCAAGTCATCTGGATGCGCCGCCTCCGTGTTCTCCGCCGTCTTCTCGTCAAGTACCGTGCCAGCGGCAAGATTGACAAGCACCTTTACCACGAACTCTACCATCTGAGCAAGGGTAACACCTTCAAGCACAAGCGAGCATTGGTTGAGCACGTAAGTTAACTAGCCGGATAGATGGGAGGATCTGGAGCTGATGAAATGATAGATCCACCGAGCCAAGGCTGAGAAGGCCCGTGAGCGTGTCCTTAAGGAGGAGATGGACGCCAAGAGACTGAAGACCAAGGCTGCCCGTGAGCGAAAGATCGAGAGAGCAGAGGCTAAGGCCAAGGCACAGTTTGGCGAGGAAGAGGAGACTGAGACCAAGTAGATTGGGAAAGCGGTACGATGGTAGCATAACGGAGTGTATTGGGCAAGGTCTTAAAATACAGGCCCGGTTGCTTTTTACTAGTCTTTCTTGCATTATCGCATGGTCAATCAATGGAATCATGATCTTCAATGGATGTTGTTAGGATGCCGTGAATGTCACAATGCCGCTGGATATGGATTTTGCAGCTTCCAAGCTACGGCATGTTTTCTGTCTGAATGACAGGCTAGTCAGGTTAAGCTTTAACCTCGCACTTCTACTACATGCCTGGCTAGAACTATCCGAATCATCCGTTCAGTGAAAGCCAGGTCAGGCAATCTGTGTCACAGAACGTCGATCTGGTTCAGCTGCGAAGGAGGAGATATGATGAGCTCTCAATGAGTATCAGAACACAAGCATAAGGTATAGGAAATAAGTTCAACCCCTGAAAAATGACCGAATCGGAGGACACTCCGTGGTAGCACAAAGACGAAGCTCACACACCCCTCACCCGCCCCCTCCTGTCCTGTCCTCCGCCAAATCAGCTGCCAAAGCTTGGAAGAAGCGCGACAAATTAATGTGTCAAAGACTGGGGGAGAATTTCATCAAGAAACGATAATCAGAAGATATTGAGAATCAACTTTCAGACGGATCAGATATATTCACATTGTCCCTCAATGAGTGGTGATGTGGGCCCGAGACATATCAACGTCGCCCGCCAATTACTTGCGCAAAAGGCCAGAGCTGTGCTGACGTAGAGGCTTATCATCAATTCCGTTGATAGTTAGGTGAAGAGAAAAGAAGAAAAAGAAGAGGAAAATGGCGGGGGAGTGAGGCTCGATAAATACTCGCCATCTGGCTGCGTGCCACACACGACCATCTCTTTCGGGCCTAGCCTGGTTGGTTGTGGTGTGGCGGTCGGCGGGGAAAACGTTCGAGTCCGATTGCTGCATGAGTCTTTGATTGTGATTGTGCTTGTGGCCGCCCGGAACCCGAACTCGAAATCCAGCCATAAAGTTCCGAGGTGAGTGCAATTGAATTTTCTGCCACAGATTGAACCTTTGCTCATTGCTTTAGATCACCATGTCTCTCTTCAAAGGAGCTTCAAGGTCTTTAGCCAGGGCTGCAGCTTGCAGAGCCAGACCGTTTGCTGCGTCGAGACGAGCTTCGTCTATGACCGCAGAGTCTCAGCAGAAGGTATGGAGGTTGCTGTTCACATTGAGCCGCATACTAACCGCCATTTCAACTATAGCTACTCTCTGCAGATCTCGAGCATGGCGATCCGGCCATTTACAAGATCCTCCAAAATGTTCGTCATCGTCGAGGAAAACTTGGTTGGTACAATGGGCTCATACGGCTATAGGAAAAACGACGACAGAAGCATTTCATTAACCTCATTCCCTCCGAGAATTTTACCTCCCAGGCTGTGCTAGATGCCCTTGGAAGTGTTATGCAGAGTAGGTACTCAAAAATTGGAAGTGGGGTATGGAAACTTACGGTGAGCAGATAAATACTCCGAGGGTTATCCAGGAGCAAGATATTACGGCGGAAACGAATTTATTGATGAGGCCGAACGATTATGCCAATCTCGTGCTTTACAAACCTTTGGGTTGAAGGAATCAGAATGGGGTGTAAATGTGCAGCGTAAGTCATCATATAGATATTACTAGACGAGACTGACTCAAGTAGCACTTTCTGGCTCCCCTGCAAATCTCTACGCATACTCCGCTCTTCTCAATACACATGATAGAATAATGGGTCTGGATCTTCCTCATGGTGGTCATCTTTCTCACGGTTATCAAACACCAACAAAGAAGATCTCGGCCATTTCCAAATATTTTGAAACTCTGCCATACCGGCTAGACGAGTCAACAGGCCTTATTGACTACGTCAAGCTGGAAGAGATGGCTATGCTTTACAGACCAAAGCTTATCGTTGCTGGTACCTCCGCATATAGCAGACTTCTTGACTACCAGAAGTTCCGGGAAATCGCCGACAAGGTGGGAGCATATCTTCTCGCCGACATGGCTCATATCTCTGGCTTGGTAGCAGCGAAAGTCATCCCAAGTCCTTTTCAATATGCAGATGTCGTGACCACGACAACTCACAAATCACTTCGTGGTCCGCGAGGCGCTATGATATTTTATAGAAAAGGAGTTAGGCGAGTTAACCCCAAGACCAAAGTAGAGGAGATGTATAATCTTGAGGATCCCATCAACGCCTCCGTGTTCCCCGGCCACCAAGGTGGACCCCACAACCATACCATTACTGCTCTAGCAGTGGCACTTAAGCAAGCTCAAAGTCCAGAATTTGTAGCTTACCAGACAGCTGTCCTCGCAAATGCTCAGGCATTTGCGAAGAGGCTTGGTGATCCAAAGGACAAGGGTGGCTTAGGTTACACAATCGTCTCAGGAGGCACCGACAACCACCTTGTCCTCATCGATCTCAAACCCCAAGGCGTTGATGGCGCACGTGTAGAGCGGGTTCTCGAGCTCGTGGGTGTAGCATCAAACAAGAACACCGTCCCCGGTGACAAGTCAGCCCTCAAGCCTGGCGGTCTCCGCATGGGCACCCCAGCCATGACCACACGTGGATTCCAACCAGACGATTTCGTTCGTGTAGCTGATGTAGTGAATCGTGCTGTGACGATCGCCCAGCGCTTGGACAAGAGTGCGAAAGAGGCGGCGGTGGCGAGCGGGAGGAAGAACCCAGGTAGCGTGAAAGCTTTCTTGGAGTTCCTTGGAGAGGGAGAGAATGAGAGGGAGATTGTGCAGTTGAGGAGTGAGGTTGAAGAGTGGGTGGGTACATTTTCGTTGCCGTGGGAGAAGCATGCGTAGGCTGATGGTCGGGACGGGTGCATGAAGGGAGTAATATGACGTGGGGATGGGTAACTAACGGCGTTTATGAGGCGACGCAAGCAATATGCATCTATCGTGGTTGTATAATAGGCGGACAAAATATGATTCAACATCCCTCAACAATGCAGCAGCTAAAAACACATGTCAGAGCGATCTACGAGCAGCTCTCTGCGCAGATTTTGCAGTATTGTCTCTTCCACAGTTCATAATGACTGCACCCTTGTGGTCTTTGCTCTCTTTACGATTACTGCGCTTTTCTCATTTGGTCGATGCTGTTCTCCTGGAGCTCTAAGTAATATTCGTAATTGAATACTGTTCTTGTCAAATGCGAACCCGTTATCATCTTTCTTCAACTGCCTACTCATATGAAATAATCTAGCTTTCGAGGATGAAATGCCGCACCACTTCCATTGATGGGTGGAGTTGTATAACGAGGCGGTACAATCGTCCCCCATCTTCAATTATACAACACCGCCGATACCGTGCGAAGGTGCTGCGGAAGAGGTTCGAGCTGTTGCAGTTTGGTGAGGTCTAGGGTCTTTAACTTCAAGTGGGCCTGGCAGTTTCATAGTTCTATAATGAAGGAGCATTTGGGCTGGTCAAGGGTCGAGCGCAGATCAATTTGTGGATATAGGAGTGAATGAGGAGTAAAGACGAACTGGATCTCGAAAAGTCATTCTCAAAAGGACCTCATACGTAATGCGAGGATGGAAAGTACAACACTGCCATCTTGTACTGATTTATAGAAAAGTTCAAGTACACAAAACAAATGAATAGCTCAATAGCTTTGTTTTCTGCAGCCTATACTCACTCCTTCCCGCGCTGGTCATATCCGACCCATATCAAAGGGCACAGTGACGTGGGGTTTGAACTTCTTCTTTTCTTTCTGTAAGTGAGTGTGTAGTAGCGACGGGTGCGAGCGTCGAGAGAGGTTGTTGTATTGCTATTCACTTGCTAGTGCAGGCCATACTTTGCCATGCCAGTAATATCTTGTGGAAGACGACTCAATAAGCGATTTGCTGGTTTCTCTACGCCATGGCTCTTGGCTTTATATCATATTATCATTTGAATTGTACAGCAATCAACCACCGTCGATTGATATTTATTCCCAGAGTCCCGCCTCTTCCTCCTCGGATCTAACTACAATTTGCTCCCTACCAAACTTCCTCCATCCAAAGCGATAGTGGCGCCGTTTACAAACGAGCCTGCCTGTGAAGATAGAAATAAGCAGGCACCTGCAACATCTTGTGGCTTTCCAATTCTCCCCAGTGGAATACCAGCTTTAATCTCATCCCCAAAGTTCTCAAGCGTCTGCTTCATCATCTTGCTCTCAAAGGGTCCACAGGCCAATGTATTACTTGTAATATGTCTCTTTCCCAAATGGTTCGCCAATACCCTGCTCAATTGATGCAGACCTGCTTTACTGGCCGAATAACTGAATGTTTCGAGGCTGGGTACCCGCAGCCCGTCGACAGAACCGATGTTGATTATCCTTGCAGGTGACGAAGGAGAGGCTGCAGCTTCGAGGAGAGGAGTCAGTGCTTGGGTTATGGTGAAGACACGGGTGAGGTTTAGAGTCAGGACGCGGGTCCAGGCACTATCGGGGAATTCATCGAACGGGGCGCCCCAGTTGGAGCCGGAGTTGTTGACTAGGACATGGAGTTTTGATTCTTTCTTTGCCAGTTCCGAGGCGAGTCGCTTACAGTCTTCGATTTTGTAGAAGTCGGCTGGAATGGCGAATGCAGTGCCCTTGCCTGAAGGAGGGGTCAGTCTGAGCATCGTGCATAGTGCAGGGGAAAGGAACCTAAGGCATTGAGTTCCTTGCAGGCTTGCTCGCAAGCTTTGGCATCTCGAGAGGAGATGTAAACTCTTGCGCCGTTGGCAACGAATCCTTCTGAGATCATGCGTCCAATTCCCTTTGCGCCGCCAGTTACGAGGACAACTTTGTCCTTCAAACCGCACTTCGTCAGCTCTGCCTTTCGCTGCGCCGGAGCAGTTGGGATAGGCTTACCTTGACATCAAAAAGAGTTGCGGAATCCATCTTGCAATTTAAATCAATAATGATGTACAGATGTGAAGAATGGTTAGAATAGAAAGAGGGATCTGACGACGAGAAATGAAGTTGGGTAAGATACCCGAAATCCGGGGTAGCTTAAAATTGTGTCGAGATGCCGAGGTCTGGATTTACAGGGGTATGGGTTTTGGTTTTGATTAGACGATGTACAAATGATGAGGTCAGCAACAATTTGTCATTAATCTTCATAATTGATAAATGTTTTTCTGCAAAGAAAGTTCTGATTCTCATACTGGTCACCGGAATTCTCTCTGCAAATTACACCTCACCCTCGCTCTCTCAACACCAACCCGACTCGTCACCAAAATTCACCCCACCTTCCGCATTGAGCCATCCTAGCCCTCCGTCCCAAGAACTTAATTCCCTCTGATTAAGCTGGAGATTGATATAGTATCTTAGACACCAGAAACTGAAAAAATAAAATCTCAATGTCACAAGACCAACCAACGGATGCCCGCGCACGGCTCCTCGCACACTTCTCTAATGCTCAGGGAAGTACTGAACACGGCCAGAAATGGGACGAGCTGTATAAAGACTCATTCGTGCCTTGGGACAAGGGGTTTCCAAACCCAGCACTAGTAGACCTACTCGCTGAGCGCAGTGATCTCTGGCCGCAATCTGGTGACAAAAAACTCAAAGCCTTGGTGCCAGGCTGTGGAAAAGGCTACGATGTTTTGCTACTTGCTTCGCATGGGTATAACGCATACGGACTCGAGATCTCAAGTACAGCTTTAGATGCAGCGAGGAGGGTTGAGAGAGAGATGGGTGCAGATGATGTTTATTCAAGCAAGGGACAAGATGGTGGGAAGGGAAGCGTCAACTGGGTGGCGGGGACTTTTTTGAGGATGGCTTCTTGAAAGATGTTATGGGGGAGGGGAAGTTTGATTTGATTTATGACTACACAGTAAGTCATTCCAAGCGTCTAATAAAACCATATGTGGTTTTAACAGAATGCAGTTCCTCTCCGCCCTCCCACCGGTCATGAGACCCGCTTGGTCGAAGCGGTTCAACGAGCTACTTGCTCCTAATGGGAGAGTCGTATGCGTGGAATTTCCAACGTATAAAGGTGCCTCCACTGGAGGTCCTCCATGGGCGTTACCACCCAAGATATATCTTGCGCATTTACCGAGGCCAGGACAGAAGCTTCCGTATGCTGAGGATGGAGAGCTATTGGACGGGGAGCTGGCAGAACCGAGTAGAGAAGGTTTGGTGCGCATTGAGCATTTCCAACCGAAGAGGACGCATAAGATTGGGTATGATGCAGCAGGTAAGGTAACGGATTGGGTGAGTGTGTGGGCTCATCCGGGGGCGTAATTCAATATTTGTTCTTGATGGCCTTTTATGTTGACGCTCAAGGTGATTTCCGAAGAGAATTGTAATGCTCGCCCAGTCCAAACCCGTGTCGGTAGTATCCCAGCCAAACCTTGGGAGGCTCCTTTCCAGTAACCTCTTCAGGTGTAATGGTTTGCGGGTCTCCATCCTGTATCACACAGATCTCAATGTTGTATGTCTTCGCCAATGCCTGTAATTCCAAATGCCCACCCCACTCCGCTGTATCTCTGATCTTCTCCACGTAGGACTCAAGCGGCTCATCCAAGAACCCCGCGAATTCATCAGGATTTCGTTCGATGTATCTTGCAGCTGCTTTCCTCACGAGTCTGTATTTTTGACCTTCCTGCAGCTCTGCGTCACTTTCTGCGCCAAGAGGTATGCCGACTTGGGCTAGCTGATCTGCCACAGCATTAAACAGACAGTGACCATCTGCACTGATTCTCTTCTCAATCAAACCTCGAGATTTGAATTGTGCCTGCATTTTTTTATGCTCGATATCCTTTGGGTTGGGTTGATTCGCAGCCTCTTTCTTTGCTTCTTCGATCACAGCAGCTGTCTCTGCAGCACGCCTAGCCAGCCGCTCCTTTGCTCGATTTCTTTTCTTCGGTTGACCATCTTCTGACGGCGGCTGCTCTGATATTATCACATCAGCTAATAGCTCTGCGGCCCCGTTTGTACCTGACTCTTGTCTATTTTCGACATCCTCCTCATCTTCGGATTCCTCGACAAGGTCCGGTGTATCAGTAGTGTTTAAAGCCGCTAATTCTTGTGATTGTCGTTCCTTTAACTGCCGCTCAAGCTCTTCGCATTCTGAGTTCACGCCCTTGCGGGTTTTTTTAGAGGCGCCTTTCTTCTTTTGAGTGATGCGCCCTTGGAGATCTTTCGCTTCTTTGCGGTGACGACCTTGTAGCTCTTCGCGCGTCTCTTCTCGTGTCTCGTTCATGTTCCTGATCCCGTTATCTAGCCAGAAGTGAGGGCAAATATCTGAAATCCAACTTTACTGTGAGTGGAAGGAGTATGGAGCTGTCGCAGAGTTCGAAATCCCTCTACTCAATCTGGCATGGAGGGGTATATCATCAACTTTAGAACGCGATATTTTTCATGCATAAGCGGCTGGTCCCGTTCTGGGGCCCACCTTTCCTCGCCAATCACCAACCCCTCCCCCTTTTCTCTCGACGATGCCGATTAACCGAATTTGCCGACTTCATGGCTCACACTTTTATTCCCGTCAATACATGCCGGGCTTAGTAGTCAACCCATACGCTGGAGAGGCGGTCAGTGACAAGCCTATAAAGGTGAGAGAAGAGCTTGCACTTACATTGACTTCAATAAGAGACGTTTGCCAGTCAGGAGCTAGTCAAAGTTTGAAAAGCAATCTCGAAGATCAATGCTTGTCACCAACTTCATCTCTATTCACTCCATCGCGAATCCTAGTCTCACAGATCCATAAGCTGGATGAGTTTATCTGATGCAAATCTAAATTTTTTGGTTCCATTGATGTCTGATGCTTATGTTACCGACACTTTCTCCTCAACCATTACCATCCCACTCTTATCCCAGTATATCAAAACACACTATTCCCGATACCGCACCTCCAGACTTCTCTCCATTCAAAGCTGAAGATGGTCCAAGATGCAGAAAAGCAGGATTTGGAAGCCATTCAGCATGTTCCAGAAGATCTCGATGGACCAATTGAGCACCCCGGCGTCTCAACAGCTCGAGATGGTGAATATGACCGCGAAGGAGTAGGCATGGATGATGGGCTGAAAGGGGGAATGGACTCAGATTCCATTCGTTCACATTTACACTCACACTCGTCAGTCAATACCATTGATGCAGGCCCAGAGCCGTTACCAGACCCTGCTCAGCGGACTAAGTCAGCTTCGTCTTCAACCAGATCACGGTCTCTGGTAGTGGTGCCAAGAGCAGAACGAAGAGGAATGCTTGCGAGATTGACATTTGTTCCTGAAGTGGAAAAGCCGTACCATTATTCGAATAGTACGAAATGGTTTCTCACTTTTATAGTGGCTGTAGCAGCAGCTGCCTCACCCATGGGAAGTGCAATTCTCCTCCGTAAGTGTCTCTCCAAACCAGTCCGAAGACGCAAGCGAAAGCTAAAACTCCCTCAAGCCTCACTTCCAGAACTAGCAATAGACCTTAATACATCTCAAACCATCACCAACCTCTCTGTAGCAATGTACATGCTCAGCATGTCAATCTTTCCCCTCTGGTGGTCTTCGTTCTCCGAGACTTTGGGACGGCGCTCTATCTATCTCACGTCGTTTACTTTCTACACTATCTTTAATATATGTTCTGCAGTATCCACTTCAATCGGCATGTTGATTATCATGCGCATCCTATCCGGCGGTTGTGCAGCCAGCGTGCAAGCTGTGGGCGCCGGCACCATCGCCGATATCTGGGAAGTCCGAGAGCGAGGTCGAGCCATGGGGATCTTTTACCTCGGTCCCTTATTGGGACCGTTGTTGGCACCCATAATTGGGGGTGCTTTGAGTCAGGCCTGGGGTTGGAGGAGTACACAGTGGTTTCAGGTGATCTATGGGGGTGTACTCACTGTCTTGCTTTTGCTCTGTTTGCCAGAGACACTGGCACGGAAAACACCTCTGGCCGCGCCTCTTGTTTCCACGGCTATTGGAGATGAGAAGGGTAGGCCAGAGCTAACACGCATCTCTACTCGACAATCCGTACATCTCAAAACCAAACGGGCAATGAGTATCTTCACCCGCTGCATCGTCGACCCGCTCTCCGTCATGCTCTACCTCCGTTTTCCCGTCGTACTCTGCACAGTCTACCTGGCCTCGATAACCTTCGGGTCGCTATTCGTTCTCAACATATCCATTCAGCAGACCTTCTCCGAAGCTCCTTACAATTTTAGTGTCATAATTCTAGGCTTGCTCTACATCCCCAATTCATTGGGGTATGTAGTAGCAAGTCTTATCGGAGGCCGATGGACAGACTATATCATGCACCGCGAAGCGCGAGCCGCAGGTCGGTACGATAGCCATGGACGCCTGGTCTTCCGACCCGAGGACCGCATGCGTGAGAACGCATGGATTGCAGCTCTTCTGTATCCAGGGGCCCTGATATGGTACGGCTGGAGTGCGCAGAAGGGCGTTATCTGGATCGTGCCCATGATTTCCAACTTCTTCTTCGGTGTTGGTAGCATGATTATCTTTGGTGTGAGCACGACGATGCTGACAGAGTTCATGCCAAAGAAGAGCTCCAGCGGCGTGGCAGTGAACAATTGTGTGAGGAATGTCTTCGCGTGTGTTGGAGGTGTGGTGGCTGGCCCGCTGATCAACGCAATTGGAAATGGCTGGCTGTTTACTGGGTTGGGCATTATTTGTCTGGGGAGTGCCTGCGTGTCTGTATGGGCAATGAGGAGGTTTGGGCCAAAATGGAGAATTAGTATGGACGAGAAGTTAGGATCGTGAAGTGGAGATTCGGGCAAACTTTATGGAGGAGAGAAGTAAGTACTTCTCTCTTGAGGAAAACCTGGCGGCAATTGTCGTAATTCGGACAGGCAAAGTACCTAACACATCATCAAGACCGATGCTTGCGTACGCCACACTAAGGTTCCTGGTACTTCAGCTCGAAGACGGCTTCAAACTTCAGCCTCCTGTGCTCATGACTGAGCATGCACTCTCCAGTCAATTGTTTGAAAAAGTAGCTTCGAGTCTGTAATCACAGAATTCAGGGTTCTGAAGAGAACCGGAATCGAAGCACATAGGCAGTGGGCTCAAATAGAGCAGGTGTAAAAGTGGGATCAGTAATCAATCAAATGGAGTAGCCTGCAAGTAAGATAGAGAAGGAATCAAAGTGTGAATAGACGACATATAATTGAATAATAAGTTGAAAAGCTAGTCATATATTAATCATCCAAGACTATAATGAATCTGAATATTTGCCTAACAAAGTCTGTTTAGATGTGCAAATATCACCTCGCTTGAGGAAACATAAAGACTCTACTGGAAGTCCGGTACTACTCATTATCATAGAAGCCTTGAGACATGATCGTCCACACCAATCGTCGAGAGCAGTGATTATGGCTTGGACAAAAGACACATCTATTCTATCGCAGCCAACATAAAATGGTGTTGTATTTCTTCTCTCATTTGTTCTGTCCTGATTTGCCTTTTCATTCTAAATTTACAATAATCATCCAGGCTACGATTCGCTCTCTAAGACCTCTTCATCTTAGCCAAAAGATTCAACGCACTCCCCGCAAGAATGAAACCGCACTGATCCTCACTCAGGGTATGCTTCGTCTTGATCGTGATTTCTTCGCCATTTGTCTTCACAACCTTTAACACTACCGCTCCCTTTCCACCACTCTTCAAAACATCATACAATCCCACTGTCGACACCTCGTCACAGGCATCGATCTTGGCATAATCTTCACCATTCGCAAAGGTCAACGGCACAACACCTTGTTTCTTCAGATTTGTTTCGTGGATACGAGCAAAGGACTTGGAAAGAATGACTCTACCTCCCAGGTACCGAGGTTGTAGAGCGGCGTGCTCACGAGCCGAGCCTTCACCGTAGTTGTCTTCTGCTACTACGAGCCATTCCAAGCCTTGGTCTTTCCACTTTTGGGCCAGCTCAGGGATACCTGATGTGCTGCCGTCGAAATCGTATGCGACATTGACCTCACCTGTAGTAGCATTCACTGCGCCAATGAGTGTGTTGGCAGAGATGTTGGGAAGATGACCTTTATACTTCAACCATGGTCCAGCAGCAGAAATTGTGTCTGTTGTGCATTTGCCAGTGACTTTGTAGAGGACCTTGAGACCTTCAAGCTCGCCTACAGGGAAAGGGGCGAAGGGCTCGAGGAGAGCAAGACGATCAGATGTAGGTGACACCACAACTGGTGTTGAGGGCGAGGGAGCAGCTGAAGTAGGAAGGAATTCAGGGTTACCCATTTCAAATCCTGCCTCTGGTAACTCAGCACCAGTAGGCGGCGAGAAGCGGAATGGCTCGCCTGATGGTGTCATGATTGTATCGGTGAGAGGATTGAAAGTAGTGCTACCCGCATATGACATGGCGGTCACGATTTCAGGAGAAGCAAGAAAGTTGAGCGTCTCTGGATTCCCATCATTGCGACCGCGGAAGTTACGATTGTATGATGTGAAGATGGCGTTGCTATCGCCCTTGCTGACGTTATCTGTACGTTTCCACTGCCCAATACATGGACCGCAAGCGTTAGCAAGTACGATGCCACCAGCGTCTTCGAACGTAGCAAGTGTAGAGTCCCTTTCCAGAGTTGCTCGAATTTGCTCGCTGCCAGGGGTAATGAAGAAATCGACTGCTGGCTTCAGACCAGCCGCCGATGCCTGTTTGACGAGGTCTTCTGCGCGGGTCATGTCTTGATAGGAGCTGTTTGTGCAGCTACCAATCAAGCCTGCAGAGACAGTCTTAGGCCAGTTGTTGGTATTGACTGCCTTGGCGAAGACAGATAATGGAGTCGAAAGATCTGGAGTAGAGGGGCCATTGACATGTGGCTCCAGCGTAGATAAGTCAATTGTAATCAGCTCATCGTATTGTGCACCCTCGTCAGCTCGCAGGAGATTATTGATAGATGGCGCAGCAGCAATTATTTGTGCTTGTGCGGCAATCGATTGTCTGTGGGTGGATTCAAGGTATGGTATGTGTCTCGAAGAGAATGGGAACAGAGACGTGGTAGCTCCAACCTCAGCGCCCTACGAATAGTATTAGTATAGGGCTCGACAAATCAAAGGCTCTGTTCCACGGTTACGGCTCTCGTATCTCATCTGAGACGATCTGGTTCTTTCCAATAGATTGATCAAGAAAAGAAAGAAATCGTACCATATTGCATATCGTGGCCATTCCGGTACAGCTCAATGAGTCAACTCCTGGTCCATGATACTCGATAATGTATCCGGTTCCTCCTCTAACAGTCAGCCTTCCGGCAAGAGCCAATATGACATCCTTTGGTGTTGCCCAGCCATTCAATTGGCCTTCAAGCCTGACGCCTAGAACCTTTGGTGCTTTCAACTCCCAAGGCGCATCAACGAGGGCGTCAACAGCATCAGCTCCACCGACACCAATTGCAATAGCTCCCAAACCACCAGCATTAGGGGTATGGCTGTCTGTCCCAAGCATCATCAATCCTGGTGCTGCATAGTTCTCCAAAACAGTCTGATGAATGATCCCAGCTCCTGGGGGCCAGAACTCAATGCCATATTTCTTAGCCGCCGATTCCAAGAAATCAAAGACCTCTTTGTTTCCCTTAATTGATTCTGGCAGATCAACATCAGCTCCTCTTTCTCCTACAATCATGTGGTCGCAATGAATGCTTGCGGGTACAGCAGTTGAAGGAAGATTGCAGGTCATGAATTGTAACAATGCCATTTGTGCCGACGCATCTTGCATAGCAACTCGATCCGGCTTAAGCTTGAGATTGGCATTGCCTCTAATGTTAAGGCCATTGTCGGTATTCGAAAGCAATGCCTCCTCAGGGTTATCCAAATGGGAGTATAAAATCTTCTCGGCCAAAGTGAGCTGTCGCGATGCTCCGAGGACTCTCCGGACTTCAGCAAGGCGTTTGAGGAGCTTCGGGTATGGAGGAGTTCGCGATTCAATATCAGGCGAATAAGTGGCAGAGCTGTTTACAGTTGCCAAAGTGCGGGCACATCGTGGTCGGAGGGGCAGAATGACTGAACTCTGCTAGGTGTCAATTGAATGGCAGAGGATTAGATTGAGATGGTCTTACCTTGATAGCAGACCTGCCACTATTCAGAATTCCGGCCCTCATGGTTGCTACCTTTTTCTGACTTGAAGTATGGCTGCGTGCTAAGAGACTAAAAAAGTTCTCTATCAACAGCCTCATCGCGACATCGGCTTGTAGGTTTTAGCAATGCAATTGGAATCATACCGATTGGTTCGCTAACTAGCGGATTATGGGGTTCTCCTTCGCCAAGACTCCAACGTCGCACAAACATCATAAGCAGGATGCCTAGGTCCCTAGAACAGTAGCCAGAGGCCCTGCTCTCTCTCTTTCGTGGATTTCCATGGGATATTGTGGTATGGCTGTGTTCAAAATCTATTCCCTGCAAAATACTTGGGTTAGGCGTAATCATTGCTCTGGTGCTTTTCAATTCCCGTGTTTTTGATCTCCGTGAAATACGTACCTGCACTGACACATTTGCGTTGTTTTCGGTCATCACAAATGTAAAGCTTTCTATCGTGCCATCAGTTTGGTCAATCCTTCTAGTTGTTCATGGAACATTTTTGATGCTACTTCATATCCCAAATATCATGAACTACCCTCTCCAAATTGGTATTCACAGCCAAAGATACAGGGCTGCAATGCCCGAAGATTGTTGGCAATAATCAAAGTTGTACTTGAAAGTCAGGAACAAATTCTGATGGTGTGATGAAGTCAGATGACCAAACATCCCGACCATTCCCACACAACATGAGCTTTTGGTCCTCATTTAACCTTATCAGTTACTGTAGGTACGTGCCAGGTCTGTACAGAATTCTCGTTCATCTGTTCAAGGTGTCATCTCCTAATTATTGGCTCAATGTGGTCTGGCTACGGTCAATTGAGTCGTTTGATTAGGTAGAAAGTTCTTCACCATGAAGAGCCAACACATTAGCAGATAGTGGAAATTCAAGCTTTGCCATACCCATTGTCAGAAGCTCATTGGCTGCAGAGAAAGGAAGTGGTTGGCATGAGCACTTCTGGCAGTTATTTTGAGCCATTGTGAAACGAAGGCAGAAATAAAGTTAACATTCAAAGCAGAGATCTGGGACTGAACACTTGCCAATATGCACATCGAGCCTGATGCCAGCTTACTTCAAACGAGATGAGCTCTTTGTGGACAAGGCCAGGTTTCTTGCTGCATAATATTCAAGTTTATGGCAACGCTGCTACAATCTGCAGCTCATGGGCGTTGATTGACTCCACCTCGGTCCTAAAGATTTGGCAAGTTCTTGTCTTTCAAAAGAACAGTCTCGACCTTCAATATCCAGTTTTCTGCCATTTCTTATCCAGCCAAGAGAATACATATCTTATAATAAAGCTATATGGCGTTGGAAATTTGGATATCGGAGGGTAGTAGCTGTAAAGTCGCGCACAAGAGAGGAACGGTTTGCATTCTGTGTGGATGTAGATAAGCACAAACTGGAATCAGTTTCGCTGTGTATCTATTTGCGTCAGCAGTGCTGCTCATAATCCTCTTTTTCCAGGCCTTCTTTGATACCAGAAGAATGCTTTTGCCTATGGATTCCTAGTGCCTTACTCTCAATGCTAGCAGGAGAATTCGCTGGCCTGCATCTACCGCTCGCCCACCTCCTTGGGCCTTTGAGCAAGGTGAGATTGTGCTTTACACAACTGATTATAGTCGGTTGTCAGCCAATGAGAGATTTCCCTCTAACATAGTGCCCTTGAAAAAGGAGGTAGTTCCTTGTCTGTTTGTTCTTCATGATAACTGTAACTGTTTGTCTGTCACAAAACTCCGCTATGCTCTGATCACGCATGTTGGTTGAGCCTTGTAAAGCTAATAAAGATTAAGTACTGCTTTCTCTGCTCAGTAAGTTAAACTCTAGTTGGCTTCTTGGAGCACAGCTCTTGTTGTCTCATGTATTGAGGAAGATCACTTCGGATCCAAGTGTGAAAAACTCTTCTCTGTGCCTGTGAACAAGGGCTTCGTAGTTCTACTCATTGATATCCTCCAAATTATTCATTGAGAGACAAACAGAATGAATGAGATGAGAAACATCAGGCGGTACATAATGGCAGGTCCTCATGTGACTCGGCTCAATGGGAAGCGCTAACTGAGAACCCTCTCGGGAAGGAACACCCCCCCCCCCCCCAACATTTGAGACTCTTGCCATCAAACAAAAATCCTCTTCTACTCCTCTCAAAAGGCATATTGAACCCCGGTTACAATTCAATCTTGACCTCGCGGTCTTTCCCCGATCAATAAGGTACGTGGCATATTTCCTTGCTACTATGAGAGCTCCTTCTGGTCCAAGCACCGAACAATTGTACTTACACTTCCCCTCGAACTCGAACTTGACGGTCGCCTTGCAATTCAAAGCATCATTCACTTTGTTCTTCATGTATCAGTTCTTGCTGCATGTTGTCCTCACTACAGCCAAGCTTCACCATGATGCTTTCAGCCTCTTTGACGAGTGAAATCCAAGCACCCCTTTCCAAACTCGCGTAATCTCGTTGGGTTCTGCAAAGCACGTGGTCTGCTTTGTCTACCTTCCTACCTTCCTCTTTCATCTTGAGTAGGAGCAAACAAGAATACTGATCTATATGATTGTAGATCAACACAATTCGAAGCCATCGACGCAATAATTTCGACAACCTTGAGCTTGCGACGAAAAAAAAAACATGGTGGCTGCCGGAGAAGATATCCCGCCAGATGGTGGAGGCGGAGGACCGAATCTTCCTACTGTGCCTCAATATACAGATGAAAAGCTAGCTATGGTTATGGCTGCGATGATGGTACACATCTTTAACACTGCGAAGAGTCTCTGGTCTCGTACTAATATCATGTGTAGGAGGAGTTAGGAACTGGTCGAAGAAATGCCCTACCACTGGAAGATGGAGGGGGAAAGAGAGGTCCAGCTCGTGATACGCATTCGATCTCAAGAGCTGCTGCACCAAATCACCACTCGGTTCATCCTGGCGTGTCTGCTTGGCATAGTAAGTTCAAAGTCTATTGCATTATTCAGCGCTAATAAATGTAGCCTTCCAACCCAATGATGTTGATGAGGCAGACTTGCAACTGGAATCAATTGCTGATGGCAATTTGTATCGAATTAGGAGAGGAGACTCTTCTGGCTTGACAAGTGGTCGTGGGCGAGAACGTGGAAGCACTGCAGCAAGAGGCGGCCATAGCTTCACTGTTGGCAGAGGAAAATTCAACAGAGGTAGACAAAGCTCACCACACATGGGTAGCCAGATTGGTATATCAAGGTACTACATCAATTCAATAAGCGCATTGACTTCTAGCTAATACAGCACAGTATGCCAACTAGCAGCTCTAATCAAACGACTCAAGCCTACGTCAACGACGCAAGGGCTTTCACGCCTCTGATGGCTAACATTGCAGCCAAATACCCCGCTCAGCTTGATGCAACGGTTGCACGACTTCGCTCGAAGC
This sequence comes from Articulospora tetracladia, assembly GCA_003415645.1. Taxonomy (NCBI): domain Eukaryota; kingdom Fungi; phylum Ascomycota; class Leotiomycetes; order Helotiales; family Discinellaceae; genus Articulospora; species Articulospora tetracladia. Next base: position 787,610 of record PYIV01000003.1, on the reverse strand, counting down.
CTGATGACCAGATTCCCGCACAGAGAACTCTACCAGTTTTAATTGCACGACAAGAGACTCCTTCAGGGCGTCAAATTTCACTGCTACCCTCGCCTCCAAAGACAAAGCAAATTTGGGGAGAAAACCTCGATCCAAATGCTTTTCTTAAGTTTGCCGGTCTCAGTGGGATTGGCTACAAGCCTCCTCAACCAGCCCTCAGCGGCAGTATTGAAGCTGTCCATGGCCCGCAGCCCCACAATATTAAGAAAGTACTTTCGGTATTCTCGCCTGTGATGACCGGGGCAGTTGCTTTGGCTTCTCCAAGCTCGGCTGCAGTTGAGCTTTCAACTGCTGTTGAGATCAAGCCACTTGATTCGATCACAAGCTTGGCTCCCGCCAAGATTCCCACACGTCAATTGGCTGTACAGCAGGAGGTGGGTCTCTCTGGTTCTCGGTGGGCACTTCCTAGTGATACAGAACTATCTACCTCTCAGCCTATTGCATTATCTCCTAGTTTGGCGACTTCTCATACACTTGAAAAGGCTAGTCACGGGCAAATTTTCAGGGAACATCTAGTCAAAGTCCGAAGAGAGAACGACTGTTATAGACCAGGAAAAGCTCGCCTTCTCAAGAATTTAAAGACTGATCAAGATTTGACATTGGAGCTTGAGCAAGACGACAGTGTTGTTGTTCGGGAAATTGTCGAAAACGAGAGCTTATTCCTTCACGACCCCAATTCATCAACAATTACTTTCAGAGCTGATAGTCTGAACGGTTTATCTTCCCCAACATGGATCATTCTCTTTCAGTTGTCATACCAAGCAAAGAAATTTCATGACGTGGTATTCTTAAACAGACAAGGCCACCCGACACTGAGACCTGCAGTTCAACATATCGTCGTAGATCAACTCGTCACTTCTCCACAAAATCCAGTTCCTAGCAAGGATGACACTTCATCAAACTTGCAACCATTAATGGCCGACCAACCCACACTCTCATCTTCTCCACCCAGAAGCATCGATATGAGAAACTTTGCCGATAATGCATACAATGAAGTAAGTAATAATTTTGTCCCTCTTCTAGCCGAAGCCATGGCCACTGGTCCTCAATCCGTATCACAGAGTGCCATTCAAACCTTCAGCTTTGGGAGCTTGATGGAACAGGATACAATTGGGCTTAAAGAAACCCCTTTACCGCTTCCAGAGCTGCAACACCAAAACACTATATTTGGTAGTCATATCAATACTCAAACACTCAACGATATGGCTCAAGTTGGTGGTGTGGCACCCTTGATTATATTGGAAGAGGAAGGAGAAGAAGAAGAAAAGTTTGAAACCCAACTAGATGATGCGGCAAGAGCAAGCCACGAGCTCAGTCTCTCGTTGGCTGAAGCTATGAGCGAGAAAACCTTCGCATTTCTCAACGCCTCTCCAAATGGCTCTCTTCTATCTCAGCTGTCAAGACTTGCAGTAAAGAAGGGCGCACAAGCTGCCAAAGAACTCACCGGAGAAGAAATTATTTCTTCTGACTTGTACATTACTGTTGCCTACAATTTTGTTGGCACCTATCTCTCTGGCTCCGATACATTTTCGGACCTGCCGGACGATTTTGCAATGGAGCTCGTAAAGCAAGTGACCCGGAAGGTGTTGGGAAGAGCCGTGGCTGATCGTGAGGAATCTATCCCTACCCCGGTCACTACTTCAGACTTACCTACATCAAATGGTATCGAAGAATCCATCTCTAGATCTGACATGCCAAATGAAGTCGCTCGACTCCAACCCGACCAATCATCTCATCATTTAGATATAGTTTGTCCTGCTGTAAGCAATAACCAGCTAGGGACTGTTGAGGAAAAGGATGATAAAGTTAATCCAATTCCGATTCAAACTTCTCGCCTTACTTACGCAATGGAGGATCTTATGCAGCTTCGACAAAATGCTGTTAAGTTCCATAGGGAACACCTCTCGGACGAGGTCGCGCACCTAGTTCGGCCTCAGATGACAGAGTTTAATCCTATCAGCGCTATCGATACTCCTAGTGGTACCGAAGCTGCAGCACAACAACCAGGTACAGTAGTGAGCAGCCAACGATTGGCATCTAAATCCGCTGTTCCACAGGTTTTGACTGCCATCAAGTCCAGAACAGTTCCTACCAAGACAGCCCAAGCACAGAATACAGATATGACCGCATGGCAGAATCTGCTCGGAGAGCTTGATGTGGCTATAGTGATAAAGCCTGCTGAGGTATCGCAAGATGACAATGATGTCGTTGAAACCCGTCCTATGCCAATCTTGGTTGACGATTCCATGGCATCTTCAAGCACTTCAACTAATACAATTTCACGACCATCAGGGTTTGAGGGGTTAGCCAAGACTTTAGAAGGACTGCATCTTACCTCTGTGACAGATGAGGCCAAGCCTCCGAGCAGAGAAACCCCAAAGGCTCGACAAATGCAAGAGGGAATTCTTTCGAGACTGAGCTCGCCAAATTTGTCGTTGCCCACAACCCGGCCGGTTTTGCTACGTGTCTTACCAGTTGCTGATGCCCGATTCCCGACTATTGAGACGCCACTGGTGAATTCAATAACAACTCCACCTCTGTCTGCGCAAACTGTGAAAACTCGAGCTGAGTCTATAGATGCGGGGACTTTGGATAGTCATTCTGCTGCAAATACTACCGAGCCCAGCTCCGTATCCAGCTCCTCCGGTCCACCCATCCAGTGCAGTCAAGGACCTGCGAGACCAACTGGACTTCGTTCGACTACAGCAACTCAGGTTTCTTCAAATGCGGCAACCAAGCAAAGCACCTATGCGAATTTCCGCACTGCAACAAATGCGAATCTTCAAGGCATGCCTGGACTTGCCAATTCGAAATGGTCATCTGCAGACCCAGATCCTGTCCCAAATCCAGCTCCACGAGTTCCAACCCCACGATTTGCAGCTCCGCAGTCAGCTCGGCGTCAAAATTTTGATTCTTACGCACCTGATAATACAAGATATATGCACCGCAGTGGCTTGACGAATCTTTCAAATATCCCTGGCAGCTTGCCATCGAACCCTCCGATGTTGCCTAGCATACCAAACGTAGCTCCAATCTTCCAAACTGTGCTCGTACAAGATAACGATGGCACCTATCGCGAGGTCACTGGCATGGTAAAGGCTGGTTCTATCCCAATTATTGCTCACATGCCGGTTCCAGAATCTCCACCAAGACACTCTGGCATTACACCAAGCTTTCCGGCTCGGTCAGATATGTATAATCGCCACATGTCGAATGCTTCTGACAGCTCAGACCAACATTTCAAACCCGACGCTGTACCATTCCGTCCTTTGCCTCGTGGCCGTCAGGAAGTCAACGATACTAATGAAGCTAAGCGCGCATTATCTCCAGTCCGGCAAGGAGATAACGTGCAAGCTAAGTTGCAATCTAGACTGAATGCAAGTTTGACGTTCCGAGGATCTCTTTCACCAATGTAATACATCTTGGAGGATTTGTGGAAAACCTGGCATCTTGCGATAGTCTCTGGTTATGGTCTGGGGTTTCGGTCTTTGTGTAGATTTCTTTCTCCAATGACGGTCCCCAAATACCCTGATGGATGGATCGTGGCGCATCTGAAGCTTGCCACTGAGACGGGTGGTATGCGGAAATTGCAGAAAATCATGCAGATAGCAACTCATTTAAAGCTTGCAGGCTTTTAGTTGAGGTTTGCTGGGAGTTGTACCAATCTCACATAGCTTAGACAAGTAATACGACTTTTCTGCCAAATGTGGATGATTTTGAGTTGATACCGTGAATATCGAGCGCCTGGCAGCCATAAGTGTGGTATATGCCCGAGCTTTGCCTCTGTTCTGCTAATAGTTCGGTAGAGCTGTGTGCGTCTCTCTCTCTTTTGATTGCATGCTTAGGCTGTATCCTCTTTGAAACGAAACATACCTTATACCGTGTAAACTGGATAGTACCACACAACCGAGAAGCTCGAGACAGCCCATCTCGGTTCCAGAAAAGGGGCAAACGCAGGGGATCGCCGCTAATAGAGCACCGGCCCCAGATACGCATAGTGATTGGGCCACTATTGGAGACCCTGGAAAACTGGGGCACAAGCTCCCGCTAGTGACATGTCGACCGCCGTTGTAGAATCGTACGAAGCCTCAACTCATATTTCGTATCGTTCAGCAGCATCAATTGTATTTATCCACCACGTATTCCGATGCCTGCGACTACATCCACGATCACGACTTCGAGGGAGAAGAAGGAAGGAGGGAAATTACGGGCTGACAATGAGAGTGGCAAGGGGCATTTAAAGGATGAGGTGGTCGAGAGGGAGAAGCTCGATGTGAAGGAGCATGATTTCTTCTGGACGTATACAGAGGAGCCGCATCGCACGCGGAGAATGGCAATCATTAAAGCCCATCCGGAAGCATGTATCCCAAACTACATTCTGTTCTGAAGCGTACATCGCACTAACATCATACGCACAGGTAACGAAACTGTGCGGCCCCGAACCCCTCACCAAATACGTCGTGTTGGGCGTCGTGGCATTGCAGGTCTTCTGCGCGTACATGCTACAGAACACGCCGTTCCTGAGCTGGACCTTCTTCCTCACAGCATATGTAGTAGGCGCGACGGCGAACCAGAACTTGTTTCTTGCGATTCATGAAATCAGTCATAATTTGGCCTTCAGGACTCCTTGGATGAATAGAGCCATTGCGATTTTTGCAAATCTGCCAATTGGAGTGCCTTATAGTGCATCGTTCAGAGTACGTTAACACCTACCACTCTACGTAGAGGGCAGCTCTGGAGGGAGGCTATATTTGGGAAGAGCAAGAATAAGAATTGTTGGGAATTATGCTGATTGTACCATGAACAGCCATACCACCTTACCCATCACAAATCCCTCGGCGTTGACGGACTCGATACCGACCTTCCAACTTCCTTCGAAGCCCTGTTCCTCGACTCCGTACTTGGCAAGGCCTTCTTCTGCACCTTCCAGATCCTCTTTTATGCCGTTCGACCTATCTTTGTGTACAAGGTGCCTTTCACCTCGATCCACTTCATAAACATCTTCGTGCAGCTTGCATTTGACTACGTTCTCGTCCGCTCATGCTCAGGGAAAGCTCTTACATATCTCATCTTTTCCTCGTTCTTAGCCGGAAGCTTGCATCCATGTGCAGGGCACTTTATTGCCGAGCACTACGTCTTTGAGAAACAATCCGCGGAGGCCAAGGATCCCTTGACCAACACCTTGATCCCAGAGACATTCTCATATTACGGCCCGTTGAATTTCTTCACATACAATGTGGGACTACACAACGAGCACCACGATTTCCCAGCCGTGCCCTGGACGAGATTGCCCGCTCTCCACGAGATTGCGAAGGAGTTCTATGCGGATTTGCCCAGACACGAGAGTTGGGTTGGTGTAATCTGGCAGTTTGTGTGGGATAAGGAGGTAGGGTTGAATTGCAGAGTTAAGCGGAAGGAGGGCGGAAGAATGGTTGGTGCGGGGAGCAAAAAAGAGAACAAGTGGAGTCAAGCTGAAGTTGAGGCTTAGGCTTGGGTCTCATCAGGGCTGAAGCTGAAATATAGCTTGGTGGTTGAGAGCGTGGGGCAGGGTGGGTGATGCATGATGTGTTTACGAGAGCCACGAAGACACAAAACAGAGCATCAGCATGGAATTGCATTGCGGGGTGGCGTTCAGGTTCCGTCAGGTTTAAGCTTGAGAAAGCAATAGAATTGACCACATGAATGGTGGGAGCGAGAAAGCAAGACAAGGATACTCATAGAACGCGCTTGTTCTGCTACAGCCGCGTCGTTTGAGAAATTTATTTGGTGGAATAGATACATAATGGCACGATTCATAGTTATCACGAAGTTTACTGTTTTCTGCTTCTGTCATGTGCCTTGTCGGAGTTTGTATAACCCAGGTTCGTTGCGAAACATGCTTAATTGTTTCAGTTGCAAGCGTGTGTGCTTTCACAACCATAATTTTGTTCAAAAACGCATATAATACCTCTCCTTTTCACATGTCTCTCCGAATCTCTCCGAGGACATACTCCACTTTTCTCACGCTCTCTGAACATCATCATTGCTAAGGTTAATGTTACGGTATCTCTTATTCTGCTCCTCTTGATACGCGCTATGTTACGAACCGGGAGTTCTAGGCACAAGCTGGCAGTGGTACCAACACCTATGTGAACCACCCCATTCCATCCACGCACCCACATATCCACATCCAGACCGGAGATACTGATGGAACAGCATACGTTGTTCCTTCCCACATCTATCACCGCTCCATACACATCATAGGTCCCAAAGCAAAGCAAGCGTGTCAAAAACGACCCATCAGCCAGAAAAGAGGTAAGAAAACCGAAATTCGATGATTTGCGTGCAGTGCTGTTGGTGTTGGCAATAGAGTACAAATAGAAGAAGGTGTGAAAATGATTGATCTTTCGTCAGAGGGAATGTTGTGTAGCTAAAAAGCAAATCGTGAAAGGAAAACGCAAACGCTATGCTCGGTCCATTTCTCATTAATTAGCAATTAAGCCTCCTAGAAACAATACCAATTGTGCCAAGCAAGTTTCTGTCGAACTGTCGATTGCCAAAAATGTGTGTTTCTTATCTTCTTGCGCTCATTATGTCCCGAAGCTTTAGCTTACATACGTTTTCTACGTGCTGCTATCCTGCAGTGGCTTACAGGCTTAGAAGAAGAGATAAGCGAGTAAGAAGCTGACGAGACATAACGCGGCAACAATTTGCAAGGGAACACCTGGAGCATCTTGTACTTGTTGTGCAATGGCGTTCACAGTCTCATTGCTGGTCTCTCCCTTGACGGCCTTTCGCATCCGGAGCCCGCCCTCTTGTGCGTATGATGAGATTGTGGCTTGTGCTTCATCGTACTTGACTTTCAGTTCTTCATATGTCATGGGCAGTGCCTCAACGATCTTTGTAGAGAGTGGAGTCGATGTAGCAGGGTTGACAGCGGAGGGTTTGGCATCGCCTAGTGTTCGGGCATTTGATGGCTCATCTTCAAGCTTGACAGCAGGGACTGGAGCTGAGCGACGAGTGTCTGGGGTATATGTTTGCTCTTCGGGAGACGGAGATCGAGGTGATGTGTATGCCGGAGGAGCTGTATCTGTGGTCTCGTGCTAGATGTACAATTAGCTCCCACACGATAAATACCGAAACATATGCAAAACCTACTGAACCATTCACGCCATTTAACCCATTCTTCATGGGCGTCACAGCAGCCCCAGAACTCGAGGTTTCTGGTGCAAGATACACAACTCGGATCTTCTTTTCCTGGACAGACGACTTATCGGCTTCATCAACATGCTGCCACTTAATCTAATCAGTGCCTCGTTCTCGCAAATGCGGCAAGACAAGACAGGGGAAACTCACAACAGCACTGATGTTGGCAAATTCCTTGTCTGCGGTTACTGCGACAGACTGTACGAGAAACTTATCTCGGCACTTAGCATCAAGTGGTGGTTCCGTCTTCATTGCCTGGAGGAGAACTGTAGCCCAAAATCAGCCTTATCACTATACTTTAATAGCATTCTCGCACATACCGGTGACCTCGACTTCCTTTCCTGGCTCAATACGCCCCGAGTTTGGTCGAACACAGTATCTAGGTGTTGTTAACAGGACAGATCGTGCATGTGAGAGCCGGAATTGGCATACTGCTTTGGAGCCGTGGTCTTGACCTATATAGACAATAAGATCAATATCGTTCAAACAAAATCCGCACAGAGTGATAGATCGCCGTACCTTGAAGGCAACTGGAGTGCTATTGGGATTTCTAATCTTGAGGGTTTGCGACACCTCATTCGCAAACGGGCCTATCTCCTGGTCAGATATCGATCTGTGGACAATGTCAAATGTACCCACGATGAAAGCCCAGCTCTACGGGATCGATCTCAACCGACATGTTGGCAGATGGTGGATGTCGTCTGACAAGGTATGATGAGAGAGTTCGTGACAGTAGTGTGCGGAGATTGAGAAGGTTCGCGGACGACGTTCCTATGTCGATATGGTGTGAAGAAGCGGATAATGGGGTATATTTCAGAGAAGCAAGCTGATGAGCTTAAAGAAAGGGGAAGTCGTTTGTTGGTGGAGGATTTTGTTGTGGTTTGAAATGTGGTGAAGCTGGTGAACTGGGCTGGAACAGCCGAAGCGAAGCTCAACTCTGAGGTCATTCGGCTGCAGGGCGAGGCCGTGGCGGGACCCAGAAGTGAATGGCATGCTGAAGAAGGCATAATCCGCGTTCCAGGAACCATAAGAAAACAACTAAGCCACTTCTTAATACTTAAAGTAACTTCTCTCTCTTCAACCAAAACATCCTCCGATTTAATATTCAACCGCACACTCTGCTACGAAATGGCAGGCGATTTAGAGGTCCTTGTAGACATGGGCTTCGAGAAAGCCAGGGCCGAGATGGCTGTCAAGAAGACTGGCGGATGTATGTGTTTCATTTCTACCTACTAATACTGCAATATACTAATCTGTCCCCAGTACAAGGAGCTTTGGAGTGGCTAGAGCAAAACCAAGACAAGACTTGGGAGGAGATCAACGCGGCAACCACCACCGAAGAGACCGATCCCACCATCGAGCCTGATGCGTTGAAGGATGGAGAGGTAGCCAAGTCCATGATCTGCAACGACTGTGGCAAGAAGTTCCGAAGCATGGCTCAGTGCGAATTCCATGCTGAGAAGACGTATGTTCCCGGACTCAACGGATGGAGGGGTAAACGGTGCTGATAATATGCGATTTAGTGAGCACACGAATTTTGCAGAGTCAACGGAAGAGATTGCCCCTCTCACCGAGGAGGAGAAGAAGCAGCGTCTAGAGGAGTTGAGACAGAAAATGGCTGAGAAGCGGGCGAAGCAAGCTCTGGTTGATAAGGAGGAGCAGAAGAAGAATGAGGTACATCCCCACCCCACCATCATACCAAACACACCATCTCAGCTTGTCCACGTCTACATCTGCAAAGCACTATCTCCACCTCACTGCCTGCACTTAATCTTCTAGCTAACCCTCCCTCTCAGAAAATTCGTATGAAGGCAACTAAAGAAGTCCAAGACGCCAAGGAAGAGCTCCAAAAGCAGGAGCAAATCAAAATTGCTGCTAAGAAGAGACAAGAGAAACTTGATGATCTCGCGGCCAAGCGTCGCATCCAAGAAAAGATTGCTGCAGATAAAGAAACTCGACGTTTAAAAGCCGAAGCTCAAAAAGCAGAACGCGAAGGTCGTGCCCCACCTCCAGACCCATCTCTTGCCGCTGCTGCTTCGGCGCAGTCTGCTTCGTCTTCTGCGGCACCAGTGAAGAAGGCTGTAACTGAGGCAAGACTGAGACTGCAGACTGCAGGCGGGATAGTCATGAAGACATTTCCGGCTGAGACTACGCTATTTGAGGTTGCGCAGACGTTGGAGGGCGAGAATGGCGGGGTTCCTGTAGAAAGCTTCACCATGACTTTCCCAAGGAAGGTGTTTAGTGGCTCGGTGGATTTCTCAAAGACATTGAAGGAGGCTGGGCTGGCGCCGAGTGCTGTCTTGATTGTTAAATAGAGCACCGCAGGGGACTGTGACGGACAGAGTGCCTAGTTCATGGGGGTTTGAACTTCAGCATATAACTCTGTAGTTCGGCACAAGGGTTTCAATTTTCACGATATCACGAGAGCACATGGCATAGCATCGACGGAGTTACAGGTGGTTGTGGGATTCTTGCATGGTGCATTGGTATCAACGAGGCAGCGAAAGTCTCGAAGCAGAGACTTGTTTACTCTGCATCACAATGAGAACCCATATTCTGAAGACCCCGTGTAGTTTCACTCGATATCTTCCCTATGAGGAGTCATATTGCTTTGTGTAAGAAACTCGAGAAGGAGTGCGTCAAGGAAGGGCACCTCCTTGCATTTCTCTAATAGGAGACATTTGCACAGAAGTGAGGCCACTGGAGATTAGGCAAGACCAAGAGTGTTATTTGACCCTTCCCTTCATCATTGACAGCGCTCGTGAATAATATCCTCTCTTCCAATCTGCCTGTCATTCTCAAATGCAGGCATTACCAGTGATAGCTACGTTCAGCAAGTAAATACTGTCTGGTAATAATACACGCTATACTCCCCCCTCCAAAACGCCAAAAGCAAACTCAGCCATTTCCTTATTACTCATGAGCTCAGCCTCTGCCTCTTCGTATCGCCTCCAGCATCACCAGTAATGGGTCCATTGGCAGGCAGATCAACTAATGGTACCCTTGCGCCAGCCGCTGTATTTTCGATACCACGTTTCATGGACGGGGGTTTGTAAGCACCTCTGCTACCCATTGGGCTTGAGCTTCCAGGAGCTCCAATCTTCCTGAACGAGTCCATTTGAGGGTTTAGAATATTTGGTCTTGGACCTCCAGCTCCAGGTGCTGCAGCCACTGTAGTTTGAGAAGAGGCTACGTGCTTCAAGTCTCTAGTTAGAGGCTTCGAGGACTTATGGTCTACGCCTGGGGTTTTTCGGATGGACGGTGACTCAGCATGCAAGTTGAATGCGGGGGTATCTTTAGGTATTGGTGGTAGATCTTCTGTCGTCTGGTTCTCTCCAACAAGCATGGCAGCTGCTCTAGCTGAGAAGAAGCCTGCGCCCTGGGGCGGTAAGGATGTGAAGTCGTCGTCAGACGATACTGGCAGTCGGGCTGGAGAAGGTGGCGCTGAAGGTGGACCATTGCGGCTTGGCTGGTTCAGAACGCGTCCTGCAACAGGGAAAAGTTGTGGCGCGAGCACAGGTCTTGAATCTGGTGGTGGCCGCATCCCTTGAGCAGCAATGCTATTTGACCTCACAAAGCCTGCATTGGGAGTCTGAGGTTGTGGGGGATTGCTGCCGTTAGCTTGGGGTTGTGCTACATTTGGTGGTCGGTTTGGGGCTGTTGTTGGCTGTGGGCGATTAATAGGTGGCCTATTCGTGTTTGGAGCTCCTCCATTTGGAGGGTTGCCATTTCGAATACCATTGGGGTGTCGAGATGCTACAGGAGGCGGCTCTGCCAGCACTACTTCATCGGGATCTGCTTCTGGATCTGCAACACTGAAATCTGCTTCATCGAAGTCTAGACATAATCAGCGGGCTGAACAATCTAGACAGATGGAACAATCTTACCTCCAAACTCGTCATCAAATGTATCCTCACTCACTGTGAAATTTTAGCAGGTTCACCGCAAGCTCATAGAGATTCACTTACAAAAGCTTGGTGGCCCAATTCCATTATGTGCTTTCTCCTCGATTGGCTTTGACACGGGTTCTCTCTGTTGTACAGGCTCCCTCTTGATAGGCGTATACGTAGAATGACGATGTAACTTATCAGGATCCCATTTTGCTGGTTGGATTTTGACCTTTGTGACTTGCTTCAGGTACTCTTTATCATATATGCAGTTGCCCAAAACGTTGCCAAAATTCCTCAAAGCTCTCTTCAAACCATCCGTTGTGCCTTCTTTTTTCGCTTTCTCAAATGCTGCAGCTTTTCCCTTGCTGTTCTCCATATGGCCATACCCGATATCTTCATGGAATGTGCCATCTCGGAGTGTGACCCGTACAGTAACCGATAATCCCAGGCTTACTTTCCCCGTTGTTTGATTTTCGTCAACAAAGTCGACTTGAACATCCATAATCTGACTCGACCAGCCATTGAATCCGAAGACTTCATTCGCGAGTTGGATGCATTTCTCAGCTGCAAGATAGTGGACCTTTTGTCCCGATGGTCCGGATCTGGAAGATATGTATTCAGGACCTAATTGTTTCTCCAGACGGCTCTGCAATGTCGCGATTTCCAAAGCGGTGTACTCCGATATCCGTGGCTTAACCTCTTCGAAGGGATTTGTTATTGCCTTTCCGCCACTGGTATTTAGGTGCTGCTCCCCAGGTCTGCAGGAGCAATCATTAGCATATACGAAACATATGTCCAAGGTTTAAACGTACGCAGGCATCTTTAAGTCGATTGCTGAGCAAGTTAAGTGGTCGTTCTGTACTGCATTGGAGGGCTGAGGATAATGGCGCGTGGATAACTGCCTCGACGCGTTCCGGACGTTAGGAACACACGAAAGAGGAGCCACTAATCCCGCGATCACATGACTCAACGTTCAAGGCAACATCGCTGCGGATTTTTAAACAACAATTAATATTACTTCTTTAGAGGCAAGGTCAGCTGCCTAGTTTTCGGTTCTCATATTTTTCTATTGGCCGGGGTTCTATGTTGCGTCGAGTTAGCTGTATCAACTCAACTACTCTACGGTATGCTAACTGGTAACTGATTATACAGAAGATCCCGAATTGAGAGTCCGATAATCAAAATCATTGTCGTCGTAAATGATTCCTGTGGTGCTAAAATTACAGGTAATTGTGAAATGAGAATGATACTGGAAAGTAATCTAGCCTCTGTCCGAATGGTTCAGGATCCAATCGAATAGCATCCACAAGTCACGGAAGCCACTATCCCAAGAAACTGAACCGACCGATATACTACTTGAGAAGTAACTATTTCACAGAGCCACAGAGCCAATTCCAATCCAATTCAATACTTTCGATTCTCTGATTTTTGTGTTTGTAGTCGTATTGAGTTGCTTGTGTTCAAACAACCCGGCTCATGACTAGCCACCATATTACACTTCCTTTCCTCCCAATCTCCTCTCAGGTCTTTGTGTTCAAACCAAAACAGTAGCCACCGGATCCGCGACAACCTGTTTCATATGAAGCTTCGCATCTCAGAACTTTCTGCTCTCAAGTTCAATGCACATTGCTCAACATCTTCAATATGCTCCTCTAAGAAACATTATATGCCATCTTTTCAATTGAGGCCTTCCAAAACCTGTACTTTGACACTTAGTTTCTTACTCGACCTTTTGCCACTGACCTTAGCTAATCATACACGGAGAGCAGCTCTCCACTTTATGAGATGACTTAAATAGCACCCTAAGAGGCTAGACAGCATATCAGGTCCATGGCCGTCAGAGCGACGTTCTCCCTATTGACCTGGTCATACTGTAGTCATTTGATATCCTGTAAAGAATATTACTGGCAATAATGAAGAATGCTGTATAGTAATTATACGGAAAACAAGAACGGCGCCATGACTTAGATATTCGAGATGGAGGGCATTTTCGACACTTAGATGCTCTCGATTAGTCACGAAGTTGGATACACATAGCGAGCCAGAAACGAGGGAGGATTCTTTCGAGGATGGTCAGAGGACGTCCTGTCTCTTGCGCCCAAAGTCCCTGTGGTAGCAGAGGGACCAATAAAAGCAATCCTCATTGCAGGACAATACGGTACGATATATCAATTTGACACACTTCAATCCATACACTTAGCGCTACGTTTGTTCAATCTTTGATTTCTTTGGCTTGGTCAAAATGGCCCACTAGCTATCGTACGCGGAAAGAGTGTACGCCAAACATTACTTGCCGCCTTCGCATGATGCCCCCCCAAATGCAGAAATTCAATACCATCCCGGATCCGAACTCCAAATCATGCTCTGAAACGAAGAGCCAGAAATCAACAAGGGGAATCTTCGTAATTCGTAAGTACTGTGTTGGCCATGAGACCACTAAACACAAGACGCCGATGTGTGAACTGTTGCCTCTAATAGCAGTTGCATCTCCTTATGATACTCTCAACCACTGACGTATGTAATTTCAGACACAAGCTGATTCGTGGGTATTATCGTGATGCGCAAAATATCTCAGGGCTCTACCATATACCGACCGGAGGAGCCATCGTGCCAGTACCATAAGACCCATTTAACAGCTGATTCAGGACCGATCCAGAATCGCCCATACCAGAACCCATACCCCCCATCCAGCCCAGATTAGGTCCAAGGGCATCTACAGCAATTTGCATACGTCCTCCGCTTTGCTGGTTGTGTTTTGAGATTGTCTCGTCCCATCGTCCAGAATGCATTGAAAATCCGCCCCCTCGCTTTGATCCTTCGGAAATGACCAATGCCCAAGCCCGAGATATCTCATCATAAGCATTATCTTTGTGATGTTTGTGAGAATGGCTTTCCCACTCTGGAAGGTCGTGAATCACTTTGGTAGCATGATCGAGATAGCTGAGCGATACGGTGGTTTGCGTCTCGTTCGGAGGAAGGTAGTGTGGTGTGAAGTCGGTCAAAGCGTCGATCAACTCGGTCAACTGTTGCTTAACACGATTGTAGGCGTAATCAGAGCCACGACTTCCGCCGAAAGGAAACGCATCGCGGAGCCTGTCTTGATATTGTGAGAGAACCTCGACCGCTCTAGCGACCGTGGGTCTGGGTGCTGTCGATACGACCTCGGAACCAATCTCAGGGTGTACCTCGCAGATTTTCTGCAGAACTGATCTCAGGGAATCAGCGTCCAGGGTCTCGAGGAGTCGGCCAAGGTTGAGAGGACGCCCAATAAGCTCTACTTGTCTACGTCTCTTCGGGGCTCGGGAAAGAAGGCGGGGAGGAAGGGCGGGAGAGTTCTGGGGTGAGATCGACATGTGGTCATCGTCATCTTCGCGGTTTCGCTTCTTGGAATTTTGGTTCATTCTGGAGGTCGAGGTATGTGGAGGAGCTGCGTCGAGAAGGCGTTAGTTGAAGGGGGGTAGGTTGGGGATTGGGGAGACTCACGAGGATGAGGATAGAATGAAGATGGGTGCGTTGGTGTTGAGAACAACACGTTCATCTTTGTGTGGTGCTTCTGCCGCAGACGTTATTGTGATCGAGAGCTTGCGGGTAGAAACAGGTCACTGTGAATGATTTTCGACAGGAGGCGGAGGTTGGAGAGGAGAGGAGATTGACTCGATGTGGATCGTGATGGTGCTGAACAATGGAATGGAAGGCACTGCAGCCAAATTGTCGGCCTGTAGCCGAGACGACCTAAGAGAACAGTGGAGCCAGGCGAACGTCACAACAACAAACGAGGAGTCGACGAGCAACCAAAACAACCCACAACAACAATCACAACAGCAGCAGGGTCTGAATCACTCTCCTTCGCCTTGTCATCTGCATCCACCGCAACATATATGACTACGAGCATTTGTGCCCCCTCAAGCGGTGAGCATTTGTTTTTTGTCGATTTGCCACGTGATATATTAGTCGATAAGCCCCGCCGGATCGAGACCAATCCCTCACTGTCACATTTGTGGCTTTTTCCACTCCAGTGGCGGAAAGGGGCCGTATTGGTCAAACGTGGAGAAGTGCATCCAATGACCGTCGACTGTTGCCATGCAGTCTGAAGCTGAAAACGATGCACGCCATCCTGTTCGGTCGTTGGATATTCTTCCCTGCGTTTGGAGCGCGGGTGCTAAATGGGTTCGAGTCCCGCCGTTTATTGGATGTTGAAGCTCCTTCCACATCAGGCTGTTTCTTGGGCCTTTTCTTTCATTCGTTCTGAGGTCTCGTGGCCGGCCTAGACCAGAAGCTTGGACTGCAGCTTTGGATATCGAGGAGATCTGCATTGTCGTCGTTTGGAATTGTCTCGACATCGTGTTCATCCTCTTTGGGCTGATTTTGGGTTTCGGGCATTGCGCTTGATTTCTGCTAGAAAGCTGTCGGCCCGACCAGCTGGGCTACGCAGCTGTGCTGGTGTATTCACTTTTGGCCAGTCACACGGCACCGGAAGCGGGCCGAGTGGCTGCCCAAGTGAGGCTTGAGGGGCTCTATTAGTGGATGAGACGATTTCCAAGGAAACGGTATTATCCGAGACAGTCTTGCTAAACGTTATTCACCACTCTTTTCTAGGCTTGTCCAGCTGAGTGACATGCCCTCCGTCATTGAATTGCGAAAATGCTACAGTAGCAAATCGGCCAGGGTTCTAGCGTGACAAGACGAAACTAATCGTACAACCTCATTTGACACTCTAAAGCAAAGACATGTGTGCCCACCGTAAACCTCGAATACCAGACAGTTGCATCCTTTCAGTTCCTGGTTTGCTCGCTCGTTGTAACGCACAGTTCAGGAGCAGCTCCCAGCAGAACATTTTGCTTACGCGGCAGTCGCTGCTCAGTGCTAACATGGTGCCCATCTTTAGGTCTCCAGAAACCAGCTTATCTGCTCTTT
The DNA here is from genome assembly GCA_003415645.1 of Articulospora tetracladia. Taxonomy (NCBI): domain Eukaryota; kingdom Fungi; phylum Ascomycota; class Leotiomycetes; order Helotiales; family Discinellaceae; genus Articulospora; species Articulospora tetracladia. The sequence goes on along the minus strand of PYIV01000003.1, from coordinate 771,582 downwards.
CATACCCGAACCTGTCTGTAGTCATTTTGTTCTTCTCTTGTCTCGGAGATGTTTCAACTCGTGGCGGTACAGAATGATCTGGCATTCTCGCCAACTCGCGGCGCTATTCATTATGCCGTTACATTCTCCCTTTCTTCCGCTGTCGAGGAAGGCTACATATGTTCCTGAAGCATATACCAAGCAAAATTCCACTTCATTTTACTTATTCTTGAATTCCAAACACGGCTGAATAGATTTCAACGTCTTAATTTGTTCTCTCTCTCTTCAATAAGTCAGGGAGCGGCCCTGTTCATCGATGATACCGAATTTACAGCTAGGGCATGCTACACGTTAAATTTAGCTGTGAAATAATTTGTGTATCATTCAATCATTTCTCGTTGATTCAATATCCACCGCATTCATTGAATTTTGTTTGGCTATAGACGTGCGTCGCTAGAGAGTCTGACGAGCCCTATCTTGGTAAATTGTCGTTTTTTCACCTTGAACACCTACTGTTTTGCACCCAGTGATACGATCGTATAACATGTCTATGCCCTCACATCCAGCACTTGTTAATCCTGTCCATATCTCTGTTTTCCTCCTGCACAAGGCGTATCTGATTTCTGCTCCCCCATGAGTGACAACAGATCCACAGCCCCCAATCATAAGTCAAATAAGAGCAATTTCAAGCTGTCGGTTGGGAATTTTGGTCTGCACAGATAGCATCGACGTCCACTAGAAGGGGGTTCAAAGGGGGTTGAGGGGTCAAAATCTTGAAAGTTGAAAAGATTGCTAAGACGAGTTTGGACTTTTTAAACTTATGAAGATTAATTTCAATTTCATGAACTCGATATCTGGTGAGGACCAAAGGTCGTACTTGTGGTCGTTGTCGAGACATAGCAATGTGTTGAAAGGATTTCTTAGAATGTCTATTTTTAGCAAATGGCCGAGTGGTTTATGGCGCCAGATTCACACGTCTTTGTAGACGTGCAACAAAAGTTTGAATGTCTCAAAATTCACGTGAGAGGCGTTTTGTAGCCAGTCGGAGTTCAGACTAGGGCGTCATGCAGCTGTTATGCAGCGAATAGGCGATTATGCTTTTTCCGGGGAGATTTGGCGATCTCTGATCCACATGAACCTGGTCCCCTGGATAAGTCGACTTTGACAAAATTTCCCTTGCAAGGTGAGATGTGTTTCAATAACTATAGTTCTTCAAGCCCGGTCAAGATAAATGATATGTCTACGGCTTTCTTTTTCAAAACTCACCTGTCGAGGCTGAATTGCCGACACTTCTAGCAAGGGCCTCGGAGGTACTATCTGCTTTGGAATGTATCCTGAGTTTCCTTTCCAGTTCACAATGCCGTGCATTTCAAATCCAAGTACATATCTCTCCTATCACCAGAATCTTCTCTATACGCGTTCGGTTAAGTTACATTCAACCAGACCTAGCTTATTTGTAGTGCTAATCTTAAAATCCTATCTAAGTCATATTATTACCTGTTGGCAACTCTTTAAAATGCCCTCCCTCATCAGACGCTTCCTCAGAAATTCCTGTCAAACATTAGCGCACCGGACGCAGCTCCACATTCAGTTTCTCTCGTGTCCTCTATCACATGATCCTATTGCACACCCGTATGTGGCGTCGCTCCCCGCACCACGCCCCGCTTTCACCGATCTCATCCTCCTCGATGTCAATCACTTCACTCAGGTAGATGTAGCTAATTTCATCATATATGTCTTCACGCATCTCTGAGAAATCGCAGTGCATGTGGTCGAGGAAGTAGCCAAGAATACTACGGGGAGGTGGAATGGTACGCAGCTTCAATACTCAGAATATCAGCATGCGTGTGCCCTCTTTGGTGACCAGCAGAGAGTCTTTGCTGCGCTAGACTATTTGTGGAAGGCGAAAACTAGAAACACCGACTTGGGATTTGTGGTTCCAGAAGAGGACTTGCGGGTTTTCGAGATTCTAACGATCAGGATGGTGAAAGTGTTGAAGGTGAGAATGGATATGAGAATCTGTGACAGAAGGGGTACGTATTTCATTACTTATCTTAATTCTGTATTATATTTCAGATATACGATTTTCAGGTAGTTGTCTATCGTCAAGGAGTCGAGTAAGATCTTGCCTCGACGGTTTTTGAATGTGGGAGAGTTCGTCAGATACAGCTGGATCTAGGGTTGCGGAAGGACAGGGATCAGCATTACCAGTCCCTTTAATAGTATCAGTAGTTATGATACAAGCTCGGTATTGTGCTGGCAATGTTAACGAATTAATCATAAGACGTTTTGATCCGTTAGGTGACAAGTTTAGCACTCAGTTTTAGCCCATATTTTGGTGGTCAAGGCAAAGCAGCTAAAACAACCATCCACACGGGAGGTCACGCCTTTTTTGTGGTAATTCTAGTGATATACAGCTATATTTCTAGGTAGGATATCACTCAAGTTTTCTTACCCTCTAGACCTTCTTGGTTGATTCGACGAGTACGAAGGGATTTTCAAATAGCTTTCCTTCATGTTTGTACTTGGCCCAGCTTTGTGATATATCCTCATGGATAAGTGGACTTCCAAAACTACGTAGTAATTGGAGATACATATGGAATAGAACCTTGTGCTCGCCAAATACAGCTACCTTGGCTTCCGTGGTTGGAACATAGCGTCGACGAAGACGACATCAACATGCAGGGTGCGCATATATCATTGATGCACTCACGCTCCTCGCTAAACCCCTCACTTCGTTCTCATCCCATTGGCCGCCCTTCCGTACGCCAGTCCCACCTCCAACTACAATCTCACGCCCTCTTCCCTCCTCACTCCCTCACCCTTCACCCCTCCCCAGTCTTCTTCCTCATCTGACATGTCCCTTTTCTTCCGTCAAACTGTCACTTCCATCCCAAGAGCAATTGCAAGAACAACCAAAACCCTAGTCTCGGTCTCACAATTCAAACGTACAATGGCCTCATCCACATCCGACAAGTTTGAATGGCTAGTCGTCGTGCCCGATCAGCCAGATAAACTGCCCAAGCGTATGGAGGTCCGACCGTACGTGAACTTGCTTTAGTATCAATATGGATACGGAACTGACATCTTGGTCTTACAGAGCACATTTCGAGGGGTTGAAGGGCAATCTTGATAGTGGGTTCTTGAAGATGGGAGGTAAGACGCAATTTCATCACTTTTAGTTCCCATTTAGACGTAAAGCTCTCGCTCCACCTTTGTTGTTCGTTCGGACACTCTCACCTCACCTCTCTCTCGACATTTGATTGGCGGAAAGCCATGACTAATTCTTTTCGCTCCGCAGCTCTCTCTGCATAGCAAACTGAATGAAGATCACAAAGAAATAAAATTAAATAGCTAACAAATTAACAAGGCGCAATCCTCGACTCTGTCCCAAAAGAAGGCGAGGCTATGAAGATTAACGGCAGCGCCCTTGTGGTCCTCGCCTCATCAAAAGAAGAGGTAATCGAAAACTTAAAGCAAGATATTTATGCTAAGAGCGAGGTTTGGGACTTTAGCAAGGTTGGTTCTCCATTTCTCCTCATTTATTCTCGCCCCTCACTACTTCTTCTCATGAACTTCTGTTTGCCACCAACTGACAACTCCTCAGATTCAAATCTACCCATTCAAATGCGCAATTAGGGAGCCTCTAGAGAAGTAATCGAACGGCCTCTATTGACGTTTACCAAGGTTTGGGGATGAACCATATTCGGAGAAAGGAAAAGTTATTTAAATCTCAACTGCCGACCATTTCTGTGCGGTGCGGTTGTTTGGTAGCTATGGATTTGCTTTTGAAGACTTGAATGGCAAATTTTATAGACACTGAGACCTCCTTATACTTTCGATGTAATACCAATCCTGCTCTTGGAGCTTTCTGGTTCCTTGCGATGCCCTGGATTGTGTTCTATAGCAGGCACATGACTGCTGGTCCCGAAAACTGAAATCACAGACATATTCCGATACAGATTTTCAGCATGGTGAGAACAGATTAAAGGGCAAACTCAACACACACAATTCAAATGTTAGAGCTCGAGATCTCAGTAGCAGGATGTTGATATTCATGTTAGTATTAATCCTCTGGCCTGTGGCTACAAAGAGCTCTGATGGAGCCATACGACAATACAAGCCTACAGTTCCCACCTTGGGCAACGTATTGTATCAGTATTCATGATCCAGGACTCCGATAACAGAGCCCAATGCAACACCATTACCCACAGTCCGTGAAACCTAAAAGCTTCTTCACTCGCCTTTCCATTAGAAGAACCCCCATTTGTTATCCTCCAGAGCATTGAATCATGTCCAGCAGTCGCCATATGTCATGTAAAAACCGCTGATATTGCCTTCGGAGACCTGCTGGGGAAGGCTCCACTCCATTTCACCCTTCCATGTTGGATACTCGTACTCAAGAACAAAGGAGATATGCCCATTCTTTCCGTCGGATGTGAGATCCGGACAGGCTCTGCTGTTGATAGTGACATGTCCGCCTGGAGTAAGTGCAAAGTATCCGAAGAACCTAGCAGAGATGATCGAGGGTTCGGCATTGATAATGTTGTTATCTTCATTCTGTCAGCATATGAACATGGTTCTGGGAAGGAAGTCAAGTTCCGAGCTTAAACCTGAAGAAATTTTAAACGAAAGGATACACGTACATGTAACATTGTCATGGATGCAGTTTTGTTGCAGGCCAATAACATTCATTGCCGGTGCCTTTTGATCTAACGTGGAATTTGTCCAGGTAAGAAGTTTGTTATTATCCGCAACATGCAGTTGGCATCCCCAGACATCTGGCCCGTGTGGAACTTCAAAGTCAATGTATTGGAGAGTTCGATCAGGTTCGTTTGCTGAATATGTTAGATTTGGCATAAGAAGTGGAATAAATAGTACATACCATTTGTCTGGTCTTGCTTGATTTCGATTGCTTTATTGTTCACTTCGAAAACCTTGTCGGGTTCCGTGCTCTTGATAACTTGAAGTGAGGAAGGGTAAAGTGTTGCACATGGTCCCTTATAAGCAACTGGCGTAGGCGAGGGGGACGCTTTTCTGGCCAGCGTGCCGATAAGCAAGACAGCAGCAAGGATAAACATCGTGATTAGAGTTGGAAGAAGAGGGTGTTGCTGCTGGCAGCTTGAATAACGACTTGGTGCGAATGGAAATGAGCTTTGATGAGCGGTAGTGGGTAGATGAAGCAAGTAGTTCAGCACAATAATGAATAGCAATTGTGATGAAAATGCAATGGAGAGGTCAGAAGATGAAGGGAATACTGAAGATAAATACTCTAGGGAAATAACAGGTACGGAAACTGCGACAGGACTATAATGATCCTTTGAGATGGCAATATCACACAAGAGGAAAGAGGTCCTTTGGCAAGGTTTCAAAATGCCAGGAAAGTAAGACCCAAAGCTAAAGCAGAGGATGAGATATTTGCTACTTTTCCGCCTTCCCGAATCCAAAGTTCTTGTGGAAGTTTTTATTTTATTTCCCAGCTTGCCAGCATTAACACACAACGGCTGGAATGACCAGTACTTCCTACCAACAAAGGCTTTTCCATTCGTTAACTTATAGATTTGGCGGTGTCGGTGATCCATGGTATCCATAATTTTGCGTAACATGAGACTGCCTTCTCTAATAGCCACTTCCGCATGCAATGCTTTGTTTGAGTTGCTCGAAACTTTTGGTCACCACTGCTTGAGTAAGACGAATCTGCTGGACCATTTCACGAAGACACAAGCAAAACACACAAAAATCCTCATGAGCTTGCTTTCTTATCTACCGAAAGCTACCCTACCAGCCAAATGTTGCACCGTAAAACCGTGGCCATGCATTTGAAAGTACAGACAGGAAAGACGAAAAAAGCGCTTAATCGAAGAGACCGAAGCCCATATCCTCGTCTGACTCTTCCTTGGCTACGAAAAAAGTTAGTTGAATGTTCATGCGACTGAAAGATTCTGCGGTAACCATACCCTCTTCCTTTTCTTCTTCCTTGGTCTCCTCAACAGCGGCGTCTCCAGCGGCGGCTCCACCTGATGGTGCAGCAGCAGCGGCTCCACCACCGGATCCAACGTTCAACAGAAGGTCCTTGACGTCCTTGCCCTCGAGAGCCTGTGACACCAGTATATCAGCACATGTCCTATTCTTCTCTGCTTCTGGGTTCCCTCCGTACCTTGGCGAAAAGGCTGGCCCAGATAGGCTCAACATCTTCAATCTTGGCAGCCTTGATGAGAGTCTGTAGCTTGTCGGCCTGCAAATTTGGTCAGTAAACCACCCATCTGCATGCGACTTCTAGGGGCTTAGATCGCGTAAGTAGGATTCGTACAGTGATATCGACACCGTCATCGGCGAGGATCAAAGCCGCGTAGGAGGTTGCGAGTTCAGCGTTCGACATTTTGAGAATCTGAAGATTGAAGTACGCAATTAGCAAGTTGGACTTTCCAGGTAGACTCCAGGGTATGTTGCGACTGACCGACACGGGGGGATGTTGTCGTTATGTAGATTTTGTCTTGAGGGAACTTTGAAGATGATCTTCGCGATTGAGGAAGTTGAATTGTGCGGTGCTCCACTAAAACGAAGGCTCGGCCAGCTTGTGATTGGATAATTACCGAGCCAATGAACATACATGCGCACGGACCAAAGCAGATAAGCTCCAATCGCAGATGCCCCACCTTTCCCCGCCTGTTGATGCAGCATAAACATGTAATCAGTTGGAGGACGAGGGTTTCTGCATTCTGTTCTGCATGCTGCTATTCTGCATACAAGTACTCGCACATCAAGCTCAAGCTGTCTTCTCTTGATCCGCTACCCCAGCACAGGAAGAATACTTGGCCATCAGCTGTATTACCTCCATCATGGCGGACACTCCTACTCTCTCCCTTCTTGACCCTCGGGAAAAGCCAATCGTGGACAGTCTCTTGCGCATTAGAGACGAATTGACACTCCTCAAGCAAGACAGGTCAACATACGTCAAGTCTTCAGACGTCATGAAGCTGTATGAAAGGACGGTTGATCAAGTCAAATTACTGAACGAGATCCGGACCGATAAGCCGCAGGAAGATAATCAAGGTCAGTCTCAGCCACTTCCTCAATCAGAAACCTCTGACAGAAAAGCAACAGTGGATCGGGTCCTGGATGGGTGCTTTCAATTACTGTCCTTATTCTTCATGACCATTGGCCGAAACAATGAAGCTCCTGCTGCATATGCTTTGACCTCTACAATAAAACGTCTGTTGGACCACCTCATGGAAGTTGACCTGTACTCCGAGAAAGACCTTACCCACGTATCGCATACCCTCGAGAGATTGCGGGACATAGTCAAGAAAGCCGATGAGACTTATTCGGAGAAGCTTGTGACTCTGCTTTCCAATAGGATCGAATTATGTCAAGTGTCCCTTTCAGATCTTCAGAACAGACTCAACCGACTTGGTGGCGAGTTACCAGCAATACATGAGAAATTAATTTCAATCTTAAGATCTATCTCTCTTGCTAATACAAGGACAAAGGTAATGCTTGGAGAATTTAGTTTTGAATATCTTGGGGTTAATCCTGTGAATAGTTCTCGACCTCGGAAGTAGAAAAGCTTCAAGCCCAATTGAAAGAGGTAGACGCACAAAGAGTAGATGGAAAGTTTGTTGCAGCTAGTGGAGAGGTCCCTGCGGGCAACGAAGAGGTTTGCGAGCTGCTAAGAATTTGTCTTCTGTGGTCCGATATTGTCCTCGAAAGGTCCGTAGCACGAACGAAAATCTAAACTTTAGATACTAACAAACTGATAGGAAGGGAGAGATGCCAGAATATTTCGCACGCACTCATGAGACTTTGGTTGAAATAAGGAACAAGCTGGAGAAATTATCACTAACTCAAGCATGGTCGTTGAGGGAGACTGATCTCTATGATTTCCAACGTCAGTTAGACAAGATTGACGAGAGCCGGGTGAATGGTAACTTTCTTGACGGCGAGGGGAAGCCCACAGAGCTATATGTGCAAAGAGTGAGCGGCCCATGTTTTCTGGGGCTGAGGGGGATTGCTAACTGCATCAGACACTTTTGTACCTGATCCGAAGGAGTTATGCGTACATTTACTACCTCATGGTTTCCTCTGAGCCGGTTTCAGAAGCTCTCTTACCTGTGTATAATCAACTTCAAACCCTAAGACGTTGTTTGATTGAAGTCAAAAACTCTGGTGGTGTCAGCTCGCCCAGAGAATTGTACCCATACAGCATGAAGGCAGGTTAAATGGGTTTCAACTTAACAAGTCTCTTTGTGCTGACAAAATTTACAGTTGAATTCAATTGACAATATGAGAGTGGATGGCAAGTTCATGGTTGGGAAGGATATTCCAGAAGGACAGGGAAGCGTGAATGAACTCCTAGCCGAGTGCTTCGAGCTCAATTATGATCTTCGAGTTGCAGCCGAAACTGAAAACGAACCGCCTGAGAACTGAATATCGGTTGCTTTTATAGGCCAGAAGGGAGACCAGTACGGCGGCGTTTGGCTTCCCACAGCGAAGGCGTTGTGGCACTTGGGCTCGGTACATTTATGTAATATATCCTCAGAATCAGTGATGAGTGAGGATTGGAGATCTGGGGGGTTTTGTCGATGATATGATAATTTAAGAGGCAGGCAAGCAAAGTACCAGTTGGTCTTGTGCACAGCCATATTGTTTAATAGGCTTCTTAAAAATCCACAGAACTATACTTTAGGTAGGTAACATATTGTACATGTTCTTCTAGGCTGCGTTGTCAAAGGGAAAGATAATATTTGTCCCTGGGATGTGTCGAGAATGTGGTAATAATTACTTCAACCACCTCCCTTGATTAATTGGTAGACTCATACAGATGCGGCATTTCGCATGATAGATGGCAATGCTTTTTTCCACTCTGGGGATTAAAATCTGCCCAAAATCTGAAGTTGGTTGCCAAGATTGTATTGAGTGATGCCAAATATAAGGTACGGGCCAGGGAGTGGGCCCTGCCAATCAAGACAAACGCGAATAATCGCGTTGGATTCGGCTCTTAAAGCGCGTCCGCCCATACCCATACATATTACACCACCCCAAGCCATCAGCGACAAAGAACATCCTACATCCGCCATCTCACAACCGGTCAAGCAATCTGTTACAATCAAGATGTTCAGCATGCTTCCCAATCTATATACGCTCAACAATCAATCGCACTATTACACACCCGCAGTCCCGTCGCCTCTATCCTCTTCCCCGTTACGCAACTCGCCGTCCCCGCTGTCTCCCCGAGATGGCAACGTGCCTTCCTCACCTTCTCCCGAGCGAGATGCCAGCGCCGATGCGATGATGAGCAGTCCTTCAAAGCCTGCCAAACAGATCACGATTTTCAGTGAGATAGATAGAAGCAACACGACAGAGACGAAACCAACCACACACCAATACCAAATGATCACGCCTCCTCAAACTTCCCGACACGAATCTGCCTACAGCAAACGCACCACGAAATCCAACCCGCTCATCCATAACACCCGGCCATCAAGCAATGAAGGGCGTGAAACAAGACGTAAGCTGTTTTTAAAGAGAGTGAGAGATGTCGCGGACGAGAAGCGCTGGAGAGATCGAGGGCTTGGTGGAAATGGTGGAATGGGAGGCGGAGAGGAGGAAGAGATTATGCGGTGCATTTGGATGCAGGAGGAGAAGAAGAGAGAGGACAGACGACGGAGAGAGGCGCTGGGGGTCAGTGTTGGTGAAGGATTGGAGGAGTTGGATGGAGAGGCTCCAGAAGAGGAGATCAGCATTGATGAGATGATGGCTGATGAGGTAGCGAGGGATGAGGAGAGAGAGATGGAGCAGTATCTGGAGCATATTCCGGACGTCAACATTGTTCAGACGAGGATGCAAGATCAGGGTATCGATGCATTGTTGTTTGATATGGAGAGCTCATACCGGACACCAACAACGTCAAGAACGGAAACATTGTACGGAAGCGATGACGATGAATACGATGAGATATTTATGGATGTTATTGAGGAGGAGCAACGAATCTCATCACAAGAGCAACACCGGCAGTCCACACCCGCGTATGTGGATGATGAGGAGATGATGGATATGAGCTAGTTGCGAGGGCAGCCGGATGGCATTTGTGTCTCAACTATGTACATTTTACCAGCGAAGGCGTTACGGATGGAGACTACCACAGGGATACTGTTTAGGTCATGGGAAATTCGGATTGGTGTTAGGTTACTGGTCAGCAATTGTTTCTCATCAAGTCTGTTTAGCTACGAGCTTATTTTGGAGTTGATCCATGCATTGTTTGACTACTGCGTTGGACACCCTTCTTCAGGTGCTCCAAAAGCTTCTTGCGCTGCGGCCATATCTCCAACGAGATCTGCTGGCGGAGAGCCGGCTGCCTGCATCTGCATACTATTAGTACAGAGCCGCAAAAATGACATACTAAGATTTCTGAACTGACCTTTTGCATCCGCTCAACAATGTACTCTCTATCCGCAGCATTCTCGTCCTTGTACCCCTTGGTCTCGAAGCGCTGGACAATCTCCCGCACGTAGATCTGCTGCTCTTTGTACCGCTTCATGTCAGCTTCCTCCACTTTCCCAGTGTTCTTCTCCATCCATGCTGGGAACTTGTCATCTAGCTCCTTCATAGGCTCGTATAAGATTTCTTTGTTAGTCAATTGCTCCATCATACCCAACAACATCTTTGAGAACTCTTCTTCCCCACCTTCGCCATCTAAGCCCTCTCCTTGCATAGCTTTCATCATCTCAGCTAGGATATCATCTGTGGTTTGGTCGCCGGATGCCTGCATACGCTCCATTGTTTTAGCGATCGTCTCCTGAAATGACTCTTCTGTTGCACTGCTGGCTGCAGCCGATTTCTTTGTTGTGCTGGCTTGGTCGCTGGATGCCTGCATACGCTCCATTGTTTTAGCGATCTTCTCCTGAAATGACGCTTCTGTCGCGTTGCTGGCTACAGCTGACTTCTTTGCTGTCTCCTCCGTGCTTGCGCTTTTCTCTGTGCTGGGTACCGAGGGACCTGGAACTCCTAGTCCTGCTGCTTCGCTCAGAGCTGCAGCACCACCCAATTCCTTTAACATGTTCTCAAACTGGGCTGGCATATCTAGAGATGTATCGAGCCCGCCCATCAGCTCGGCCATGCCAGCTTGGAGTTGCCTTGCAAAGTCATCGTCAGAGAGCCCGTCTCCGAATGCTTCAAAGTCTAGGGGAGCAGGTGCGGTGGCAGTGGTGGGGGGTCTACCAGGACCAGAGGTAGTGGCGGTTTTGATTTCTGATTTCGAAGGAATAAACTCATCCAGCATATCTGGTTAACATTATTAGCATATTACAACTACTAATTTCGAAAGACAAACCATCTAAATCGTCCAAATCATCCTCATCTGGGTCGGGGACATCCTCTGTAGCCTGAGCAACATTTTCTGTAGCGGGAGGAGCATCTATCCCTGCTGGAGGTGCGGGGTCCTTAGAAATGGCTGCCGGCGCTGATTCTTTTTCTATTGCTTTGGCGGTGGTTGCTGCAAGCCCTTGCAGGTCACCCGGTTGCCCCTCCATATCTATGATCTTGTTTGTTGTTGTGGTGGTAATACCAAAAGGATTATCTCGTGGTTGCTCTGAGATGGCTTGTGACAACAGTTATATGTGCTCCGAGTCGCATTTGTCGCATTTGTCGTACAGCGTACAAGTCGTGAATGGGCTCTCAGTACCTGTTGGTTTCTGAACTCAAAAAGTCGAGAGTATCTGTCTGTAAGCACTGAATTCTTCCAACACGGTGAATGTGTTTGCGAATGTTCACGGAAGATAAAATAAACCACCGCAAACCCTCCCTGCCCTGACGAGTCGAGGCCGAGGCTTTCACTGCTCGACCCTGGTCGCCGCTTCCCACCAATTCAATCCAATCACAGCTGCGTGCCGGATTTCACAATACAGAGCAAAATCTCGCGCCTGGAAGGCTTTCTCAGCATCACCAATCACTCCTACAACGTTCAAGGTAAGGAAAGAATTTGCCTTCCTTTCTTCTTTGTTGGAAGCAAGGCTTTTGCCACATTCACTACCGGCGCAAGTCTGTCTTAAAGCCAGAGGCTCCTTCTCTCATCAACTGCCTTCTCAGCCTCATCCTCTTCGCGATACCGATTCTCACATTGCGACCAGGCAACTGCAGAGATGGCCCTCTGCCAGAATCGACTCCAAGAGGAGCGCAAGCAATGGAGACGTGATCACCCATTCGGTTTTTACGCAAAGCCCCAAAGAAATGCTGCTGGCGTACTCGATCTGAAGGTTTGGGAATGCGGCATACCAGGCAAAGAGAAGACTCTATGGGAGGGCGGTATTTTCAAATTGAGCGTGATCTTCCCCGATGGTGAGTTGCATCCAGATTCTCACCTTGTAACCCGCTGACCGTGATCGCAGAGTATCCTACGAAGCCACCAAAATGTTCGAGCCTCACCCACTTTACAAAGGTGCATGACTAACGTGGACAGGCAAATTCGTTCCCCCTCTGTTCCACCCTAACGTTTACCCTTCTGGAACTGTCTGCCTATCGATCTTGAACGAGGAAGAGGGTTGGAAGCCAGCGATCACGATTAAGCAAATCCTCCTTGGTGTTCAAGACCTGCTGGACGATCCGAATCCAGATTCTCCAGCTCAGGCTGATGCATACAACCTCTTTAAGAAGGACAGAGCGGCCTATGAGAACAAGATCAAGCGGATCGTGAGAGACAATCCCGCGCCTTAGATGATCTCTACGTGGAGTGTGCATGGGTTTGGTGGTTTTTTCAGCACAGGCGTTCGGATTTGTTATTGACCTTCTCGTCCGGAATTGCAGACATACCAGTCGCGAGAGGATTTGGGATGGGGTTAGAGTCTCTAAAAGAGCAGTGCAATGCTACAGAATTGACCGAGACGTAATCGAAGAGCGTGGGATGCGACTCTTCGTTCCAACCAACGTTGCATGTGTGATATTGTATATGTCGGCTCTGAACACGCGAGCATCAAAGTTCGGCTCACCTGAGCAACGCCCCCGCCATCCCACACCTTGAGGCGAGTTGAGGCGAAGAAGGAGGCGGAAATCCATCTTTCGAAGACCATGGTGACAAGTGGCCACCCAATCATCCACGATGTGTTTCGACATGACATCCAGTTTCTAATAACTTGGAGGGGTCGAGCAGTTATCAGAGCGGCCCTGCATTAGAGCGAGATCGGCGCCCCGCCTTTTTCCGACTATCAGTAAATTTATTCAGAGTCATAGCTAGCAATCTAAAACTGTACCACCGCATACAAAACAAGAAGTCCCGCGCTCAATTGCTCCGGGTCCTCATACTGCACACAATCTCCATCCTCTCTCTTATTCTACAGAGTATCTCTCCAAGGTTCAGACATCACGTCGCCGTCGCCCTCCAACTGCCCCTCTATTGCCCCTCACCGCAATCATGTGTGGAATTGTGGGCTGTCACCATGTTCCTGATGCGAAGGCATTCAAGCCTACGGCTCTCAAGATGGTCAAACAGTGCCGTCACCGTGGTCCAGATTGGTCGGGAAGTTATATGGCCAACAGCACAAGTAAGTGTTGACGTGGAAAGTTCAGTCGGTGACTGACATCACAATAGTTCTGGCACACGAGCGTCTGAGCATTGTCGGTGTTGACAGTGGAGCGCAACCAATCACCAACCAAGATGATAGCATTGCCCTGGCTGTCAATGGCGAGATTTACAACCATCGAGTCGTTCGAAAGACACTTGAGACTCCATATCACTTCAAGACCCACTCTGACTGCGAAGTCATAATACCTTTGGTGAATAATGTACCACAAAGTCTTACAGACAATTGCTGACAAGCTTTTAGTATATGCAATACGATATCGATGCGCCAAAACATCTCGATGGCATGTTCTCCTTCGTCCTGTACGACAAGAAGCAGGATCGCACAATCGCAGCTCGCGACCCAATTGGAATTACAAGTTTCTACCAGGGATGGTCGAGCAAGATGCCAGGCGCAGTTTTCTTTGCCTCCGAACTTAAATGTCTATCCGCTCAATGCGACAAAATTATCGCTTTCCCTCCAGGACATGTGTATGACTCGAAAACCGACAAGACCACGAGGTATTTTGAGCCAACGTGGTGGGACCCCACTAAAGTCCCGTCAACACCCGTTGACTACAAGCTCCTCCGTGAGACTTTTGAGAAGTCGGTCCGGAAACGCTTGATGGCTGAGGTTCCATACGGTGTGCTCTTGTCTGGTGGTCTCGATTCCAGTTTAGTTGCATCGATCGCGCAACGGGAAACGCTGCGCTTAAAGGCTGCTGCTTTGGCACAAATGCAGAACGGTACTAGTGCTACCGGGGCTACCAGCCCAGCAGAAGATGATGAAGACAAGGGAGAGGGTCTCGTCGGTATCGATGATGAAGGTGATCTTTCAACGTTGACATATTTGCCCCAACTCAACTCCTTTTCTATTGGATTGCCAGGTGCACCTGACACCAAGGCCGCCAAGGAGGTTGCTAAATTTCTCGGTACTAAGCATCACGACATGCAGTTCACTATTGAAGAAGGCTTGAACGCTCTCACAGATGTCATCTATCACTTGGAGACATACGATGTGACCACAATCCGTGCTTCAACCCCTATGTTCTTGCTGTCAAGGAAAATCAAGGCCATGGGTGTGAAGATGGTATTGAGCGGTGAGGGAAGTGATGAAATCTTTGGAGGCTACCTTTACTTCCATGCTGCACCAGACAAAGTGGCTTTCCACGAGGAGACTATCCGTAGAGTCAAGAACTTGCATTTGTGGGATTGTTTGAGAGCTAACAAGTCAACCTCAGCTTGGGGACTTGAGGCCCGTGTTCCATTTTTGGACAAAGAGGTGAGAGTTTATTAAGATGAGAAGAAAGTGCGTGTGCTAACTAGCTACAGTTCTTGGAAGTTTCAATGAACATTGATCCCGAGGAGAAGCTAATCACAAAGGAAAGGATGGAGAAATACATCATCCGGAAGGCATTTGATGTCTCGGTTCTGGAGGAGGGTGCACAACCGTACCTTCCAGATAACATCCTTTGGAGACAAAAGGAACAATTCAGTGACGGTGTTGGTTACGGATGGATTGATGCTCTGAAGGATAACGCCGAACTTCAGGTTACTGATGAAATGATGAAGAACCCTAAGCCTGAGTGGGGTAGCGATATTCCAGACACCAAGGAAGCGTACGTATCGCGGACACTTTTTTCACTATCAGAGCACTGACAAGCCGACAGATACTGGTATCGCTTGATGTTCGATGAGCACTTCCCTGCGTACTGCGCAGAAACGGTCATGCGATGGACTCCCACTTGGTCGAAACAGACCGACCCCAGTGGAAGGTGAGAAAAGCACCAGCACATCATTTTTGGAGACCTTGCTAACATCGAATCCAGAGCCATTGCCATCCACAACCAAAAGTACGACACCGCACCATAAGCGCAATTCTCTGAAAGTCATATGTGCCGTCGGCTCTGGTGGGAACTTGTCGGTCAAAAAGAATTAAGGCTATGGATATGGAAATGGATCCAAAAACTTGGGTTGCTCTTTTGATATCCTGTTCGGGGCGTTGCATACTTGGATGCAGTTCCAGTGGTTGTACATAGACCGGCAACTTCGCGATAGAACGCGTTCTTGAATTAAAGAGATTTGAAACAAATTCACTATTGATGTCCAAACGCATGATGAACAAATGGGGCATCTATTTCCAGCGTCAGGGGTTGCAGAAATCTGGGGAGAGCTGAACATCCAAGAAGAGATCCTTTCAAGCGGAAGCTCCATGAAAGGTAAAACCATAATCTGTAACTCGGTGATCGCAGGACAAGAAGTCGTTTCTACATGAGACAATTTGACATGCTTTCTTCCCTGACACTTTCTGGTCATTCACCCGTATGCTCCCCTGAAGCGTCAGGCGGCTTCGTTAGCCAATCAAACGAGCACTGGTGCACCGAGTTCTGGCCCGTGCCCGTGAAATTCCGTCTCGTTGACCTTCTGGAAAGTAAACACCTCAACCTTCAATTCTCTGCAAACCAAACCATCAGCTCCTCAATCCATCAATTACTCTCCTCCTCTCTTCATCATGTCTGTCCCAGCTTTCTCAGATATCGCCAAGGCGTCAAACGATGTAAGCAATTCTTCCGGATAACTCGCGCAAGACGGGAGGAAGTCCTAAAGCTTCTTTTCGCATTTTGGATACATCGCAGCTAACCAATCCTACCAGTTGTTGAACAAAGACTTTTACCACTTGGCCGGCTCAGGTGAGCTTCAAGAATCCTGCGATTATCCCCAGAGACTATAACCCAACATATATCCTTGGGGGGAGGTTGTTAACCAGAAAGCTTCAGCTAACACAACCAACAGCCCTCGAGGTCAAGAGCAACACCCCAAACAATGTTGCATTCAAGGTCACCGGAAAGAGCACACACGAGGGAGCCACGAGCGGTCTGGTACGCAAAAACACGAAGTCCAAGCAGCGAAAGCAGCCCATAAAGTGAGAGCTCGATTCAGAAACTAACAGAAAATTTGTGTACAGTTGGAGGCCAAGTACACTGACAAGCCATCCGGTATTTCTCCAATAGATTCATTATTAGTTCACCGTTTCCGCGAGCTTCGTTGACTCCCGTTTGGGATTTTGTGACGGAGTTTTCTCAAGGTCAAGCACAGCTAACAGCGTTTTATCGTCGTACAGGTACTACGATCACTCAATCGTGGAACACTGTCAATGCTCTTGACACCAAGATCGAGCTCAATGATACCATTGCCAAGGGCCTCAAGGCTGAGTTGATGGGCTCTTTCCTCCCTGCCACCCAGGCCAAGGGCGCAAAGCTCAACCTGCACTTCAAGCAATCAAACTTCCACGGCCGTGCTTTCTTCGATCTCCTGAAGGGACCGACCGCCATGGTCGATGCTGTTATTGGACAAGATGGTTTCTTGGCTGGTGCTTCAGCTGGCTATGATGTCCAGAAGGCTGCCATCACCAACTACTCTGCTGCTGTTGGATATGCCACCCCAGGATACACTGCTTCCATCACCGCTACCAACAACTTGAGCGTCTTCGCTGCTGCGTACTACCACAAGGTTAACGCACAAGTCGAGGCCGGTGCCAAGGCCACCTGGGACTCCAAGAGCGGAAACCAAGTCGGTCTTGAAGTTGCCAGCAAATACAGACTTGACCCTCTCTCATTCGCCAAGGTAGGAATCGAACCACACTTTTCAAAATAAAACTGCTAATCCATTCAAAACAGGTCAAGATCAATGACCGTGGTGTTGCTGCCGTTGCCTACAACGTTCTCCTCCGCCCAGGTGTCACTCTCGGCATTGGCGCATCCTTCGATACCCAGAAGCTCGACCAAGCTACCCACAAGATTGGCAGCTCCTTCACCTTCGAAACATAGAGAGTTAGAAATTTCATGGCGGGGCACACTGAGTACGATAGAGGAGACAGGCTTGATTTCCGGGCCATGGATTGCATTGCAGCGGGGAACAGACTTGTATGTAGTATAAAAAATGGCCGGAAATTTTCAATCCCATCTTGACCTCAAATTTTTGCAATCGTAGTACAGGTTGTTTATTCTTGCCACTGGTCTGTATCATTCGCGCCTCTTCTTTTTCGTCGACAATCTCTCAAAAAAAAGCGCCGGGAGAAAAACACCCAAGCTTATAATTCCACCCACGAACAAGAAGTTGGCCAGAGCACTCCTCGGCACGTCTCCCGCAGGAACATAATCCTCATCCAAACCCCTCCTCCGCTGCCATCTCTGCTGCTGATTCTCCTGCGTCCGAAAATGTCCCTCGCGATCAAAATGCGGCACGTCATTCATCCCATGTTGCCCAAACGGCGACTGGCCCGGTCCCATTCCCCAACAGCTCCACCTGCGCTCTCGGGAGGTGCTTCCGCACCTGGAGCCCCATTCTCCTGCGCCGCTTTCCGTTTCGCGGAGTGTGAGCCCCAGCCACCACTGCGGTAGAAGGACGGCGGGGGACCGCGGAATTGAGTACGTCGTCTGCTTAGTCCAGAGGGTGATCGGCCGCCTGCGGGGGAGGAAGAGTGGTATGATCCTGGGGTTCGATGGTTGTGGTTATGGTGGGCGTGGGATGAGTGTGAGATAGAGCGGTCATATGCGCTGCGCTTTTCTGGATTTCCGAGAGTTGCATAGGCATCGGAGATTTGGACGAAGCGGGAGGATGCCTCTGGGTCGCTGGGGTTCCGGTCAGGGTGGTGAGTTTTGGAAAGTGTGTAGAATGATCTGAAGTGGAAGGTCAGATACCTATGTGTGAAGAATATGTTCTGTAAGGGCGGAAGGAAACAATATAGAATAGTTGGGAAGTTGAAACAGTAAGCAAAATAGAGTAGAGCTTACTTCTTCACCTCGCTGGGCGAAGCATTCGTTGGGATCTGTAGAGTCTCATAGTAGTTCTGCGTGTGACTACCGTCTCTGCGAGCAGCGCTGGAATGAAAGTATCGAAGCCTCTGCCTTGGCCATGGCAGGCGAGTGGCAACAGGAAAGAGAAACGAGCGGAGTGGCATTCCTCATCCCGAAAATCTAGTTTGGAATGATCAATGGGACAGTATTGAGAGATGCGAAAGTTTTGGGGTGTTCCTGATTTGGCGTTCCGCGTCATTGATGTCCTTGATATTAGCTAGTCCAAGAGTCGTTAGAGCCAAAGATTAGATGCAAGCGGCACGCCACGCCTTTCCGCAGAACCCCGCCATTAACAAAATTCAGCGAAGCAGCTGTCTGCCCATTTTCCCTTCACAGATTAGATTGGAGGTTTTCTGCACAAATTGAGGCGAACACAGACAAATCCCTCTCACTCACGGAGTACAATCAAGCCAAAAAGATGGCTGCTCAGGTAGCAGATGGTTTGGCCAACTTGAAGGGTACGAATGACTGAGTCGCGGGACTTTTATTTTTCGTCAAAATCGTACTGATGGATGTACAGTCAAGGATCCAGAGGCTGTTATGGCGTCCGCTGCAGCAGCAAAGTCCAACGGAAACGGCGCACAGGAAGCTGAGGACTCGGACGATGATGAAGATGAGAAGACTCCTGGAGAAGGAGGTGCTGATGGGGCAGGAAAGAAGAAGCGGAAGCGCAAGAGGAAGGGAAAGAAAGCTGGTGGAAGTGCTGCGAATCCTACGAAGCAATCCGACCCTCCACGAATTCTGCTCTCCAATTTATTCCCCAGTGGCGAATATCCAGTTGGAGAAGAAGTAGATTACAGAGATGAGAACTTATACCGAACTACGGACGAGGAGAAGCGACATTTGGATCGTATGAATAACGACTATCTCCAGGAGTACAGATACGGGGCCGAAGTCCACAGACAAGTTAGGCAATGGGCTCAGAAGAATATCAAGCCGGGTCAGAGCTTGACGGAAATTGCAGAGGGCATCGAGGATAGTGTGCGAGCTCTGACGGGACATCCAGGATTAGAAGAGGGTGACAATATTAAGGGTGGCATTGCTTTTCCAACTGGTGTTAATCTGGACCATATTGCTGCACATTACAGCCCTAATGCCGGAAACAAGACTCTTCTCAGCAAGGACAATGTCATGAAGGTTGATTTTGGAGTCCATATCAACGGAAGAATCGTGGATAGTGCATTCACAATGTCATTCGACCCAATGTACGACAATTTGCTCACATCCGTGCGAGAGGCTACCAATACTGGCATTAGAGAAGCTGGTATTGATGCTCGACTGGGCGAAATTGGAGCTGCCATTCAGGAGACTATGGAGAGTTATGAAGTCGAGATTAACGGAGAGACATTTCCAGTAAAATGTATCAGGAATTTGAATGGGCACGACATCCGACAGTGGCAGATTCATGGTGGAAAGAGTGTGCCTATTGTCAAAAGCAATGACCAAACGAAGATGGAGGAAGGAGAAGTGTTTGCCATTGAGACTTTTGGAAGCACTGGAAACGGATACGTTAGAGATGATGTACGTTTGTTCTTCTATATTCGTTGCCTAAAGCTAATTCTAGGTAGTTGGAATGTTCTCATTATGCAAAGCGTCAAGATGCTCCGAATGTGCCTCTACGGGTTGCATCTGCCAGCAAGCTCTTAAAGGTTATCAACAAAAACTTTGGAACTTTGCCCTTCTGCAGGAGATATTTGGATCGTCTAGGTCAGGAAAAGTACTTGCTAGGAGTAAGTGATTTCATTTTAATCTACGAGGTGGTATTTGCTAACAATTTAAAGTTGAACAACTTGGTTTCAAGTGGTATCGTTGAGGCGTATCCTCCTCTCGTAGACAAAAAGGGTTCTTACACGGCGCAGTTCGAGCATGTACGTATTCTAACAATTTCATTATTTTGCTGGGTTGAGTTCGCATGCTAACGAACTTAGACAATCTTGCTTCGACCAAACTGCAAGGAAGTTATCAGTCGTGGAGACGATTACTAGTTCATCTCAAAATTGCATGGAACGGAGTTCAATCTTGCCAGACGGCGGCAAAAGCTGTCTGGTTTGCATTAGAGCTGGATTGGGAAAGGCCATCCTTCATGAATCTAAATGATCTGATTACAAGGCTGCCCCACCTTTGTTTTCTTCCTTGCTTCAAGATGAGAGCCAATTGTTTAATTGCCAATCCTTGGTGGTCTCGAATTTTCATGGGTTTGGCGAGCAAGCATTAATTGTTTAAATGATTTTCTGACCGCAAATCATCCGGACCGCCAAGTGGTGTTTCAACTATATTGTGGGAGATCACTCCCAGGGGCGATATAACTTTATTTGGTTTCCGAAGAAACCGTTGCGGGGTTTCCGCAATTACACCATGCTTACGCTGGCTGATATTCTCTGTCATACTTACCAGTCATAGCTTGGTATTCGAGCGAACTTTGGCGACCTTCCTTTCACAGGGGAATTCCGCACTTCCCCTTGGATTTGAGTGAAAAAGGAACACAAGGCTGCAGGCAAGAGCGGGGCAGCGCATCTCTCTCCACAGTCTTCCATGCTAGGTTTCAAAGAGAGTAAGTGAGCGATCTGCCGAGCGACAGATGGTTCAATCTTACAGATGGTTCATCTTACGAGCCGGCATATCGCTACAAAAAGCGATTTCTTCCCCCTCACTTGCCTGCCTTTCTTTCTCTCCTCACGTTCTTTCGAACATCTCACGTTCTTTTCACACCCAGAGCACTTGTGCTCTATACAGTCCTTACTTACTATTCCACCCAATATGCGTTTCACAACTGCGTTTTCGCTTTTCATCGCCAGCTGTGCTGGTGTTATCGCCGACCCCATCCTGACTTCGTTCCCCAACTCCCTTACCCTCTCCAGCAGCTTTGATCCAATCAAAGCCGCCTACTGGACTGGTCTCCCCCACCACCGCCGCACTCCTTTCTCAGTCTCTCCGGACGGCAAATCAGCCTACATAGCATATCTTGACTCCACGTATGCCAAGGTTGTAGTGCAACAGGTGGATACTACCTCTTTCACGGCTGTGGGGACTGCGTATAGTACTGAGGGATATGAAGCTGCGGGTCTTGTGGCACAGAATGATGGATTTGCGTTGTTAGCCAATGTTAAGGCTACGGGAACAGCGAATCTGCCTCCTACGGGAGACTACATCACGGTCATTATTAGAGTTAAGGCCGGTGTGGAGGCATGGAGAACCGCATTGAATGGGCCCGGTGTTCATGCGTCTGATATGGTATTTTCATCCCTACTTTGAACTGAATTGCGAGATTCTAATGCCTAGTAGTTGACAGCTACGACCGATGCCAACGGCGACCTGGTCTATTCTGAAGCTTCCGGATTGTATGCTGCATACTTCGTTGTCACCGGTAAGTTCATCGCAATATTATTTTCCAGTATCTAACAAGACCAGCATACACAACCGACTACTCTGGTCACTTTGGTGATTCAATCCAGTACTGTGACGACACCGGCGCCCTCAAAACCATTGCAGGCGCCAGCAGTGTCTTCGGTTGCTCTCACAACACCGGTATTGGTCTCGAAGCTGCAGATGCTGCTCCATTCGCGAGCGTGTGTGCTGAAGATCAAGGCGACATCTGGCTAAACACCAACACGCAATACATGTCCGGTGTCAAAATCGCCAATGAGAACACCACCAACGGCGTCAGCGGTGAGCCTATGGGCGGCATGTCCGGCTCTTATTCCAACCTCGCTCTATTCCCCGATACTACGAAGTATGTGTTTGCATGGCAATCACGCGGGGCGCTGGATTTGACGCTCAATGATTGGATGGGAGATGGGTACACGCAGTGCAGCCCCAGGTGGTTGAACCATAATGTTGCAATTGCGACTATGTCCTCGAAGGATAAGTTGACTGGAGCAGAAGCTACGTCAACTGTTGGTGCTGCGGAAGGAGATAGTCAGGTAAACTGGATCACCTACTCGTCGACTGATGACCATCAGAACGTACATGTCGCCACCCTGAACTCAAATCTTTCAGTCGTGTCCTGGGAAACGCTCACGAACCCAACTTGCGAGCCTGTGCCCCTTTCATGCACAGGTACCTACTCTGGTACTTCATTCCAATTTGTCGATAGTACCGGAGCGAAGGTCGGCAGCGTAGCAACTAGCACTAGCGTTTTTGTCAGCGGAGACTTCGCAAATGTAGGCACCGACAAGGTTTGCTGGCCATATGTTGATATGGTGTGGGATTTGAGCGCCGCTAAGGACTCTGCGACTCCGGTTACGAAGATGAGCTTTGCTTGTGCCAGCTCAGGTGGTGCGGCTGCTGCAGTTGTAGCCAGTTCGAGTGCCGCTTCACCCGCAACCTCGAACGACGTCAAGGTTGCAGAGAGCTCGACTGTTGCTGCTGTGGTAGATTCGTCGGCTCCTGTTGTCGCTATCTCGACAGCTGAAGGTCTCGCAGTGACTTCACCTGCTATTCAAACCACCTTCGCAGCTTCGGTCACCATTGCTACAACACTGAGTGCCCTCGAAACCCCAATTGCTTCAACTTCGTCTTTCTCGGTGGAGCCATACGTCTCCGAGCTTCCAGTCGTCTCTTCTGAGGCCGCCCCAAGCAGCACCGCCGCTGCTTCGATCGAAGTCCAAGTCTCAGTTGTAACCGTTGTTCCCATCAAAGCCACATCTGCATCGACACCCATCCCATCCGACACTGCGGAGACCTCGATCGTTCTACCAGCTTTCAGCAACCGCATCCCATCATCCATTCCCTTCCCCACCGCTTTCCACACTGGATCATACACTGGGGCTTGGGGACCCCGAGGCACTGGTTTTTTCAAGCAACACAAGAGCAAGAACGGATCTCATCATGGGCACACCCACAAGCATAGCCACACGACGTTTGAGACGAAGAAGAGGCCTAGCGCTACGGGCACTAGTGCTGCCGTTGTCAAGAATGTTGATGTGGATGAAGAGTATGTGAAGTGTGGCGAGGAATATGATTTCTAGATCATTCACAATCATTTCAGCATAAGGGGGAAGTAGTTGGAGTGAGACCTCTCTCGATGGGGTATTGTACGGAAAGGGTGGGAAATGGGGGTAGAGCTACATTCTTGTATATATTCATATCGGAGCTAGTAAAATCGCTAACCTATGCACAAACAACAACTTGCCACTTTATTTTGCATTTGTCATGGACGGACACGCAGTCAAAACCACTAAAAGGGCATCAGACTCTTTCATTGTCCCCAGAACACGCTTCCAGATGATGACTCGCAAAAGTTCTACTGTAGACTAATAAGCATGCACTCTTAGTTTTTTGCAACACTTGCAAATTCGACGCTCTCTAATTGATTTTGCAGTCAGCGTCTTGCTGGTTAATGTTTCCCTTGCAGCACTTTACGAACTCATGGGGAGACATGGACAAACGAAAATAAGGACGGTAACATTTTTATTCATGAACGTTTTGGAGTAGAGCAGCTAAACGTGCACTGGTATTCATGAAGGTAAACCAAGGTATAACATTATCCTGATATCGTCACTCATATACTACATCCATTAGATCACCTTTCTGATCTGATATCATCGTACGGCTCTCCATCTAGAACAAGTTTCCGAGAGTGAGTCTGTAGATCTTCTCCAACTTGGTCTCTGGCATGCCCTTCTTCGCCTGCTCTGCTGCTAACCACTCTTGCTCTTCACGGTCGATTCTTGCCTTTCCACTGTACAGATCTGCCTCCTCCGGCTTGATGAACTTGGTCTTCATGACGAACTTGTAACCGAAGAACATGATAATGTACAAGGGGATGCCTAGATAGGTTGTAACGAAGGTTGATGTATCGAACTTAGGGTGCGATCCCTTAGCTGCACCAACTCTGTATGCGAAGAGTGCAAAGCCCTTGAAAAAGGCGATGAGGATGCTGAAAATCAACGCACCAACTGAGCCCCACATACCAAGTGGTGCAACATAGGCAAGGGCTGAGTTGGGGATGTTTTGTGCTTTACGAGCGCGCACGAAACAGATGTGTGCGACTAGAATTGACATCCAAGTTAGAAGACCGAACATAGTGACTAAGTTGACAAAGTAGCCAAAGACAGTCCACGAGCCGGTGCTGACACCGAGGAAGGCGAGGAGACAGAAAGCAACGGATGCTGCGAGAGCAAACACAGGCACACCACGCTTGTCAGTCCAGGTGAAGAACTTGGGGGCTTTGCCTTCGTGAGCCAAGCCAAATAGTGTTCGGGAGGCGATGTAAAGATCCGAGTTTGCAGCTGAGAAGACAAAGATCAAGATAGCACCATTGAGGATACCTGGAAGGGTCTTGATTCCGCTGATCTTTATTGCGACAACGAATGGCGATGCTGCTGCTGAAGTCTTTTCCTTGTTGCCGGCGGCGAGCTCCTTAGAGTTATAAGGAACAAGCATACCAAGGAGGAAGACCAGCACAACATAGAAGAGAAGGATTCGGTAGAAGGTGAGTCTGATGGCGCGGGGAATAACGCGGCGCGGGTTGGCTGCTTCACCAACTGTGACACCAACAAGCTCTGTACCTAGATAGGCGAATACAGCAGTCGTGAAGGTTGACCAGACAGCCAAGAATCTACCACCGGCTCCGGCTACATTCATAGTAAGCGCGATATTCAAATATTGGGAAAAGATTCTTACCAATAAGATAAGGTTTAAAGGAACCCGGATTTTTCCAGTAATCAAAGCCTCTGGCATGATGATCTGGGCCTCCTCCGCAGACAAGAATCAAGCTCAAGAAGATCAAAGCTACAATAACGAGAACTTTGATTGAGGAGAGCCAGAATTCGAATTCTCCGAAAAACCGAACACCAAAGTAGTTGATTAAGACAATAACAACCAAGAAGACGGCAATGAAGACTCCTGGGTTGACCTTTTCACGGGGTACCCAAACTTGGAGGACAATAGAGGCTGCGGTAAGATTGTTTGGTGTGACGATAATGTACTAAGAGTTGCGTCAGCATAGCCCTGTCCAATTACCCGGCGGGGTTGCATGATGAGAGTCGGCCGATACTACAGCGGATTTTCTACCAATGCTGATCATTCAGAAGTCGGAAAATGGTACTAACCTTGAACCAATAGTTCCATCCCAGTGAGAAACCGAGTGCGGGATCAACGAATCTCGTTGCATAACCAGTGAAACCTGAAGGAAGTGGGAGCCATGCAGCCATCTGTCCGTGTCAGCACATCGCCCGAAACCTCGCATCTTCTAGAACACTACATACCTCACCCAAAGCTGCCATTACAAGGAAGCACAAAAAGCCGACAAGAGTGTATCCAATGAACAACGGAGCTGGCCCAGCACGAGCCAGAGCACTTCCACTGTAAATTCATGTCAGCTCATTCCTTACCATGCAGGATAATTGAAAAAATACTTACGTGCCAATGATCAAACCAGTTCCGATAGCTCCTCCAATGGCTATCATAGTAATCTGTCTCGCAGAAAGATCACGGTGGAGATGGTGACTAGTATCATTTTCGAAATCCCCACCGCTTGCGATGTTGACATCGGGTGTATAACCCTTCTCTGGAGAGTCCTCCGAGGAGTGATCAGATTTGTGAAAGTCCGCCATGGTGGGAAGTCCAGTTGACAGTGGCCGTGAAGAAAGACTGACGAAACGTGCAGAACAGCTTCAACCCCAAAGACCGTTGGAGGAAGGGATCTGGGGAAGTTATAGAAAAGCTGCATTTCAATCAGCTCTGGCCGCCCCACTGCACATCGATATTGCGGCAGTACGCAGCAATCCACTAGTGCTCCCTTGTCACCTTCCCTATCAGATAGCTCACACCCTTGTACACCCCAGGGTGGCTCCTCCGGTGCTTGTAAGACGGGCAATTCGCTCGGCGCCCAGCCATGTCTTATCGGTGGTGCGCCCAAGGCTCGGTGTGCGCGACAATCCTCTGTATGGTGGTGAAATTGGTCACGACACGCCACCATACCAAGGCGCTAGAAGTCCCATTGAGACCCTGACAAAGTCTACGGGGCATCCCAATAGGCAGTAAGGCCGAAGCTTTCCGGCGACGTGCAGCACCACTGGACGATTGGCGTATTGATGCACGGGAGCTCATGGCGCTGGTTGGAGAGTGCAATGCACGGTTGAGGCACGATGGCCACGCTGCCACCTGTCGACCAAGAGATGACATGCTGTGTAAAGGGACTCTGGTGGTGGAGGCTGAGCGGTTGTGGTGGTTTCCCGTCAGCTTGTGGTGGGGAGGGAGGGAAACGTTCCCTTGGGCGACTAGCCGCAGAGGGACTAGCGGCCTCGAAACTAAACTTTCTCTCCACGACCAATCTACTGGGCCAATAGCAAGCTCCACTCCCTCAACAGGCCTTCATACCCCGACAGCAGATGGCTTGGATCCTCGGCGGACCCATACATCCATATCGCACGGTGATCTTAGCAGTTTCTGCAACTAACAAGTTCTGTTCTGAAATGCATCTAGAAAAGTCTTCAGAAGCCTCCGTGAAAACCCGTCATCCAGCCGCATTTGGGTGCGGGGTATGAGACAAGTGTCTAGTGAGCTGTGGATTGACCGTAGAATTGATAGGCTCAGCAATCCTGGACTTCGATTCTCGTACGTGATGTTCTGCTTTTATACGCCATTTTGGTTTCTCGTTCCGTAAAAGCATATTCTTATCTCTGAAGCCAAGTCGCAAGACCAATTTGCCTCCGGATACAGCACCTTGCAGCCATTGCAGCTCCGATCAGCGTACTCACTATCTCTGTTGCGAGATCCCGCGTGGGCTAATTAAAGAAAGTTCAAATTCTTAAATTAATTTTCGATCGTGCCCTTAGTGCCAGCTTCGATAACGTGACGCCGGATTCTCTTCGTATCTCATTTTGTGAAATCACAGTCGGATTCAAATGAGCTATTTGGGTGCTAAGTAGAGTATTTGATACTCTTTTTGTTGTCTCAACGTCTCAATTTAGGTCTACGTATTTCAATATTCGCCCCTTTGTCCTAACTTGGCAGACGGCCAGGTTGCTTGATGGTCAAATACTATCGAAATTTACATTAGGAGTAGGTGCACCCAAGAATGAGGCTCATTGTCTTTTCTCTTCTAGTAAGTTGCCGACTTATTGTAGAATATACTCCATGAAAGCTGTGAATCGTGGGAGGGACTCCAATTCAAAGTCCTCGGAGCAGACCTCAATATTCAATAAACCCATTTAAAATTATTCGAGCAGATCAGAGCTCCAAGATCTTGATAGGACAAGCAATCTTGTACATAGTCAGAGATATCACTCTGTACTGGAAATAAATTTTCTTCCATTTAGAATAATTTGTTCTTTGAGCGATGTTGAGATTGATTGTCGCGGCTAATATCAAGATGTCCTTTCAAGAATAGCGATTACTGTCACCATCCGTTTCTACGCTATCAGAGGGTTTTTGAAATGGACATTTCGAAAATGAGCGCCGAAGGGAAAATTATTGAGTAGCGTGATTCTAGCTGATTCGAAGCAGTTGGTGAAAATAAAAGGTTTACTTCAAATCCATGCCGAACAATTCTATGTTACATCAAATGTGCTTAATCAATTCAATGTTAATCGGCATCATATCATAAGTTAGCAAATCGGAATACCAGCTGCGACCCTGGTAGACCATGAACAACTTGAACAACTCTCAGCTCACCAAACACTTCAAGTATGCCCTTGAGCCCTGTTCGCCTCGAATCAACGTGCCTCCGAGCCTTGCTGCAGCCTCATGGAGGATGCAGATCAATTCTCCGATTGGGGAGGATAGATCCGCTCTGTCCCGTTCTCCCTCTTGACTCCATCCTTGCAAAAACATTTCCCACATCATTGAAAGCGCTGCTAATGCACCCAAAGTAATAACCCCACATCTATTCTTTCCATGCAAACCCATACTTCCACCCGACGACATCCGGCTCTCCATTCTCCACCATGTAGTAAGCCGCTTCATACCCGTTCACTGCAGCCTCATCCGCACAAGGCTATCGGACTGCGCACGCGACTTCATCTATCCCCTACACTGCCACATCCTTCGTTTGGGCAATGCATGCAATGTGGAGAGTGTCTCGGTCGAATCATGGTCAATTTGTACTCGGCGTCGAGAGATATCAACTCTCCCAATCGCATCTGGGGGCATGTGATTGGTATCGACAATCGTAATGGCAGGGAGAAAATGAAGCATATTAGAACGATGTGGAAGAAATACTGGCACAATTGACTTACTGCTGTTCATCTATAGGCTAACGAGGTAGTATCCTTTTGATATGAGCGAACTATTGTGACTACCAACCCACATATGCAGACACATAGTTGTCCTTGAAAGCACACAGCCTCGTCGACTTGTGACTATCAAGAAGCCTATGGTTTTGAAGAATTTATGGGTAAAATGTGAAACACATCGTCGGCCACGGAGGGTCGTGGTGACTAGAGAAATACAGCTCAAACCAAGACGGCTGGGTACTCCGCCACCCATTGCGACGTACAAGTTAGACGATATTCAAGGCTAAAGTTCTACAGTTGATCTCTAGAACCCCCTCTCTGCCAATCACGTAGCTGTGAACTCTGCAACCTTGCACGAGTTCAGGAAGGATTTGGAGTAAGTCGGATGTGGACTAGTGAAAGAAAGCCACGGAATTGACTCCTCCAAGGCAGAGCACAAGGCTCAAAAACTGTATCAGCAACATCTGAAACATCTTATGCTGGTGGTCCTGCTGTGATGAATCGGTCTCGGCGTCACTGGAGCCCGAGTCTTGATATGCGGTTACTGTGGATGGCGATGAGGATATCCTCTAGGCAGATTCTGTTCAAAAATCGACCGTAGGCTTTGGAGAGCGAACTCACTAGTGACTAGTTTAAAAAGAAACAATGATTCTCCTTCTTGCCTCATGTCTGGAAATGAAAACAGAAGGTGAACTTGACTGCGCTGCACTGTGGGCACTTGGCCGGAGATCCCTGAAGTGAATGACATCACTTATTCCATTTTGATAGGAAACCACAAACAATAGAGCGTACGGAGAATGAATAGCACTGCGTTGCGAGTTCCGTAGAATAAGGACTCTCTATTGAGCGGCAAATATCTACATACCATGTGATATCATGTAGCAAGAACAAAACATGTATCGTAGAACGTTGATTAGTTTACTTCCATGAGGATATTTACCAACCACAGCGCTACCACTTCACATTCACTCTCTTTTCATACTTCGTAGCAAAGAGAAGAGTGCTCGATATGCCATCTAACAACATCGATAAAAGGAAGCAATAACGAGGGTATTGCCTAGAGAATCTGGATACTACTTGGAACCAGTTCGAGTTTCCATCATATCCCTTGATCAAGTTGCCGAGCAAGGGCCCGAACAGAAAACATACTGCGCCGATATTTTATTACCTTTGCAAGGAGACTACATACTTGGCATATGTGGCTGCTTGTATATTGCCTCCGTAGAAAGATTCAGGGTGCATATTTCTGCCTCAATTGCATGTAACCGTAAGCTTAAGCATAACTATGCATTGCTGCTATTCGTTGGGGAAACTGTAAGAAGGTCTGGCGTCATCTGATATCTTTGTTATTTGCAAATCCACAGCCCTCACCTCAAGCAATGGGTGGTGATGCCTAACATTTGAAAATGGCTGGCAGCCAGTCGGAACGCATTGCTGGACCTCTGTTCATTATTGGGCGATTAACACTTGGATTTGCCTGCAATTGCAATAGCAGCACATCGTGAATTGACAGAGAGACCAAATATTCCCAAGTGATAGACAGTGGGAGAATGCGATCTAGCTACATCTTAAGGTACAGGATCAGCTGTTTTGATCGGTAGAAGTATTCAACACTCAAAATTGAATACTTCCATGTGAGGGGAGAAACTCAACGCGTCCCAAATCGGCTGCTAGAAAGACATTGCGAGATAATCCTGGTCATGTTGGAGATGTTGTAGAAACACAGTGTACAAATAAAGCATATCTTCACCACGTGCCTCTCCCTGCCATCTTCACTACCATTTAACGTCCCCCAAAACATCCAAACATCACATATACGCAAGCGGTCAGAACACCACTTGTAGCGAGGCTTTCGGTGTGATGCTGCTATGAGTACATAGGAAGTAAACAAAATTACCAGTACTGGAATATACGGGTGGAGAAACGATACAAAAATGGGGAGCACTCGTCGACCTTATCCCGGCAGCGAGTTTAAAATTGATGGTTATCTGGCATGTGCGTTGAGTAATGCTATGGTTGTTGGCGTATATATGTAGGAAATGGAACAGGAAAGCAATTTGAATACCAGTGAACGCATCTGAACAGCCCGAGAAAGGTTCTTGCTATGATCATACATAACGAGAGGTCCCATTTGGCGGAGATAGGCTAGTATGTGGAAATTTATAGAACGATACTTGGCCGACTCCCTTGGAGTTCTACCTTGTATCATTACCACCAATGTCCTACACTCAACTTGAAATCATCGAAGCGTGGAATAATGGAAGGTAAACAATAACAAGAGCACCACCGATTCCACCATTTCCCCATGCGATCACATATGAAAACAAATCAAGTGTAAATTTCGTAACTTTAGTTGAGGATGCCCAAAATTGGATATATATAGAAAATATCTAAATTATTCTTACACCCTTTATACAGCCCCGTTCATCCCAGGCAATACTTGCAAGGGCGCAACGACGTTCTCGGCATACGTAGCCGCATCCGCAGAAATTGTAGCAATATTAATACGACTACCCATGGCATTATTGACACTGTCAATAACCTCTCTATCCTCCATCAGTTCGCCCGTCAAGCTGACCTCATGTCTCCAGTAAACTTGACTTCTATTTCTCAGCTCTTCATCCCGGTTGATCGTATTCCTCAGTATGCCCGTCGCACTTATCTTGCTCCTTGCCGAATCCAGAACCCGGAGGGATTGCTCGATACTCTCGGCTGGCGTGGGTGGAGTGACGAATGCGCGGTTCGTGGATGAGAGATACAGTCCTAGGCCGATGAGAGCATCGACTGCGGCGAGGAGTGCGCCGCGATAGACGCGCATCTTGGCGTAGAAGAAATCGATTTCTTCGAGCTTCGTTGCGCGCGCATTGGCTTGGTAAGAGTATGTGGATACGAGATACACTTCAGCCAACGCAACAGCACCAGCAGCTATCGTAGCTGAGACTCTCCATTTCTCACCCTCCTTGCCAGTAAAGAGGCCGCTTGTGACGAGTGCGAGGATAACGAGGTTGAGGAGGTGGGGTCCGAAGATGCCCGGGAGCGCATAGTAGAGGAAGGACTTTGGGTCTTCGGCAGTACAGAACTGGCAGTTGGTTATGACATCCGGGCCGAATTGGAAGAAGAGGAGGCGTGATTCGAGAGAATTGATCTTGCTTCTGAGGCTTTCATCGAAGGGGGTGAGGCCAAATGGTCGGATGGCGGAGAGGCGCGTGAAGAGGACATCGGTAGGTATTTGGAGTCGGGATTGCGTGATTTTGAAGATGTCTTCAGTGGAGAAGAAGGGGAGGGAGCGGATAAAGAAGGTGGTCGCTACAATGAAGAGGATAAAGAGGGCTCGAGAGACGTTTGGTGGGATGGGCCGGATGGCGATCCCGTGTATGCTGGGTGCCGCGCGAACGGATCTGTAGTATGCGATTGCTTTCGGAAGTAAGATGGGGCCTACAAAGAGGAGGATGGACTTGGCTCTGCGAAGAATAAGCTGGAGAATGAGTTGCAGAGATCGCACTACTTACGTTCCCCAAGATATCGCCATTTTGCTGTTCGGTGTCCAGAAGGCTGTGAATGTTCAAAGACACAGTAGACATTGTCAGCCCTGTGGTTCGAAGGTGGTAACTATGCCGAATTGGATTAGCGTCATGTGGCTTTAGCTTCAAAACCAAAATATCTTCCACAGAAATTTTGTTCCGTTGCAAGTACAGAAACAATTCGATTCTCAACTTCACCGTCTCAATTTTGGCGCGAAGAAAGATCTGATTTGCAAAGGTTGTATTTAGATACTGCTACACACTCCACACATCACTGCAGCGCCACAAGCTTGTGACTACTTCCCCTCCCCAACACTCACGTTTTACCTTCAGTGGCACTTTCGAAGCTTTGGCGATCCTCTCTTCCATGGTCCTCATAGTCAAAAAGTATGCCCAGATCAAACCCAAGTACTCTGCCAAGAGTCATCTCTGTCGTGTTGCAGGGTCTCAGCTTCTCGAAGCAATGAGGATCTTTGCGTCTTATTTTATGAGAGACATGCCTGTTCGAATCCACGTCCTTGGACGCATGCTTTAAACTGATATGTACTGCTTCCCACTCATTACAATTCCTTCTTGACCTCTGGCTTTTCTGACGGAGCTTTCGCACTGGGGACTTTTACCGGTTGGCCCTTGGTCTTCTGTGACATACTCGATGACAGCGCAACAAGCGCAACAATGGCGTCGCTGACCAGAAGAATGATAGCCCCGCACGCCAAACCCCATGCTTGTATACTGATGCTTCCCAGCGGTGCTCGTGGAAACGACAGTAGCCATTCCGCGTAATAAGGAACCCAGCCCTTTGGAATCCAGAACATAGCTTGCTTCGAATACCAGAACTGTAGGAACATCCGTAGACCATTCATGCCGAGCCATCGCAGAGTATTGACTCCGGTGTCGAAGGTGGATTTGAAGCTGTCATTGGAAGATTCTACAATTATTCTGTCAGCTCGGAGCGCAGAGGGCACCACCAAAAACTCAGACATGACGTACTGCTCTTCTCTAGCTGCTCTAGAACTTTATCATGCTGCCTCCGTAGCTTTGCCCATTTCGCAAATTGGTCTTGGCTGCTCGTAGCGTTCAATTCCGTTCGCAACCTTAAAAACTCCGCCTTCAGTGCCTTCTGCTCGCCAGTGGTCTCAGTCGGTGAAAGATATCGGTTGTATAAGTTCCACAGCTAGTTCATGATTAGCCGCGATCGTAGAGTCTGTAGGAGCTAAGGTATACATACAATTTGGTTTATGGTCGCAGCTCCAAATGTGTTCACAAGATGGATCAAGAGCTGGAGCGCAAACACAACCACGAGAAGTGAAGGCATCTTGGGTAATTCTTTTCGTGGAGATCTGCTATTCCGAGACAGTTCTGAAGAAAGCGGGGGTTTTTATCAGGATGGCTGGTGTTAAGTCCAGATATTGCAAAATGAACTGGTGGACAATTGACAGCAAGCCAAAAGCCTCGCTAGCGCAAGGCTACCACATTCCCCGAGGTGGGATCTGACTGATACCTGACTCCCACCATACATCTCGTTTTGAGATTTATGGAAAGCCCCTCCCTCTGAGATGTCGAGAGCACTTGATGCCGACACGATCGCTTCGCTACAGAAAGATCCCACCTCTGCTTATGTCGACATCGTGAAAGCTTTGGGTACAGAGACTGGAGAACTGCTGGAGATCGAGTTTCTGGGGAAAAGTCACCCCCTCCCTGCAGGGTGCAATGTACTCATCGATGGAAATAGCATTGCTATTCCAAAGACAAAACTTGTTCAGGCGTTTGTGGTCGCTCGTCAGATACTCTTCAAGCATTTGAGAGAAAATGCCACGGACAAAGAGGAGGAGATCCGAAATGCGGCTGGTGTTGTCCTTCTCATGGATCCAGAACATCTCACTGCCGCCAATGCACGCAAGAGACTTATCCAGAAGCAACTGTCACGTCCGATGGTTGAAGTCGAGGTCATTCTAAAGAGTGAATTACACTTCGTTGATAGCTATCTCACCTCACGACTTCATCGTCATACCAAGTCACCAACTCTCTGGGGACACCGTAGATGGCTTTTAGAGACGTCAAAGTCTATTCGTATGGAGCACGCCGCTGAGACGGATCTCAAGTCCGTAATTTTGGTGGCTGCAGAGAGACATCCTCGGAACTATTATGCCTGGACTCATTTGCGATGGCTTCTGGAAGCTTTCCCAGCGGCCACGCAGTTGGATTCGACCACTCACTTACCACCAACGGGTCACGCAACGATCATTTCTATTATTAAAGACTGGTGTCTGAGACATCCAAGTGACACCTCTGGCTTTTCATTTCTCTTGTTTTGCCTCTTGAGAACAACGTCTTTGGATTCAAAAAGTGCATCTGAAAGATCTACCGAGAGATCGTCGGTTTGTAGTGACGTGCTCAAACTAGCCGTTTCATTCAAATGGACTCATGAGTCTGTTTGGGTGTTTCTTCGGACTCTGGTTGCTGCTGAGGGAGCCTTGGAAAGTGACATAAACGAGTTTTACTCAGTTGTGAAGAGCTTCATTACGATCGACGCGGATGGAAATAGTGGTGTCAAAGCCGCAGGAGACTGGTGTATGTTGTATCAGCAGAATTGAGCCACTGCCTCCTCACATATTACATGGGATTTTAATCCCAGTAGTTACGTATATCACGGCGATCTGTCAGGCCCTGCTTTCATTCCCAGGTGAAAGAAATAGACCACCACCTGCACCGCCGAATTTCATGTCCGGAAAAACCTAATCATCTGGAAGATGCCTTTCAATCATGCTATTTTTGAAGGAAAACCCAGTCGTTGGAATGACTTCATGGCAGTCACGGCACTGTGGAGAGCATGTGAGACGTCCAAAATTATGAGCTTCGTGAATCTCCGCCTGACCCGGCATGTGTCTGTGTCAAATTGTCAATGTCACTTTGGAAAATCCACAGGGGTAGGGGTATCAAATTGAGCAATGTCGAAGTGGCAGAAGCGAGAGACATGGATTAAATTTATCGATCCGATGTGGAGCGACCTGGACAGCGTCATCGACAACGTTTTCATGCAGCGTGGCACGGTGCGAGTTGTGAACTACAAGATGTTGTTGTTGTTGCTGCTCATGTTTGGAATCCGCAGTATATTTCGGGACATGGTGAGGCCTGATGCCGGTATCAGACGAAGGCTTGAAATCCGTCCAGCACAGATTGTCTGGAGAAGCTCTTGAGACATGGTTATGAGACGACAGTGAGCAATTGGAAGGCTTGGCGAGGTCATCATTTTCCCCGGAAGGTCACAACGTTGGACGAAGTAGTAGTGCATTGTGTCTCGTGGTTCAAGAACACCAAGCTCATCATAATTGATAGTGAATGAGAAGACAAGAAAGAAAAATACGGGGTACATTACGAGGGTGTTAGCGGGGCAATC
This sequence comes from Articulospora tetracladia, assembly GCA_003415645.1. Lineage (NCBI taxonomy): Eukaryota > Fungi > Ascomycota > Leotiomycetes > Helotiales > Discinellaceae > Articulospora > Articulospora tetracladia. Next base: position 736,102 of record PYIV01000003.1, on the reverse strand, counting down.
GAAGATGGGCAAAGTTTTCTATTTCTAGATGCAAAGAGAACGATACGACGGCAGTGGATTTCGGTCCACGCACGTCGTGGCTGCTGTGACCTTCATCGGCGTAACTCTGGGATCTGTCGGGCTCTGTGGGCAGGACACAGATGCAGGCTTGGAGAATCTCGAGATCTAACGAGTTCTCGATGTCTCTGGGTGCGTAAGAACAAGGAAAATGTTGAAAAAGTCGAGCGCTGGAGCAGTCAAGAACGCCTCGATTTTACCAATGAGAGACCCTGGATATGCGGGCTTGCACACCATTTGCGCCTCCGCCATCGAACTTGACTTGATGGGGCTAGGAGAGGACTCTGGGCTCGGGAAATGGCAAAGAGATTGCGCGTGCTACGAACGGTCTTTCTGACGACTATCAAATCAAATGTGGCAACAGGAATCCTGCATTGCCTGCCAGCTTGGATGGGATTCGAGGCCTGTGGCTCCGCTGCGTCTGCATCTGCGTCTTCACCCCCCTGGCGTGCGCGCATCATCGCAATTCGATTTCCCTTCCATGGCTTTTGGGTGTCGACCAGCTTGACCAGCTCGTGCCGCCGATATGCAGCCGCTCTGCCATTGGCCGGATGCCGGCTGGTCCCTTGAAGAATCCAGCTTTTCCAGCTTTCTCTCCGCTGCATCCAAGACCTGGCGTCCAGAACGGGTAACAAGTGATCTTTACCCGCAAGATAGCGCTGGTTTCACTCTTACGCCGGGTTCAGATGGGTGCATGAAGCCTGCATCGTGCACCATAACGGACTGCCGCTGTATCGCAGAATTGGGGGGGTTGCTCGATGGACGACAGTTGAGGTGTTGGGAGACACCACCACATATCATACCTTACCTTATCATACCGCGCGGGTCAATTGAGTTTGCAGCACACTGTACTCGGGGGCCGACTGCTGTAGATGAGACGGCGATGGCCAGAAATGTTTCAGCAGCTGCGGGCTGTCTGGCTGGCAGAGCAATTGATCGAGAACCAGGCACACGCCTGGGCAGGTCGACAGGGTGGTTGGAGGAGTCAAGCTCATCTCTCATCTCGGCGGACCCAGTTAATTGTAGTGGCTCGGTGGGTGGATGAGATTTGATGGGGTGCGAAGACTGCGAGGGGTCTGGCGGGAGTCGAATGGGGGAGCTGGGAAGAGCGCGCTAGGGCCGAGAGGGGTCTGGCGCCAGGCACTAGTGGATCTATGGCCAATGGGAGGGCCCCGTGCGGGCTCGGTTCTGCGTCGACCCACCCGGGCTGCTAGTGGCACGCCCTCGCCGTCCGCCTCCTGAGTTGAGCTGGGCCCTGCTTGGTGGTGGTGGTGCTGCTTGCTGCTGGCTGTTGGCTGGCTCACTCGCTCACTCGCTCACTCGCCTCGTCCGCGTCCCTCGCCGCGCGATCTTCTTTTATCGACTGGTCTCCCTCCACCCTCCACCCTCCACGCCACTTCTTTTTGAAACTCTTCGTTCTCAAAAGTTGGTCGACTCGACAACTCATACTTGTGCGTTCCCTTCCTCTAATTCACCACTGTCGTTAAGGTCCCTTGTTCCCATCTTCTTCTCCATCAAAAGGAAGTCAAGTCACTGTACGAGGATCCCTTCGGTTCTTGCTTCATCAACAAACACGACACGACAAGAAAAGGTACGTTCGTTCGGCTTCCACTCACTCTGCTACGTGTTTTATCTGCCTGCCTGCCCCCTTCCACCTTCTTCTCCACCACAACACAAAACGTCCAAGCAAGCACGATCGCCAATTGCTGTGCTACACTGCACTGCACTCTTTTCCATCTCGTCCCATCTGCGAAAGCGACCCGCGAAGCTCCTGTCTGCGAGAGGAAACTGCGAGGCGTCCATACTATACAATTCACTTCTCGTCAACAAACACCCCAAAAAACATTTCGCCACGCCACTTTCCCAACTCTTTCCATCCAAAGTCATTCAACCTCATCAACCACTCTGCACTTCATCCAAGCTTTATCATCGCAGACTTGATACAACTATAATCATCCAATTGAGCTGTGCTGACATTGGAGAAGTTCCCGAATTAACTTAATACCCATCGCCATGTTTGCCAAGGTCCTCCTCCCCGCCTTCGCGGTCATCAGCGTTGCTGCTGGTAAGTCAGATTCAATTCTTCTATTTTCAATTCTCCCAAGCTGGTTGCCTTCAGAGGGCCAATTGGTCGTGGGAGGATGCAGAACTGGTGGTGGAGTTAGCTACGAGCGACGGGACAACGGCTGACATTTCTTTTCATCCAGCCCAGACTGCTTCCATCTGCTCGCAGACAACAGCTACCATCAACTCCCAAGCCGATGCTACCGCGTTGGCCAGCTGCTCCACCATCTCTGGCAGCGTTCTCGTCTCCTCCTCAGCATCCGGTATCATCAGCATCGATGGACCTCAACAAATCAAGGGTAGTCTGATCTGCCAGAACGCTGGAACACTTACAAGCTTGGGAAGCACCACAATCGGCACGATTGGTGGTGCTTTCACCCTCAACAACTTGACCGTCCTGTCTACGCTCTCCATGACCTCCTTGAACACTGTTGGCTCAATTGCGTGGACTGCTCTCCCAGCTTTGTCACAGTTGACCTTCCCTTCAACCGTCACCAAGGCTGGCAGCATCACCATCTCCAACACCTTCTTGGGCACCTTGGATGGTATTAACGTGGACACTGTCTCGGTTCTCCAGATCGATAACAACCCAAGACTGAATACCTTCAGCACCCAAATTGCCAATGTCACCTCTTCTGTGGACATCAATGCCAACGGTATTAACTTGGAAGTTACTTTCCCTAACTTGATCTGGGCCGCCAACATGACCTTCCGAAACGTTTCCAAGGTCAGCATTCCATCTTTGGCCACCATCAATGGATCCCTTGGTTTCTACGGAAACTACATGTCCTCCATTGCTACTCCTAACTTGACCTCCGTCGGCTCCGTCGCCAACGGTCAAGGTTCGCTTGCATTTGTTGCCAACGGAAAGCTTGCCAACATCTCTATGCCTCTTCTTAAGACTGTTGGAGGTGCTGTTCAAATCGCCAACAACACTGCCCTCAGTGCCATCAGCTTCCCAGCTTTGACCACTGTTGGAGGTGCCATTGATTTCTCAGGAAACTTCTCTACGTAAGCAGCTGCATCCCACGTCAATGTATTCCTTGCTAACCAGTTCTCTAGTCCTCTCTTGCCCGCTCTTGCCAACGTTAAGGGTGGCTTCAATGTTCAATCCAAGTCCCAAATCGACTGCAGCGGTTTCTCTGCTGAGGCCGGAGTCGGAAAGGTCATCCAAGGTGTTTTCATCTGCAAGACCACCGCTGATGCCAGCACCCTCGGATCATCTACCTCCACTGGCAGCAGCTCCGGCGCATCTTCCACCTCCAGCAAGGGCGCTGCAGCATCATATGGCTTCAGCGAGGCCGCAGCTGGTCTCTCCGTTCTCGGTGGACTTCTGCAGATGTTGTTGTAAAGCATTGGGACGTCGGCGTTTTTCATAAGTTTCCGTTACCTTAGACCTAATCTGCGACGTTCTCATTGTCTTTTCATTACACGTCATCATGCGCGCAAAACGAAGCCTCTTTACAGCAATCATCATTGAGCGTTTTGTTCACCTTCATTAGGATTGTGATAGTTTTCTGGAGTGGATGTGAAAGGGAGAGATGACCACCGCTTTGCATACTATTTATGTATGACCTTTCTGGGAGTACTTAATGATGCGCGTGGTTACTATGAAGGGTGGAATGAGGTGTAGCTAGGATTGGAACAGCCGAAAGTCGTGTTAGTAGATCAAGGCGGTGAATTCCATACGAACTTGTACATTTGCATGCCTAACAGTCTCATCGTGACCCAGTGCGTGTATTGCCAAGAGATATATCTGAGTAGCTCAATCCACAATCGTATTTCATCTCTTGGTTTGCCCTTGTTAATGCCGAGCTCAAGGTCAAGGTCTTCAGTTTTTAAACTTTGGCTAAGTGTTGCGATACCCAATGATTTATTATGAGATGCAAGCATGAACCTGTTTTATGCATGGGGTCTAGACAACGAAAGATTTTGATACACGCACAGTGCCCGCTGACGGTGTGCGGAGGTACGGAGGTACGGGGCGAGGCCTTGAGGATGCAGTCTCAAGCCATTTGTATTGGATCGAGTGGGCGTGGATGAATGTATTGAGCGAGCGAGCGAGCGAGACATACCTGCCTTACGTTACTGCGCCAAACTGCAGGACAAGATACTGTCACCGGCCGGTGGCCGGTGGCGGTCACTCAGGCACTACAGGCACTTGAATCACCATCACGCAGGCACACGAAACACAACAAACGCACATGTTTTTTGCACGCTGAGTGGGCTTGCGCGGGCGATTTGGGCGGCTTGACGGAGGGGTTCCGGACTGTTTTTTTTTTTTTTTTTTTGGTTTTGGTTTTGTTTTCTTTCTCTCTCACTGAGTTCCTTTTTCCCTCTTGTGTTGGGTGGTGTGGTGTGGTGTGATGTGATGTGATGTTTAGTGGTTTTTGGTGGTCTTGTCCTGGCTCCTCTGTACTCTTGTCTGTTTTACTTTTTGCTTCGATTGCTCCATCGATGCATCGATGATGCCCTTCTGTTGCTTTTGCTTTTGCGTTTGCGCTTGCGTTTGGCTGGCTATGGCGCGGCTGCACGTGTGGTGTGTATGGTGCGTCTGGTGGAGTGCTTGGTGCCGCAAACTGCCGCATTGCGTGCTGAACTAAAGTGCTGAAGTGCTGAAGTGCTGTCGTGGGTGGCGTATTTTGCGGCGTTCCTTGGGAGGCGTGGAGGCGTTTGAGAGCTTGTCGCTTTTTTTTCCCCTTGTCGTGTTGGTGAGACGTTGTGTCACTGTGGCGGCTGCAATTGGGTTCGTGGGGGCTGGAAGGGCTGGAGTGAGGACGTGTTTCTGTACCTTAGCCGGTTGGAGAGTGACTTGTGCGTGACATGCGAGATACAAAGAAGGCTGGATATAGTTCTGCATCTGAAAACTTGAGGTTGGTAAATAAGTTCAGTTCACCAAGGTAGCTGAAGCAACGAAAAAAAAAAAAAACACACATTATGGTGTGGACACGAATGAATGAATTGCATCTAGTGTCTTCCTACAAGTCTACTCGCCTAATGACATTGATGTACAAATCTCCTGCTCTCTAGTCTTGTTGCTCTATCGTTTCCACTCTACACATTTAGCAGTCTATTCTATTCGGCTCAGCTTTCTATCGGCAGCTGGCTAGTCTCCTGTAGATCTAACATCTCCCTTCTACCCACTCTAGAACGAAAAAAACAGACTCTATCGTTTGTAAGGTAAGCCAAAACCATCTATAGCTTGGCTTTCGGCTTATCCTGCTTCGACATGATCTCCGCCACAATACGGCGCTGGACTTTGCCTGTTGCTGTCTTCGGCATGTTGTCTGTGAAATAAACCTTTATCGCTGTCAGTCTTCTATTCAAATCATGCAGCAAAAAGGGGCAATATACCTTCTTCGGCACCTTGAACTTAGCCAACTTATCCTCAACCCAATCCTTCAACTCCTGCTCACTTATAGTCTCGCCTGTCTTGGGTACAATAGCCACAGCAACTTCCTGCCCATACATCTCATCCGGAATGGCAAAGCTGACGGCCTCTCCGACTTTGGGATGTCTAGCCAGCACATTGTCCAACTCAATTGGGCTAATCTTCTCGCCTCCCTTATTGATCAGCTCCTTGATTCTGCCGGTAATAATTACATAGCCGTCTTTGTCTTGCTTGCCCTGATCACCTGTTCTGAAGAAGCCCCCCTTGGTGAAGGACGACTTGTTGGCTTCGGGGTTGTTCAGGTATCCCTTCGTGACGTTCTCACCACGGATACAGATCTCGGCTTCAGAGCCCAGAGGCACCTCGTTTCCTTCTCCATCAAGAATCTTGACTTCAACGCCTTGTCCAATGCCTACAGAACCTGGTTGGCGCTTTCCTGGGGGAAGCGGGTTTGAGGTCATTTGATGGGCAGCTTCAGTCATGGCATAGGCTTCCAGGACAGGAGCATTGTAGGCTTTTTCCAACTGGTGGAAGACAGTGGGTGACAGTGGTGAGGAACAGGATCTGATAAAGCGAATGTTGGGTTTAGTGTGTGGGGGTGGGTTTTTGAGTAGGATTTGGTGGATGGTAGGTACAGCTGTGTACCAATTGGCGCCGTGAGTGATAAAGTCGTCCCAGAATTCGGAGGCAGAGAACTTGAGGGGCACAATGACCGAGCCACCGCTGTAGAGGGGTGCGAGGAAGCCAGCTAGGAGACCGTGGACGTGGAAGAGGGGCATGACTAGCATTGTGCGGTCAGCAGGTGTGAGGGCATAGGTTGCTTGGATATTCTTCATGGTTCGTGTGAGGTTCTTGTGTGTCAATGGCACTGCCTTGGGCCGTCCAGTGGTTCCTGACTGTTGGTTTATGTTAGAATAAAATCTGAATGGTTATCGAAATAGTTTCTTCCTGCTAGTGAAAGGGTGATTCAAAGCATACCGTATGAAGTACCAGTGCGATATCATCTGGTTGGGCCTTCTCAACCTTTTGGTTTCCCTTTCCCTTCAGCTTTCCCTCCTCCTTAACATCCAACACCACTTCTGTTCCATTCCAATAACATTCTGCAATAGCAGCTTGGTATTTCCTGGCCGCGCGCACAGCTGCCCCATCTTTGGCGTATGAGCCCTTTGGTACAAGAGCTACCGCAGATTTCAAATCGTCAATGTAGAACTCAAATTCCTCTTGCTTATAGGCAGAATTCAATGGCGCAGCAATGGCTCGTTGCCATGATGCTGCTAGAAATGCAACAATGAATTCGTAGGTATTGGGTAGTGCTATTGACACAGCTGCTTCCGGCGTGACACCAAGCTTTGCTAGCTTCTTCTGGAATGCGAGGACTTCCGCAGAAAGTTGCTTGTAAGAGACCGTCAGAGCTTTGGGTTTGAAGGGAATGATGATTGCCGTCGCATCGTCTCCGGCGGAGAAGGAATTGGAGAGTGTGGTTGCCATTGCGGTCGGTACAATGAAGTATACTTTCAATGGATGAAGTACCGGTACTTAAGGTGGAGAGCTTGAGTCTATAGAGAATAAATTAACACTGCCCAGCAGAGTATCTATGTTTTGGTCAAATAATGAGCAATTTGATGGATGTCTTTCACAATCTCTACTAGAGCAAAAAATCCCGCTGCCGTCTGGTGACGGTCAATGTTTGATTCCCGCAACTTCCTTATCGCCGACATTAGGAGCACACCGCACCCACATTAGCATCCATATCGCGTTAGCACATGATCAGCCTCACCTCATGAGGCTGAGATGTTTGGATAGCTTCATATTGGTTAGAATCTAACCAGCAGCCTGTGCGACAACCCTTCTTCAGCATGTCGAATACACCTGCGCCCCGAGGCCTGTCCCTCTATGCCAACCTGCTCGACCCAGATTCGTCAGCCCCAGGTACCATTTCCAAAGGACCAGTTGTTTTCAAACCAGTGGACTCTGCAGAAGAAGCCTCCGCCAAGAAGCATCAAATAGACCCAGGTAAGCTGGTATTCACCTCTCATTTTTGCTAGCCGTTCCAATGACTGACAATTCTCGCAAAGCTGCACTGCGTTTTCAACCCACCAAAAGACCTCAATTGTCGCAGAAGCCCAAACCAAAACCCACGTTCCCCAAAGCTTCTTTGGCAGAACCTGCTGCCAAGCGGAATGCTTCACCCCGCGCTCCTTTGGCCCAGAATATCGCTAGACCAGCGAAGACCACATTAGCGGACTGGACAGGTGGAGATGATGAGGATGTGAACGGTTTCTATGGTGGGGAGAAAAGGCAACGAGGTGGTAGGAAGAAGAAAAAGGGCAAGAGAGAAGAGCATATCGCGGTTCAGGACTGGGATGACATTTACGATCCCACGCGACCGAACAGCTACGAGGAGTATAAGAATAGCGATGAGAAAATACGAGAAGTGAGAGAGTGGAAGGATAGGCTGTATGCGCATAGGATGGCTAGGAAGTCTTCTAGTGACAAGGACAGTGATGAAGAAGACTACAGGCCGCAGATGAATAGTCAGTTAATAGGTTCCATCTCTCTAAACGTGCTAACATTGTCAGGGCAATTTGCGCCTCCGCCTGGGTTATCGTTTGCGCCTCCACCGATGGACGCTCCATCGACAAAAGCGACAGACTCTCCGATGAAGGATACTGAATCAGTCGCATACCAGCCAGGACCCTCTTCTCGCAAAACACCCCCTCCTCCACCCCCGCCTCCCGAAGACATCCCACCTCCTATCATGCCGCCCGAACCCATCGCTGCAGGATCCATATCTCGTGCACCAGTACGATATAACCTCCCACCTGCTCCGTCCGAGCTTCCAAGTTCAGAAGCAGAGCTTGAAAAGGCCCTTGCTGAAGAAGATGACGACGAGGAACCCGAAAGCACTGAAGATGCACCTCGATCACTTCGTCCAGGCCAAAAAGGATTTGCCGAACGTCTAATGTCAAAGTATGGATGGAGCAAAGGCAAGGGCCTCGGAGCTGATGGCTCGGGTATTGTCAATCCTTTGAGAGTTCAAATCGAGAAGCGGAAAAAGAAATCTGATGCCGAAGGAGGTGGGTTCAGAGATCCACCGGGTGGGAGAGGTAAGATTATCGGGGGAAGAAGAACGTGCCTGAAAAGGACTCGGAGGAGGGGAAGTTTGGGCCTATGTCTGAAGTTATTGTTCTGAGGGGCATGGTTGATGGGATGGATCTGGACGAGGAGGTTGAAGGTGCTGGAGACGGAGGATTAATGCAGGAAATTGGCGACGAGTGCGGGGAGAAGGTTTGTCTCGTTGATGGCGACATGAGATTAGTTGCTAATGCATATACAGTACGGGCGCGTCGAAAGAGTCTTTATAGACCGCCACGGGGCCGCACCGAAGGTGTTTGTAAAATTCACCAGCCAGCTGTCTGCATTACGGGTAAGCAAACCCCAATACTACCTGTTCTGAGAATTTGCTAATACATACATGCAGGCAGTGAACGCACTGGAAGGACGGAATTTCAGCGGCAATACCATTTCTGCCTTGTTCTACGAGACGGAGAGATTTGAGCAGGGCATCTATGACTAGGATATGATGTAATGTAAAAGTATGTGACTCTGAGTTTTCTGCTGCTATAACGACAAGATGCGTGCGAGTCGTGCAATTGCGTATCCACCCTCTGAAGTGCCACCATGTCGCCCCAAATCCCCGCCTTCCCACCAGCATAGGAACCAAGTCACTTCTCCACTGCCATCTGTGCAGGACCGTAACGAAGCTGGATGGAGAAATAAGCCCTTTAACAGTAATTGGAAAGTAAAGCGAGACGTGTCTGAGAACGTCCTTTGGGATTATTCCTTGTTGGGTATTTCGCTTCTGGTTGAATTCATTCATCCCTTGGCCATCTCAAGAATCGATCGTGAAGCACCATGTGCGTAGATAGTACAGCTTTTTCATCCTTTTCGATTTTGGAGCTTTCTTGTCCATTTGAAGTTCAGATGAGGAAGTCTGTGTTTGCATTTTGTATATTACTTCCCACAGACAGTGTTCACTCAATATTGCATTTCGAAGTGAAGCTCGTATAATAAATTAAAAGAAGTACTCGCATTGGCTTGTACAATGCGCTGCAAATCTAGTTTACATCCATAACGGCGTTTCCGTACCCCCAGTTGAGCATTAGCATTATCTAAATTCAATCTTAAGACTGTTAGTCGTAATCGTAATGTTCTATCGATACATTCAATACGGGTATTCCGGCTCCATTTGACCTAGATACCAACCATGCTCAGCGCCTTGTCTCTGTTTCCAGAATTTTCACCACCGCTACCACTGCCTCCATTTCCACCACCAATGGCTTCAATGTTATGCGGAGAGAATTCCTGGAACAGTGTGTTCTCACCTTCGACTACAAACGGATCGGTCTTTCTGACGATCTCCACTCCCTCATCACCAACACATTCCAATGCACCTGTCGTATTATTCACCCAGCAGACTTGCACGGAGTGACGTCCCCAAGCATACCACATCATACCCCGCAGTAATCCATCGTGTAGATCCATATTCTCTCCCCTCAGTGTGTCATTCCGGAGGCCGTTTAAGCTGGAAGCGACCTCTTGATTGACTTGCTCAACTGTATCATAGGACCCAAATACATCCACCGTACCCGGTTGTAATTTGTCACGGGCAAAAGTCTTCGAGACGACACAAAACTTGGATGGCATGCCGTCGCGAAGCCAGGCACACATAGGAGGACTTGGCAATCTGAGTGCTTGTTGGCTGTCAATGTACTGAGGATACATTGGCTGGCTATCGATTTGCGGGGCGTGCATCTGACTGTTGTTCATTTGCTGGAAATTTACTGGCTGGGAATGCATTGGCTGCATTAGCTGGGTGTCCATTGGTTCGAAATGGATTGATGGTGTTGGCTGGATGAGCTCCTGCTCATTGTCGATTTGCTGCATACCATTGAGCTGATGGTTTACGTACGGCATCCCTTGGCTATGGAAGGAGTTGTCCATAGCTGGATAGTTTCCAATGCTAGCCATGGTGTTGTTATGCGACATCTCGTAGAAACGATAGGTTGCGGTTAGAAAATGCCTGTTGTTTTCTGATGCCGAAAATGAAGAAGCGAAGAAGGCTAAGAAAGAGAGAGATGGCCTGTGAAATTTATTTCGTGCAGAGAAGGAATCTTTGGGACCGAAGTCGAAGTGAGGCAAGTGTGGTGGAAGCGCCTGGTTACTCAATCTTCTACTTCGGGCCACACATGAATTAATACCACTATATAGCAGTTAACGCAGCAGCCCAATTGAAACAAGCCAGCCTAACACACGAAAATTGAGGCCAAATTAATTTGCCATATGTATCGAGTTGTTACAGAACTCCAGCGCTCAGCTTTTCCTTGAGGACTTGAGGCTGGTTATGGTGTTGCGGGACGGGCCGCTGTCAGGTGCAAGGGTGAAGAGCTCAGCTTGAGGTCCGCCATGTGACAGAAAACCATCAGAATTTTGAGGAAACTTCACAGGTAGTTTGACATTGTTTAGTTGACGCAAAGAGATTGAGTTGATTACTCAGTAGTTTGCTAATTAGAAGTGAGGGAGCTGAAATTGACACTAGTTTGTGTTAGGATGAAGAAGTGACCAGTACGAAACAGCTCAGTCTTGGTGTCCACCGATTTGACATAGCACTCTGCCCAGATGTCACGATGGGGTGCCTAAATTGCCAGCTAGCAATTGCAATTCTCAATTCTCAATGAACAATTGGAAACCCCTTCGTCGCGTGCTCCCTTCATATTTGGAGGATTAAATGCTTCACGCGTTTAGTTTCCAGGGGTGATGCAATAGCAAAGTCCTCTCTAGTGATGACGAATCCACACGAAGATCCTAAAGGAGAAAATGGTGAGCAAAGAAGGTGAAGGGAATGGGAGATCGAAAAACTCATTCTCTGGGCATTCAGTTTTCGTCGGATTTTTCCTCTACCAATGGAGCGGAGACTCGATAAGTAATAAAAACATGAGGTATGCCAAACAACAACGCAACTAGATTCCACATCTTTCGTTATATCGAAGCAGACAGGGTGAATTTGTGAAGACACGAGGAATAAGGGATTGATGACATGCTGCAATTACTATTTGGGGCCCAGCCAACCCTTCGGTAGAAATATAGATTCTCATGAAATGTCTGATCCGCGATGCTGCAAGCCCAATCGCCTAATGCTAACGCCTCTCGCAATGTTTTGGAATATAGTACACGATCCTACTCTATTGTTTTCAGCCTCTTTCACCTCCTCTTGTATCTGGCCTTGGAGTTGCAGAGCTGCTGACGCTACCACTCCTGCTACCAGTATTTGATCCTTCCTCAGCACTCCTTTCAAGAAATCCGGTCCACAGGTCCGCAAGCGACTCTTTAGTAGTTGAAGAATCGGTGAAGAACTCCGCTGACAATGAGGGTGTGCTTGGTGTGCGATGGAACGGCGACATTGGCAAGCGCAATGTGCCGATTGAAGTACCGGGCCTTGCGAGACCGGCTTGCTCTTTCTGCTCCTCAGTCCAGTTGAGCAGAGATGCAATTAATTGCAGAATCTGGAATTTCTTTGGATCCGAGCGATCCAAGGCTAGGAAGTGTAAGAAATGATTGGTGACAATTTGCCTATCCTTGTCAGTATGGGTATTGAATATAAAGGTGCGAATGAACATACCTATCAACATTTTCCTCAGGCTTGGCCTTTTTGAGAAATCTCAAGGCCTTTGTGAGGTGATCGTTGAGTACTATTGCCTCATGTCGCAATTTTCCAATCAGGAGATTTTTCTCTTTGACTTCTTTCTCAAAGGGCATCAAGCGATCAAGCTCGGTGTTGAGCGCGCTCTTGGATGCCTCAGCTTCGAGGGCTCGAGCATCCGACTCCTGAACTAGTTTTTTGAGAGCCTGAAGTTGCTCTTCATACGACTCTACCATTTCCCGCAATTCTCGTTTCCGGGCTACCTGCACCTCTTGTAGCGCCCTTTGAAGCCCCTCCACTGCTTGAGATTGACTGTCTTTATCGGATACGGCTACTTCGTAAGCTTCCTTCTGAACTGAATATTGTTCTTCAAGATCCTTGACTTTCTCTGTAAGACTTTCCCGCATTGATCTCTCCTCCATTGCAAGGACCTCCCAATCGCCCATTGCCTCCCTTGCAGCCTCCGCTTCATCTTTCAACTGCCTCGTTTGTTGCATCAAATCCTCGCGTTCTTGAAGCCAGTTGTTTTGTGACAAATTGTGACGATTCCGGAGACCAGAGAGCTCTTTCGATGATTCGTGTGACTCGAGCTCCATACGCTTCACAGTACCCTCAAGTTCTTCTACTCGCTTTTGGAGAGTTCCGTTTTGAGTTTCGAGATCATCAATCTGCTCCTTGGCTTCTGCTAGTTCTTCCCTGTCTGCCTTTAACCGCTCAGTCAGACCGTTTCTGATGGTATTTACTCGCCCAAGTAGAGTCTGGTATTGCGACTGGGCGTGGTCTTTCGCGGATTCGCTCTCTTCCAGCTCACCACGAATAGTCGCGACTTCTTCCGTATGCTGGGTATTGATTGCAGAAACATCCTCAGTATGCTTAGCCTGGATATCTGATACGATGCTTTTGTGTTGGGATTTTATTGTGAGCAATTCTTCACTATGTTTCCCTTGGATGTCTTCCAGCGACTTTCGCAGCTGTTCCACTTCCGCCCGCAACGCTTCTCGTTCTTGGGACATTGCCTCAAATCGAATACTGGCATCTGTTGTTTCGGACGCATTGCTATCTAGAGTGTCTTCGGAGCTTTCCGTCGCTGCCGTCTTGTCGCGAGTTGATGGCCCGTCAACATGACCATTTCCTGCAGATGCGTATTTGTGGCCATTGGTGTGTACGGGAGTATTTTCTGGAAAGTGGTCATCTTTTGGTGTATTCTATGGGTAGAGTCAGACGCTGGGGCTTCCAATGTCGTTGGGGCAATTGAACAGGTGTCATTCGTACCACTGCGGAGTGCTCTGAATCCTCAGCTTCCCCATCACCATCTCCGTTCTCAACAAGAGCGTCCCGCTCAGCATCTGGACCTTTGCTAAGCTCCCCATTGTTCTTTGACTTTGCGCTCTTTTTCTTCTTGTTGTTCTTCTTCTTGGGTGCTGTGGACTGTGTTAGTACTTGCCCATCGGATACGAGGCTCGAGCATCGCTCTGCGAGCATTCCCAATAAGTACGAACCTGATAAAGAGGCCTGGGAGGGATCCGGTGGGGCTACAGCTGACATCTTGGGCAAATTTCGATCGAATGGATTTCTTAGTCGGAGCAAGAGGCTGACTTTCTACCTTCAAGCTGGTGAACTTTCTTGGTGGTTGTTGCGTCCTCGGTCCCGGGGCTAGGCGATTTCCAGCAGCTGCGGCCGCGAACCGTGAGCCCTGTTGCCCTGCAATGGATCGCTGTCCCACCCGTCGACGCAGCCTCGCCTCGCCCGTCTCATCCCACCTCAACCTCAAACATCTCCAGATTGTTTGGCCCTCCCGGTCGAAGATCCTGAGCCGAGATTTTAGTACAGCTGACGCTTCCAACCACTCGTAACATACGGCCCATACTTATCTGATAAGAGCTATAAGATATTGCCTCTTAACCTGGAACCCAGTGACTTGTGGGGAACTACTGGCCTGAACGATGGAGAAGTCGCCTAGTGTCTAGCTCACCAATCGATATGGTATGAATTAACGTGCTAAAGTTCACTACTACTTTATACTGAAGCTACTGCCGTTTCTAGAGTGAAGCTATTCAATTAGGGCCGCTAACAATAAAGCAATATCGAATCCCCCCCATTCCTTTCATCTATACAGCTTCCTTGCCTGATTATGACAAGAAAGACATAGTTTCAGTTTTAAGGCGCTAGAAAATCTTGCACCATGACTATAATTTTGCATATATATGAAGCAAAAGTGATTTAGTAAACGTACCTTACCTATGTCCATGGTGTGTTCGACATCACGCAATGGGCAGGCTGCGAATATTGAATTCGTCGCCAAGCAAATCAGTCGTGTACAAATGAGCTAAATTTAAAACCCTGCTGGCACATATGGTTATGTGGGATATACTTGACTGGATATACCTGACTTCATAGCTATCGTAAGCCGGTAATCATGGCTTCTTGCGTCTCATAACGAGACATGTCAGAACCCAAGGAATTGGCAAGGGAGAGCTCGATATGCCACCATCTCCGTACGTCACTTGACCATCTTATTCTCCAAACCTATGTAGTGTCCAATTGCTGCACAGCAGAGCACGAGATTTCGAGATCCAAGGGTTGATATCCGTATCCCCAACTCTCTGTTTAGAATGAAGGGCCCCAACGTCGAAGTTAGGCAACCAGAGGAACTTCGGCTTCCAGTTCAACCATGGGAACGAATTCCAAACTCACCTCAAAGCTCGACTGGATGGTGCACTCCAGGAAGTCCACAGCCAAGTTCACAGTACCCAACTGTCGACCGAAAGTCCACCTCGGCGATGAATAAAAACTTAATAGAAGGTAGTTTCTCGGATCTGATTCTCAATGTGCATATGCTGGGGCGTGAGAAGTTGTCAAGGCCGGGCAAAAGGTGTGCTTATATTTCTCCTGTTTGTGCGTCTCAAATATACCCGCGTAACAACAGGTAGCAAGTATTTTACTTTGAGAATACGCCTATCCTACTCTCATCATCCACCGGACGACACTACGATCAATCCAGAGATATTGACATAATTAAGGAAGCAATGTGAAGTGTTTGCACTAAGCGAACCCACAGAGCTCATCTTGAGCAGAAGCTCGAGCAGTCAGCAGGATTATAAAAGGCATAAATCTGTCTTGGCTATTCAGTAATTTGATGAGGCTATCGTCTAACACGAACCGGAGTTCGAGTCCATTGTATCAATAGATAGCAATGAGAGCCAAGTCAGGGGTATAATAGAACGCCGTAAGACTGAGGAGAAAACTAGAAGGAGGAAACGAGTTTTGTAGAAAATATTTCACGAATGACGCTAGGCCTAAAGAAGATGATCGATCGCAGTATGTGGTCATGTGATCAGGCGAGCAATCGCGACATGCTTCCATAGTCGAGCCTGTGATGTACATTGACTTCTGTCACTTTGGCTTATCCTATGTTCATTGCATCCGAATGATAGTATATGTGATCATTTCTGGCCATATCAGAGACTGAATTCTTTGATGTCCCCACCTCACCTTAGACTTTTGATTGACAACCCCATCTCGCCGCCTCAAAGATAATACCTTACTTTCCTATGATCTCATCTCCACTAGCGACATGGAGCCAAGATCGTACATTAACAAGAATCATAACAAATCTAACAGGTCAGGTCACGCAAAACAATCTCAAAACATGAAGCATGCTCCATCGACTCTTCCCAGCGCAACGCAATCGAAGAAACGGAAGGCTGTTAATGGCGACGAGAACCAGTATGATGAAGGTAACGAAACTGCAGCGGCAGCAGCTCAAAATTCACTCGCTGGTATCGCTGAGTCGAAGACCAAGAAATCACGCCTAACTAAAGACGAAGAGAAGCGCTTAAGGCGTTTTCGTACAGGTCCACCCAAGACTTATCTCGAACGACTTGATCGCGTCAGATCTCAGCGTATGTTCCTCATCGATCGGGAGAGGAAGATTAATGGTGATGGCACGGGCGAGGAAGAAGTATTTGATCTCGCTGGTACCACAGGCAATATTTATCAAGTCACTGTTGGTAAGATCCCAAGGTGCACATGTCCGGATAATGAGAAGGGAAACCAATGTAAACACATCATCTACGTCTGTCTCCCAACTACTTTACCACTTAATGAATGCCATCTAAAGAAGAATAGGTCCTGGTCAACGTTCTCAAAGCCCGCTCAGATCTCGCCTACCAATTAGCATTCTTGTCAACAGAACTCGCCGATATTTTTGCCGCTGCTCCGGCCTCACCACAATCATCGGATTCTTCTGCTTCCGTAGCTGCTTCTCTTAGTACGGACACAGGTGGAAAGCGAAAGCCGATCGAAGGCGATTGTCCAGTTTGCGTAATGGAATTTGAGGAGGGAGAGAGGCAGCAGGATATTCTATGGTGCAAGGCAGCTTGTGGACAAAATATTCACAAGGATTGTTTTGAGCAATGGGCTAGAAGTAAACCTGGTTCGTCGCTCCTTCTAATCTTTCCCTCATTGCCGTTCTTTCGAAATCTCTCCATCTTCATATCTACACGATCTATCTTTAAACCAACTCTCAGTTCAACATAAACTCACCAACTGTTACTAAGCCATCACAGGAACTCCAAAATGTGTCTATTGCCGCACACCCTGGAAAGGCGACGAAGAAACTGTCAAGAGAATCAACAAGCAAGGGAAAGTCAACGCAGAAGGATATGTCAATGTTGCAAGCGAGTTGGGCATGAGTGGACATCGAGACATGAGTACTTACCATCAGCCGTGGGTTCGGAGTAGAGGTTCCGGTGGATATGGTAGGCGACGGAGACATTATGAAGGAGATGGTGCATATGGTTCTGGCCCTGATGATGACGAGTATTAAATCGCTCTCACAACCTGGGCATGTTATCAACGAAAACAAAGTGTTCGGCGCCGGTAATTGAATGTGGCAGGGAGGGATTGCTATGGCCTTGCTAAATGGGTAGCTGACACTTATCTGGTTTCGATCGTCTTATGACACGTGCTAAGCTCGCCACTGAAGTGCTCGCAGAGGAATGAACGAAATATATTCTTTCAAGGCCATCAATTTAATTGAGCTCTAAGGTGGAATTTAGAACGCTGGGTGAGTAACTACGTTATCTCACTATAAGTTCAGAAAACCAGTTTATACTCCCAATTCTATATCAATACAGAAATGGGCATGAGCACGGGCTATTGTTTGGAGAAAGCGTGAATCATTAAATATGTATCTGTATCAATTTGAATACATCCCCTCTGGCTTTGATATTTTATAATATGGAAAGTATCGGTCAGTTGAAGGAGCAACTTGCTTATTCAAACGCAGAAACTTGATTCGGAAACTTACAGATGCCCATAAGCTTTCTATTTCCTCTTATGCTCGAGAAAAGCGAATGTCAAACTAAATATTGACGCTTGTGGTGCCAGGAGAAGAGGATGAATACTTGGACAGGTACAGCCAATTACATATTCAGGCACCTGCAGGTCGTGTGCCAGGCACAGAGACGTGGACGTGGTCCAGCGGAGTGATCGACATGCCGGCGATCAAAGCGGGGACTTGGACATGGGCTGGTCTGGCTCACTGAGCTGAGGCATGAGTATATCCCAAAGTCTTTTCAATTCAAATGTTGATACTTGGAGCGAGTTAAGGGAAAGGTATTAAATGCAGAATTAATAGATTCAAAGTACAAGTATGACGTCCTCTGTTTTTTTGTGCCTGTGGCTGCGAGACATCAAATGCAATCGGGTTTCTCAAACCCTTGTGCCGTAACCACGCTAAGCACGGCTCACTACGCAATCAATATCGCCCTCACTGCCAACCTCCACTTCCACTCCAGTCCACCACGTCCATCTGTCGTGCCTGTCTCACCTTCACACATCACCAGCACATTGCATCCAGGACGACGGCATCCGCAATATAAAGACACAGTCATCTCAGGCGCTGGCCGTCAACAATATTTCCTCCGGCAGGTCTACACCTCCATCTTCCTCAACAATGTCGGATAATCCCTCATCACCGCTGCTTGGCAGCAGTGAACGACCTACCTCAAAACACTCCCACCATTCCGATGAATCCCACGAAGACACCCCTCTGCTATCGCGAATTGACTCAAGCCCTCGTTACGATGGCACCGAAGCGCCTGCGAACGGCGGGGTTGCATCTCCAGCTGCCTCCTCCCTGATCTCACTCCAGAATGGCGGACTTGCGCCGAGATCTACCAAACAGGGAAGACGCTGGCCGACCGTCGTTGCTGTCTCTATACTTGGGCTGCTAGTCCTTGGAATTATTTTTGGGGCTTTCTTTGCACCTGCAGCCGTCGAGGAGTACGCAAAGCAGGCACTTGTGATCGAGCCTACAAATCTATCAATCGCGAACTTCACTAGTACTGGGGTCACTGCGAGAGTTCAGGCAAATTTCAGGATGGATGCATCGAGAGTGAAGAACGAGCACATCCGAACTGTTGGGCGCTTGGGAACTTGGCTTGCGCAAGAGGTTGAGAGCGAGGAATCCAGGGTAGAGGTATACTTACCAGAGTACGGCAATCTACTCATCGGCACGGCAGTCGTACCAAAGGTCATCGTAAACATTCGAAATGGGCACACTACGGCAATCGACTTCCTCACAGCTCTGGAACCTGGCGATATTGAAGGAATTCGACTTGTTGCCAATGACTGGCTGGAGGGTCGTTTGGACCAAATCAGAGTTCTGGGCAAAGCTAAGGTGAACCTGAAGTCTGGCTTGATTCCCCTAGGAGCTCAGGCTATCTCGGAGTCGTTGGTTTTTGAAGGTCAATCTCTCTACCGCTCCTTTGCTTCCTTAATGTTTGGCGAGAAATCACTGGCTTAGGTTTCGTCGTGGCTGTAATCAGAGTTGATTGTCCCTGGAGGACCACAATGTAGTCTGGTTTTCATACCACACCTGGTGCTTCTGATGACATTAAATGCGTCCAATCCGATCGAATATGAACATTGCTAATATTAAACCCAGGCAACGAAATTCCAGAGATGCCCAAATACAACATCACCAAGCTTAACTTCCAAGAAGTTCCTATAGACACTACTGGTCGTCGTGGCATGGCTGCAGAAATCTCACTGTCCTTGGTGAATAGCTATCCTGTGACACTGGACATCCCCCCTCTCGCATTTGATATCCTAGTACCAGGCTGCGACGAAAATGATGAGAGCATTCGTCTCGCAGATGCCACCACCGGCGTCGTTCATGTGGAGCCACACTCAGATATTGTTGTTCATGTGGGAGGCATTGTTCGGGAATTATCAGAGCCACTTCTTCAAACCTGCTCTAAGTCCAAGTCATCACCTTTGGACATCCTGCTGGGCAATTATATTCATGGCAACGAAACCATCGTTTATGTTCGAGGTTCGGGATCTCCTGATAGAGAAACTCCAGAATGGATCTCGTCTATTATTTCAAGCATCACTGTACCGGTTCCCTTCCCAGGCCACACCTTTGACAACCTCATCAAGAACTTCTCTCTCACAGATTCAAAATTCAAAATGCCGAATCCTTTCGCTCAGCCTGGATCTAAGGATTCCAATCCCGAAATTTCTGGCACGATTGTCGTAACTGCTGGACTTCCCGAGGAAATGAATTTTGGCCTCAACGTAACCGGAGTTCGCGCCAACGCAGATGTATTCTATAAAGAAAAAAGGCTTGGCGTTCTCAATCTAAAGAAGTGGCAGCCTGCTGAATCCGAGCGCCTCGATTCAAAACCTGGCGAGAGTGCCGCACTTCGAATCAAGGCTCAGATCAAAGATGCACCGCTGGATATTACTGATGATGAGGTGTTCACCGACGTGCTCTCAGAACTCTTTTTTGGTGATGATACCGTCATGCTGAAAATTGTGGCTCTCGTCGACGTTAAGGTGTCCACCGTCCTTGGGGAACTTATCGTCAAGGAGATGCCAGCAGAGGGCGCAGTCCCTGTAAAGCGTTAGCAGCCGTTTTATTGATTATTCAGGTTCGACCGCTCCGAAGCTGACGAGATTGTAGCGGTCTCTCTAGGTAGCGGTGGGTTTAGCGGTTTGAACCTACAGGTCGGGGATCTGAAAGTCCTGAGCACCAGCAAAACGTCTTTGAATCTACAAGCTTGTATCAACTTCACGAATCCAACTGAATACTCAGCCGAAGTCCCATACTTCAGCATCCACATTCTCAATAATGGCTCTATTATCGGCAGTGGATCCGTACAGAATATCACCGTATCTCCTGGGAATAACACCAACCTTCTCGTTCAAGCAACATGGGATCCCTTATCACTTGGAGGCCAAAATGCAACAAAGATCGCGCGAGAATTTCTCTCGCAGTACATATCTGGCTACAATACATCCATGACTTTTCAGACCCATGAAAACTCGATACCCCATCATCCCGAGCTTGGCCGAGCACTACGAAAGTTTGCTATCGAAATGCCTACTCCAAGATTATTCCCTCCTGGATCTGGCAGTGGCGGTGACGAAGGAGATGACCAAAAACCACACTTTATCGATGATGCTACATTTCATTTATTCTCTTCTACTGCAACATTCACGCTCATCTCGCCTCTTAAATTCAGCACACTGTACATAGACAACATCAACGCAACCGCGCTGTACAATCACACGGAACCGGTCGGTATGATCCTCTATGATCTTCCCTTCAAAGTTCCACCTGGAAGAAGCCAGTCCCCAAAACTACCCGTGGATTGGTCCCTTGACTCTGTTGGGTACGAAAAGCTAAGGGAAGCACTTGGCGGGGGTCTCAAATTAGATGCTAAAGGTACGGTTGGCATAAGGTTGGATCAATGGACCGAAACGGTCTGGTATGAGGGCTCTGGTATTGGCGCAAGTGTTAAATTTTGAGAGTGGCTGGGTCGGATATCGCGTATCAACACTTTTTGTATGAACTGCATCCGTACATAATTGATTTTCAAGGCAGGCGTAATGGCATGGTAGGTAACACAGGCAAAGGACAGGCACAGGCGTTTCAGAGTGGGCGTGATTGTTTTGGATGTGCTCAATTAGATAGAACAACAATTTGATCTATCCTCCTCCGTGTTACGTCAATCACTGAATAAGTGCCTAGCAGAGCGAACTGAACAACGCCAACTCCAAATTGCAGACCGGACCATTTTTGACACGTGAGTGAGTCCTACCATAAGGTATCTATCCAGGGGGCAAAGTGCTAGCATCAACAATGTCATCGGCTTCCTTGAACAGGTCCTGATCATTGGGACCGTGGAGTGGGGAACGAGGAAGAGCCATCAGACCGGTGCGGGCCGATTCGAGGATTCCAAAGGGAGCGATGAGCTTCATGAAGGAGTCGATTCGGGTTGGTTTGGCGGAGCTAGAAGCTTCGTTAGCGGTCTTCCGACTTGCGGAAGTGGAGAAAGGGAGCTTACACTTCAACAATACAGTTGTTTGTGCTGATGTCCAAGACCTTTCCTCCGAATTGATGAGTGAAATACGTGATAGACTTGAGATGCTCATGCTTGTGTCGCAACGCCTGACTCATGGCCAACTTGCTTGGGTGGAAATCCTCTTCTGACCACTCTTCAGCTCCCTCCACCTCGCCATCGCTCGCCGTAATCTCTCTGTGATGAGCCTGTAACTCTCCATACCACTCCGGACCCAAAATATTGATCTTGGCCAGCAACAGTTCACGCTGAACCAATGGAGACGAAGTATAGTCGAGCACTGCCCAGACCGGAACTAAATCCTCCAGCTGACGGCGCGCTTGCTCTACTACACCGTCCTGGCCGGACAGCACAATGGTCATTCGCGACAAATCCTCGACTTCTGTGTTGCATACTACCAGCGAGTCGATATTGAACCCACGCGCAGCGAGAATACCGGATACGCGGGATAGCACACCGGGTTCGTTCTGCACAAGGCAGTTAAGGATGTGCCGCTTTGGGGGTGTGGTCGAGGGAGAAGGTGTCTCGTAGAGGATGTTGGAGACGGCTGCCTGGGCAGACCAGGAGGGCGGTGCATCTGAGGTTGGGAGAGGATAGATGCGGCGGTGGAGGGCTTTGTATGCGAGTGCTGAAGTAGATGAAGCTGTTGATTCGGAGCGGATTTGTTGGAGGGGAGAGATGACAGACTTAGAGATCTGTTGAGGCCGAATTGTGCGGGCTGAGAGTGCCAGAATGGCTTTGCGGGACGCCATGATGATTAAGAAGTCCAATTGAGATGTGGGATGTTCTTTTGCTCCGGTAATGAACCCGACAGCGAGGTGTCTCTTCAAAGAAGAGTCATCTAGATAAAGTGAAGCCGAGATCGCTAAGGACTTTTTGAAAGCTGGGGAAAATTAGCGGATAAATGCACCCCCTGCTTCGCTAGATCTTTTGATCAAAAGCCTCATCTTGGGACATCCACTCCTAGAGTGCAGGCAAACAGCAAATTTGAGTTCTATGCGCTGTGAGCATTTCAACCGCGGGCGTTCTTTTACCCAACTTACAGATTCCGACTGCAAAGATGGACGATGCTGAGCGACGTGCCTCGAAGCGGTCGCGTTTTGATCAGAAGGAGCCAGAGCCAAAGCGAGCCTCCAGGTTCGACAGACGTTCGCGCTCACCACCAGCTGCGAAACACGAGAGAAGACGCAGTAGAAGTCCGCTCCCAAGAGGTTCAGATAGCCCTCGCCCAGAGACTGTAAAGAGGGATCCGGCGGAAGCTGCCGCTGCAGCAGGTTCGTTTGCGACAGGGAATTTCCTACTTATTGAGGATCAGGCTGACATTTTCTCTACAGCTGCCGCTGCCGCCAAAATCAACGCCTCGATTCAAGCAAAGAAGGGTATCCAACATGTTGATGTTCCTCCGATCTTGTCTACCTTCAGTCCCACCGATGCGCTAGCATCTCCAAGAGCATCTCCGAGAGCATCTTCTGGTAACAGCGCCAGCTTGGTCAATGGTGAGATGTATATTGCAGACGGGGACTACATCCGAGATATCGAAGTCAACGACCTGCGTAATCGTTATACACTGACTAAAGGCTCTACACAAAAGATGGTAAATACTCCTTGTGTTAATACTCCACTGATATATCAGGCTCTCTATACTCTACTCAAATAGACATAGCAAGCTAGCAGTTTGGCAATGCCTACATTTATCTACTCTTTCCTTTTCAACCTTACATTATTGTGTGGGAAATTTCAAGCTTACCTGAAGCGCGATAGCACACTTACTACATACCACTCATTGGCATCTGCTGACTCCCGCTGTGTGACATCTAGATCAAAGAAGAAACTGGTGCTGGTACGCATACCTACCTTACAACTTACGTTATTTAATAGAGAGCTTTCATGTTGACTTTTGAAGATGTCACTACGCGTGGAAATTATTACCCGGACAAGAGCATGGCAACTGCCGCTGTAAGTTACAACTGCGAATATATGGCAACTTGCTAACAGAACTTCCAGAATCCTCCACTTTACCTCCACGTAACGAGCACGTCCAAAAGAGGACTCGAGCAAGCCATCCAGAAGATTGAGGAACTTATGAAACAGGAACTTCCTAACCTAGTGGACGAACGCCGGTTCCGTCGCCGTGAGCCTGAGCAAGTTGAGAGAGATGAGTTCGGCAGAGTGAGTTCTGCGAGAAGTGAAGTCATTATTTGCTAACAAAATAAATAGCGAAAATGGCCAGAGGAGAAGATCCCGATCGATTTTGAGTCTGTTCCAGGATTCAACCTTCGTGCCCAAGTGGTTGGCCATGGTGGTGCTTATGTTAAGCACATCCAACAAGAAACTAGATGCCGTGTCCAAATCAAGGGTCGTGGTTCTGGATTCATGGAGCATGGATCTGGCCAAGAAAGTGATGAGCCTATGTATCTCCACGTTGCGTAAGGAACAATTTTTCAAAAAAAATAAAATTTGGTAGGACTGTACTAATTCTTCTAGTGGTCCTGATCCAGCTGAAGTCCAGAAAGCCAAGGACCTTTGCTTAGACCTGTTAGAGAATGTGAGAGGTCAATACGAAGAGTTCAAGGCTCGCGCACCACCCCAGCGTGGATATGGTTCTCAACCATCGGGTTATGGCGACCAACAACGAGGAGGGTATGGTGACCGTGCCCCAGAACGATCAAATTCAAACTCTTATGGAGGCTCTGGCGGCGGTTACGGGGGTTACGGCAACTCACCAGCTCCTGCAAACTCAGGTTTGATGAGTCCAACAACTCCCTCAGCTCCAGGTGCTGTTAATCCTGCTGCAGGCGCCGATTATGCTGCCCAATATGCTGCCTACTATGGAGCAGGTGCTGATCCATATGCTGCATACGGTGGCTACGCAGCTTATGTGCAATACTACCAACAGTACATGGCTGCTGCAGCTGCTGCTCAGCAACAAGCCCCGCCAGGTGCTCCAGGTGCAGCTTCTGCTCCACCGCCTCCTCCGAGCGAAGCTCCACCTCCACCTCCTTCAGGCGGACCCCCAGGAGCCGGTGGCTACAATGCTGTAAGTCCCTCCAAATTATATTCACTAAACTTATAAGCTAAATTTTACAGGTTCCACCTCCACCAGGCATGTAGTGGTCGAATCAAATACTATAGCTTTTCTTGCCATGATGATTCTGGCATGCGCTCTCATGGGGGGTGTTGGGGCGATCAAAAATGCAGCATACCTCTCTCCCTCTATCTTTGTACATTAAGCAAGAATTGCCACGTCTCGGTGATGTCATTGCCTTTGCTTAGCATGGTAATTTAATCAATCAAGTCAATTATATTCATAGCCTCCGCCCAATCGTCCGGCCCACTGTCATATAGGTCTGCTTCGGCGTCCTCGAACGTAAGTCGTTGGCCGTAAGAAATACAAAGCTCTTCTCCCTCTCTGATATCTCGAAGTGTTGTATACGTGATCACTTGATTTTGAAGATCTCGTTCCCAACCGACGTTTTGGTGGATGTTTGAGTGGTTGAACATGCTTCCTAGACCAAGAACTACAGCTTGGGTCATAGTGACTGGCTTAGAACCATTGGGCTGAGGTTCAACCTGCGGTGGTGCTTTGTATGGCCAGTTGCTTTAATATACTTAGTCTCGTAACCTTTCACCCCTCGCATTGAACTTACTAAGTGTAATTGTATAAATCTGTTTTCCTAACATGTTCCTCATTCTCCACAGGATCAAGTACTAGTACAGGCGAGACTTCGAGAACGGTCTTAGACGGCATGTCTCTGCTTGCAAACACTCCTCTCCCTGTTCCAGCAGTTCTATGTTAGTAAATGAGAAAACATGAAATAAGCACGTGCCTGCCTATATGGACTGGGCAAAGAAATGGTGGGGGTCGACTTGAGCCTCGCACCTTTCGGTGTCTCCATTAACAACATTAGCCCTTCCGCCCTCTTCAACGGAATGCCCTCTGGCTTTTTCGCTGCAATATCATTGCTGCTGCGACTTTCTTGCTTTGTCATCTTCGCTTTTGAGCTTAAATGTAAATCGGGGTAGAGATGGGAAATTCATAGAAATGATTTTGGTGGAATTTTCTTGGGCGATAACAAAGGCGGTGGAAAGCGAGGCACCTTGTGAGGGGCAGAACGTGTCACCGTTGCCAGCCTTGCGCATCACAACCAAGTTGTTTCGTTCATTGGAGTACATACTACAGGAGTTTTTCGTACGTTTGGAGAGTCGATCCCGATGCTGATTGATGGTTCGTAGAGATGTCTCATCAGCGTGGAGCTTCAACTGTAGATCAGGTGAAAGAACCGCATTCTGTGTCGTTGAAAGTGTTACGGTACAGCTGCCTTCTCCACGATTATTACATGTCCTAACAGTTGACATAGACTTTCCCGTCCCTCCCTCGCAATCCAGCACCCCCTTCCTTTACCCACTCCAGCTGCTTCTCCACCGGAAGACTCGCCCACAACTTTCCCTGCGCCTTCAGCATCCCTCGCATACCCATCCACCAAGCCCGATGCCTTCATACTCTCTCCTCTCCTCACGCTCCCACCAGCTTTCGGCTCTGCGTACGTAGGGGAGACTTTCTCATGCACACTATGTGCGAACAACGAGATTCTGCCCGGTGCCACGGTGCCCAAAGTCATCACGAACGTGCGAATCGAAGCTGAGATGAAAATTCCTAGCTCTGGCGTTCCAATATCCCTGGTCCTTGGCCCCGATGCCTCACAAACAGACGAAGACAGCGAAGGTGGTGGTGATGATGGAGACGACGAGAAAACGGTTGAGATTACCAGTGGGGTAGATCTAGGACCTGGAAATAGTCTCCAAAAGATTGTGAACTTTGATTTGAAGGAGGAGGGAAGCCATGTCCTTGCAGTGACAGTCACGTATTCGGAGACCACAGCAACAAGCGGCAGAATTAGAACATTCAGGAAGCTCTATCAATTCGTGTGCAAAGGGTGTATGGTTGTGCGGACTAAGACCGGCGCGTTGCCGTCCGGTGAGAAAGGAGGTAGGAAATGGGCCCTTGAAGCTCAGCTTGAGAATTGTGGAGAGGAGACTATTACGCTTGATATGGTGCTACTGGAGACGAGACAGGGGTTTAAAAGTCAAGGCATCAACTGGGAGGTTGTACTTGATGGGGCAGGGCCTGAGAGACCAGTCCTGACGCCTGGTGATGTTTATCAGGTCGCCTTCTTGGTGGAGGAAGTGCTGGGTGAGAATGGGGAAGCTCAAGAAGCTACTGATGGCAAGTTAATATTTGGGATTTTGAGCTTGGGCTGGAGAGGCACGATGGGAAATAGGGGATTCTTGAGCACGGGGGCTTTGGGTGCGAGGTTGAAATAATTGGATGCAATGCTATGGACTAAGGAGAGTAATGATAACTCTCTGGGATGGTCCTGCATTTGCCCACCAAGCTTCCTGCAGTACTTCCTGCGCAGACAACGACCATCCACCCCGTCTTGCTCAGAGAATGATACCGGACGCAATCTCTCCAGAAGGACTACAAGGTTCGAGCCGATGAATCTCATCTATGATATCTACAACAATACTCTGGAGTCCATAAACTTGTGGACTAAATTTGATGCCCCGGGATCAGGGCTCTCGCCTCGTTCGTCATATCCCCAGCACCAACAACAGCCGCCACTGTTTCATCCTTCATATTTTTGAAGATGCGAGTATCCTCCTGCTGCTCTTGAGGTGATGGTACTCGTGATTTTACCCCGCCATCTTGGTCGCGCTAAGTCTCAGCTTTGGTTGTTGTTTAAAGGCCTCGACGGCCTCGTGCTCGAGAGCTACTCTCGCTGCTAGAACGGAGCGCGAAGAATACATGGCTTTGTTTCCAAATGTAGAGAGTCATCGCTGTTTGGTGGGTAGAGTGTTCTGGGGAAAGTTGACTAAGGTGTAAATCCGAATTAGAATGCGTTAGTCTATGTGTACCTCCAGCTGGAGACACAGCCAAATCTATTAATTTCTTTAATTGGGTTCTGAAGAGCCACACTGAATGGCAAACAAGGGATCCTCCTGGGATTTCTTTTAGTTGAGATACCCCCGTACAACGTTTGATTATATTCTTTCTCTGCACCGATAGCTCGTTTTTTGCCTACATGTGTGTGTTATAGTGTCCATGTGAATTTTGCAATCTAGCTACTTACCAAATTGTATTCAACAGTATCACCTAGCAATTGCCTACATTCTCATGTTAAGCTTCTGATTTTGACTTCCCAATCAGTCAATGTAGTCATAAAATGGAAATAGATGGTTTCGTTTTCAAAGATAGGACACGGAAAAAAGGTACGCTTCATTTGAGAACTATCGCTGGGAGTTACAAGGAGGCAATATCATCAAACAGTTTTGTAGCACCCCCCCAAAACGCCAGCCGCCCATATGCTCATCCTCCGTAGTTATTGTCTTCTGTTCCAAGCATATGTGCCTCATTAAAGAACAATAGTAGACACAAACAAAGATTCAAGCTTGCTCGGCATTCTGACGCTCATTCTCCAGACGCAATTCCTCATCCAAAGCCAGCACCATCTCCCATTCAACCTCTAACAGGGCGAAGCGAACCATGACTGCGCGATCTTCCTCGTTGATCTGAATCAAGCGGTATTCAATAACTTCCTTGAACTCCTCTGTCAGTTTCTCCGGCTCATCTTTGAACATCTGGACCATGAGCGAGATGTACTCCTGATGGGCCGAAACCAGATCTAGCGCTGCAAGAACAGACACAACCTCGGCCTTGATGTACTCACAGCGCTCGGCTTGGATGGCCTTGATTTCTTGCTGGCGAGGGGTCTGCACATGGGATTTCAGAGCTGCCAGGACATCAGTGCGGTAGATGTTGGTTTCTTGTCGAGACATGGGGTTCATGGCGGAAGTGAAGAGCGGCTTGGTGGGCTTGGTGATGGTTGGAGTCGGGTTAGCGCGTTTGAAACGAAACTTGGGGATCCAGGCGAGGTTGAAGAGCTTCTTGTCCTTCTCATCTGGATTGGCGATTTCCTCCGCAGTAGCTTCGTAGCTTCCATCGACGTGATATTCGGGTCTATCGACTGGTGTGTCTGATGTAAGTGGAAGCTCAGCAGGAGAAGTAGGAGTCTTTTCGAGGTGCATAAGATCTTTGACTGAGCTGGTAATCAACTCATCGTCAATAAGAGTATCTTCGCCAACAGTCTCCTCGCCCGCTTCCAGATCAGCCCTCATCTCCACTCCAGCAGAGCAAACACCGTCCTTGCTTGAAGCAGTATCCAAAGCAGCCATGATGAAATTCATCTTTTCCTTGATAGTCATCTCATCGTGTTCTCCAGAAGCAGCAAGCTGAATTTGCACATCTCCAGCACAATTGGCAACTTGACTGGATTCCTTGTTCTCGGTCTTATTGTCGTTTGTCTCCTTGTCTTGGGAGATTCCGATGCACATGGCTTCCAAGAGCTCAGTCATCTTGTCTTGGCCAGTCTCTTTAGATGCTCCAGCAATTGTCTTCTCGCCGTTGTGCTCAACCGACGCGTTAACAAAAGGTCCAGAAGTAAACTCCTCGCTATCGACAAAATATCCAGTACCGAATTCCTTGCCGTCCTGATCTCCACTTTCAGTGGTGTTGAAAGAAATGAGATCGCTACTCTCAGCTTTCTCAATGGTCTCATCAAACTCAGAAGCCATGCTGACGTTCTTGAGATTGCTTTCCGTGGTGCTTGTACTACCACGGCGAGGTTTTCTGGCGCTTCTGAGTGGCCGGAGTCCTCTTGCCTATTATATTATTGGGTCAGCAAGAACTACAAAGCAAATTTGAATCTGAACGTGAAGGTGAACTTACTTGACGCCGAAGGTCTCGAACGCGCCGATGCAAAGCTGTGCCAGAGGAGGAATGATCGAAAGACCTCAAAAGAAGGGTCTCCCGACTATTGTTAGGTGTTGGTGCGAATTCGATCAAAGCGTGTCTTCTGCGCACGCTGAGCGCACGTCTGAGTCTGTTGATCATTTTTATAGCGATATGTTGTGGCGTTGTGGATTGTGTCGTTGTAGATTGATTGTGTCGAGTGGAGAGGAGGTTGTGTTGTTGGAGATCGAGCCGTGGCGGTCAAGAGCGTGGCGAGGGAGAGCAGCATAGTGAATATTTGAAGGCGAATTGATAGTTATTAGCTAAGAAGCTGAAGTATTTTGGTTTGTATAGCCTGGGTTTTGGAAAAGGAGGTGAGAAAATGTGCACATTCTAAGATACAGAATGTCGCAAAAAATCTTGCACATTCAGCTCTACTTCTTAATAAAGTAGATGTGTGATACCCATCTTGGAGATCTAGGAGCTTCTGAATGTGCTATTGAAGAATAGGCATCCAAGTGAGGATAAAGATTATATATTAGGAATCTCTAGAGGATAAGAAACCAGATCCTGAGAATATAAATGATCTCCCTGCCTGGTTGTGTCAATCAACAATGCACATTGAGCTACTGCAATATGACACTCCTAGATAACTACAGTTAAAATGTTCCAGACCAATACAAACATTTGATATACTTTTCCTTGAGTATACAGATATATATCTTTAGAACTTAAGACGTGAATCATAACTTCTTGCTTAGCGCTTGTTCTGTCAACATGCCAAGACCCTTCGCTTATGCCCCTGAACCACTCGCTTATGTCCTCTGAGTCCCAGCAGTATCTTGGAATGGGAGTATCATCCAATTCTGAGTGCCAAAGATGATTGAGGACATCGATTCTGAATAGCTACTGACGTGGCTCAGTACATAAAGTCATTATCATGTTCTCGGGAGTCTTGAGGATAATTATAACTAAGCAAACACATATCTTTTTGCAAACCCATCAAATGCACGAATATTGCTAATAAGCAACAAGAAGCTCGACAGTATCAAACCACAATGCGTATGTATAGCAATGTATCTCCAGCAAACCCATATCAAAATTTCCACGCCCCAGGCCTCTCAGTCATCTCCCTCACTTCACCTGCCATCTCTTCCCTCCTCTCCCTGTCGCTTCTCCTCTCAATCTTGGAATGCACTCTTTCACCCTCTACCGCAATTCTCTGTCTCCTATTCAGAGCTTTCTCCATCATGACATCAATATTATTCAGATAAACCTGATTCCCTTCAGCTTTTTCCTTCAAACTCTCCAACCTGTCCAGAAACATGTCGTTGGCACGCATGTAGGACTTGACGATATCATCCGTGAAATCTTTCCAGGCTTGCTTCTCCGTTGATGTCATTGGATTTCTAGGAGGAGAAGGAGGAGAAGTCTGACACTGGGTTGGAGGCAGAGTTGGAGGCAGAGGGAAGGTGTTAAGATTGGACGACGACAGACTGAGTGTTGTTTCGTGTGACACAGAAGTCGCCTCGGAAGGAGAGACTTCGGGTGGTGTGACAATTATAGAGGGAGCTGTCTGACTGAGTTTGGATTCGGATTCAGGGGGCGTTATAGGTAATTCGCGCGTGGCGGTTTTGGATGTGGGAGTGTTGCCTAGAGATGGTGGGGTTCCTGACCTTGCCGTGAAGAAAGAGGCCAACGACGAGATGCTCTGGGATCGATTCGAGAATTTTTGACGCCAGCTGCTGCTCGTTGTTCTTGGAGAGTGCTCTTCTGACATGGAATCTTGAGATGCCCTCCTGGTGTGGACACGCTTGCGAACACGATCCATAATCGCAACAACAGGGGAGTAGACAGTCTGGTTTATTTTCTATGGATTCGTGTCAGAATAATTGGCTATAGTTGCGGAATTGTTGGAGAGTGTGCGACTTACTGCAGAAGGGTGTCTGCTATTGGGAGTCCTCAGACTCAAGATGAGAGGTTTTGTTTCTTCCATGCTTCCTCACAATCGGCAGACTGAAATATTTTAAAAGAGTATCGAAGCACCTTGAACAGAATTATTAATGTTGATCTTGGGTACAGAAGGTCGATGTGCAGTCGAGGTGGCAGCGGACTGAAGTTATGTAAAGGACAAGGGAAGATACGCGAACCGCAAGCCTAGAAGTCGCCCGCCGTGGAATGCGAAATTCCTTTTGGATGGAAACCCCTATATGAAAAAAGATGGCCAAGAAAAAGTGGGCAAGTGCAGCCGCGATATGTTGTGACTTCAAAGCTAAGGCAGGCATGCAAACTCACTTTCACTTTGTAACGTTATGCAGCCACCTTTTTTTTGTAAGCGACCCAGCTGCAAACATTGGAAACAATTCTGCCGCG
Organism: Articulospora tetracladia; assembly: GCA_003415645.1. Taxonomy (NCBI): domain Eukaryota; kingdom Fungi; phylum Ascomycota; class Leotiomycetes; order Helotiales; family Discinellaceae; genus Articulospora; species Articulospora tetracladia. Next base: position 704,351 of record PYIV01000003.1, on the reverse strand, counting down.
TGAGATCTGCAAAGTAAAGCAATCCAAAGTGAAGCAATTGAATTTGTTGATCTAGCCTCATCTATGACCGACGGTCTGAAAAAGACGGTCCTGCTTCGTTTCACATCGACCTTTTCACTGCAGACAGCTGTAAATAGACTCATTCCAATAGCTGTCAGAATAATACTCATTCGCAGCACGCATATTAGTTGATTGAATCACAGGTCAATTTTTATAACATTACGCACAGATCAGACGCCAACGAATACCCACAACACCATGCACAGTTCCTCCCAAACCTCAGACGAGCTCAAATCCCACAGTAACACCAACCCTTCCCAACAGCAACCGCTATACCCGACCGAAACCGCCCATCACCTCCTCATAGCCCCTAAAAACAAGTTTCCCTCTCTCCTTCACACCGAGAAGCAACTTCTCAACCATGCTCTCATTCACCACCCAATTCCACCTCTCTCCTCATTCTCCAGCATCCCCAAAGTCCCTTCGTCAAATGCCGTGCAGCTGGCTCTCAGCTCCTTGAGATCACGGATTAGAATGGCAAGTTTGTCTGCCATCTCTGATGCTGTTGCTGTTGCCGGCACTGTCGCTGGGTTGTATTTTGGCTTTGATGCTGCGACATCTGGGCTGTCTGTTTCATGGATAGTTGTAATGGTAGAAATTCCCTTGTTGATCAACATTGCTCTGTTTCGTATAACTGCAGGGACAACTCTGATACTAGATTTGGAGTTGAACTCTCCAGTGCGAATGTCCGTGTCGACTTCGCACTTCCCTTTCCCTTTGTCAATTCTGGCCTTCCCCCAAGTCCTGTCCCCATCGATGCAGCTCTCCATATACCCAGCCATTGCAGCAGCAAAGTAAGTAGGTGGCCTCGGTGGCCTCGGAATATGCACTAGCCTCGCCCGGCCAAAGTACACAGCTCCTGCAAAGCAAGCTGTGTATGTTGAGTTTGAGCAAGAGGGGCCGGGAATATGCGGACTAGTTCCTAAGACAGAGACCGGAACAGAGACCGACGCACAGTTGACTTGATCAGTGCAATGCGTGGATCCAAATGACATGTTAACGCATGCTGCAATGCAAGGCAGTTCGTGTTGGGGTACAAACAAGGTACGCAGCGCGAGAAGGAAAATTGTAGCGGGGTCTGAGTCGAAATTATATGAGTTACAGGGTCCAAATGTAAAGGCAGTGAATGATCCAGAGCGCGAATATAGCATTTGCAATCTTACTTACAGTTCTTTCCCGGTGATGAGGAGTAGATCGATGTGTGTCTAGATCGTTAATGTGGGCAAGGTTCCGACGTGATATTTTTCGAGACATGCATATGCAACTAAGAACCAACGAAACTCTGCTTCATGACGTATTAAATTCGATTCAATCTATCGATCCAAACGTTCACCTTACTCTGGTTTCGCCTGTCTGCTTTATCTTACAATCCCTCGCCCTTCTGAAATCCATTCATTCTCTATATTTTCGCCTGCCGTGTTTGGCTTCGCCATCTGTTATGCAATCTAGCCAAGGGAATTTTTGGACGCCAAATTCCCGTTCTCGCCGAAGCAAATGTAGAATTAAGCTCTGTCTTTATGTGGGCCTATAATTCTTGTGCACCTGAGCTTCGAGGCATATATACCTCAAGAGCCACCGCCATGTCTCATCGAGCATGCTTTATCGTACAACACCTTTGTTAGTATGTTCATTCTGGTCATGCATCTATGCCGTAAAAGTCGTTATTTGCCCCGCAGGACTTTCATTCTTGTCGTATTGCCTTCCAGGCCCTTGTGTTCATCCATAATAAAACTCTCACTTGCCGTTCAGCAAGTCTCTTGCTGATGTGTTGCCTCCCAGTAAACTCGGAACTGCCTTCCTGCCCACTCTCTTGCCTGGCATGTCCATTCTCGGTACACCCTGTATAACTCTTGGTTCCCGCATCAATCCGACGTCCAATTGTGCTGGGATGCGTGAAACAATACTCCTGTAGTCGCCAGGAAACTTGGCGCTTGGAGTGGGCACCGCTGCACTCACCCAAAGATGATCAGAGGTATCTTCCAGGAACGAGGCTGATTTCGAGGACTTGTTCGAGAAAAACGATCCACGACCTCGCGACTTCTTTGCGAGTATTATACTGTCAAACAGCTGTATGCTTGGAGCACTGGCCTGAGTTGTTTCCCGCTCATGAATAAACTCGTTGAAAGCTGAAGAAGAATTAGGATGCAACGATGAACACATGTATTGAACGACTTACCTTGGGTTTGCTTCAGCATAGTTGTGTATTCGTGTTGTTCATGTGGCAAGCTCTTGATAAATCCAGCCATGTCGAAGCCGTAAATCTGCCCAGCAGCCTTTTGTTCCTTGGTTGGCCGACCAAGATATTTTCGGTAGGTGAAGAACAGACTGGCAAAGCAACGGACAAATGCAGCTCGAACTCGATCGGCATGGAATGCTGATGGACAGACCAATGACACATGGCCCAAGCAGCGACCATGTGAGACAGTTGTGCAGCTAGTGCATTTGTAAATTCCATCTCCTTCAGATTTGTCATCACATATTGAGCAGACTGATCCGACATCGCTACGGTTCAAGTGGAAGCAATGGCCTTCAACCCAAATTGTAGTATCTGTATTGCGAACCGGCTGCATGAGCATGTTTGGCATGATCGTTGAAGCGGCAAGAGTTGAAGCAGCGTATGTCGAAGGAGCATAGCCGTAGGTAGATTGTGCATCTATCGATAGAGCAGATGTGGAAAGGCTTGAAGAGTGACCATTATTGAATGGAATACTTGGTCGTCGGAGCGTAGGTTGTCGATCGACATTGAAGGAAGCGCTGCGTCGGGAATTGTTGTCAAAATGGCCCGATCGTTTCTCCCGCAAAGTCGCAGTGAGAGCAAAGCCAGAGTCATTGCGAGAAACGGGAGTAGTAGGAAGTGGCGGAAAGGTTCCCGAGACAGGCGAAACTGAGCTTGGAGGGCTTGTGCCGTTGGACTTGCTCGTAGAAGGCCTCTCAACTCGACTGTGGCCATTTTTGGTTTGCAAGAACGCATTGAAAACCAACGGTTTTTGTGCCGTGACTGGATCTGGCTCTCCGAAAGTCGTCGAGTTTTGACTAACATACTTTGGAAGACTGCTGCCCTGCGCGTTCTGACCAAAGATTGCCTCGTTTTCAGAGGAAAATGCATCGTACGGAAATGACTCAATGGCGTAAGGAGGTGGTCCAACAGGTACACCGCATCTATTATGATGGGGGGCAGCAAGCTGGAGTAGAGAGACAAGCTTCCGGCGTTGTTGCCTTGGTAGAGCCATTGGATCACCGGATGCCTCGATGATGTCTTGATCCAAATCTACAAGCACAAAGTCCTCCTCTGGAAGCTCGATATTCTCATATCTTCGCTCTATTCCAACAATATATGGACATGGAGCCTCCAGCGCAGACAGAAGTCGTGCCGGCAGAACTGGGATGAATATGCTTGCCCACTTCATAGGATAAAGCAAGCTTGCAAGAGCTCTACTAGCAAGATGTAGCATCGCCGTGTGAGAAGACAACAAAATTATCCTCGACTCCGACATGGCATATTCCACCAATGATACAATGTTTGGGATACTGAGTGCTCTGAATAGAGCGTATAAGTCAGTGCTTCGCGAACCAGGGAGCTCATTAGTAGCTTCCTTTCTCGCAAATAGTCTCAGTTCCCTCACAGCGAGCTCAACCTGAGTCTTTGACGAGATTGGGCTCAATGCTTCCGTGCATAGATTGACGACATATCGCTCCAGAGGTTGCCATCTACCGACCTTGGGCGAGCTAGCCGGTACTCTCATCACCCCACCATCAGTCATGGGAACTATAACAGCTTTCAGCCACTCTTTCCAAAAGCTTGAAAGACTGCAATCTCGACCAAGAACACCATAAGCTCTTGGGGTCCAGAGTCCAGTTTCCCCATCTGTCAAACCGTCAATCTTTGCCGCAGCACCATGTCGAACAGGTCTAAGCATGTCTGCCATTAGTCCAATCTTCTCTTCCACGGCACTAATCTGCTCTTCCAAAGAGTCGCGAGCTGCAGATCCCGAAACAGCACTGGGCAACTTAGCAAGTAATTGCGACAGGTTGGCCCGTTCTAATGCGAGACGCTCTCCCAAGCTGGCTGCGAGCTCTCGTTCTTCATTTGTCATGTGACTTTGTCGCCATTGCTCACAACGCCTCTCGACATTCGCTGCTGCATCTTGATTCAGCGGCATCCACACGATGACAGTAATGCCATAGATTTTGGAGTTATCGTCTGAAGTCATAGCAAATCCATGCCACGTCGACCGGGGTCGCTCATCTGCTGAGACAATGTTTATGTCGTTTGGAAAGGCGAACATTGGCACATAGTCAGGAAATCGACCCCTTCGCTTGACTTCGTCAACTGCAGACTTCGGTGGATATCTGTCGAGCAACACAGGCTCGAAGCGTCGCTTTAATGGATGCATATCGGGATCTGCGTTTAAAGGCTCCGGAGGTGGAATGACCGAATTGTAATTGCTCATTCTCTTCGACGTCCGTACGGAAGCTAGAGGTTTGCCCTGTTAGTTCCAAGTCCTAAGGAAAGTCCTCCAAGCTCCTGAATGACCTCTGGAAGGCGGCAAAATTTCCAACAAAATAAACTCACAAGAACGATTGGCCAGTGAGGACTGCCTCTTTGTGCTGCTCATGTCTCTAAAACTGATCCGTCGGCGGATACTGCCTCCAACCTCTCTGAGTGGGCTTCTCCTCCCCAGTGCAGCGCCATTGCTCTCATTTTCTTGCGTCCTCAGTTTGTCTGTTCTTGGATGTGTCATTGGCGGTGGCTTCTGTACAGGAGCGCCAGCACTGAAACTTAAATCGTCCAGGAAATTCTCCCTCTCATTCGCAAATTTGAGCAAAGCCTCGTCGAAATTGAAGTCTCCAAAAAGTTGCTTATTCCCATTCCCATTTGTGCCCGCCTTGATCGTAATACTACTCCTGTTACTCCTTGTCTTGTCGGCCTCGTCGAGTGCTCCAATCGAGCTTCGAAGGTCGTTTGGCGTCTTGCTCAACCTGTTCCAGGAGTTGTTTCGCGAATGTCGCGCGGTAGCTCGTGGAGTGCCATTACTCTCAGGAGATACGTGAGTTTCCCCCTCGCTGCCTTCATCTATGGTCGCATCAACCGCTGCTGAAGGGGGTCCGCCATTAAACGCTTTTTCCTTTGGATTCGTGGGGCCGAGAACGGGATCGCTGTACGAAAGAGAGTCGATTCCAGCTATCCAGAAGTAATCAGCCAGAGGGGCCGAGGAGCTGTCCATCGCATCGAAATTCTGCGATCTGGACCTGGCAGATGTGCCTTGCAAAAGCAGTATGTTACTCTCAGGTGAACATCGAGGTCGAGACGCTGCAACCGCCGGGAGCGAAAATTCGGAGAGGGCTGAGAATAATTTATAGCTCAGCTGATACTCGTAGTGGGTTCACGAACAGAAAAGGAGACGCGCAAAGGGTGCGGTTGTGTGGTTCGCAGTGGTTTCCTGGCAAGATGTGGGGATGCTACTCGGATTATTTTGTTCTGGCAGCGGAGAACGCGACAGCGCGAGGCATGCAACGCAGACCAAGAAGAGGCAGGAGAACTGCGATGGTTAGCTGCAGATTCAGCTGCCAGTGACCGTGGATTGGAGGGTGCAAACCTGGCGAGTGAATTGTTCTTCTAATTTGTGTTTTGCGGCCACCAATCTGGGTCGATAAGGAGGTCTTGGAGCGGTACGGTGTGGTCTCCGTCAACTGAGGGAACCGAAGATCTTCCTTCTCCAGGTGGGGCGACAGGCGGCTGTCGAAAATCACGCTTCACTCACTCCGAGCTTCAGGGGGCGCGATGCGGGAAATAGAACAACAACAACGACAATAATTTTACAAGGTGTGAGAAGGTTTCAATATCTCGACTGAGTTTTCCCCTGGCCGAAGTCCCTACTTGTGATGCAGGATGTTGTGCAGAAGCTTAGGTAAAGAAGTGGTTGTGCGGTGCAAAAAGCATAAGGCCCTGCCGCACAGCTTCGGCTTCCTGCGCGTACGTGGTGTGCTGCTGTGATGTGAGGTTAGAGTATGTGGTGGAAGATGGCAGCCACCTCCTTTGCTTTTAGCCACGGCCCCCATATCTCAGGACGTGGAAGAGTGGAAGTGGAAGTTTCCTTGAGCAGTCAACCACTTAGACTCTTCGACACGCCGTGAACGACTCCAACACTCAGGGGCCCGCCCCTCCAAGTCGTCATTAGTGCAATGCTGACGCTGACGACGGGCACACTATAACACCACGCCTTACCCAAACTGCAGAAACTACTTGTTTCACCACTTGACGGCGCCACACCATAACATAGGGTCGGTCCCCCTCGGCATACTCCCGGGACGCCTTGGAGGGCACGGTGGGCAACACGACAGAGAAACGGAGAGATATACAGGGCGTTGGCGCAGAAGGATGGGGTTGCATTGCACAGGATAGACTCTGGCGGGCGTACACTAGGTCGAGCATTCAGGGGCAGAGGCGACTTTCTCGCCACTATTGGTGGAAAGGCACCGTCAGCCACTGTGCTCAATCAAACGACTTTCGGGGCAATACATTGTTTGCTGCATTCTCCTGCGACGTGAAGTTTAATTAGACATCCTGAAGCAGCGGCCTGCGAGGACGTGTGCATGAGAGGAGATTAAGCTCATGGGACGGAGTCATGGTAAAAAGGCGTGGCGTGGGAGAAGAAGGCGCGTCGCGGAGATGTCCACGTATTGTCCCATTTATCCATTTGCTTTTCCCATGGCCACCATATCATTCAGTATTCACCTGCAGGTGATCAATCTGAGACAGTCTCCAACAGTCTCGAGGGCGCCATTCCGTTGTACTGGTGGAAATGGCTGTCGACGTCTAAGACACTGCCATCTATCTAGGCTTCAGAGCGAAGGAAGCGGATGATCTTCAAGCCTCAATCTTCAAATCAGGTACATGCATATGTACCCGGAATGCATGTACCAGGATCAAGGTCTTCAAACAAGGTTACAGTAACTCAGCATCGATCTCGGACAAGATCTCGTGCGACGCCAAATCGGTAGCGAGATGCAAGACCTGTCACCTAACTATCCTGTCATCTCATGATCATTGGCAGAATTCAAAGTCCGAACGAACAGACACCACTCTCACTCCTGGAACTTGGGACTACCTCGAGGCATGATCCCTGTTTCCCCATGATTGCATCGCCCAGAATGGAAAAGTAAATATTGCACAGACAAATCGCACACACACAGACTTTCTTAGTTGCAAGTATGGTCGATCGTTTGAATGCATATCTATTCGTTAGCTCGAGATTCTACCCACCACTGTAGAAACCGGATAAAGTAACGCCGAAGAGGATACCTCATCCAAAGATGGCCAGAAAACGTGACTAGGCACCATACAATTATTTTTTACCAACTCCATGCTCCAGGCAATGTGCCAACCAATGCAGAATATCCCATTCGCCGAAAGTGTTCGCTAAAATCAGGTAGAGGGATACCGAGTGTCGAGAACGTACCCGTCATTTACAAGTAGAGACTTTGAGCTGCCACGATATCTCTTCTAATCTTTAAGAGGGACTCCTCGAACTTGGCAGAAATTTCATCAGAGCCCATGACCTTACCAGCCTGCGCCATCTGCCTCAGCAATTCCTCGAGTCTTCGGAAGAGTCGAATAAGAGATCCTTCATAGACGTCGGTCATTTTACTATATAGAAATCAGTATAGTTTTACTTAGGTATGAGAAGATAGACGTACCATATTTCAGCAAATGACTTGCCATTAGCCCAAGCCAGAACGACGTCCATGAGCTCCCACTTGAAGCTTGCAACATAGTCCTTCTCGTTCAGGGCGAGCTTACTCTCCTGGCTAACTTTGGCGATGATTCTTGCCTGGCTTTGAATCTGAGCGAAGAGCTTCTGCATATCATCCTTCAACGGCTGCGCTTGACTCTTCTCCTCGAAGATGAAACAGGACAGCACTGCAGCACACACCTCCGGGCTCAATTCATTGAAGAAACGATTGAACAATAGCTCAGAAAGTAGGAGCTCATGGCCGTCACCTGTAGATGAAATCTCGCAGGCAACACGAGCTTTGAGTTCAACGACTTCCTGATCATTGATAAAACCAAGACGTCGGAGCACACGCTTTCGAGATTTCAGTTCGTCAAGTTGCATAATGCTAAGAGCCGCAGTAATAGACTTCTTCTTCTCTTTGATCTGACGACCAACCTCCATCTTGCCGGAATATTGATTGTAAAGGTCTGGAAGTCGAGGCGAATTGTGAAGTGGGTTTGAGAGTAGACGAGATTCAAGAACCTCAATCTTGCGGAGGAGTTTCTTGAACGAATCATCTGTAATTCCCATATTTTCGATTGGATCGAGGACTGCAATTCCATCTGGAAATCGACGCTTCACTTCTTCGATAGACTTGCGCACAGTATTGCGCTGATCGGCAAAATTCAGGTCCTTAGGAAGGAATATCCGGACATGACCAATAGCTTCGACGCAGGATAGTAAAATTGGCACCACTTCCATTTTCCCCTTCTCCCCAGCTGCAGGAGGGACAAGGCCAGGAGGCATATCGCCGCGACTCTGTGTACCCACCGAAGCGTTATCAGCGACTGGAAGCAATACATCAAGGACATATGATTCTTGAGGAGGGTAGTCGACAGCATCGCCGTCTTTCGCAGGTCGTCGAGGGGAGAACTTGACAACAGCACCCCAGCCAAAGTCCAGGTCTTTGTGCTTGATGTGTACCACACGGCCAGGCTGCATAAATTGCAGGCAGTAGTTGGGGTGATTGATGACATCTCGCATATCCTTGGTGTATCCAGTAAGCTGCTGTCGTAGATCATAATACTCCTTAATAGTTGCCTCGTCTGAGATTTCCAAGCCATCCTTTTCCAACTGAAGGTCTTGCAGCTCCTTCTCCAGTCCTGAGACACTTGATGTGTTCTGGAATTGGTAGAAGCAATGCTCCAGCATAAACTCTGGCGAGATTCCCTCCACTCTCATCAAATTGAGAATCATGTTGTATCCTAAGTAAAATGCTGAATTGAGCTTGTCTTGCTCTCCTCGAACGATTTCCTTAGCAGCTTGAGGCTCCATCTTGTCATTGATCATCATGATGACAATACCTCTATCATCAAGTCCTCTTCGTCCTGCACGACCAGACATCTGCACAAACTCAGAGGGCGTTAGATATCGCATCTTCTCTCCGTCAAACTTTTCGACGCTTGTGAACACAACTGTCTTCGCAGGCATATTGAGACCAATGGAAAATGTTTCTGTGGCGAACAAGACCTTGATCAAATTCTCTTGGAACAAGATCTCGATCGTCTCTTTCAAAATGGGAAGAAGTCCAGAGTGATGGACACCAATTCCTCGCCTCAGAAGGGGAAGAATATGTTGAATCTGGGGTAGAGTCTTGTCCTCATCAGACAGAGACTCAATGGCGCTCTCAAAAACTTTGGAAACCATAGCCTTCTCAGATTCGTCGTTGAATGCCATTGACGACATTTTCAGTGCGTATGCCTCACATTCTCGCTTGCTGAAACTGAAAACAATAACAGGATTGTAATGCTTGAGCATAATCATGCGCACAATCTTGTAGATGTCCGTGTTATCATCTTTAGCAGAACCTCTGTTCGTCTTCTTGTCTTTGCCTCTGCCCTTGCGAGCAGCATTGATATCCGCTGGATCGGCTCCCTTCTTGTCCTCAATAGTGGCCATCGCCTTCTGGAAATTATCCTCTCTGAAGTTGCCCTTCTCATCCACAATTAAGTGAATACCGTCCGCGCCAGCAGGAAAGAAGTAATGCTGTAGAGGTGTCGGTCGGAAATCGGTGTAGACAATGTGGCACGGCTGGTGATGTGTTTTCGTAATCCACTCGGCGAATTGCATAGCGTTCGGAATGGTAGCTGACAAGAAGACGTATCTAACCTTGTCGGGCAGCAGAATGATCGTTTCTTCCCAGACGACTCCTCGAGACTTGTCTCGCATGTAATGTATCTCATCGAATATGACCCATTGCACCTCACGCATGATCTCCGAGCCGCGATACAGCATAGATCGTAGAATCTCGGTTGTCATGACTAAACAAGTAGCTGTAGGGTTGATCGTAACGTCTCCAGTCATGAGACCAACATCTCCAAACTCTGCCGTGAACTCTCGGTACTTCTGATTACTCAAAGCTTTGATCGGACTTGTATAAATAACCCTCTGGTTGTTCTTCAAACTCTGAGCAATTGCATATTCTGCGACCACAGTTTTCCCAGCACTAGTATGCGCTGACACCAGCACACTCTCCCCACGCTCGATCGAAGCGATGGAAACCTTCTGGAAAGGATCTAGCTCGAAGGGCCAAACTCGTGCAGGCTTCTCAGGTGGAACATGTTGCGAGATCGGTACATAATCGTATCCGGGAGGCAAAGATACCTGATGCTGGATGTTGTGCTGCAGTACCAAAGCTCCGTCATCTTTAGCCTGCAAGCCTGCTGAAGCTGCGACTTCTCTTGATTGTGCAGTTTCGAAAGAATCTGTAACAACGGGAGCTTCCTCTTCGTCGCGCCGACGTCTTTGGTTTCTTGCTTCTCGGCAAGAGCATTGCTTTCCTCTTCTTGAGCTTCCTCCACAGCCTCTACTTCTCCCATATCCGCATCACCATCCTGATCCTCTGCAGTATTTTTCACTGCCCCGTCTGCCTTTCTCTTTTTGCCTGTCTTGTCTTTCCGCTCTTTTCGTGCCTTTTTTGGTCTCTCGGCCACTGCGCCTGAGGATGGGTTGTCGAAAACGTCGAAGAGATCGTCCATCTTGGCCAGGGTGTTTGCTGTATTGCAGAAGCTGCAGGTCCGTGTTGCAAAGCTGTCGACTTCGCAGAGCAGGAATTAGTCGAACATAAATTGGCAGATTCACCCATTCGTAGAAGTCGCATGTAAACATTTTTTGACGGTTGAACCTTACCTATGCGGCCGCTAGCGTAAAATTGAGACGGCAAACGCCAATCCAACATCGAACGACTTCAATGACCTCCTCAATACAGACATTTCGATCAATCAATTCAAGGTAACACCCCCATACCAGCGATTGAGAATACGGAGACCTAAGATATTCGATACAGATGCTTTCCCGATCAGCTATGCGCGCAAGCCCAACCCTCCAGCTCGTTGCCCGTCGTGGCTTCAGCTCCACTCGTGCTCAAATGGGCTCTCCATACCACTACCCAGAAGGACCTCGAAGCAACATCCCATTCAACCCATTGACGAAGTTCTTCGCGTTCAGATACTGGGCCTTCATGGCTACTGGATTCTGTGCGTATTGCTAGGCCAATTGACTCTCAAACGTTAGCTAAATGTATACAGCTCTTCCCTTCCTCGTTGCCGTCTGGCAAACCAAGAAGAACCAGTAAACGTCTGGAAGGCATCGGATCATCGGGACACATTATGGGGTTGTAGAATTAGAAGGAATTGATAGGCTGTGAAATGGATCACATACAAACCTCAAGCTCAGTCACGACTCTGATATTTTATCATGGCGTGATTTCACTTGTGACTGGACCTGGCCTCACGGTCCCAGAGGTACTGGTGTGGGTTTGTTTATGTTGGGAACTATTTTTCAATTCTTTTCTGTTATGCCAAAGGTGATTGTCGTTGCCCGTCACTTATGCCCAAACGCCATGCTCTCCCCTACTCAGTCGCCTCTAGTTCTTCACCCTGGTATCGAAGAACAACCTATCCGTAACCTTGAGATTGATATCTGACCCATCAAATGCCGTCTTAACGGCAAGTAATTCATTTGTTGCTTCTCGATTAAGCTTCTGTCCAACTTCTGTGCGCTCTACACCAACATCGACTTTGATACTCGCCATTAAACACCACTTGTTTTCAGAATCGAAGAGCATGAGGGAATCATATGCAGGTAGAGGGTTTCCAAGATTGGAGATTTCTCCTTGGGGGTGTAAGGGAATCATCCGGAATAGCTCAAAAAGAATATTGCCATGGACGAATCTGTAGCCTTCTTTGATATATTCACGCACAAACCTAGTCGTCGTAAGCATTTGTCGCACGGCAGGAGTGCTATGAACCTTTACCGGTGGTTAACTGATTTCATGACCATGGGTAAACCTCTTTCAGTAGGAATCTCGACGATGACCCTGCCGTTGGTCGCTGGTCTCGCACTGATGGTATCAGGGACATCGTTCCATCGAAGAGTTCCCGGCAGTCTATCAAATTCTATAGGGCTATGGTAGAAACACGTTTAGCTCCCTAGCATGATTATGACATTTTTCCAGAGTGGGCTCACAGTAGCTCGCCTTCATCCTTGCCTTCAGCTTCACCGAACTGGCTCTTCTTAACCTCATACGAAAGAGTAATCATATAAGCTTGGCGCGAGAGAGCCTCATTCAAGATTCGCCATTGCTTTATCTTGTCCGGATGCTGCTTTGCAATGAGACTTGAGTCGAGGGCTTTCAGAGCATTTCGATTTCGTGGCCCCTCCCATATCTGCTCACGTCGTATGACGCTGACGGGGCTCATGCCGCAATGCCCTTGGAGAATCCGCATGACTTGCTGTAGATTCCCCTCAGGGATGATATCGCAGAGGAAGAGCTCGTGCATAGTGCGCAGCTCGTAGCTGGTGATCTTGGCTGGTGGCCCTCACCTTACTACGCTGAGAAGATTGCTGCGGCTTTGATCAGATTTATTGAATCGAGAGTTTAAAAAGATGCAAAAAAAATTAAAAAATTCAGCTACTCAAATAAACCCTCTCCGGTGAATTGTTCGAGAGGCGGAAGATAGCATTTGTTGGATCAGGATGAAATGGTCATAATCGCATTCATCTCCACCTTCTTAATCTCGCCACTGGCACATTTCAGAGTTTGACAAAAGTAATCCCGCAACTCACTCTTTCTTGCAGCGCGTAAATGTCTTGACTGATGTGACTGTCAAGTAATTAGCTTCCATGGCCAACACTAACGCTGTTTCTTTATGCTTCCTGAAAGGTTCGTTTCATCCTCACGTGAGGTCTCAAACTTACCTCAGCTTTAATTTCAGTGGTAGATGAGCCAGTTTGCTGCTCAAATTATAAGCAGAACTGTAGCTTTTGAAAGCGCTTTCTAGACGTATTCCGAATACTGAGAAAGGGAGCGTTGAATAGCGTGAGGTTCGCGAGTATAGCTTTCAGCCAATGAAATCATTTCTTCGGAAGTTTTATCCACATCCTCACGCTTTCCTCCATTCTTCCAACCCAACCCCGCCATCCACCTGACAAAACTTCGTTACGAGAAAACCGAAATTCTCTCCGCCGCGATTACTTCAGATATTTCAATCTCCCATTATGTTGTTCTAACCTTTCGCCCCTCGGTCTCATGCTCAATCCTCAAAATGTCTCGGTCTGTAGCTGTTCCACAAAGACTTGGCACAATCCTCCTCATGTATACTTACCGAGGAGCGTAGGAGTATTTCATATCCCGGAAGGAACACTCTCAGTGAGATGGATGCCAGGTCGAGGAGAATCTGTTTCGGATTCAACCGGGTTTTTACGATCGGCAGCTAAATTTCACTACTCCTCAGTATTTCGGAAGGTTGCAACTACCGGAGGACGCGAAAAGCCTCCCGAGACTTGACTATACTTTACATCCTCGGTACATATCTACCTCAGATCACGTACTTCTGCCAAGTATACTAGGGAGTCCAGTTATTCTTACTGATGCACTGTTCGTTTCTCCGAAAAGGAGACCACTCTAAGCAAAAACGCCTTTAGCCGCGGAAGAGTTTTAACACGTCCGAGGCAATCGCGAATAGCCTCATTTTAGCTCGTGCACGAAGCCTATTTATCCTTTTTCCCCACACTCCCCCAGAGCCTCATATCTACCGGCACTTGCATATCATGCACTTCAAACAGCTTACCTTGCGTCTTTTTTCCTTGAGCCGCAGAATTAGTCTTCTGCCAGCAGCTAGTTCTGCCTCGGATCGACCATAGTTATTCATTGTTATTCAGAGATATTCTGTTTTTGGTTCTTTACTGGGAGATCTCTGCGGGGTTTATATGAAGCTTTGATCTGGCGCTGAAAGTAGAGGCGGATGCCATCTTCCGTAACTGCCTAGCTATTCCTTCCTGAGTAACAACACACATTTTGAGCAATGCCGGTTGGAAAGTTTCGCCATTGGCAACGAGAGAATCGGCCACGATCTCATGATTTCTTCAATGAGTGTACATTTGGTTACATCGCCAGTCGAGAAATGGTGTGCATGGCTCTGAGGTTCAAGATTCGAAGATATCAACCTCGGCATTCTCAGAGCTCATTCAAGTATATATAATCCAGTTAACGTCTAATATATCTGCATCCTCATTCTACACGCCCCTATTCCCTTAGTCATTGCTCATCTTCAACGCAAACATCACTCCAGTCTTGTTTCCACTCCCCTATACATTATTTCCAATCTCAAGCCGGCCACCTTCAATAACAATTTGGCAAAATGGTTGCTATCAAGAACATCATCTTTTTCATTGCCGCTGCCTCTGCCTTTACCATTGGCAGGCGCGATACCAGCACAATCCTTTCAGATATCTCAACAATTGACTCCAATGTCAATGCTCTTACCAAGGCTGTAAACAGCTATAGTGGTGGTGTATTTGCTGCTATGTATGTCTGCTTTCTTTCGATGCTTGTTCCCTCACTTGCATCTTGTCAAGTTCTCCCTTCCACAAGCGTACTCGACCCTATAACATTGTCAATTCAAAACTAATGCCATACAGTCCCGTCACCAATGCCGAGAGTGCCCTCGAAAAGTCTATCAAGCAAGGAACATCCGACGCTCAAGCAACATCACAACTATCCTCCGCTGACTCAAACACCATCATTGCCGCTGTCCAGAACCTCACCCCCGATATTGAGTCTGCACTTGCAGCAGTGAAGAACAAGAAGTCCCAATTCACTTCGGCTGGGCTCAAATCCACTGTCCAGAATGACCTCGCTTCTCTCAAGTCCGAAACTGATGATTTCGCTAATGCTCTCATTGCTATTGCATCGGCGGATACCAAGGATCAAGCCAATGCGGAGGCTGCGAAGATTGACAGTGACTTTCAGGATGCCATCAGCTTCTATGCCAACTAGAGAAGTTTATGTGGATTGAGTTGGGCTGGGAGGGTGGACGCATCCACAGCAGCTTAGACGGTCACGAAACAGTTGTTATGTGGACAAGGGGTTTGAGTGAGAGAAAAGGATTCTTGGAGTAGAATGCCACTGTTACCGCATTCTTTGTCAGGATGGTTGAATAATAGTCTTGCAAATATGACTTTTGACGAATGATTTATCGTCCCACCGAACCCTGTGAGATGTACGTTGCAGCCACACTAAGTCGGAGATTTTGCTCCTCGACAGAAATCCCACTCTTGAGCACCCCGCTTCCACCGTGATGAAAATCGCCATAGGATGATTTCTGACGCAAGGGAATGGTGTTTCAACCAATGTATTCAGTACACACTTACATAGAACAGCTCTCAACATCGCTGTGCTGACCACCTGGTCAGGCAGCAAAGACACAGCTGTAGGAGGGGAAGGAATCCCGAGCCATGCATTGCATGAAGACGGGGAAACGTGGGTGAAAATGTCGAGCAATCCAATGAAAAGTAGCCTCCAAGCTTCCATTCCTTCGATTCCTTCCATGACACCCCCACGGCGAGGAGGGAATTTTCTTCACTACACCACCTTTGAAACGTGAGGCACTTCCCCATGCAGCGCGAACGGCATCGGAAGCCCCCGCGAGACCACTGGAAGGCTGGCTTGATAGCGAGCGAAAAACTTTCCTTGCTTCTTATCACACCCACCCAGCCCGAGCTGCAGGTCGGGCACGAATCAGGAGCGGAGCAGAATGGGATCAGGATAGAATGAGAATCCGAATCGATATTTGGGCAGAGAATTGCAGGAAATTTCGTCCGTCCAAGGGATTGTGAAGCAGCTTGAATCCCGGTGTCGGTCTGGCTTGCTTATTTTCACCCACTTTTCCTTCACAAGCCTGAGCCTGGGTGCGCCACACCACACCACAACAACACTGCACCACACATCATCGCTCCCGAGAAGATCCATCCCGGCCGAGCTCAGATCTCGTCTCGCTCTCGCTTTCCGACCTCATTTAAATCCACCCAACTCCCACACACATCCAACACAGTTTTCCACCACAGCCATAATCCTCACCCAGACCGCACTCCAGCAGCATCTCGTCGCTCGTCGCCAGCTTCATACTCCTGTTTCTCGACTTGATTCCACTGCAGAGATGTTTGCTACCAAAGTTCTCCGGGCCTCGGCAGCTGGTGCACATGCTGAACGCACACCTCTCATCAAGTTCTTGGGCAAGCGCACAACTCCTAGTATGTCTTTATTCTAGATGCAAATCTATCCCGACCAGCACGAGCAACACTAACACCAACCCAGCTTCAATCGACCACACCCCACACCCTCACCCGGCCTCCCCATCCCACGAGCTCCCAGCAGACTTCACCGCGTCCCACAAGTCCTCCTCAGTCTCCTTCTCCTCCTACCGCCAAAAGGCCCAACAACACGGCCCTCTCGGCCGCACCGTAGCCGCAGACGGGACCCTGGGTTCTCTCTCAGGCCACTCCCTTGGCCCGGTGGCTCCGGCCAAGGGCGAGTTCTTCGACCGCAGCGAGCTGCCCATGAGATTCAGACGCGCGCCGATTGATCTGGCAGAGATCGATGCTATCGAGACAGGTGGTGCTACAATGGTCTGCTGAGCGATCTATGCAAAGAGAGCGTGTTTAGTGAAGGACACCTGTACAAAATATGAATAGAGAGAAGAAAAAGCAACGATACCCCACGGTGGAGAATTTGATGGCGCCCAATTATGGCTTCCGGCGAGGAACTTCAACAGCAATCGGTTGTGGGGAGGGCAAAGCAGTGGTTGAGTAGGATATGCACCGCTGTGGGCATGGGACATGGGTCACGTCTTGTAGATGAATTGGCACGGCATAATGTGGAATTCAACGGAATTGGGTGGGATGGGAAAACTTCCTTCATGGGTTATTTTGCATTGCTTGCGTTTTCTCATGATATGAATATCCTCTCTGGCCTATCTAGAACAAAGAAATAGACTTAGCTCTAAGCTCTCTATCTTTGAATTAAAATATCAACTCTAACTTTATCCTTTGATCCGATCTATTTCGACCCACAAGTCAAGAGTATCCATACCCAGCTGCAACTAAAGTCCAAGAATCCGGGGCACAGGTTTCTACCCCACACTGCAGCGAGAGTCATGAACACACATTAGCAAACTGCAAGCTGTAAGGAGTCCCCACGATCCCACAAACTCCCAGCTCGGCGTGATTCGATGCGAATCATAGCTACTCGCTTCCTCCTCGAATCCGAAACCCAGCCGCCTGGCTCGCTTCTCCTTTCAGGCTCAACAACACTACACTCGCTCTGTATCACAAACCCACCACATCTCATTGCATAAAACGCCGAGCCAAACTGCACCCCGCTCACGATAATCTGCTGGGTGACCATTGGGAACATGTGATATCGCGACACTGGTTTCACTACCGTATCTGTCGTTCACTATCTTGGCATCAAGGATGGCGCCAAAATCCACTACCAAGTCAAGACCGTACAGGGAGATTGAAGAATTCGACCAGGCGAACAATCTGGTCGCGACTTACATACAGAGTCCTTCTACCTCCAACCCTCGTTTAAGTGAGAAGAGCGTGGATGGGGGAGTAGAATTGATGTCGTTGTATGTGTCCTCTACGTTACTATATGACTGTATCCTCAACCATGGCTCTGGGTCTTGGTCATGATCATAGTTATGCATAGCTTTTGGAAATATTGTTAACCAGAATACAGGTACCGCAAAATACCCACAGCTATGCCCGGAGTATTTTAAATGCTTTCTTACCAGCTGGGTATCCAAATAGTGTCACAAGTGATTATCTCGAGTAGGTATTCCACCCCTTTACATCGGTCAAGTTTCAAGGTTAATGATCAAAAACAGATACCAGATCTACGTAAGCTATTGCTTCTACGGCTTATTGTTTTAAGAAATTTCTAATGCCCTTCTCCAGGACTCACTACAAGCTTTCTCCTCCTCTATAGCTGGTCTTCTCTCCTCACGGGCCGTACTTGAAGGAATCGGTGTAGGCGATGTCTCCGCGTCTCCAACCTGTAAGTCTCTGATGCCCGTTCTCATTGTTGAAAAGTCAACTAAGTATTCCTAGCTGCACTTCTTCTCTCCGTCCTCCAAGACTCCATGGGTCGAGTAGCCACCATCCTCTTCGCGCACCGTCTGGGCTCGGCGCTAGAGCCGGAATGCAAGATGTATCGGCTCCTGGCTGATGTGTTTAACGATGCCGCTATGATACTCGATTGCCTAAGTCCCGTGTTTCCGAAAAGTGTGAGGGTAGGCGTATTAGGTGGAAGTAGTGTGCTAAGGTCACTGTAAGTGTGCTCCCATTTTTGGATTCTATCTCTAGCAAAGAAGTGGGAATTTGGGAATTTGAGCATTCCAGAGAGCTGTTCTTGAGGTTCAACATACTTTTACTCATTGCTCACATGTATGCAATGCTAACTTAAAACAAATAGATGCGGCGTCGCAGCCGGGAGCAGCAAAGCCAGTCTCAGTGCACATTTTGCCGTCGAAGGAAATCTAGGAGAGCTCAATGCCGTTCGTCCCACCTCTCTCCTCCCTCTCCCACCTTTCAAGCCTCATCTAATCTCAGACCAATAGAAAGACTCCTCGCAAGAGACTGTCATCTCACTCCTCGGCATGCTCTTCGGCACACTAGTCGTATCCCACATCTCCTCCAAGTGGGCGACCTGGACTGCACTACTCGTACTGCTCGCCATCCACATCGGCACTAACTACCTCGCAGTACGGGCAGTATGCATGAGAACGCTGAACCGGCAGCGCGCAAATCTCGTCTTCGGTCATGTCTTCACCGATCTGTTGACACACAACAACCTGGATATTCCAGAGGCTCGCCGCGGCGATGGCAAAGGCGCGCTTGAGCTGAAGCTGAACAACGCATGGCCATCTCCTGCATGGGTCAGGATGCGCGAGCGTGTTTTTGAGCGTGACGGCGTCTTGAGGGTCAAAGGGAGAAAGCTGGGCTGGTGCCAGGTAGGCGTCAGTTTGCAGCAGGTCATAGGGTGCTGTGCGTCCTCTCACCCTGACGCCCTCACCCAACTCCTTGACTTATTCGTGGACGAGAAATACATCATCGCTTACGATGCCCGCAATGAGATCTGGTTGACTGTGCTGAAGGATGGAGCGGGCACCAGAGACGTGCTGGCAGCATGGATGCTGGTTTTGCTAGTTGTGATATGTAGAGATGCTGGTGTGAAAGAAAAGGGGGAGAAGGAGGAGGATGTGTATAATATATTACAGAAGGCGAAGACGTACTTGGGCACGGTGGGCGAAAGTGTCATGAGGCAGATGGAAGATGCGGGGTGGGATTTGGAAGCGGCGGCATTGGAAACGAAGAGTGGGTTTAGAGTGAAGGTAAAGCAGTGAGTGTTGAATGATGAAGAATTGGAGCTCCATTCCTAGGCGCAGTGGAAGTAAAAGCCAGCTTTGACAGTTGTAATATCTGTACATGACACTGGCGTTGAAGAAGTGTGGATGCTGTTGGTAACTGTACAAAGTGCCTGACCCATGCCAATTTTGGGCACTGGAGATCCTCGCGCTCCATAGGCAAGTGCGGAAACAGGTTGGTGTTTATATTTTACCCAATCGTACACTCAATAATGTACACCATCCACAGCAAAGCAGCGATTCCCAAACTCCAGCTTCCCTGAACTCCCAATGCACCCTCACCTCCTTCTCTCTATCAAAACACTTCATACTCATACCCACAGGAGTTCAAGCCAGGCCAAAGGTCCTCATCGCCCTCATCTTACAGCCTTCCACCGTGTTCAACTTCGGCCTGACGTCCAAATAGAAATTTAACTTTCCGTCGCCTTTCCCGGTATCCTTGCCCGCATAGAAGTCAATCACGTACTCAACTCGAGTGCCGCATCTATCAATGACCCAGTCGTGCCGATCGAAAGGCGCCGTGTATCCCAGCCAGGTGTTTATCCGTGCCTTGGGGGAGAGGGTGGTTGAGAGACCGAGAAATGAGTGCAGACGTGGTCCACCGCATCTGAGGGGTTGTTAGTGTATATTCTGATGGGCTCTAGAGGTGTGGGGGGATACAGAGGGGGAATGGACAGAAAATGAGAACATACTTCGCTTCACTTCCCCACGGCCTTTCCCATTCCTTGATCTCCTTCCATGCGCGCTCATTTACAGCGTTGTGGATCGGCACAATGGTCTTCATGTCTGCCGCATCAGAACTATAACCTTTGCGCTTCATCGCCTCGAAGAACATCTTCTCGGATGGATAGACCCAGTTCCCTCCTTCACTCATGCCAGTGTCTTTCTCGCTATTCGCGGGCTTTGTGCTTGCATCTGTGCTGACTGGGGATGCGCGGGGAATGGTCGAAATCTCGCGGTCGAGTCCTAGTCCGGAGGCTTTGGAGGACGGAGACGATTGGGATGTGGGAGCGGAAGTAGAGGAGAAGATTCGAGAGAAGAACCATGGCTTAGGTGCGGCAGTTGTAGCAGGTGAAGACGAAGGCTGTGTCTGGTCGATAGAGCTGGAGTCGCAGCTATTGCCCTGACTGGCTTTGCTGGCTTGCTCTGTCAAGCCGGGAAAGACCTCTGGCTTCTTGCCTCCATTCGACTTGAGCCATGCTGCGCGCGTGGCTGGATCAACGGGGCAGACTTCGACGGGTGTTTCTGTGTCTTTAGCCATGTTGCGAGATGGCGTTGTAGAGCCTTATGTTGATGTCGACGATGATGATGGCTTCATGCATAAAATAAATAATATCTCAGACCCCTGCACCAGAAGCTTGCACCCTGGAAATGTCGGACCAGGTCACACGGAAAGGGCCGATTGGTGGGTGGATGACTTGACCGCTCAATTTGTACATCCAGGCCCAGAACTTCAAAAACAAAGTCACTTAATCTTAAAGATATCTCCCAGCACATCTTAAGCAGACATCACTCCAATTGCTATTGCCCAGTTGCATTTGAATTATACCAACATGGCTGACGCAAAAATCTACCAAGCCAGCACGACTGCGCCAGTCAACATCGCTGTTGTCAAGTAAGTAAACAAATATATTACCCCTCGTTATCCCCCACCACGCTTCAACAAAACAACAACCAAAAACTCACACGACCAACAGATATTGGGGCAAACGCGACGCCAAGCTCAACCTTCCTACCAACTCCTCAGTCTCCGTTACGCTCTCCCAAGCCGACCTCCGCACGCACACCACAGCCGCCTGCTCTTCCTCCTTCCCCGCCTCCGATTCCCTCCTCCTCAATGGCTCGTCCCAAGATGTCACCGGTGCCCGTACACAAGCTTGTTTCCGCGAATTGCGTGCTCTGCGTTCTACCCTCGAGGCGGCAGATGAATCTCTCCCAAAGCTTGCTGCCCTGCCGCTGAAGATCGTGTCTGAGAACAACTTTCCCACCGCTGCTGGACTTGCCAGTTCTGCCGCTGGCTTTGCTGCTCTCGTACGTGCCATTGCCAATTTGTATGAGCTGCCCAGCTCCCCTACAGAACTGTCAAGAATCGCGAGACAGGGCAGTGGCAGTGCGTGTCGTTCATTGTTTGGTGGCTATGTTGCATGGCAAATGGGCACCAAGGCCGATGGCTCTGACAGCTTAGCAGTCGAGGTAGCACCTGCATCTCACTGGCCCACAATGCGCGCACTTATTCTTGTCGTCTCGGCTGAGAAGAAGGGCGTGAGTTCCACTTCTGGTATGCAGATCACTGTCGCGACATCAGAGCTTTTCCAGCGACGAGCTGAGATCGTGGTACCAAAGCATATGGAGCAGATGGAGAAGGCTATCTTGGAGAAAGACTTCCCTGCTTTCGCCGAGGTGACGATGAAGGAGAGCAACAGCTTCCATGCTACATGCTTGGATACTTACCCTCCAATTTTCTACCTGAATGATGTCAGCCGTGCCGCCATCAGGGTCGTCGAGGACATTAACAAGAAAGCCGGCAAGGCGATCGCTGCGTATACCTTTGATGCAGGACCAAATGCTGTCATCTACTTTGAGGAAGAGAACATTGATGCTGTAGCAGGTGCATTGAAGGGTACATTGGGCAGCTTGGATGGCTGGCAGGGACGAGAGATCGGGGTGCAAGATGTTGAGGGTGTGGTAGACGCGAGGGCTTTGACTGTGTTGAAGGAGGGGGTTAGCCGGGTTATCTTGACCAGCGTGGGTGAAGGACCAATTAAGGTCGAGGAGTCGTTGATTGATGCAAAGGGCGAGCCAATTTCAAAGTAGGTGGTAGGGGCTATTTCAGTGAGTGAGAAGCTTTTCAAAAGTGCCTGCTTTGTTATTGTTGTTGCGAATTGAGATATCCATGGCTTGGCTTGGCCTTTGCTTGCTTAGATTTGCATAGAAAGGATAGGGATGAAAAGAAGGCCATTCCCAATTGATCTGATCTGAGATGAGATGCAATACTCGCCCTTCTTCCGAGTCTTCTCGTTAGTTGTCACCCTGTTAATGAGCATATTCTGTTATTACTTTCATTTGCATTGTATGTGTATTGTATTTACATCCCATCTTGAAATGCGTCATTACAGGCCAGCAGAAAGTATGAGGTCTGCCTTTATTAACTAGCTTACACTGATCCTTCCACGATGCTCTATCTCAAAGGAGAAAGAGCTGGCGGCAAGACCATCGCCCCTGCCATGTTCAGGTGACCTCCCTTGGGTAGTCGCAAAAGCAGGCGCCGAAGCAGATACAGAAGAAGGCAATCATAAAAAAGAAGCAGCTCCATGATATGCTTTAGAAAACTGTTGTATGTCGCCAGAATCGCTGCTCTCGAGACACCTCTCCGTATCCTTGAGTATGCCTCGTTCCTTCCGCGTTGTATTCTAAACATAATTCTTTCATCATTTGCCAACGACTCTCTGCTCAATCTGTGTTCGTCAATCTCCGCTCAGAAGTTCATGACTTTCTTCACTTCTTGCCACTTCTCCTCGACTCCAGTACGTGATAATTCAAGGGCTTCCAAGGCAGCGAGTAGCTCGTAGTATTGGTTCTGGAGCAGATCCTTGGCAGCTCCTTCGGTTTCCAGAGATGTCTCAAGGTCAGCAATCTTTCCAAGAAGTGCTTCGGCTTCGTTGCTACCCTCCTTGGCTTTTGGCTTTGCTCGCTCTTTAGTAAGATCGGCGGCCGTCTTGCTATAACGAGCCTCGGTGGCGGCGAGTTTTTGCTTGAGTCCGGCGACCTCCTTGCGCAAATTCGTAACCTCGGTGTTCAAAGTGTTCTTGTCTTGAAGCAACATCGTCTTCTGCTGAACCAAAGCGATCTTCTCCTCGCCCAAGATGACTTTTTCGTGGTGAAGAATGTCATTCTCCTGTCGAAGTCGATCCAACTCTTCTCGAGCTCGTTGGTCCAAATCCGGGAAGCTGCGCTGGGATCGGAGTGCTCCAACTTCTTTCTCCAGCTCAGTGATTCGAAGCTTATCAGCCTTGCTAACTTGAGCTGCTTCGTCTCGCTCATTCTTCATGGCATCGAACATCTCAGCCATCGCATCATGGTCAAGCTTTCGGATGCTGTTGCTCGAGACCTCTTCGTCGTACTTAGCCTTGAAGCCTTCGGCCTTCTTCTTGCATGCCATGATGTGCGCGTTGCCACTCTCCTTGAACTTTTGTAGCTCAGTTTCATGGCCCTTCATAACCTTGTCGTGCTGCTGTTGAGTGTCCTTAAGCTCTTGGATAGCAGAAGCTACCTTTTGTTTCTCCTGAATAAAATCTTTGTGAAGATCAGCATACTTTGCATCCGCAGTTGCTTTCTGGGTTGCTATCTGCTTACGAAGCTCCTTGACTTCCTCCTCGTGCTCATGCTGGATGTCAGCAAGTTCCTGAGCGCGAATGTTTGCCATATCGTCAAGTGAACCTGTCTTGCAACTTGTTATTTCTTCGTCCAGAGAAGTTGCGGCTTTGTCGGGGATTTTCTTGTTCTTTGGAATTTTTGAAGAGGATGGCGTGACAACTGATGGTTTTGCAGGAGGTGACTTCAAAGCGAATGAAGATGCAGGTATTGCAGGAACTGACTTTGGAGAAGAAATTTTGGTGTGGCGAGCTTTTGTAAGAGTGATTTTGGGCTGAGTTGTCGTTGGTCTCATTGGTTCTTCTCGTGGGCTCGGCAGAAGGCTCGGCGTTGGCCTATGTAAAGTGTAACAAAGAGTGAGGATCTGCTGAATCTCTGGGCGGGATAACTTGATGCCTCTTTCTATTGAAGTGGCTTCTTGTAGTCTAACCCACGCATTTCGGATAGTCAAGTTCCAAGCATCTTCTTTTACTGCCTCTGGACTGTGTTCGAATACTTCGTTTATTGCAAATTTAAGCGCTGCAGCATCTAGATACACCAAATGCATATCCTTTCGTTCTCTTTTTGCCTTTTCTAAACTTTCGATGACATTCCAGACATGAAAGAAGTAATTCCTCGCGATCTTTTCGCTTTCATGGGGTGGAAGGTATTGACCGCAACTTGGGTGGCCGTTGGTGTATGACACCTTGTTTCTATATTGCACATCCAGGTACATTATACCGTGAAGGAGGTTCTCATTTTCTCTCTTTTTCGGGTTCAGGTGCCGTTGGAAATAACTCGTCAACAAGCAGCAATCAGGCGCAAGGTCCCATGCATTGAGTGTATTCCACCATTTCTCGACATCCTCTAAGTTAAGGACAATGAA
This sequence comes from Articulospora tetracladia, assembly GCA_003415645.1. Classification (NCBI taxonomy): domain Eukaryota; kingdom Fungi; phylum Ascomycota; class Leotiomycetes; order Helotiales; family Discinellaceae; genus Articulospora; species Articulospora tetracladia. The sequence goes on along the minus strand of PYIV01000003.1, from coordinate 679,572 downwards.
ACCTTTCTCATGAGCTTCCACAGCCACGCCCTCCAGAAGAAATTTCCAGCAAAACCGGGCTGATTGTCTCTCTTTGGACTCGTGACCATATTGGGTCCTTTCTGAGCTTTGGAACGCTAGAGCTGTGAGTTCCAAAGAGGTCAGAGTCATCTTATGGGACTCGCGTTGAGCCACTTCAAGTCTCGCAAGAGCAGCGATAGCCATGGAAATCATGCGGCGGTTTTCATAATGCTGGTGTAAATTATCCATCTTGATAAGTGATTTGATAATGTGCGTACTTTTCTGGGTCTTTATCAGACTATCAATCAGCAGTTGCAATGTGGTGATTCATTTGCGGACTTACTTATTCTGAAGTGGCCTTAAGCTTGCTAAGTGCTATAGTTGAGATGAGCAGGTCACTAGTATATCTCGTCTAGAGTCCGAACTCTTCCACTTAGAGATCGATCTGAGGTCGTATTAGTCTCGAGAAAGCTGCAAGAATTACAAAGCATCGTTGAAAGAGGTATTTACTTAGCAAAATAGGAGCTGTGCGGAATTGATGCGAAGTCTATGCCGTTCACCTTGGCGTCGACTTTAAGGGTTTGAATTCGTTTTTTGTCTACTCCTAAAGTTTATGGAAGAACTAGGTAGGAACGGAAGAGATTATAACATAGAATAGACGCAATTACTCTGTAATATCTAACAAAGCTCATGCAAGGTGCGCAATAAGGGGGCGTTGATCAAGTTTGGTTGTTATTGTCGCGGTTGGTCGGAGATTCGTGATAGCTTCATATTTTCAAGTCAATAAGGCGCCAAAACGCGCTTTCTCAAACTCTTAGCGTGCCTTCCATCGGAGTTCGGAGATACTATTATCAGTTCTAATGAGGATGACTTTGCAGAACACTAAGTGCTAAGAGATCTTTGTAAAAGTCTTACACTTTCAGATCAGCAAGGCACCCAAGTGGGTATTCACACATTCTAAGTAGCTAGCGCCGTATCAGAGTTCGGAGATATTATTATCAACTCTAACGATCAAGACTTCTCAAAACATTAAGTGCTTATAGGAGTTTATGATGGCCTCGTGTTTACAAGTCCACAAAATCACGAAGTATACTTTTCACAAACGCCTGGTTCGCTTTTTACATTAGAGCTTGGAGATACTGTCATCAGGATGAGAGTGGTTCTCCAAATTGCTAAGTGCAGTTGAAATTCCACAAACGCCTAACTTGGCTCAAAGAGAACCTTATGCAGTACTAGCGATATTTATACCGAGCAGCAGTCGGATAAAAAATAGACTCAATTCTGATATGAAAGGTATGACATGAAACTAAACACTACTGCGAATGTGCAAAGGCCGAGTGCACATTAAGGAATCTCAATGATACATCCACGAAGGGAACATTTATGCCTAAGCATGAGCCCAGAAGCTTGGAACCACTGTTTCTATCAAATTCACACAGCACCCCACGAGACCGAACGCCTCCTTGCAACAAGCATAATTCTTCCAAATCATGAACGTCGGGTTTGCCGGTGTCAACCAGTTGATTGTCAATCTGATGTCGGAACAAAGATCTGTAATGTCCAGAAAGAGCTAGCGCATCTAGACAGGCCTGGATCAGCGTCTTGGTAAGCCACATGATAATTGCCGGGGCGTACAAGACACTGCCCCTCGTCATATCACCAGTGCATGCAGCTTTCCAGCACGTCACTCAGCCCCGTACTTGTTGCATACTTTAAACCACCACTTTCCTTACAATTACGCTCCTTCATTCCCATGCAAAAATTCGCCTTCATCGCTCGCACAACGTCTGTCGCAGCTGCAGCTTCCACGACGGCGAAGTCACGACTTTCTTCAATTTCACATCAGTTTTCTACCTCCTCATCCACCATGGCGCCCATCCCAAAGGAATGCGACTACTTAGTGATTGGTGGTGGTAGTGGGGGCTTGGCTTCTGCGAGAAGAGCCAGTGGGTACTATGGTGCAAAGACGATTGCAGTTGAGAGCAAACGCTTGGGCGGAACATGTGTGAATGTTGGGTATGGACGATTGCCTCGTTGTTTATGTTTTTGGTATAGCTAACAAGGGCAGATGTGTTCCCAAGAAGGTTACGTTCAATGCTGCCATGATTGCAGAGGCCATACACGATTCGAAAGCATATGGATTCTCTGTCAACCATACTGCGCCTTTCGACTGGCCTTCATTCAAGAAGAAGAGAGACGCATACATTGTACGACTTAATGGCATATATGAAAAGAATCTGGGCAACGATAAAGTAGAATATATTCACGGACGAGCAACCTTAACGGGGCAGAACGAGGCAGAAATCACGCTGGATGATGGGTCGAAACAAATCGTAAAGGCCAAGAAGATTCTGCTCGCCGTTGGTGGACACCCTACCATCCCGAAAGGCATTCCAGGTTCAGAGTACGGAGTTACTAGTGATGGGTTCTTTGAAATCGCCAAGCAGCCCAAGAAGGTTGCCCTGGTTGGAGCTGGGTACATTGCAGTTGAGTTTGCGGGCATGTTCAACGCCCTAGGCACGGAGACACATCTTTTCATTCGCCACGACAAGTTTCTGAGAAGTTTTGATCCCATGGTTCAAGATACTGTCACCGCCGAGTATGAAAGACTTGGTGTGCACATTCACAAGCAATCAAGCCAAAGCAAGGTCGAGAAGGACGAGACAACTGGAAAGCTCACTTTGCACTACAAGGACTCGAATGGAGAGGGTAAGCTTGAAGACATAGATGACCTTATCTGGGCAATTGGTCGCTCACCTGAGGTTGAAGACCTCGGATTGGACAAAGCTGGCGTCAAGCAGAACGAAAGAGGTCAAATCATTGCTGACGAGTATCAAAACACGAATGTGGAAAGCATCTATTCCCTGGGTGATGTGGTCGGCAAAGTTGAGCTTACACCTGTTGCTATCGCAGCTGGTCGCAAACTTAGCGACCGTCTTTTTGGACCCGCCAAGTTCAGCTCATCCAAGCTTGACTACAACCTCATTCCTTCGGTCGTCTTTGCGCATCCTGAAATTGGCAGCATTGGTCTCACGGAGCCAGAAGCCATTGAGAAATTTGGGAAAGAAAACATCAAGGTCTACAATACTAGCTTCACTGCTATGTATTATGCCATGATGGAACCAGAGGCAAAAGGGCCGACCAGGTATAAGCTCATTTGCCAAGGTCCAGACGAGAAGGTTATCGGCCTGCACATCTTGGGTCTGGGAAGCGGGGAGATGTTGCAGGGTTTTGGTGTCGCCATCAAGATGGGTGCCACCAAAGCCGATTTTGACAGCTGTGTCGCTATACATCCTACCAGTGCGGAGGAGTTGGTTACCTTAAAGTAATAACTTGTCTCAACTGCATGCATATTTGACTGTATACGCAGAACAAGTTATCCTTAGAATGATAGATATTGGCTCAACAAAACATCACTTGGTGCCATATCCGTTGTGCTATTGTTACACTGCTCCATGCTGTCTTACTCTTACTCGAGCATTTTCGCCTCTGAATTTTCGACCTACATCTTAAGTCAGGGGCTATCATGTGATGTCAACAGTAAGAATCGTTTCGTTTGTTCAAGATCCATTGTCCTTGAAATGGTGAATTGCCAATTGTATAACGAACTCACCCTAGCAAGTAGATTAATATTGCTCACTCAGAGGCCATTTCTTCGATCTTCCGCACTCAACTTGAAGTCAACTTCGCAAGCTGCCTGGCCTTGCCTTGCTCTCGTTCTTGTATCAATATCTCCACGAAATGCAAAGATCTGAGACTGAGCCTTTCCCAGCTTTTGTCGACCAGCAATCGGAACCTTTTCCCATCTATGACGGCAAACTCGTGGGAGACAAATTCGATCCCTACGAATCTCCTTTTCTAGGCAGGCCACCACCGCCCAGGGAATCGTTCTCACTCCCTCGACCGTCGCAAAATAACCAGAGGTCCATCTTTGAATCGCTCTCGCTCCATGGACTGCAGTACAATAACCAAAAGCTCAACTTCAAAACCCTCTCACCCCCTCGACCACCACACAACAACCAAAGACACATTTTTGAATCGTTCCCTGATTACGATCTCGCGCCTCGAATTCCCAGTTACGTGGACGATCTTTCTAGCGACGAGGACGAAAATTCAGCAGGAAGCGTGCCAGTGCGGGTGATGTCCAAGATGACCATGCCTCATCTAGATTCACCTTTGAAATTAGCCAACATGCAGTACTCCGGTGGACCTTACGTTAACTTTTGGGAGATCAATAAGACATATCGGGCTTGTGTGAATGGCAAGGATGTCACTCATGGCAATGTGTTTGAGCAATCGCCTTTGGAGCAAGAGCAGAATGAGATTCCTCTCAAAAATCAAGTCAATGGAAAAGTTAAGAATAAGTTGTCGAAGATAGTGTCAGCAATTTACCGCAGGCAAAATAGCGCTGAGGTGGAGCAGGAAGTGCAGCACGAGCAAAAGCCAAAGCATGACCCGCGAGTTATCTACGATGATAACTTTGCCACATATCCTGGTTTTGATGCTGATTACCAACTGCAAACAAAGTTTCAAGTACGAGATAAATCAAATCTAGAACTTGAGCCAAAACTGGATCTGCGAATCGCAAATGGAGAGACTGGGCTTGAGAAGCAAGCTATACACACCAGATCCTTCTCCATCAAGAGTGTAAGCCAGAATATCTCGCGACGTCTCGCTCGTCCAGAGCCAGATTACAGGGATCGAATGCTCGGACTTGCTGAACAGCCTTTCCCAGTTCCAAACTTGCATTGTCTGCTTCCAAAGGATAGAGTGTCGAGTATCAATCACTGGGTTGCAACTCTTGCGGCTAACATCCCAGACGATGAACGACAGGAGAATTTTGTGGCTCTTACTACTGCGGAACTGATTGGTATTGGGGGTGCAGATATTGACGGGATTGAGATTGTGAAGAAGTACTATGCTCCTCAGAACAGTCCCGTTCCAGAGGCTACTGGGTAAGACTACATCTAGACTGCTGTTCGCACAGTGTACTAATTATGTTTCTAGGCTAGGAGAGGTCGAAGATATCTTCGAAGAAGATGAGCAGAGACCCCGCCGCAAAGATCTCATTGAGTATCTTGGAGGCGTTCGAAACTCAGGCTTCCATTTAGTCTCCATGATGGACATATCAGGTTCCACATTTGACGACCCCATGAATCTATCAGATTGCTATAGAATTCCCCTCATCGAACCAGACAATGCCTACTGTCTTAACTCCAGCGAAGATAGTTATTCCAATGGTTCTAAAAAGTCCAGCATCTCCTCCACAGCCTCTTTCCTCAATGGTGTTACATACACAGACTTCCGAGACCCGCGCCGCTACCTCACGCCCTCACATTCTCTCATCCTTTATCTCCACGGCAAGGGCCATTCTCTAGATTCCATAACCACGCTATTGTCTGGACTTGACAGGACCTGGCTATTTGAGCATCAGAACCGCTGGTTTAAGAACCTGCGTATTCCTGACCTGGACGAGTTTAGTGATGAGTTGGTCACGAAGATCAAGGAGGAATGTAAGCGTGGGGTTGAGTATTGGGAGACAGAGGGTGCAATGGACTCCGAGGGCTCGTTGTACCCCAGTTCGTGGAAATTTTTGATGAAGGAACAGAGAGGCATGCAAGTCAGACGCTTGGTGGAGAGCGTGGTTGAGAGCCACTTTTGGTCGAAGCTTACAGGTCGTCGACCAGTACCAGGTGATGATTCTGCTGGCGGAGAGAAGAGTTGCCTGGGAGATACCATGTGTCTGTGAGGTACAGATGGTTGTGATTAGAAGATCCTTCCCAACATGTCGTTTTGCCATGGAAAGTTGGATCTCGGTATCATGTTGTTGGATTATGAGAGCATATTTTTGGGCCACTTTTACAGTAAACATCGATCATGGATGTTGCTGGGTAATAGAAGTGATCTCGGCGGCGCCAGCTACCCGTTTGATGTCTTCATTGTATTGGAGCATATGAGCTCGGCCTGCTGGTTTGTGGGTCATTTCAGCGAGCGCACACACTTCACTACAACACAGGAGCCGAGAGAGATGAATTATGAGTAGCTACGTTATGTAAATAATGAGAAGAACCTCAAGTGAAATCAAGTAGAATGAAGACAAATCACAAATTTCATGGAAAATAAATCATGCAGAGCGAAGCGAGGACAACACGTTGCCATTGAAGTCCTAAAGAACTTTCTGAAAGTCGATTCAAAAAGAGTGTGCATTTTCTCCATTTTCCAAATCCCCTCGTTATGATCATACTATGACATCCAACTCGATCTGAACGCCCCAGAACCAAAACAAACAAATACATGCCATGAAGAACAGGGGAGCAGAAACTGGGAATTCCTAGAGCAGCCACTCCCAGCCCTTGACATCTGATCCACTCCCCAAAACGGTCAGACACCTAATCCTCAGGAACCCAAGTGATCAAAACCAATGTATCCAAAGCACCAGCTCGCTTCTCCATGGCGTTCAGAATGACACTGCAATTATCCTCCGTAATGAAGGTATCACTGCTGGGAACCGCAGCACTAGGACCACCCCAGGCAGATTCGCCAACAGTACCGGAGGCGGCGACGTTGGACCAAATGGCCTTGATCTTGTAGAACTGGTGGTCGGGGGTGAAGACACAGCCGGAAAGGTTGGCACGGGACTTGACATCGCCCTTGGAGTACTTGAGAAGAAAGCGGCGGAGGGTGTCGTGCAGCTGGATGTAGGACAACTTGGGGTTGAGCTCGAAGAGCTCGTGGGTCGTGGTCACTGGGGAGACGGGGCCGTCCTTGGGAGCTACCATGATGCGGATGGTGACCTTCGATTCATTTTCTTCCATATCAAAGGCGGAGCCCTTGGGAAAGGCGAAATCAGAGATTGTGTGGCGCTGGATGGACGGGCTGGTTGTGCCATTGGTGCGTGCCTCCTTCTCTTGGCGGGACTGAATGACGATGGGGAGATCGCAGATATCGATGCCAGGGCTTGAGGCCGTGATTATACGGATCATTTCGTCAACTTTCAACGGGCTGAGAAAGCCATCAACGCCGGAGTTGGTTGGTTGATCAACAGCGGGAATGGAGGGAGTGCTGGACTTCTGCACGGATTGAATGCCAGCCATAGTAGATGAAATGGTGGTCATATTCGTTGAGTACTAGCGAGTGAAGGTTTGGAAGCTTCGAAAGTGAGTTACTGAGAGTGAGAGTGATGTTGAAGGTGTGGATTGTCTTTGGAAGTGCTGGAAGTGCTCTGGATGCTCAGTGAATAAGGAGGGTTGTCACGAGGGGGAAAGCTCTCGTTTTATAGATTCGAGATGCAAGATAACTTTTGTCAAAGGCGAAGAAGTTGTTTGCTCTGAAGCATATCACTATATCGCCTATGACAAAATCTCCAACACCCCTTCAAACATGCACAAACGAATGTATCATAAGCTATTTTTGTTGGTCACCATCATATGAGCTGCAACAATCATGCCAGCAGTGTGTAGGTTGGCTTTATCCTTCAGAAAGCCGAGAACAAAACAAGCTGAAAAGCAATGTCGTCTGAAGGAAGCTTGCATGTGGTTTTATCTTCTGTAGAAGTTCGAAGTCACGCTTGAGATGAACAGACCTGTACTTTTAGGTGAAGCAGACGAGTGATAAAATAACATGCATGCATCTGAGAAAGGAGAATATATGAAACTGCACATATCTAACCTCGAGACTTTGTTGTCTGGGTCGCTCAAGATCGATGATAATCCGAGGGAAAAGCCTCATATAACAGCTGGCAAGGCAGTGAGCAGAGGAAGATATTGGATTCTTTGTCGAGTTCTCCCAAGACATACCTCAGGGGCAACATTACAACCGCAACCTTTCCTACCTCACGAATAGAGTTGTTTTAATAGTTTGAATTTTCTCTGCGCTGTTCTCTCCTGGCTGCGTGAGGTTCCCCGGTGTCACGCATATGTGCATGTAAGAATATATGCAATGCTCACAGTGCATAATGTCATCACATTTAATCATAACCTTCCCATCCCTGTTGGTTGTAAACCCCCAAATCCCTCTGCGTGCTAATAAACTCCTCACTTGCCAGGCCATTCAATTTTGCCCTCTTCAACGCTTTGACATCCTTGTGCCAGTCGCAGGCATAATCGCACTCCACTTCGCCTTTCTCACCAAAGTATCTACATATGAGCTCATGCCGGCAATGGTTGGTATCCTCGCCATATTCCACTAGAGCCTGAAGACTCTTGGCTCTTGCTACTAGATTGCCTTGCTTGTCCTTGCTGAGCCTATTGTAAGTCCTATCCCGATCTTCGCGGCTGTAGTACATGATGCATACACTAGCATTGCCGTCTCGTCCCGCACGTCCAGCTTCTTGGTAGAAGCCCTCAAACGATTTAGGCATCTGCCAATGGACAACGAATCGAACATCCGGTTTGTCGATCCCCATACCAAACGCTGTTGTTGCAACAATCACGTCATAGTGCTCTTCATTATTGAGCCATCGATGCAGAGTTTCATTCTTCTCTTGGGGGGTAAGTTTTGCATGATATGGTTTGGCTCCAATACCGCTATTGCATAAACGAGTAGCCAATGCCTCACAATCCTCACGCCGGATCGTGTAAATGATTCCGGAGACGTTATCAATTCGCTCGCCGTTACGTTCGAGTTCTGCACGGCGCTCCATATTTTCTGCTCGGCGCTTGTGGACTGCCCTGAGCCATCCTAGAAAGTCTCCGTCTTTTGTAAGCAGGAATTATAACCAGCAGATTAAAACTGATTGCTTTTGCAATTGAGTATCAGAAGATGAGAACAATCTCACCTTTGTAATGATCTTCTTCATCATTTGTGAACCTGACCTCGTAATGCAAGTTCGTTCGATTCGTGCTCATAGTGAATACCCTTAAGTTCTCCGCTGACAAACCAAGTGTTTGAATAACATCATCTCGAACTTGGGCTGTCGCAGTAGCGGTAAGGCATATGATAGGCACATCAGGGAAATTCTCACGGAACCAGCGCAGCCCCTTGAAAGAAGGTCGGAAATCGTGGCCCCATTCCGAAATGCAATGTGCCTCATCGACAGCTATCCTCGCCAGTTCCCTTTGCGTATGTACGATTCTCAGGTGCTCCCGAAAGGATTCGGTAGCGCATGTCTCAGGGGTGACATACAGGAGTCTAGTCAAAGGATGTCCAGTGGCCAAGTCTTGGAGCAAACGCTGCCTGTCCGAGTAAGGCGTGGTCCCGTTGATCGTACCAGCCGCGATGTCATTGGCACGCAACGCATTCACTTGATCAGTCTAAGGAAAATCAGCTATGAATCGTTGGGACAGTCGAGGTAGAACTTACCATTAATGAAAGAAGAGGAGATATCACAATTGTGACTGTAAGTGCGGTCAGTTGGTGGCTGTAGTAGGACGTTGCATAGTCTCACTTCCATGATCAATGATAGCAGGTAACTGGAAACATAAGCTCTTTCCAAAGCCAGTGGCAGCTTGAACAAAAACGTCTTCGCCCCCAAGCGCTGCTACAATAACATCACGCTGAAGGGGTCTCCATTGTGGTCAGCTGATATATCACATATCCATGGAGAATGCAAACTCACCTGAAACTCGTTCTCTTGAATTTGCGTCTCAGAGTGAAGTCAATATCCACGCAGGAATTAGCTCGGGAGAGAGTTCTAGGAGGAGGCATCTCTCCTCCAAGACCAAGATGTAGTTTCGTTGTGTCCACGTGATCACGTCCTAATCAGAAAGTATGGCCGGTTTTCAGTCTTGTGTAAAGACGTGGACTTCTTCTGTCCATGCTGGAAGCAGGAAGTGGGAGGCTCTGTAATCTCATTCACGATTATTCGCGTTTTCTGTTCTAAAACCAAAGAGTTCAAACGTCTAGGACAATTAGTTGGCTGAGACGCGTTTCGACGCGATTCGGGAGAAAAAGATCGCGGTACGGAAGCCGCTAGGACGGAGGGTCGATCATTTCGCTCCCTCGCCCTTTCCCTTTCAACCCTAATTTTGTTTGTTGGCCTCTTCTAAGGACTTGGCCTTCCCATGATGTGATACATCGCGGCGATCGTTCTCGAAATTCTAGTCGGCTTTTATGAAACGTTAGGCTTCCAGTCCAGCATGCTAACTTCGGCGGCAGTAGTTAGGTTGTCGAAAAAGTTACTCTTTACGATGGATTACGAAGGCGTGAAACTCTCTGGATATGTAAGGTATCCTTCCGGGGCTCCGTTTTCATCAAACAATACAAAAGTGACGGGACGCTGTGTACTATGGTTATTGTGGAATTTAGACTCGATGATACTCTTTCTCCTGTCAAACTCACACTTCTCTCCAGGCTGAGTAGTGCTTCCCGTTTTTGCACCAACAATCGAACAAATTTGGAATTTCTTTACTCGACACGACAAATGTAACTTTCTCTGCATTTGCAACTTTTTTGTGTCTTTTTGGGAGAGCGGTATTGCCATGGTCATTTTCTGCTCTGAGCATATGTTTCTGCCAAGCTCTCTGACTCACATCACCAAGTTCCAAGAAGGATAATCAGCTCAATCAAGACCAATTCAATCATGGTCAGTCCACTCCATACCCAGTAGGCATGCAGTTGTGACTTCTACGTGCGCAATGACTAGTGCTTATTACTCCGCACGATCACGTGTCGTGTGATTGGAGTTATATGGGAGATGGGCCTCCGGAATGTTGGTTGGCATCCTCCAATCTTTGCACACACAATCAAGAATAATTCTACTTTCACCTTATGATGGACAATCCGCCAGTTATTCAGATTCTCTCGAGGGATAACTACGAGGATCAGCACCTCGTCTCACTTCCCAATGCCTCATTTCCTCCGGTGGCCCAGTCTTCATTGCGTGTACAAACAACCCTATTCTCATTGACCACCAACAATCTGACATATGCACGAGCTGGACATCTGTTGGGTTGGTGGGATATTCATCCTTTGCCTGCGTTCATGCCTGCAGAATTCTCTGATCCGAAGAAGTTCGGTCGAATATCGTGTTGGGGCTATGGGACTGTGGTAGAAAGTACTGTTCCTGAAGTCGTGGTTGGAACGCAAATATGGGGCTACCTACCAATCGGGACCCTTCCTGTAGATTTGCGAATCGAATTAAAAGCCAGCATCCCAGGACAATTCCTGGAGGTCAGCAACCACAGAGCTCGTGTATTTCCCGTTCACAATCGCTATCTCTTCTACCCACCACTTACCAACACTCAACGCGGTCTGAAAGCCAGCCAAGGCTATGATTCTCTCCTGCAGATATTGTTCGAGACAGGGTACATGATGAATAGATTCGTTTTCCCATGGAATTCAATGGAGGCCGTATATCCATTTGGGGATGGCAAGGATGGCTGGACCTTTGACAAAGGGATCGTCGATAGCAATACCGTCTTCATTCTGTTTGCAGCTAGTGGAAAAACAGGCCTTTCGTTTGCCTACGCTTTAAAGCATTGTCGTCCTGGAGGTAAGACACCTCGGGAGGTAATTGCTGTAGGCTCGGATACCTCCAAAGCGTTTACTGGAGGGACGGGGTTGTTCGATAAGGTGCTGCTGTACGACACTTGTGACTCTGATCTCGCTTCTGAGCTAGGTCTTACTCCAAACACTAAAGTCATCATCTGTGACTTTGGAAGCAGGGGTGGTGCTGCAGACCGATGGGCAGCAAGGTTGCGCGAGAGCTGCTCTGTTCTTCAAATCGGCGTTGGACGTGAAGTTGTTCCAGATTCTCCTGAACAAGTCACTGCAAAAATCATTAGTGCTGCAAAGTCCTTGGCAGGATTAAAATTCAACTTGAATGCATCAGGGGTAAGATCTCAAGCTATGGAAATCTTGGGTGAGAAGGAGTATTTCGAGGACTTTTTCAGAGAATGGAATCAGTTTAAAAATCAAGGGGCAATCAAGGGGCTCCAATTGGTCTGGGGAGAAGGAATGGAAGACGTCGGAAGAGGATGGGAAAAGCTATGTAAGGGAGAAGTAAGTCCGGATGAAGGATTAGTGTTCAGCTTGAAGGTCCGCGGAACTGAGACGTGAGACTCTTGTAGAAGTTTTTGTTTATCTTTTAGGTCAAATTCACCCCCCTTTTCTGTAGGAACGGGGGCAGAAAGTGGCAATCACTGTACCCTCAACCCCGAAAGCTTAAATTTTCTCCTAGTGAGGTCACTTAGAAGCCTTTTGTCTCTTGAGCCGCATCTCCATGCATACTCAATTGTCTCTTGATATTTATACACCTCATCAGATCTCGTATCTGCTTCTTTCAGGGGGGAGCTCTTGATGGTGGGCTCGCGCTGATTGGTTGCGTCGGCTTTTGCCCCCACTAATCCAGTACCTGCATATCCGCCAACCGTTGAAGCTAATCACAATCTGTCAATCCCATGCCGTCTCCATACATCTGGGATATCGCGACCCCAACCTAAGCTGATCCACGAGCACAGAACTCTCATCGCGACGAGAAGATAGCGCCCGAGTCGTGGTGCGACAAAGGACCGCCAGCGATGCGCTCACAGCTCTCGACGTGGCACACAAATCAATCATCCGCGAGCCGCTCACGCACGCGCCATCACTTATAGTTCTCGGAGGACAGCCGTACTTGGGTCTCTTTTCGCGACGGGACAGTTGAAACGCCCACTGCTCCGACAGCGAAGGACAACTTTGCATCCCTCCCCAACTTCAACGAGAAGGCGAAGGAAGGCATTGTCATGGAGAGGCCATCCGGACCTCTGGGAGCGGCGACCCAGTCGACTGGCCGGCCGATGGTCGACAATGGAGTCCCACGACCAGCTCCCCTGAGCACAGTGCGAAGGATTCCTCCTAATCCTGTGCGACATCAGGCTTCGAGCTCTTCTCTCTCCACCCAGGTCTCGATATCTGCCGCACAAGTTGTAGCACTGGCGAAGGAGGCGATGAGAAATGCCCTCGATGAGAACCAAACGAAAGCCGCAGAAGCCAGCGGCGTCAGTACCGAGCTGAAGCCCGGGGTTACGATCGATTTAAGCCACAAGCAGATCCAGAAGTTTCCCGAAGAGGTCGTTGATATCATCAAGAACGAGTTGGAGAGGTATTTTCTATCTTGTCCCACGACGAATATCAGAATCTGCAGCTGACTCGCCATGTGCAAAGACTTGCATTGTCACACAATCAAATCTCCACGTTCCCTTCTAGGTTTTCGGAATGCACATCCCTCCGTTACCTGAACGTCCGAAATAACGTCATACGCGAATTTCCATTATCAGTATGTATCTAAAATGCGGGTACTGTATTGACGTTCAGAGCACTAATGTACAACACAGATATGCCAACTGACATCCCTCGAAATTCTGGACCTGGGCCGGAACAAACTGAAGATATTACCACCGGAGCTTGTCAGACTGACTTCACTGAAGGTGCTGTCAGTTCAGAAGAATCGAATCGAGGCTCTGCCACTATGCTTGGCGGAAATGGCATCTTTACAAGTCCTCAAGCTCGACGGTAACCCCGTGCGTTTTCCACCAAAAGAGATTCTACAGCCTCAAGCAACCACTCCTCCGAATGGCGGCTTTCAGGAGAGTGAGATTGATGATATTGCGGTAACATCACAGATCAAAAGATTTTTGAGACAAAAGGCAATATCAGACCGCTCCGAAACCGAATCTGGAGAAGAGGAATCCAGTGAGGGAACGGAAACTCCTAGGCCTATGAAACGTGTGATGAGCGGAAGATTTCCAATTAAAGTGAATGGCACAGATGTGCCTGACCTACGTTCGCCAGCATTGCCTCGGCCACCGCCAATTCCTTCCCGGTCTCATTATCGCGGCTTATCGCAACAAAATGCGGCTCTGAGGAGGCCAGGCGTGATGCCATTGACGATTGGTGGGAGCACGAATGAGCGTCTCCGGAGCAACAGTGAAAGTCTGCTACAAGCTTCCCGCGAACGATCATCAGACCGCTCAAGAAGAATGGGAATTGTTTCGAGGAAATCGGATTTGGGAACTGTCGAGGAAACTAAGACGAATCGGCACAGCCACTATAGAGGACTCAGTCATGGCTCTGCGATGCAACAAGCAAGTACCAATGGGGCATACAACGCAATGAACTCGAGGAGCCCCGCCAGTCCTGCCGATGGAGGTGCCGCAAGGGCAACTTATGTGCGTCGTCTTTCGAGCCTGCCTGAACGCAAGAGAGAATCGAATTCTCCTGATCCGATCGTTGAGGCTGCTAAAGGCATTTTGTATGCTTTGTTCCAGATCCATCCGCTCATTCAAAGTCTGCTCGGGGTTACCCGTGACAGCACGAATAAACGCACCAGTCTCGAAATGGTGTTCCACAATGCCACAACTCATGTTGAAGAACTGGATCGACACATCCAAAACTATGATACATACTCTGAGGACGAGGAGGAGGAAGACGCTTTTCGAAGCAATGAGAATGTGCATCGAGCTTGCTTAACATGTGTAGATGCTTATATGCATGTTTGTCGCCAGCTGGAAGACAACGTTGGCACGTTGATGGAGAATGGAGATCCTCGCTACATACGAACTTTATTGTTACTCATGTGGGGAAGCACAGCAGAAATTCATACAACTGGTAACACATTACTGGGAAATGTCGCAGCTACGAATAACCGCCTAGCATCGTCGAGGATCGAGGAGGTTAATGAGACTATCATGCCTACTCCCAGAGACAAATCCGTAACTCCAACACGCGAACGGCCCGGCCCTGGTCCAGGCCTGGCACCAAGAATCAGAAGCGCGACCGTTGTTCACCACTCAAGTAATCTTCGCGTAGCCACTGATACCCAGGCACCGCCGTTCATAAATGGCGGTCGCTCGGCTACAATGACCAGTGCTACTCCACGCTCAGGAGAGTCCTTCACATCAGCATCGAGTGGGAGAATAGGAGGTGACTTCACCGAAGAAGACCGGATCTTCGACAAGATTTTCTTACGTTTGCAACAAGCATCAGAAATGACGATCAAGAATCTTCCTCAAGTTCACAGCCACTTCCTAACAGCAATGAGGATAAGTGCTCAACAGTCCAACCCAGATCTGCCGAAGCAATTTTGGCAGATACTAATTCAGAAATGTGCCATTGCACAACAGACCGCAGAAGCTTTGAGAACCAGATTGTCACTCATCAAACTCAAGGAGCCTGGCATACGGACTCAAGGGGCGTTTTGGGAGCTCTGTAATGCATTCATCCAGGTGAGACTATCGAAGGCAATTCAATTTGACAGAATACTGACTACAAATTAGGCGTATACCGATTTGGTCATGAAGGTTAAAGAAGCCAAGGCGGTGACAACGTTGTTGCCGATCGATGTAATTGGGCTTCTTCGCCCTCTTCAAAAAGTCGTTAAGGAGACCGGCCAGCTTATCCAAACATCACCCTGGGCTTTCTTAGCCGCACCACAATCTTCCAATGGATCTGCATACACCACACAATCGCCTGCTTCTCAAATACCTCTACCAATGACACCTCAAAGCGCTGCACTTGGACCTGCCGTGCAAGCTACAGTGCCGTCAACACCACAGAGTGCTTCATATAACTCAATGTTCAACGGAAACGTATTTGAACGAGCAGACGCTCTACTCTCAATGCATAGTTCTTCAATATCCTCCCGAAATGGAACGATGACCTCGATGCTGGGTTCGAATGATGGATCGATGACGCCGGCTTCCATGCTGAGTCCAATGAACGGATTCGGAACAAGGTTTAATAGTAATGGAAAGGTAACGTTTTAACGAACCTTTGTAAAAAAAAAAAAATCTCTATGTAGTGTTACTTCTCAGTATTCTGCTTTTAAGGATGTATGACTGTCATTAGCTTGCAAAAATTAGCGATTTGGGTTTCGAAGGGCACTGGCGTTATGGGAAAATCGAGGCATTGCGGTAGGCGTTGGCATACAGTTCTGATATAGGTAGTGCCGCGCTCATTATGGAGGGGCCGATGAGCTCAGTGTAATGACATTGAGGAGACGAATGATAATGCATCTACGTATGGTATTACCATGGAGTGGCAGCCCCATGTGCTATAATATTAAGCTGAGGAGGCATTTTCCACGTGTCTTTCAACCTCGCAATGACCCTCTTCCATTCACCGTCTAGGTCACCGTGTTTGCTATCCTGTTCCCAGCAGCCAGAGACCGGTTGCAGCTCGCTACGTTTTACTCCCTACTGCAACAGGAAACCACCTATAACCTAAGCTAGCCATCTTGTCCAACGCGGATGTATCTTGATAGCAAAGTCCACGGCCCATAGCCCCCAGTTAGAAACTTCACCCGAGTTCTTCGGGCTCACCTTAGTTTAATTATGTTAGGTTAGGTCAGGTCAGATATACCTTCAGATCGGCATGCTCGATCTCCCAGCCTGATTCTGCCGAGTTGTATGTATTTATCGCTGGTTCAAAGCCTGTTCTGCCGTGGTGCTGTATGGTCTCGAAAGTGTGGATAGGACGAGTTGTTTCTGTTCTGAGATGGGAAGAGGGGAGAGGGGAGACGGGAGACGAGAGAGGGGGTTATTGCAGGAAGAGAGAGAGGGAGATGATGTGTAAGGTAAGGTAGATAGGCTAGATGGATGGAGCTGATGATATAAGGTACATTAACATCCAATATCTGTTCGTCTGTCTATCGAACAGCTCGGCTCAGCTCGAGACGGCCTGGCACGGTTGGATGTGCGGACCGAGAAACGCACATCTTTGGAACAGGAATGGAAGCAATTGGTGACTGCGCTGATCTGATGGAGTCGTGTAGCATACCGATGTCATGAGGAAGGAAGGGAGGGATGGGAGATATACAAATAAGAATTAATAAAAGAGAGACTCCTCAGTTGCAAAGACGCCCAAGGTACCTTAGGTGACAGTAGGTATTTCGCTAGCGAACTACATTACATGTCTAGATGCAAAACTTCTCAAAAGGGGTATCTACCTAACCAGCGACCCAGACTCCCAAATTCCCAAATTCCCAAACTCCATAACCCGAGACGGAAAAACCCTCTACCTGCCACTTTACACTCTTTCCAGATCTCCGAAAGCGACTTTGCTAAGTCCAAAGCGCCGGAGGTGCATCATTACTTACAAATCTGTATTTACAACTACCTCAAGCAACCCAGAGCCCCGAACCCACCTCACTCCCCGTGACATTCCCTTTCACCATACCCCTCTTCCCCCCGAGATTCGCATTAGCGAAATGATCGTTGATAGCTACACACATAGCCGCCAGCTGGCGATTATGCAGATGATCGACCTCAAGCAGATTGGGATACGTGCCAGCACTCAGGTGCGGCCACAGCTCACCCAGCAGCACGCGGTGCGCCAGGCGCGCCAGGCCGACGATACTGTGCCGCCAGCTGGCGACGTCTGTGAGCTGCGCGCCTTTCTGCGTGATGGTGTACGTGCTGCGGTGCGGGGGCGCGTCGCGTGACGGCCGCTGCGCCTGCAGCTTTGCTAGCTGGTCTTGCTGCAGGTATGCTGCGTCGTTGGTGTTGGAGTAGGAACCGGTCCAGGGGAGGCGGTGGGATGTGATGAAGGCGTGAGCTGAGGGTCCTGTGGCTGCGGGCGCGTGGTCGGGGATGCGGATTAGGACGGTGGAGGGCGAGCCGGGCTGGATGAAGGTTGTTAGGGGGACAGTTGTGAGGTCGGAGGGAAGGCGGGCGAGGGAGGCGTTGCTGGGTGTCCAGAGAGCGTTGATGCCTGCGAGCTTGTCGTATAGGCTTATCCAGTCCTTGTCTTCAAATTGGCTGTTCCAGCGGAAGCTTTTGAATCTCGCGTACTTGAGCTCGTGGCTGAGTTCGAGAACGATCAGTTCGCCGGGGTGCTGGGATGTGAAGGTGTTGATATCGTTTACGATGTCGTCGATAGATCGACCGGTCCCTCCAACATGGCTGGTCCCGACGGTGTTGGAGTAGTGTCCCGTGAACCAGCTTCTGTTTCGCTTGAACGGTCGGATATCAAACCACCTGGCCCCGTACTCGAGCTGGCCATGTATCGTTGCAACTTGCGTACATGTATTGTGCCAAACGCCCGTGAACCACGGCGGTCCCCTGATCTCAGACATCCCGGCATCATGACTAAGAGGCATGGAGATTTGGCGAAGACTTTTGTCCCCAATCGTCGAGAGGGTTGCTTGCATCCATGCCGCTGGGGGCTGTGCACCTACGTACGGCGTATTCCCATCTCCAGAGAGCACGAAAAGTACGGCTCCATCCCAATCGAATCCAAGATCCAGCAGAGAGTTTTCTGGTGACCCCAGAGACGCAAGATGCTCATTGTATTGGATTTCAATGCGCTTTCCGCGCGTTTGCCGTGCTTGCACGGTGAACGCAGCAGGCCCTGGACTCCCCACAAGCTCATAGCTGGCTTCAGCGGCGCAGTCTCCAGTATCACGCCACTGCGCAAATTCCACGTACTGTTTAAAGTTTGTTCCTGCGCGAATCTCGTCAGGAGGTGCCCAGTTCATCTGATAGGAATGGCTGTACGTCAACTTCCAATCGTACGGCGTCAGGTTGACTAAATTTAGGTCACCGCCGGGGCCAGCTGACGCCCGTCGGGCTAGAAGACAGAGCAGCGATAGAAATGCAAACAAGCATTTAAGGAGTGTCATGCTCGTTCCAAAAACCTTACTAGAGGTCCTGAAAGTTTACTGCAGATTGGTGCTCGCTTGTTTTAAGGAACAAAGTTTTAAGGGAGAGTTTTGCAAGGGTGCTCGCTTGAAAAAGTCAAAAAGGAAATATAGTAAGGTTTGAGTACCTTGTGGGGAAGAAACGTGTGAAAAGAACGAAGTGGAAAGACAAGTGCGAATAAAAACTGGGAATGACGCCTATGTCGGAGATAGTAAACATACTTAGATTTCCTGACCTGCACTAGTCCATGTGCCATCTCTTACTAAGTGATTTGTCTTGATGAACAAGATGTCTCTCCGTGGTATCATCTCAATAGTCTTAAGGCTATCTGGAGATAGCGAGGCAATGATCTCAATCTCGAGAAGAATAGCAGTGCCAATACCATGGCACATGACTGCCAGCCAGTAGTGGCGCCCCCTATAGCTTAGCGAATTCTACCTGCGTCCGTTAACTCCGCGAAACGAGGTCCACGGCGAGAAAAAGCTCCTTTGTCTCGGCGCCGACTTTTTACTTCCATAAGTAGGCAGTGATTCCCGGGAGGCTTCTCGGAAGTGATGTCGGGAGTGATGTCGGCAATGATTTGGGGCATGACATCCGCAATGAAGCCGAACCAACGGCTTCTTCCTATAGCAATATATGTCTGAGGTATAGGTATGCAAAGCAGAGGCAAAGTTTGTGAGCATTTGTCAACCATGCCGGGAATCCGGCAACGATCGCCGGCAACCTTTCCATTCATAGGCAGTAGTTGTTCCAGCGCTTGGCGGAAAATTAGGAATCCTCATATTATAGACTGGGGCGCGCTCTGGCTCCACAACGCCACAAGAGTCCAAGCAGAATGACACTTCACTTGAAGATACGCCCGACGCAACACATTCGGTCGCACCTTGCTTATATACTTAGTAATGATAAACTATCGGCGGCACGATTGTGACTAACTTTGATCAAAATGCGGAGAGGTCCTTTTTCACTAGCACTGCAAGTAGCCGGCGCAGTCGAAACGGCGGCCGATGAACAACCTTAATCTGTCTCCAGACGTTGGAAAAACCGTACGAGATGACCGCAGTACGAGCTGCAGAGGTACTGTATGACCCGACTGCATGCAAGCTTGGACCTCCTCCATGCTCACTCGAGTCAGGAAAATAGAGTTTGACACGTCCCGTTTCAAGCAGAACCAGAGATTCGGGCTCGTCGTCGCGTCATCATACCCCATCAAGGCTCGTTCCGTTGATCAGTCATCGAAAAATCCATCTCATATCCTGTCAACTATGGAGTCAAAAGTGGACTCGACCAGATTTTTGGTCGAAAACGGAAGTTTGGATTGTTGGTGACGGCGAACCCTAGATCATGCTTCGAGCCCACCTGCCTGCACCGGCGGCATCTGTCACGTCGGCGTGTCCCGCTGCCGGATGGTAAGAGCATGATTCAAGCCATGAAGAAACCTCGTCTGCAGATGCAAGAGGCCTCATCGAGATTGAATATCGGCAGCCAATTGGTGACGACGGAGCGAGTGGGAAGAGCTAAATTTGCAGTTTGCATGATGTCGATGTCGATTGTTTCTCTGACGTTGCGACTATTTTGGTCCGAATCTTTGATATCCGTAACGAGCTGAGCGGCGTTAAAGAGCTGACCCGGGGTCATTCATCGGAATTGGCCAGCTCGGCACGAATATAGATCTGCCACCCAACTTGACGCTCATGATCTCCGACACACCTGCCTCGGCTTAACGTCTTGGACGCGGAGATATATCAATATTGGGGTTAGTCGTGGCTCAGGCAACAGCCTGGACCATGCGTCGCAGGGCCTGCGGAGTATTTCGTGAAGCGTCGATTCAAACTTCCAGGATGCAGAGGTCTAGACCTGTAACACTCGTGGCTCACGATCTCTCACTCATGGCCGGATTCGATGCTGTCGTCCGAATCATGTTTGATCGAGAGTGCTCTGCGAAGAGAGCTGATATCTGGAATCTCCCGGGGAGACGTCAATGTCTCTCCGTGCCAAGTGGTTCTCTAGGTCAAGTAAAATGGGATCATCTGAGGGGCAGTCATGCACGATCAGGGCCTTCCACAGCAAAGAATGGGGACCACAGTGGCGCCGGAAGAGCTGGACTGGTCCGGTCTCCAGGTTCTCAGGATGGAGCACCAAGGAATTCCCCGTCCGTGAAGAACGCATTCTGTTCCGTCCTGCTGTCGGTGTTCCCACGTTGGAGGTCCCGCTTATGCCCAGCGGCGCCAGAGTACGTGAGATTGTGAGACCGCTAAGACCACCATCTGCCATCGATATTGTATTGAACTGTATAAAGCATTGACTGGGAGCTCGGCAGGAGCGCAGGATTCGTCCAATCTCGTTGAGATGCATCCGGTCGCAATGTTTGACAATAATCTCGTGTGCAGTTGGCGTCAGAGAACCACGAGGCGTAGCAAAAGTATATTTCTGCTCAGTGCGGCCGTTCCCAGCACCTCCGTGAACTCAATTTCGCAAGAATCGCTCAGGATACCCTGACGACAGCGGAATTCTGGCGCGCGAACGCTCGTCTTCCCTCCCATTCACAGCGTTGCTGGCGGGGCCTGATGCATTGGTCAGCGCTTCTTGATGCTTATGAGTTGGAGGGAACTGTCACGTTGAACTCAAAATACGCCACACGCCCACGGGTCGAAGATTTGAGCCTCCAGCCCTCCAGCCTCCGCAAGGATCAATAGATTGAATGACAATGCGGAAGCATGTGCCGACGCCTGCGGTGGATCGGATAGGTGGGGGGGACGTGCCCTGGTCCTGGTGAGGTCGGCGATAAGATTTTGTATCACGGAGGGAGGAAGGGCGCAAGTGAGGAAGTGAGTAAGGGAGCGAGTGAGTGAGTGAGTAAGTGAGTAAGTGCAGATGAGTCGCTACGCCCCCCTTTCGCCTCGCCTCACACCGGCCGGATATCAGATATCCAGGGTGTTTTGAGTTTGCACAGCCAAGAGGTTCGCGGACTTGCAGCCACTCAGATCGCAGGTGATCGACAGTATCTTGAAGGCTTTACCGGGCCTTCAGCCCTGGGTCGCAGCACAGGCACTTCCAAGAGCCAGAGGGCCTGGAGGGAGGCCCGGTCAGCTGCGTCGCGCTGCAGCAGGATCGAGGGGGATGCCCTGGTTCGGATTCAGGTTCTGTGCGATACCGACTGGATACGACGTAGTATAGGCAGTCGTCCCGAGCGGCGGCCAGGACACCGACGTTGGCATCAAGTCAGGCAAATGCTCGTCCAGCAGCTTCATTACTCACGCAGATTGCGTGCCAAGTTGCACGCCGGCTTGGGAGCGGCGGGGGACCAGCGTCCACGCGAGCTCCTCGTGCACGCCCAGGAGGGTTTGCTCGTGTCGGTGTAGACTGACTGACTAGTGGTGTGATGTTGGTGTGATATTGATGCTGATGTTGATCTCGATCCCGATCTCTCTCTGTAAGTGTGTATCTCTATGGTCTCTGTTTGTGTATCTCTCCTTTTTTTTTCCCCCTCTCTCTCTCTTCCTCTCTCTTCCTCTCACTCACTCACTCACTCACTCACTCACTCACTCACTCCCTCCCTCCCTCATCAACTGCCTTCTCAACTACCGCGTTCCCCTCTACATCTCCGAAGGGACCGAGAGTGTCCGAGGTGAGCATCCATTCCCCTCCGCCCTTCTCGTGCCTGGTCGTTGCGCCGTGGGTCCTGGGACAACGGTCATGGCCTGAGAAAAGAGGAGCCAGCCCCCACAGATGGCTGCATTCCGAGCGCAGGGGGCTCCACCGTCGCGCTGGGTGGAGTGGGAAATCCACCCAGGATGCTCGACTGTACTGTACTGTACCATATACCATCCTGTCACTAGTGCATCCGCACCTCTTCTGGTGGTGTCTCCACCAGCCACAGCAGCATGGAGCGGGTTGCCGTTCTGCGTGCGTGCGGCTTATGATGCGAGCACTGCACTGGACCGCACTCCATATGCGGAGCATTAGGCTAAGAGCTACTTATTCAACCTGACCCAGTTACGCGCTATTCCCGAGCCTGTTGATTTATGCCCAGCCAACCAGCGGCGAGTAGCAACAGCAAGCCGCACCATCTCCGTGCTCTGCGGGTGTCTTGGGGGGCTCATGCCGAGTGTTGAGTGTCGAGTGTCGAGTGTCTGGTTCCTTTTGGTGTCTGATGTCTGATGTCTGACTGGTAGCTCCTGGTCTCCTGGCTCTTGGGTCCCAGGTCCAAGTCCAAGTCCAAGTCCAGGTGCATCTCCCTCCCTTTCAGCTCCGCTACTCTCCTTTCCTCGCCTCTACTCGCCTCTACTCACTCTATTCTACTCTACTCTACCCTACTCTACTATATTCTCCCCCCTCCCCCTCCCTCGCCTCCCCTCCCCTCCGCCCCCCTGGCGATCCTGGAGTGCCTGTTTCATTGCGTGCAATTTCAGGCGGGCACTTACTCGTAAGTTGGCTTTATTGAATCCTCCATCTCATCTCATCTCATCTCGTCGCTTGTCCGTCCGTGGGGCAAGGATCCCCTCCTCCTCCGCCGCCGTCCCTATATCCGATCGTGGGTATACGCACAAAGAAACAAATAAGAGGCGCTCGCTCGCCTGTGCCAGTTGCACTTGGCCTCCAGTCATCCGTCAGCTCTGCTCTTCCCCGTCCAATCCTGCCACGCTGCTCGCTGTCCTCCAGACGCCTCCCGCAAGCTCCAGTGCCCATTCACGTCCCCTTTCCAGCTGCACATCTGCACGCCGCTCGTCGAGTGTTGCCTCATCATCGTCACTCTGCCCACCTCTGCCCACCTCGTCATCTGCATCTGCATCTGCATCTGCATCGTATAAGACTGCCGTCGTGGGGCCTGCCGTCGAGCGTTCTCCTTCCTCTTCCCCACCATGTTGTTCAACCACTGCTCAGACCTTCCTCATTCGTTCCTCTCCAAGTCGCACGACCACGACCCTATCGTTATCCCCAACCCTGCACATTCATTCTTATCGTCCATGAGTCTGGGTAGTAACAATGTTCGAGGTACAAGAGGCCAGCCGTGGGACGCGGCCGCCACCATCACCGTTGCGCAAGCCCTCGAGTTCGCCCGAGACAGCGACGACCACGCCCAAGACCCGCACGTCACCAGCGTCCTCGAAAACGCCATCCGGGACATCTGGAGCAAGATCGAGAGAGCTCCAACCTCATACATCCTGACCAGAGACGAGTTCGCCGTCTTCAACTACTTCCAGGCCCGGTTCACCGGCCAGCCGCTGGCGATTGCGGCCAGGAAGAGATATTGGGACCATTTGGAGCTCACCAACGGAGCATCGTAGGAACGAGGCATATGCTTGACCAAGTGATTGCTTCACGAACCTGCCCGTCCGCACTCCCGCTCCATCTCTTGTACCATGTCTTCTCACAAGAGCAACATGGATCCAAACTTCACCAGCCCATCCATCGAACCTGAGAAGGCGAGCTTGATGGGCGGCACGGTAGCACACGACCACACAGCTCCCGTCCAGGACCACAAAGTGGTTTCCAGCTTTCGATTCAAACTTTCTCTCCTCATGCTCCTGGCATGCGGTCTTGCACTCATCTCGTTACTCCATGACTTCGTCCAATCCTCCGAGTGGGACGACGGAGACTTCGACCCGGAATTAATTAAATTGGTCAAACATGCTATTCCATCTTCCGCTGCCACATCGACCGTTGCAGTGCTGGAAAACTTCCAGGTCTATCAACCGGTACTTACTCCTTCGGGAGTGACAGACGAGACAACTCTTGGCAACGGATCCCAGAACACCACTACCATTGGCGGAGCCTCAACTCGATCAAGCTGTGAAGTTCTGTTGATGGAGCACTCCTTTGGATGGAGCTATGGAATACCATTCGTTGGTAAGTCTCTGTAGTCGCGACTGCTTGTGGAGGGGTTTCTAATTCCATTCAGGGAGCTACACTCCACCAAAATGCAAGTTCAATCGTGTCACGATGAACTTCACAGTCACGTCAAGAGGTCGTCAATTCGACAGACTAGCAATAATGTATTTTAATGACACCGAGCTGTGGCGCACATCAACCGCCGAACCAACAGCGAACGGGATCCGATGGGAGTATATCAAAGACATGTCTGAGTACCTCTATCTCTGGGAGAACCCCCAGACCCTAATTTTCGACCTTGGAAATATCATCGACAGCACATATACAGGCTTCTTTAATACCACCCTAACAGCAACTTTTTTCTCGAGCCAAGATACGGTCGAACCCGCCGATCTCATCATCCCCATCTCAGCCAGACATGGAGCCGCAAACGCTTCAAGCATGTTTGTCATCCCTAGTGACAACGCAACTAATACTGTCACTCTCCCACGAAACATCAACCGAGCTGTCTTCTCTGTGTCAGCTTGTGGTCAAGCCACTGAAGAATTCTGGTGGGGCAATGTCCTCCAGTCAGATATTAATACCTTCGTACCATACGATGGCACACTATACGGATACTCCCCCTTCCGAGAAGTTCAAATCTTGATAGACGGCCAACTCGCCGGTGTTCAATGGCCCTTCCCAGTCATTTTTACCGGTGGAGTTGTACCAGGTCTCTGGCGTCCGATCGCAGGCATCGACGCCTTTGACCTCCGCGAACACGAGATAGACATCACCCCCTTTCTCCCACTCCTTTGCGATGGCGCCGCCCATTCTTTCGAGATCCGCGTGGCAGGGATCCTCGACGACGGTGCGAGCAGTGGGACGCTCACATCGACTGTAGGAAGCAACTGGTACGTCACAGGCAAGATTTTCCTCTGGCTCGACTCGGATTCGAGCTCGATCACCACTGGCACCAGTCCCAAGCTTCTACTTCCTGAGCCGAAAATCAAACTCTCGCAAACCCTCACTCAAGATGCAAGCGGGGCAAACGAAACGCTGGCGTATACCACCGACGTGAAGCGTTCGCTCACCATCTCTTCTCAAATAAAGACACAAAAGGGTACCAAGTTAATCACGTGGAGCCAAAATCTCGCAGTTACAAATTACGGTCTTTACACTGCTTACGGCGCAGTGCAACAAAACAACCACACCACAATCGGTATGGACAGCTCAACTGGAGGTATGGCCTATAAAGCATCGTACACGTACCCGTTGTATGCAAATACAAGCTTCATCATTGAATCCAGCGGGAACTATTCCATCGGTGCCGACCTGATTCGTGGTCTCGAGCTCGAGATTCAGGGCAGCCCTGTGTTTCCAACTGGTCTCCAGCCCTTCTCGTCCCTCCCGCGTTCTGCAGCTCTGGTGAATGGGTTTGAGGGCACGCAACTCAGTACTACGCAGAACGGGACTGCGCGGTACTTTGCTTCCCCGTCTGCAGGCACGAGCAGCTCGTTTGGGACAACAAGCCAGGAGTTTAGCTTTAGTGGCGTGGGACTCGGCGCCAAAGAGCTTTACTACAGGAATGTAGAAGCGGTTAATGCAACCGTTGTGAGAGATTTTGAGAGTTTGGTTGGTGTGGAGATTGGAGATTATGCGGTGCAGATTGACAATGTTGGGTCTGGGCAGAGGAGTGTAGGGGTCGTGAGTCCAAAGCAGGCACTTGGTAGAGGACCTGGCAAGCCCAAGGATGCACTTGTTCAGGCTAGTGGATGAGGAAGGTTTTAGCCTACGGTAGATGATAGGATGCCATGGAGGATATTAACGTTCACGTCATTCCTTGTAGATATTTTGGGATATTTTTGAGACGCTAAGGAAGAGACAGGAATATTATGAGTTTACTAAACATACATATATACATACATACACATAGTTTATAAGGAATGAGAATCATACACAGGCACAACAACATTACATCAATTCCTCTCCAGTTCTAAGTTTGATTGAACTGTAAGTATGTAGTGTATGAATCCGGTTCGCTGCGCTCAGAGTAAAGGGCAGGCCGGAGAGGAGAGGGAGATTTCATGTCAGACTGTAGAATAACAGCCCCTGACGCATGAGCCATAGGCCAAAAAGGATAAGGAGACGAGTGAAATAGGTAGTGTAATACATCTCATAGGATGTGTGTGATTTTGGCATGATAAGGTATGACTGACTACGATGTCACGGAATTTACGGCTAGTGGATGGTTACTGGTGGCTGGCTACTCGTTACGAGTTAACTATGCAAACCTCACGGCCGTCGTTTGCACTTTGACCTCTTTTCTTGACCTCTTCGTTCTTGCCTTGATTGTGAAGGTCTGAGCTTTGGGGTTGTATTTTGAGCTGTGTAGAGGTGGTTGGTGAAGTGTGGTAGAAGTGTGATGTAAGTTAGTTAGTTAGATAGCTAAGTAGGTAGGTGCATTGAAGCATAAGCTAAGTGGAATTTGAAAGGAGGTTCTTCTATTCTTTTTTTTCCCCTTGGCTTGGAGAGGTCGTGAGGGGTGAGGGGTGAAAATGGAATGCTGGGGAGGAGGAGGAGGGAGCGGGAGGAGAAGGGTGGGTAGGGGTAGGGTGGGGCATGGACTGGGTGTGGAAACTATAGGTGGATGGTGAGGATTTGCTAGTACTGATGCTGATGCGCTGGAGATGGGTAGAGATGGGTAGCGAGGCAAGTAGATAGGGAGGAGAAGCGAAGAGGGAGAGTAGAGGGATTTGCGTAGGCGACCTAGTTTCTGTAAGAGTTGTAGAGGCAGTATAGAACCATCTTGTCTCGGGTCTTTGGGTATCAGAGTTAAAGTTTATTCTTGACCAGCCCCAGCAGAGTGAGGATCGCACGCGGAGGATTGAAGGAATGAAGGAGTGAGGAGAGAAACGAAAAGGAAACTAATCCTTCCGACTAGTGAGACGTGAGGGGACTGTATAAATTTAGAAAAGGTTGATTCGGCATCGCTGAAACAATGATCACTCCAAAAATACCAAACACAAAACACAATTTCATGTTTCTTCGTGAGAACTCCGGTATATCATTGGGGTTTTTTTGGTGATTTGGTGGTGGGTGAAGAGATGATCTATTCTCGATCGTTCAACACGAGGTGATGCTAAGCCCAGAGTTATGTCCAGCCATGCATCCGTTCCATCCATCGCATCGCAAATGTAACAAACACCGTTCCCAATTCCACGCGAGGTTTCCCCATGCCCAATCCGTCGTCGCCCACTCTACGATCTTGGCTTCTCCTTCTTCTCCTTCCACAAAGCAGACAGACCAACACCCGAGACCTTGACGACCTTGAAACGAACACCGGGAATATCTCCCTTGGCCTTTCCCTTACGACCGAAACCAGCGAGGAGGACCTCGTCGTTCTCGTCTACGAAGTTGAGACAACCATCATTGGGGACTGTGAGAAGTGCGTTGTTAGCTTTTGCTTCTTGTGCCTCTTTCAATGTACCCAATTCCCCCGGAATCTGCCCCCATGGCTTCCTCTCCCATCCCAGAGATCTGCGGAATAAGACAGATAAACATACCGAAAGCGGTGACCTTCTTTCCGTTCTTGATGAGTTGGACACGGACACACTTTCGAATGGCAGAGTTAGGCTGCTTGGCCTCAACTCCGACCTTCTCGAGAACTATGCCCTTTGCGTGAGAGGAACCTCCGAATGGCGAGGACTTGAAAGCCGTTCCCAGAGCGCGCTTCTTGTAGGACAAATCGGCCCATCGCTGCTCGCGGCGGTGGTTTTGCAGCTTGCGGGCGGCGTTGAGACCACGAGGCTTTCCTTTACCCATGATTGCTGTATTTCCCACACGTCAGAAACTTGTCTTCGCAGATGTAACGATTGGATTGGATGTTCAGGAGATAAACATACCGGTTTATGGCGATATGGGGTGTCGAAGTGGTTTGAGGTTGTCGATAAGATCTTGAAATGGCGGGTCGAATTCGTCAAATTTTTGGTTGTGCGAGAAGCGAGGATTGTGCGGCACGTGAAGCTAGTTCGGCCCTATGATTTTCCGCTTCCGGATTAAGTCACCCGGAAGCTGCTGCATGTACCGCATTCATTCACAAAGGCGTGAGCAAACTATGTAATCATGATGTCTCAATCGCCCAAGATGAAGGGCAAGCAGATGCGCGAACCGCCGCCATCTCTATTTCTTGGTCCACCTTCTCAAAATGCGTCTCATGTCTCCCTCCCAGGTGTTGCGCCAGTTCCCGCTACGAACCCCTCCGCTTTGAATCCAGCCAGAGCTCCTCCTTTAATACGGCAGATCTCAGCTATGTCCCAGAAACGAATGCCTCGAGTGAATTTGGATGGAGCTGTCGACGGTGGTGGTCCATCTCTCCAGCCTTTGCCTCGCCAGCACCAGGATTCAGAAGGCAAGCGACAAGCGGATCGAACAGATGCGCTATGGGCCGAGATGCAAAGCACGTTGGAAGAGGTGGAGCTCAGTGCTGTCAATGGTACTCATGTGTTTGGTCCGGATCACAGTAGAGCTCTTGAAGGTCTACGAGCTGCACAAATTGAATTGGCGCAAGCTTGGGCAAGGAGCGAGGCTGACGACATGGTCGAGAGCACCGACAAAGACAGCAGAGGAGCTAAAGGAATGGTATTAGGCAGTGAAGGTAGGAGTGCCCTCGATACTATGGGAAGCACGGTGCCGAGTGGAACTGGAAGGCCGGGGAGCAGTGGTGGTCCAGGTCCATCTGATAGGATAGGGCATCAGCTCGATGAAGAGACAGAGGCAGATGTCTTGCTGGCGCGAAGGAGGAGAGAGGCCAATGACAGATACTTCCAGAGAGTCAATGATGGGGTTCTGGACGTAGTGTCAAAACTGGAGGAGGTGGCTAATGCCATGAAGCGTGTGGAGCAGGAGAGTCGGGACATTTGGGGAGAGAATGAAAGCACCCGCACAAGCTATCAGGAATGATCGCACACCAATTTTGTAGCATTAGCGATGGCGTTTGGTAGGTAGAATCTTCGCATTGTATTTCATGTGGGTTCGTTCATCGTATCTTGGGTATCTGTACATCTCCCAGCTATCTTTCAGCCTAGTTCTTCATGGCATGAGCCCCAGATTCCCACCATCCCCAAACGCCTGCGAAGCCAAGATGCTCAAGCGCCAATAAACAAACGGACCTTGTCATATTAGCAATGATTTATAAATGATGCAGGGCTTCATACTGCGAAGAACACACAGCATGCGCCAATATATGGACTTAGCCGCTCCCCTATTCTCGCACACTTCCAGAAAGGTCCCCAAATCGGCCTGCAGATCTCTTAGCTCATGACCAACACAGATTTTCTCTGAATCTTACGAGTCCTTGTGCCTATCCATCATGGCGGGGAACATTTGGTGGATGTAGGCGTTGGTACAGATGAACAGTAGAAGCACCAAGAGCGCCGACTGGAAATTGAAGAGCGCGGACTATGGAATAAGTTAGCCGCCGAAGCGCTCAGTGAATTTTTCGATTTCCTCGGCATAAGTACACACCATTTTGTTTGCGATCAGCTTTCTTCTTCGAAATGGTCAACGCAACAATGGCCTTTAAGAAAGGCCACAGGCGCTCTGGCAGCAGCGTCTTTGCCGTGAGGCGAGACGACGGCGACGGAGAATCTGTTTCTCCGAATGACCAATCACACCACTGGAGCCTCCCGGTCTTGGTGAAGCTCGGTCGGCGATTAGACGTCCGCGACTCCGGCACCTCCAATATTGACAACGACGCTACGTTCGACAACGAAAGCCAGGGCAATAACGATAGTTCAACCACCAACGTTGTCAAGGCCAAGACAGTCACGTTCGATCAGGAAGCTTCTCTGCGCTACATCGAAGTCGACTCCAAGTCTGGCTCTGAGTCGAGCATCGATCTTATTGTTCCTCTTTCGCTTCACACTTCGAAGTTCTTACGATCGCAATCCGCGCCTGTGTTCGTGGGAGAGAGCAATTCAGATATACAGTGGTTCGACAGAGTATTGACTCCCGATAATCCACATCTCTTCTTTTCCGACGAGGAGCTAGATCTTGGATCTGAGAGTGACAGCTCTTTCACGACTATCGTTCCATATCCAACTACTCCAACTTCCCAAGCATCTGAAGATTCGGAGGTTGCTCCAGCCCCTCCTACCACTCAGGCTTCGACCGCCGCTACTCTAGCAGCTCCAATCTCCTCTTCTGATCTATTGATCGTTGAGCCAGCCCAGCCTTCCCTTCCAGTCCCCTCTCCTGAACTGTTGATAGTTGAGCCAGCTCAGCCTTTCCTCCAGTCAACCCCTAGCATTCCCGCACACGAGCTCAAAAAGTCGCTTCGCAAGACCGTCAAGTCCTCCCTTGAACGCATTCGTGCTCGGATTTCGACGATCACACGTAAATCTGCAAAATGGAGCCGAGAGCGAGAGTGGGAAAGAATCGAGGGCAGCAGAACTTCTCCGATCAAGAACGCAAGTACATACCTCACATTAATTATTCACTTCTAACAGATGGTAGTCCAGCACTTCCTTTTTGCGCACGGCGACACCGCCAACTCTCTTGAACCCACAAAGAAAGTCCTTGACGAGTTACTTACTGACTTCATTACTGAGACCTGCTTCGAAGCCCACCGGTCAGCACAACTTGCAGGACGGCAGAAGATCAAGCTTGACGACATCAAATTCGCATGCCGCAAGAACCCTTCATATCTGGGGAAAATCCAAGAAACTCTGGACAAAAAAGCCGAGATCGACGCAGCCAGAAAGCTCCTAGATCAGAATGATGACAAGATTACAAAATCTAATGTGAAGGCGCTGGAGGAGGAACCATTGAATGATGCTGATGATGATTTGGATGCTGAACTGAAGATTGGCAGCCGAAGTACAAGCGTGGGTATTAGAAAGTGATTCTGCATCTGGACGACTACGCATGGGAGGCAGGCATTGCATTTTGTTGGACTACTACGATACATACGATGGCGCATTAGGAGATTGTACTGGCATTTCGGTGGATGGGCATGACTTGTTAAGGCGTTCTGGAAGACATGGCATGATACCCCGCAGATTCTACCTATGAGTTACTCGCGAATAAAGACGAATTTCCACTCTGGTACTGACACAAGTTTAGTTCTGAATGAACTGTGTATACATGTTGTGAAGAAGCAGGGAGAATGAATAGCGTCGAGCATGTGCAGAGCTTTTTGGGAATACCAAACTTTATTATGGCGTGGGATATATCAGCTTGTCCAGGATGCGCTCTCTCTTTCGCGGCTTCTTGTCTTCGGCCGTTCATCTCGGGCCTCTAAATTGCTGTCTAGGACGAGTATTATAATTCCAGCATTTTGATGCCCCACCGAGACCGGAGCCAAAGGGCACAAGCCAATCGTGCAAGATGACGATAAGTACCCGCCCCATGGCGATCACCCCTCACCCCCTGCAAATGTTCTCCATTCACCCACACAAACTGTTTCTCACGCCGTTGCCCCCTCCTCTGAAATTCCCAGCACGACCCCGGACCCAATTCCTTCAAGCCACCAGACCAGCCAACCTTCCCAGTGGAAGAATTAGGAAGGCAACACAGTCCGAGAAGCCTCACGCATGACTTTTCCGCCCCTGGGGACTGGTGTGCCGCCAATGGAGACGGCCTGTCTATCTCCAGTGGCTGCTAGGCACAAGATGGAAGGCGATTCCAGCCATTTGCATCATCGCATGGCTCAAGTCCGTTGCAGAAGACCCACTGAACGGGGAACTGCCCTCCCGTCTCTTCTTCGAATCATGGTGACTATTTCATTCTAGAGTGTCCCGCTCTTGCAGCCAACATCACACCTTACGTTTTTTCTTCACCTGCTGTTTGCCTCGAGGCTGAACTGTAGAAGGACGTTGTTTAACCGGGAAAATGCACAGAGCCGCTCCACCATTCACCATTTATTGTACAGACTTGTAGAGCAAGCGCTTTGTTATACCTGACATCTGCGTAGAGAGACATGCTTCCAAGTACCGGCACTCACAATGTCCTACGCCCCACTTCCCCAGACCTCCGGCCCCCCAAAAATCCCTCTCAATTACATTCTCGATGATGACGATGTCCTCCACAACATTCCATCCAACTTCGACCTCGCCCTGAATGGCTCGTCCGACAAAAGCAACACTCTCCTTCCGGACCCCTCCTCGTTTCACCGTCTCTCGATCAGCAGTAGCAGGTTCTCTACATCTCGAAACCCTTCTCCTTTCCCTCCATCTCACCGCTCCTATCAACCGCAAACATGGCGCGCAAAGCTACACGGCATTTGGGAAATGAACCAATCGCTCTTCCTAGTAGCGCTCTCTCAACTGTTTGGAGCCTTGATGAACGTTACAACACGCCTCCTGGAACTAGAAGGAGATGGCATGCACCCCTTCCAGATATTGTTTGCGCGCCAGGGGTTGACAGCGCTACTTTGTACTGCATATATGTGGTGGAAGAGAGTAGACGGCTTCCCACTGGGTAATAGGGGGGTAAGGGGTTTGTTGGTGGCAAGAGCGTGCTCGGGCTTCTGGGGAATTTTTGGGATGTATTGTTTGTGGTCCCTTTTTTTCTTTTTGCATTTGCCACTTAGGTGCTCATCAAAGGTGTAGTGAAACGGAATGAGAGGTTTAGGAGATGCGAGACTGTGCTTAGCTGACCACATTCTAGACTCACTACAGTACCTCCCTGTCGCTGACGCAACGGTAATCACCTTCCTGGCTCCCTCAGTTGCCTCATATGGATGTTACCTACTGTTTCACGAGCCCTTCCCCCGTTCCTCGCAATACGCTTCTCTCGTCTCCCTTATAGGGGTAGTGCTCATTGCGCAGCCATTTTCCTCATCCTCATCTCCTGCGCCCTCCTCTGCCTCCCATGCCGCCACCTCAAACAATACACTCTCGGCCAGAGCCGTCAGCACTTACCCAACACCGACCTCGACCCAACGCCTCTCTGCCGTCTTCTTCTCTCTTC
Source organism: Articulospora tetracladia (assembly GCA_003415645.1). NCBI lineage: Eukaryota > Fungi > Ascomycota > Leotiomycetes > Helotiales > Discinellaceae > Articulospora > Articulospora tetracladia. The sequence continues at coordinate 646,231 of PYIV01000003.1, read as the reverse complement.
TCGGTGTCCTCGGTGCAGCAGGTGCCTTCACCACCATTCGTTACATTGGGAAGCGAGCTCATCCTTTGATCTCGGTTAACTACTTCAGCACCTTCTGCTTTCTCATTTCCACTCTATTCCTCACACTTTCAGGGCCCGTCAGCCAAGCGCTCTCCCACTCCTCCTCTCCTACCACAAGCATCACTTTCTCACTTCCAAACGGCATCAAGCAATGGTCGCAGCTGCTCTTCCTGGGCGTATGCGGCTTCACCATGCAGTACCTGCTGACCAGGGGCCTTGGGGGTGGCACGGGAGGGAAAGGAGGCGGAGCCAGGGCCACCAACATGGTGTACACTAACATCCTGTTCTCACTGGCGTTGGACCGGATGATTTTCGGTGTTGTACCTGGAACGTGGAGTGTCATCGGCGGCGGATTGGTGCTGGGAAGTGCAGTCTTTGTGGGGGTGACAAAGGAGAGGGGCGTTGTGGTTGTCCCTCCTTCTACTCGCCTCGACAGAGGCGAAGATGGAGGAACGAGGGATGAAGAGATGGCGATGCTAAGTCCGGAGGTCGCGGATCAGCATCGGGAAGCTCGGGGGGCAAGCAGCGAAGACGGGCGTGAGAATGCGGGTGAGAGTGTGCGTGAGAACGCGGCTCTGCGGAATGAGCGATTTACGGCTTCCGAGGACCGCGTAGATTTCCTCTCCTCAAATACCGGGTAGACTACGTAAAGCAGCCTTGTTTATTTACTAAACAAATAGGAGGGGGTGTTGAGGCATTTATGGCGTGGGGCCGCAACGCCATGCATCCATCGCATCGTGGAGTTATTTGGGGCTTACGAAGACAAGGTATTCGGATGGCGTTAGAGATTGGATACAGTGGTAGAGCTGTCTTAGATGCATTGCGGGGTAGATACGTAAATGTGTGGTATCTGTACGGAATATCTAGAATAATACTTACCTAAAGGTATCTTCTGAGGTTGTAGTGTTCTGCTCCCCAAGTCTAATCAGGTAATGCTGAGTAGGATGTGAGATCTTTTCGTGCGTTTACTCACCAGTTACTAGACTAGGTGAGAAGATTCAGTCGATATGCTATGGCTAATATTCATTGATATTCCAAGAGCCAGGAACAGAGGGCCGAAATGAGGTCTCCTGTCTGTACATAGCGCGTCTGACGAATCTAAGTTCTAGAGCAGGAAATCCAAAGTGGAAGGCAGTAGAGTGCGATACATTTTATATTCAATAGATGGAGTGATTAAGTAGCTATTTCAATGTTCTGAAGCCGCACATATATATATGTATGCGCATCTCACCTGAACTCATGAACATCATGGTACCCACAATTGATAGCTGTCCAACAGCAATAACAAGAGCCAACAAGTCAATGAAAAATAAGACAAAAGGACTTGAAACAACGACTGGATTTGGGAATTATATGTGTATATATGTTTATCCTCATACAAAGCAGGATTTGAGAGTCCATCTTCGCATCTATCTGCTGGCGGGGTAGAGAATACTATCAGCTAGCTACCCCGGACTGTTCACTACATTTTCACTAACTACCGTGCTGTACAGAAACCGAGAGACATGGAAACAACACTTCAACTCTCAAGCACATAACGATATCTCCCTACCCCCTCCTGCAGATGATATTCCCCAGCTTTTGTTGGGAAGTCATGCAAATGCCAAGCGGGAAAGCACGCATTTTCAAAACATCCCCCAGCTCTAACTCAGCATGTTCTGCGCGCATCCCACCCAGTATGTCTTGTCATCAACGCACCATCACAGCCGCCATACTCTGCACCTAGGCATGCAGCGCTGCGTGCGCGAAGAAGTATTTGTCGTCTGATTTGCAAAGCCCAGGCCAGCTGAGATTGAGTAGCAACCTTAGCCTTGCGTCGACCTACGCATGCACCTGGAAAACGAAGCTATCCAGGACGCCAAAGAGCAAGCTGCATTTGAAAAGAAAAGAAAAACGAAATCGTACAGAGAGCTGAGATTAGAGCAAGTCTCGAGATTCTGTTGTATGTTTTGGGCTGCTGATCAGATGAAAGAGAAGAGTGTGGATGTGGACTGCGTCTCTAGCTGGTCCCTGTGCAGATGAGGTGCTGTTGGTACGGAGATGATTTCAAATGAATGCAGAGAGGAGATGACATGCATGCAGCCAGAAGATTACTGCGCGGGCCAGCTCGGCTTCCAGGTCAGATCGAAGCAACGAGCTTGTGAAGAGAGAAGCGACGAGTTAACTTCCTCGTCTAAAGCTCACTCGACGGGGGACAGCAACAGAAGCAATACGCGACCGCGGATATGATGCTGCATTTCTATCACGTCGGAGATGAAGCAGCTGACTTGCGAGAAGAATACATCAGTTCGATACGAGATGGTTTTGATTTATTTTGCAGCGAAATATTGAGTTTTGGGTTTTGACTTGAACTCAAAAAGTGCTTATTCGACATCGCTTATGGCATTCCCCCTCCCCCTCGCTTCCAGGCCGTCCTAACTTTGGCTATCACGATGCATACGAAGTAGGTTTATGCAGGTGCAGTCTTTCATTCTTGTACATGCTGCAATTCCACGTTAAAAACATGCAGATCTTCAAACCTTATCTTGTGCAGATCTCACACGAATATGCAGACCATTGAGAGACATGAACATAACCATAGCAACAGCAGAGCAGAGCAGAAATTGTGACTTAGACCCGCTAAGATGCTATCGAATGGGAGCAAAATTCCACGTGTATCGTTATTTACCAATCGCCTGATATGACTGGTCTAAAATGATTTGACCGCTATTTCGATCATGGCAATTTACTGTGGACGTGTAACAAGCCTCTAAAGTATGCTGTGTCATGCATGGTTTGTCTCGTGGCAAAATAGCAGTGCATGGAAAAGAGAAATGCTGAAGCCCATTGCGGTGAGTGATGCTGAGATCTAAATTTGAGAAAGCATGTTTTCGAGGCAAGACAAAGTTTCCCGTTGTTGGACTCTTGGCTTTGGGAAATGCCTTCCACAATCCTCAAGCATCTCGCAGGTCAAAAGAATGACTCAGATCACTGAGAACTCCAACGGTGAATGTCAATCGCAGAGTGAGGCGTACTGATGGAACATGAAATCAAAACGTCTAGTCTTCTGATTGCTTGAAGCATAACAGTTGACCTGACTGCAGTGACTCACAATGAGCACATAAGTCTTGCAGGTAATTCAATAACAGCCCACAAAACTCCATGCACGTCGGAGTGGTAGCTGCTTCTGGAGCCTTCTCCAAAACTGAGGCAATTGTGAAATCATTTGATAGCAGTCAACAGCGTCACTGCGCCACCCCCAGTCGCCCCTCGCAACACAAGATACTCGGCCAATGCTAGGCGAATGTCCAGGCGACACAAAATCGACAACCATCCGACATCCACTCGGATGTATCCTTACTCCCGTCGTGTGTTGAATTTGTTAACCTCGTACGCGTGGTAGCCTGTGATGTCTGCGTTAGCCAGTCCTCCATTGCTCAAGCGGCTCTACCAGCGATTTGAAATCTTCTCTGGTCAAGTGCAGGGTGTCCTTTGAAAGATTGGATACGTGGGACCTTGTGCGCGTGTAGAGGATCCTAGGAGTGCCGTTTAACTATAGGACGAAGCGGGTTCTTGCTGCACAGCCTCCCGCTCGCACCCGTCTGCTGAGGGGCATCTATACCAGTAGACGCGAAGAGATGTTTTGCATGCTCTCATTCCGTCGACTTTCGCGTGGGCGTTGTATCCACTCCAAGGAAGTGCTGATCTCGCCCGACTCCACAGACTCGCGTGGATGCCCCTTGCCGAGTAGATTAACTGATAGTGTCGAATTTCGCATGCACAGATGAAGAACTTCATGCGACTTGTTCCAGAAGTGATCTCGCGACCCCTAACCCACACCTGGCGACGGCTGTGTGACCGAAAGATTCAAGGTTTGTTTTCCATGGAAGGCTGAAGTCTAAAGAGACGAGAGGATAACCTTGATCCTCGCTTGGCGATTGTCATTGTGCTCCTGCCATCTTCCCAGTGACTGTTAGGATGACCAAAATGCAACGTCAAGGCGTGCACCGGTTTTCTTGAGGCTGTTCAGAAGCAGTGATCTGCAAGATCATTTGATAACAGTACTCGTCGTTAGGATGAGTGCACCGTTGCCTATATATCGAATCAGCGCGAAGAGTTTCCAACGACCCAGCTGAACTCAGCCGCCTCATTTTGAGGGCTTGTTGATCGTAACATTGGCGGCTCCAAGAGAGCGAGCAATCAAGTCTCAGAAAACGATATTAGCGGGTGCGCCATCAGAGACAACTACCATGGCATGAAAACCTTCCACAACAGTCGTCTCGGCGCGATAGCTTCCTAATTGGCACGCCTGCACCCTCGAAATTCCAATCACTTCCCCTTTGCAGGTTTGCGGCTTCTGTCGACACTTGGTTCCATCCGAAATGTGCAGCCAAGCACGGCGCGAAGGATGCTCAAGAGCGTTTCGAAGTGTGAGAGAACACCGAGGGGGGGAAACTTGTTTGATAATTTGAGAACGGGTGAGACGGGACGCCCGTGTTCATCTCGAGGCATGTCGGCTCTAGATAAGAGTTCCAGACACGCGGGATCAGTCGCAAATCAATGTTTCTCCTAGCAGCACGAGGAGGTATTCCTCTGACTGCCTGTCTTTGTCCAGATGAATACCGGAGTAATGGGAAGAAAAGAATGGCCGATCCGAGTTGCGTAACTTCCATGCTCGGTCTGCTGGGTCCCGAACAGCATGGGAGCGATGCGTCCTGTATTCGGGGAGTGCATTTCAAGGATAGCTGCAGTGTACGAAAGTAGTGATGGTCTGCATTTCAAAATTTCGAGCTAATAGTACTATGGCAATCGAGAGGCTGATCTCGGTGACGATCTGGTCCGTGAGGCTTGAAATTGGACAGTCTGTGAGCGAGTCGAACACGAGGATAATTGAGAACCGGGAAGGCCTGGTTATATAGTGTTCATCGGCACTGATGATCCTCGAGGCTCAAGAGGCTGTGGCTGGGAGGCCTCTCACGATGCACAAGCAGCAGCGCTCTACACAGGTTTGATGGCGGGGCAGTAAAAACAAGGCGATATAGCCAAGGAGAAGGGTGACTGCATCGAGCACCACACCACCCCTCGGGACTTGAAGCAACAGCATAGGCGTAGGCAGCGAGAAGAGCGAGCAGGGGGCCAAGGCTGTTTGTTGTGCGCGAGATGTTCAAGCACAAGCACAAGCACAAGCACTTTCGTCACTCACTGAATCATGAGCTGCAGAGAAACCTGGCTCTCCAAGTTTCAAGGTTCATGGATTGGCTCCCAACGGCTGCAGCAACTTACCAGCAGGGCTTGACATTTGATATCTCAACCATTTCGACGTCGCGCAATAGGTTCCCTTATAGCTGAACATGCGAGTGCTGACCAAACCTCGTATGCTCGCTGCGGTGAGCTGCTATTCGCATTCACTGGCGCTCTAGCGGACCATATTGACTCGCATTCCGGGCGTGCCGATACACGGCCAGAGTATGAAGTTTACTGCATTGCGACGGCATTAGTACTGCATTGGTGGCCACCAAAAGTCGAGTGAGTCCACGAGATGACGAGTAGAGGGCAATGTTGAGCTGTGCGGAGGGGGCTTCCAGCGGTGGCTGCATCGACTGAGACCACGCAAGGCGACTGGCAACCAGCGGGCTCGATGCAACCCCTTTCTCAGTCATGATCTGATATTGCTTCTCCCGGAAGTGCATATGCCTTGGAGCAGATGGTAGTTGTGATGTCAACAGAATAGAGGGGAGGGGAAGGGAGCGCAAGCGAGAGAGGGCGCGAGAGGAGAAGAGAGGAGGAGGAGGAGGAGGTGGAGGAGGGATAGAATGGGAGTTGTAGAGCGATGACGAAGCTATCATAAGATATATATCACATCACATCCCATCCCATCGCATCCATCGCCGCGCTGTTGCTCAGCCCCGCCCCATCCCCTGGCGCCGGCCTGGCCCCCTACGGTGCAGTCGTGGATGATTAAGAATCGCCGCTGGGCCCTTGGATCCCGCCACAATGGATGCCGGGGATACATGCTCCTGGAGTATTTGTTTTCGACGCCTCTGCGCCTCCGTCAGCCTTGCTTTCTCAATTGGCCTCCGCGCCGTCCACTCGACGTGGGTGGTTTTTGCTGCGTGGAATAAATATCCAAGACCCGCCGCATTCAGAGCAATTTCGCTCCCAGGACAGAATATTGGAAACTCAGCACGAACTCAATTGGCCAACAAGGCTTCCCTGCGTCCCTGCGTCGCTGCCTCCCTGTCGCTTGGGTGCTCTCCATTCCTGTCTCACATCCGTCCCGGCAACGCTTTGTACATACTCACTCGCATCTCAAACCCAGACAGACGAGACCCTCACCTCTTCCTCCCCCGTCCCCCCATCCCCGTCGCTTTCCTTTACACCATTCTTCGACCTTCGAGTTGCCCGTTTTTACTTTAATTCTGCGTCCGTCTCTTTCCTCCACCACCGACCGCATTGCAAAGGATTCGCAGTTGGCTCCCGCTTGTCCGCCGTCTTCCCTTACCACACTCCTTCGTTGGCCGACGACTTCGACCCCCACTGTCTTTTCTGACGCTTCAATCCGTTGCAGCAAGCACCGTACGACTCCTTTGGTAAACAGAATCCCGACGTTGGCATACAGGAGCAGTTGGGAAGCACAAAAAACCGAAGTAAGTGCACGCGTCCGTCTCGCAGAAGCACAAACACGCCTCCATTTTGAACCCTTCCCCCTCGAAACATTTACACGCAGCCACTCGAACGTGGTTGTACTACTTCATGCACTGTTCCGATTCACGAGGCCCACCGATTGTTCTACAGGCATTTTCTTTCATGTTTGCTTGATTGGTAATAATGTCTTTTAGATACACTCGATTTCGCCACATCGATACGTGCTGCAATCATTCCGGATATTGGACTAAGTTTTATACAAGAACAACTAAGGAAATACCCGATCAAAAAAAAATACCTGAGGTAGTAAAGGGGACCGCAGCTGGGCTCGGCGAATAATCATAATGGAATCAGACGCTGGGAAAAGAGAACGGGGGAACAGTGTTGGTACAACAAACGGTCATCCTAATCCACAATCCGCAAACACAAATGACCTTGGATCGAGGGGGACTCAACAGGCCGAGGGGAGCATCTCGCAGAGTTCGATGGATATTCATGAGTCGTCGGGATACGGTATCGAAGGTCAGAAACATAAGCCAGGTGGAGCACACCCACCGAGGAACCAGTTGAACTACGGTCCGAGTTCATCGACGGCATCTAATCCAAAGGAACACAGCGCGACGGTCGAGCCTCCAGTCACGAAGGGAACTTTAAGTGAGCTGGACGTCAACAAAATTGTAAACAACCCGAAACTGCGGCATGATATCAATTTCGATCCAGACCTTCACTTCCGTCCCAATCTCGACGGAGAAAAGGGAAAGAAAAAGACACAGAAAGCAAACGACTTCTGGGAGCTCATGCGAACGCAATTGCGAGAGTACCTCACCAACCGAGAGCAATTTGAGAGAGAACTAGGCGATTCAGAATGGTGCTTACCTGCGACATTGAAAGCAATCCGAGGTATTCTAGAGACATTAGTACCACAAAAAGACCGAGCTTCGGTCGAGGAAACCTTTAATATCGAATTGCTAATGCAACAATTTAGAAAGGGTGTTGCTGACCTCCACAAGTTGGCACTTTGGCTTTCTCAGTTATTGAAATGCCACTGCGCCCCCATGCGAGACAACTGGGTTGATGAAATGGTCAATCAACTGAGTAACGGGGATAAAAACTGCGATGTGACTATGCTAGTGTCTGGCATGCAAAACTTGCTCGCCGTCTTGGAAGCAATGAAGCTGGTAAGAACTTTGAACTTCTGGCATTGAATCCCGGCTGATTTTCTAGGACGTGGCAAATCATCAAATTAGATGTCTACGACCGCTACTAATCGAGGATACCGTTCAATTTGAACAGAAATTCTTCATGAAAAAGATAATTTCTGGGAGAGTTGATATTATGGGCGCGCATTCTTGGTTCAAGAGAGCGAGTAGTCTGCCAGATATAGTACCACTAGATGCATCGATGAATTCTCAGGGAAACACCTGGGACTTCATGAAAGCTCTGGTTAACCTGACTCTGCCTTCCAAGTCAGAGCCAGTGCCGCATACTTTTTTGTTTGACGAAGAGAGGCTGATCAAGCTTCGTTCTGATATCTTGGACTTGATTAACCTTGAAATTTGCATGCGTCTCTACCGAGGTCTCGAGGCACAGAGCAAATCACAAGACATGCGGTATAGTGCATCAGACGATACCCCATCGGTCTCTTCTTTTGCTTCATCTCCGTTCGATCGCCCAGCTTCACCAGCAGACAATACTATGCTCTCTTCGCCAACGATTCCCTTACCACACCACTTCACCGCTACCAACACCAAGCGCGCACCTGGACAAGAGCGTGGTCAATTTATCAACCACCCGTCGGGAAGGCAGGTATGGGTACCCAGTGTTGAAGACGGTTTGACCAACTCAGCGGCTTCGAGTCCAAGATCGTCTCCTTCTTCAACCTCGTCAACTGCAGATGGATTCACTCCAACGCCACTCTATCTATCCCAGCCGCTTACCGACTCTGCTGCTCAAGTACGGGCCTCTCTTCTCGCCATTCTTTCCTCCTCAACATCGAATGACAAGTGGTCCGTTCTATCTTCTTCCCTGGCACTTCAGATTGTACGGTCAACCACGACATCACTCGCTAGACTGCCGCAATTCGAGACTCATTTGGCCTTCCACCTCTCCAACCCGCGTTCGGGCGTGTATCAAGAAGCGGAAGCTCGAATTGTCTCACAACTATTCCCTGTCTTGCAGCAACTTGTTGAGAACTATACACCCCTTCGAAGTCTCCAGATCTTCGAAGCGGCCACCAGTCCGAAGAACGCGCCAGCACTTGTACAAGGTCCAAAGGAGGATGTTTCTGAAATCGCTACCAGAATTGCACACATTGGTATTCTGCACTGGAGAGTCTGGGCTCCTTTGGCATATTTGGTAGTTCCTGATGTCGACGAAGACCAGGACTTCCCAATGGACAGGGCCAAGAGCATGCCTTGAGAGAAGCAGAGAGCATCGATAATTTTGAGTCGATATCTGCAACTCGTGTGCCCAAAGTCGAGCCAAGGGAAAGAGAAGATGACGAGCACACATTTGCACGTTGGTCCTAGTTGGTAGCGGACCTGGCATCAACCTTGCCACATCTCAAACTCGCAGCATATTATGCTTGATGAAGGCCATCTTGGGTCGGAAGAGCAGCACCTTTCAGGGGAGGAAGTTAACCTGAGGAAACATTTTCAACATCACATCGCCTAGCTATGGCGTCTAACAGCCTTTTCTTGACCGTTTTTGGTTATCTCTGCATTCTAGGTGTTCGTGTCTAGCATCGCTCCGGTCGTCGTTGAGCAGTCCATTTCTCTGTTTTGGCAAATTTTATCCAATTCTTCTGATACCCCGAGAACCGTCTTAGAAGCGTGTCCTATTCTGTAATTTATAGATTTTTTTTCTTCCGCTTCACTCTTGGGTACTATCGGCTGCGTTGGAAAAGGAGGGATTCGCTTATGCGGCAGTTAATTTTTTACGCACAAAGGTGTTAAGTTTTCTTTTGTCTTCGGGAGTAGGAGGTATAGCTCGGGTGCAAAATTATTGGGTGGATTGCATGTACTTAGTTCGTTATTAGACTCGGATATCGCTTCAGGGCATGTACAGTGTGTGTGGGGCAAGAATGAATAGTCGGTTTTTACTTCCCGCAAATATGTAAATTTTTGATAACCTAATAATTGCCCGTGATTGGCGAAATTCTGTTAATCATTGACACGAAGGTTCACTGTCCGAGTGGAGAGACGATAATCCTCAACCACCCCTTGCGTCATCTTGAGCGTCGTCATCTGTGGCTCTTGAAACGACTCGAGTCGAGTCCTCTCCCCTTCATTCTCCAACGATTTACGAAAGTACTTCTTTTTGTCCACTTTCTCAATAGGCATGCGCCCCTCGCATGCATCTGTGTGTTGTGCGCCATGTGTGCGTGTGCTTGAAGGGCAGGTTTGAATGGTTTGGTGGTGGGGTGGGTAAGTTGTTCCCTTTGCTGTTTGTGCGTGGTATGTGGTGATGCGAGGCTAAGTTGTGGAAGGACAAAGGAAGGACAAAGGAAGAAGAGAGAAAGTAACAGGGCTGAGTAGCGTCTTTGTCGGTCCGCTAATGAAGGCTATATTTAGTTGAGGGACTCAAAGGGACTGAGAACGTTGGAGGTACAGACGTGAGGGCGATGCAAGCAGTCAAGGTATAGCGGAGCAGACCACAGCTCGAAGATTAAAAATAGCATTCCCTTACATCTTTCTTTCAAACCTGATTGCTTGGAGCGGTTCGAGTGTCGGTTCAAGTTGCTGTACTCTCGGCTACCTTGCAGTTGTTGTGTATCTGCTGGGGTAGAGAAGTGTTGAGTTACAGTAGTGCGTGTTTGGCTTCACCTGCGCTGGGCGTCGAGCATAGGAGGCACGGAATGAAACGGACTGCAGCGTTTTGCGAGCAAAGGGAGTATTTATAGAGTTGTGAACAGGCTTGATTGACATTCCAGATGCATCTGACCTGTTCCAAGCCCCAGCATCCCCCTTACCTATCAAATAGCCTTCTATCAGCGGCACGATAGAGGATCTATTACATCGATGCGTTTTGCGAAACTATGTCGTTTATCAACGGGGTTTCTCTTGTAGGGCTTTCGGAATTGAGTTAGTATTCCTCATTAGTAGCGAAGGCTAACTTACTGTGTCTCGATTGATTGGAGGGGTGTGTATAAGGAAAGCCGATCGTTCTGCTTGGAGATAAGATAAGTTGAGAAGAGTCTTTCTGCTATTGATGTCGATGCATCCAAAGGGGGATATATCATGATAGTATTTACAAGTAGAGGAGATGTACCTCTCACATAGAACCGTAGCTCTATGCACACAAACACAGTTCTACACAATTCTAGCTTCTCCAATCTACACAACTAACTCAGACCCACACATTCCATTCACCCTCGCCAACTCATCAACTCCCACTACCACTCCCTTCACTACTCCCATCACCATCACCCCCAACCTGCCCCTCTCGCCAGTCAACCCACTTCTTCCACCCCCAAATGCCATACGTAACCGTCTCCGCCGTCGCCATGATCGAGAGGGCGATGACAAGCACGATCTTGACCGTGCGTGTCGCGCCGAGATCTCTGAACGACACTGCTGGGCCAAAGGACGGGTTTTCCTGCTTCGGCGACGTGGGCTTGGTCTTTACTTTGTCTCCTGAGTTTCCTTCCGGCTTAGGGGCCGGTGACGTGGTGGAATATAGTCTTTGAGAGTGTGAGAATGAGTGAGCAGTTGAAGTGAGTGAGATTTTTTGAGATGGGTGGAGATGCCGGGGTATCAGATTTGATGAGTGGTGAGATGGCGATGCTGGTGTTGCCGTTGATTGTGAGAGAGATGGCGATGTGAAGACAACCCGCTTGGATAGGAGGGGCTGAAGGCGGGTGAGGGTGCTCATGGTTCAGTATCTTTATTCTTGAGGCTGGAGGGGTGTGACAATGCTTTATCTTGGATAATAATAAGTGAATTAATATGTTATGAGGCGCCGCTTTGTTCGTGGCCAAGAATGGCCTGAAGATATGGTGAGGCACAGCGTAACACGGCACAAAAACTGCCCGACTACGCAAACGAAAATGATCACTGCGCACGAGTCCGCCGAGAATAGCTACTCATGATTGCTGAAGAGACTTGAAAAGATAGGTATCTCATTCTCATTCATTGGTCATTATCTGTTTCTCGTACTAGTACGAATTGCTAACGCCACAGGCAAGCATCCTACCAACCTCAAGCCAATCTGTGTTCCATTACCCAGCCTGACCCAATTTTGAAGCACATTAATTATTACAATTAGACAACATCCCCAGTTTCGCTCGGACTCCGCTTAAGTGGAACAAGGAACCATGTAAAGCCCAATTGGTGCTGGAGCACTGTCTTGAAAATAATCAAACTCGACACCATTTACACTTTTCACACTATAAGTCACAGCTTGTCCAGCCGGGCACGGGAACTTCGCAATCGTATACTTGTTACCAGGTATAATCTGCGTCATCCCATAGTCAGTCGTAATAGTTGGTGTAGTAGTGAACGTGGTTCCCGCATTGGCGATGCCTGAAAGAAGGGCAAAGTCCAAGCCTCCGTGCATGCCTATCTCCTGTTCCATACCCGAGAAGTAAAACTTCCCTGCTGAAGGATCAAGCTCGTTGCCGAAGGGAAAAAGGAAGAGAAGGGCACAGGTCAGGCCATTGTAAGAGCCAGGGACGTCAAAGTTGAAGAGCGTGGTATTGACAGGCGAGATATAGGCGCTGTACGAGTTGCCAAAAGAGTGGTCTGGAGCTATGGGAGAGGTTGGAACTATGAGGTGAGGAAAGTGGAAGTTTCCAGAAGAAATATCTGTTGGGCATGCTGGGCTAGAGACCGGCGTCTGGGTGGAGGTAGCAGAAGGAACTAGGCTTGCGGATGTCGATGATGGTCGGCCAAGAGCAGTGCAGTTGTATCCTCCAGTTCTCAAAGTGACGATCTCGCAACTCGTAGAATCGGCTTTCGCATTTGAATAAATGAGATGGCTTCCATCACTCGCCGGACACGCAAGCCAGTTTTCGATCCCATCGTGAGCTAAGTTTCCGAGATCGTTGACAGTGAACTTGACGGATGTACTGATGCCAGCCGTGCATTGAAATTGTAGTGAGTTAGTGACAATGCAGTTGTGATTCAGCGAATCGTAGAGTGTGTCGCCATTGAAATAATATACTCCGCGAGGATATGTGCCACCGATTCGATTTTCACCGATACTGTCTTCACGGACTGTGCCATTTGGCTCTCCAACCGCGTTCATGACGAAGGTACATGGGGTTGCTTGACGACGGCTGGGTGCGGCAAATACCAGCGAACACAAAGATAGAACAACAATGAACATCTTGGACATGATGGATCGCAATGTGGGTTTGAGGAGATGAGGGTGGGTTGAGTTCGTCTGAAGTTCAAGATGGCTGAATTACAAATGTAAACCAGCTGATTCAAGTAAGTGAGAGAGGAATTCGTGCGTGATGACTCAAGTGAGGGCGTGCAGTAGAGTATAGCTTTGCTGAAGGAAAGCGAGCGAGAGGGCTTATAAACCACTGTGTGAAAGAAGTCACAAGCTTGAGACAAAGAAGATGCTGTACAGCTAAAGAAGAAGGAAAATGTTCGTCTCACTTCAGTTCAAGGCAGCCAAAACCAACAGCTGACCACTTTGACTTCACGGCATCGTCATTGCCTCCATCCGCAGATCGCATGGTCAAGAAGGCTGTTCATTCCCCATCTGATTCGGCACCTGTCAAACTCTCATCTCGTCCATGCCTTCTTGGCATGCCGGCAACCAGCAATCAATTGACAGCTCAGCAAATCACGAACACATTCTTGTACTTGGGACGTGAGAAAGGAGGGGTTGCGATCAGGTACAGGAATACTTGAAACGACTCAGCCTTTCCGGAAACAGAATCGTGGCTGATGATCCACCCAAGGGGGCTGCAGATCTCATTGGCTTTCCCCACGTTTCTACGCGGGATGAAGTCATTCTCAGGTACAAGTGAGACCTAGTGAGCTCAATGTGGGATGTTAACGTCCTCGATGGGTGTTTGCTACTGATGTTCACAGGCGATGACTCGTGTGCCTTCTGATCATGTTGGGCTGAAAAGTGCCTTGCACGAGACGGTGAACGGGAAGGTGCATACGAGATGAAGCAGATCTCGATGTACAACAAGGACAACATAGAGGACGATGGAGAGATCAAGAGCTAAATCACAACACGGTTGTCTTCGCAGTATGTTCGAGGCTTATATGTCTACTGATATACAATCTATGCTGTTTTCACAAATCCACCCATATGATCACAATCATGCCTGGCTTGCAAATCTCAAGCACCTTCCTCCATACCTTCTTCCCACTCATCTTCCACTGTCACCAAGCTCGCTCGTTCACTCGCACTGCCACTCTCACCACTCTCCCACCCGGTCGCCGCCTGCACTAATACCATTATCAATGCCATCCCACAGCCAGCCATGAAAATAGCCCTCAATCCGCCTACATAGCCGCTGACAGCAACGCTTCTCTCTACACCCTCCAGCGTTGGAACCAATGCCGGACTTCCCAGCAATCTCCTCACTAAATCTTCTCTTCCTTTCAATCCGCCATTTGCTTCAAATCCTGCTTCGAGCTGAGATTTGAGTGTTCGAACGAAGAGACCACCACCGATGGCGGAGCCGAACGAACCTGCAAACCCACGGAAGGTGGTGAGCAGGGAGGTGGAGATGAAGTGAGTTGATGGTGGGGTCAAATGAAGGAGGTGGGCAAGGGTGTAGTTGAGTGACGCGCCAGTACAAAGTCCATTGGCAAACACTGCTAGGAAGATGAAAGGTGGAGGGGTGGTTTCATTCGCGATTTGCGACAGGATACCGAGTGTACAGGCGAACAGGAAGTAGGAGATTATACTTGGTCTTGTGTTTTATTAGCATATGGAACGCTTCAAAGGTTCGAGGTATGTGCTTACAGCCAGAAACTTCCTCCTCGCTTGACGTGAAAACCACCAACAACGAGGCCACCAATTGCAAATCCGAAATTAGTAGGCAGAAGGATGGAGCCAGCTGCTGTTGGAGACCAGGCCAAAACAGCGATTGCGTACGCAGGCGAGGAAAACAGGATTGTCCATCTGGCGGCCATGACGCCCAGTTGAGCGAAGCAAGAGAGTAGCGCGCCGCGCGACTTCAATACTGTGATTGGAATAATGGGATCGGCGACGACGTAAAGTTCGATGAGAACGAAGCTAACGAGAAGTACCACAGAGGCAGCGATAGGCGTCCAAATGACTTTGGGCCAGGATAGACCAAAGAGGAAGAGTGATAGAGATAGTGTCTGATTTGTTAGAAACGAACAAAAGAACGATGCCAAGGGGAACTTGCAAGTGTTAGAGCACCCAGGTAGTCGATTTTGGCCAGCTTGCTTGCGATTGAGCTCTGTTCATCTTCAAATCCATTTGTGAATGAACTTGGGATACTAAAGAAGATGCCGATTCCGAATAGCAATGCGAGTGGAACTTGAATCCAAAAGAGGAAGCGCTTCATTCATTAGGAATATGCTTAATTTCCAAGGGGGAAAACTCACCCATCCCATGCTCTCAAGCAATGCTCCTGCAACAACCGCACCGAAACTCACGCCGATTGTGAAGCCTGTGTTAACAAGGCCTATGAATAAACCCCTTCTCTTCTTTCCTGCCAACTCAAGGACCAGGATGAACGAAATGGTCATTATGCCTGCACCTCCAATACCCTGCGCGGCTCTCCCAACGAGAAATACACGTAGGCTTGTCGCCTGTGAGGTGATGATACCGCCGATTGCGAAGAAAATAGACGCGAGTAGAACGCAAGAGCGAGGTGAGAAGACCTGTGCAAGGCGAGCAAGAAGAGGCGAGGTTGATGACATGGCTATCAGGTAGGCGGAAGTAAACCAAGATGCTGAGGCAAAAGCATCGAGGTCTTCTGCTATTTTAGATTGGGTAGTTGTGATGCCGGACATATTTGATGCTATCCCGAATGTCAGTGAACATGCCCCGCCAAATCTCCATCTCAACCTTCTCTCCCACAACACTCTTCCAGTAACATGATAAAGCTCACCTTGAAGGAAAATCAGCCCCCATAAGCTCAGTATGATCAATAACCCCCGCCATCTCGTGACCTGCTGGTTTGCTTTGTCACCATCCTCCAGCTGTTCCTCATCGCCACCGACTCGAGAATCGGTCAATGTCTCAGAGGAGCCGTCGATACTACGCGATGCAATACTATGCGCCCGCTCTCCTAGCAGCGGCGTAGTCTCCTGTTGTATAGCCATTCTCTCGATAATAGGCTGACACACATGTGACCTCCACTCTTGGCTAGTTCAGGAACCCGGATAACGTCAGGCTGCACTGGCGCCTCGAACAATATTGATAAGAAGGATGCGGCCGGAACTTGCAAAATTGTGTAGCTTAAGATAAAGGCGACATGTTGAAGCGCAAAGATGTGATGGAAACAGCGACATGAAACAGCCGCCTGAAAGCAGTCTATCTGGTCGACCACCTATGCCATGCTTTCTAATCACTGACGCTCCCCTCTCCTGGCCCTTCCCTCGCCGTCGGCACCGTCATTGTCCCTTGCCGTCTCTTCCCAACGGCTGTCGTCAATCCTTGTCCGCTCCGACACTACCGCCAAATAGGCTTCTGGAATCAGTAATCATTAGTGGACCGGCGCCTTGGAAGCCTCCGTGCCTTGCTGTAAGCTATCGCCATCCCACTTTGCCGTCACTTGCCCGCAACCCGACCACGACGAACACGACTACATCGCATGTTTGCTTTTGAAGGATGGCAATGCTATTCGCCCAGCGATATTTCGTTGGGCCCAGGATGAAAGGTGACATGGAAAGTCAAAGTCGAAGGGCGCGTGTTTCTCTGCCGATCCTAGGTTCTCGCGCTGAGCATACTTCCCACCACGAACTGTTGACGAATTGAATACGTGATTGTGAATGAAGACTGTATGTGACATGCCGGATCCATGCACTGTTCTTCAGTTTCAGTGGCCTAGAATCCTAAACTCGAACTCGCGCAACCTGTGGCCGTCGAATGGAATAGTGAGGGGTCGCTGATCGCATCGATTCTCCTTCCAACCACTATCGCACCTAGGGTAACATGATGCGCAAAAGGAAAAGCCATTGACCAAACTCTGGCAGATGGAGCCTTAATATGCTGCAGAGCACATGAACATCATGATACCTCATCAACACCAAGGATTATCCAGAAACATGTTGGAAAGAAGATAAACTGGTCGAAGGTTAGGATTTTACACTGATGAGGGTTTCATTGGAAGGATGAGCCACCAAATTACCAACGAAGTAAGGTAGCACCTATCATTGATGCACCCGAGCGAGCGCTTCTGCTTGTGAGACATATTACATAATCCTCCAGTGTTCCTTCTCAGATGTTCTCAATTTGATGAATTAGTCGCTCGCCCTTTGACTTTTTCTCCCATGTGTTCAATGTCATTGATTTTACACAAATATCGGACATGAAGTTTGAATCTCGGACTTACACTTTAAGATGAAATCGACGGACGCAAAAAGCGGTATCAAGAAGTCAAGACCGACTCACGTCCAATCTTTGTGCTTCTAATTCGACGCTTTTCGGGTTTCACAATTTCACCGTAGATACGAGCAACTTCCGATGAACATGCAACGAACTAACACAATTATTCTATCCCGTCTTTGATGCTCCATGCTATTGACCATGCAGTGGCTTTGCTGTTGGTGAAGGTCGCCCAGTGAGGTCTGAGATGGAATCTCATTCCCCATATTGATCCTGATCAGCCCCCGAAGAAGCCCAAAATAGTACATATAAGGTGCGTTATTGCTGTGTACGCTTCGCGTCACTCTTCTTGGTATTCTCTTGGCCTACTTGGCGAAACTCAAACGAGGCTCAAAAATATGCTTAATTGGCAGACAACATTTTGGGTGACCCGCAGTCAGATCTAGACGGGACGGGTCCGAGTCCGACTGTCCTATGCGAGCGAATCCGAACCTTTACGAACGCGATGTATTTACAGAAGCACTCGATACAACACAGTTGTCAGAGCACATTCAATCTCGACATACTGTTATAGCATGTGCATATATAGATAACATCCCATTCCCAACTATGAAGGACATCAACAACAACATCAACATCTCTTCAATTCTCCTCAGTCCTCACTCCAACTCCCGGCCTCCAACTCGATACGCATTGACCAAACTCATCTTTCATCACCTTCCTTAGCAAAATCACTTTTAAAAAACACCAAAACCTCCAACGCAACAATGGGTTTCTTCGAAGCACGCTACAAGTTCCCCCTCCACCTTCTCCAGCTCACACTCGTCCTCGGCGCCGTGGGTGGATCAGTTGTTCGTCTCCTCCTTGTCAAAGCTCCAGCGGGAGCTCCACCCAGCAGAGCAAACACAATGGCATTAGGAATGGTAAGCCTCAATTCCTCCTTACCATCACCAGGTATTCGTAGCTCTTCTAACACAGAAATGTTTTAGGGTGCCAAGTCAATCATCATCATCCTCTATCAAATCCTGACCGAAAAGCTCTCCAGCTGGAAGAAGTGGGGCAGTCTCAAAGCGTATCTGATTCTCAACTGTCTAGAGATCGTCTTCTGGGCTGCAGTCGTGTTCTTGATGATTCAGGCGAACTTGAATTTCTGCCAGGGAACAAATTGTACAATTAGTTGGGGTGTGGTCGTTTGTGCTGGTCAAGTCAGGTATGTTTTGCTCCATTCCCTCAGGCAAAGATTACAATCTAATCATTTCATGCAGTCTGCTAGCAGCTTATGCGTCAGTTATCTCTTATATTGATTGGAAGTACTTCAAGGCAACTGGCATGCACCGTGGTGGTGAGATGCCAATTAAGAGTGAATCCGAGGATGGACACTCAATGCAGAATGTGTAAATGGAATCGGAGAAACGGGTCAGGGTTTGGAAAAGATTTAGATGGATAGATCAAGCGATGGCGTTGGCGTTGGCTTTGCTTGGGTTCTTGAGTGGCAGGTCTGCCTCAAGCTTGGAGTTTATAAGAGCGGGGAACTTGGGAAAGGAGTGCATTTATCGGGTTTTGGCAAAAAGAATCTAAAGACTACGGAAGACAAAAAAAAATTGACTTGATTGTCAATTTACCAGCTACAGGATCGTATATATACATTTTTCTTGACAATACCAAATTTATCTTGTTGGTCTTATGAGTTCTCTCCATTGTTCTTGCAGATACTCGCTCGAGCGACCACATTTCGTAGGAATACTGTATGTCCCATCATAATTACTCAGCTGTCACATACGACCACAGACTCAAAAAAATCGTGATATCCTTTAAATTCTGAATATGTTGTAGCATCAAAGGAACTCTTTGCCATGTGTTACGTTTCGGCAAGTGGAAGGTAACCTAAACGTCATTATCTGTTACCAGCGGGAGAATACCGTCAGAACTAAATGAGAAAGTCCCTCTTAGTTCCCGAAATATCCAATCTTTCACAACGACAGTCCCGTCCTCCACAAATATCCTTGCCATTTCCCAAGAATAATACAGCACAACTCAATCCGACAATGCTACGGTCTTCAGCCATACGATTCGTTGCGAGCGGCGTAACCGTTCCTTCTCTCCGCTACTTACCACCTCTCAGCCTCCCACCCCGGACCTACTCTAGATTATGTACGAGATGGACACCTTCAGCGGCGCTTCGGACTGGTATTCAAACTCACAGACTACAAGATATAAGATGCGTGAAAAGGGAAACGAAGGAGCCGTCATCAAATTCTAGCCAGAATGCGGAGGACGAAGAAAACAAGATTTATAGCGGCACAGACGGTGGCTCCTATTTTCTCATTGCATCTGCTTTCTGTATCTACATCTTGATGGTCAGAAAAGACAGACGCGAAGAGCGGGAGAAGGAGGAGTCGGAGAGGGCTGCCCGTGAAAATGCTGAGAAGTGGTGGCTATATCCTGTCCACGCATAGAATTTTGTTACTACAGAGTTGGAAGCTCAAGAACTGAGCGTCGACAGCGATATAATTATGGGTGAAGGTCGAGGTGTGGTGGTTTTTCCGAGGAGAAGCGATTTTTACTACTCAAGTCGTCATCTCGCCCCTCAGTTGGTCACTTGCTTTCGATTTATGCTACAGATTTAGCACGTTTTCGCAAAACGCGTCAATGAACCTTCTGTCCTGAGATTTGAAACCCTAGGACTGAGGAGGTGAATGGGGAATTGAAGATTCCTTCTCAACTCTGCCGCACGAACTAGAACTATATTTTGTTTAAAAAAAAAACACAAGATCATAAGAAACAAGAAGTTGGCTGTCGCACAAGACCATAGCTGATCAGCTTGGCTAAAGTAGGAAATGGTTCTGAAAAAGTTGACAGTATTGAATCCATGCCAGGTGACACGCTTTTCCGCCATTCAGAACACATCCCCACCTTACGGAGATACCTCCTGCGATCGACATATCTCTCCCCTGAAATTAGCGAGTCACACCTGTCAGAGACTGGGTTCATTAGCGCGAGTGCAGCGCAGGCCGACATGTTTAGGCTGAGGGCTGAACATACTGTATCTTTCATGCCTGCAGCCATGGTTTGACCATTTGGTGTAGTAATTTGCGAACATTTCCACTCCTGTCAACAGTGGCAGAGAGGATCAAACGACGGAACGGTCAGGTCATTGGATCAGCAGACAATCAGGCATCCTAGTTGCAAGTGAGAAACGGTGGATATTTCAGATGCTTTTACATTTATGCACTTCGGGAGAGGTTTAATATATGTTCGACTATGCAACCTCTGCACCAACACTTCCCGATCATTAACCAGATAGTGCGAAGATGCGCTTCAGAATATCGTCATCGCTAGGGCCGTCTCCCTTGACGGCCTCGTACGCAGGTGCAAGAATGGACTTCTCAATCTCGGTATATTTTCCATCACAGACAAAGATCACCTCGCCGTTCCTGGATGCGTCGACCATCAAGTAGGCGGCAGCACGAGCGACAACAGAAGTTGGTTGCGACGAGTGTGAGACGGCCTGCATGATGCCCTCCAAATTTGGGAGAACCTGTGTGGATGTCCATGATGGCGCAAGAGTATTGATGCGAATTGGCAGTCCGGCGGACTCGACAAGTCGTGAATATCCTCGTCCGAAACCCAAAACGCCGTGTTTGGCGGTGGCTATGTCCCTTTGTAAGCCTGCAGTTCTTGGGGAGATTCATTGTGCTTCCAACTTACAGTAATCTGGAGCTCGAACCGGGTGTAAACCGGTGCTGGATCCCATAAGTACAATGCTGCCTCCTTCAGGTTGTTGCTTCAGATAATGAACAGCCAGAACAGCTGTGTTGACAACACTGATCAGGTTGATATCGAGGACATCTTTTGTTGGCTCTTTCAACTCTCCATCCTCTCCAGTTTCAAGGGCCAGGTAGTTTGCGCGTGGGCCAATGCCAGCATTGGCAAAGACATAATCGATGCGGCCGTGCTGTTCCTTTGTCTTCTTGAATAACGCACACAGATCGGTCCAGCTCTTGACATCGGTCTTCACAAACAAGAACTCGCCAGCAGTAGGAGGGGGTTGGATATCGGCGCTGACGACAGATGCTCCTAATGATAACAGCAGGTCAACTGTTCCGAGACCGATGCCTGACGAACCGCCTACGATGACCCAATAGGTTAGCTATGTTCGAATAGAACACCGCAACAGGCAGTACACGAGGCGTAAATTAACTGTACCTGTAACGATAACAACCTTGCCCTTCAGGCTGGTCAAATCTTCATCCTTGATCAGAAATTCGGTCATGGTGGGAAGGATAGATTTATTTTTTGGATTATTTGGGTACGTAGTGAAATGTGGCGATGCTAAGGAGGTATGACAAACAGACAGGAAAGATCGAAAGACACCTCACTCGTGCTGTACCATACAGTGCATCACAGTTGGGATCTATGCGAGACAAGCGCCTCGGTCTCCATTCAGCAGTGGACGCTGCACCAAACTCTGTTGTGCGGAGACAATCCCAGGGCGGTGTGGACGACACGTAAAAGCGTTGCTCTCTCTGTGGGTCTTGACACTTCATATAAGGGCACCATGCAAACAGACTTCCTAAAAAGGCCAGGAAGTGCAGTTGAGAAATTGCCGTCACGAAAAGATCCCTGCCGTGTCCAAAGACCAGAGTTGAAGCTCGCCGGCACTTGTAGTGATCGACAAGAAAACACAAGCAGGGAGCACTGCCAAGCTGTCAGCGACCGGCAAAATCCCCAAGTTGCCCGTAAAGGCCTTTAGGATTTCGGGCACTTGGTGCAAATATCCTTGCATTGCGCCTGATCATCGGGACGGGACGTCGCTAGCTAGGGACCGTTGCTCGAAACGGCTTTTTGACGTGCCAAGGAAAGGGGGTTGGCCCCTCTTTTCGAAAGCTCAGACGAGCGAGAAATCTTGTTTTCTGGGACCTGGTTGTTGGAATGAGGGAAGATCCCAGAGCTTGGATCTCCATCTCCTGTCACTGGAACTTTATTCTGAGTCGTGTATAGGAGTGACATGCTTCCTCACATGGCAATAATACAAACAGTTGTGCACTTCACGTCTGGTTCCCTGCCAACAGGCGAAGTGATGAACTATCCTGAACCCTCGCCCTCAGAGGCGAGTTTAGAACCGCTCACATCATGTCAGAAAACAATGAGAATGTACCGCATTATCAGCAGAGTGTAGATCAAGCGACACCTCGTCCAATTAGAGTGAGGTATAGTTCTACTGCGTAACTCATTCAAGGGCCCTGGGCAGCAAAATACGCAATACCGGGACCGAATTCGACACCCGGTATATACAAGCGGAGCCATCAAGTCCATCCTAGAATGGGGATTCCAGTCTCAGCCAATCCACTCCACTTTCGATTCTTCACCGGGCAAGTTCCATTTAACTCCCCTCGACCGTTGAAGCCCTTTTTGACCAAGATCTACAGCGCCTTTCTCTTTGCGCTTGTGCTTGTTACATGCCCCTACTCAAGCCCCTAGAAGTGGAATGCAACGGCTGTGGACACCACCTTGAACTCAATTGCCTTGGAGGGCTCAGGTGTACACAGTTAATTAGCCTTTGAATCTTCTCAAACTTATCTTGCGATGGATTCTCCTCAATGAGGGTGTCTTTTTCTTTCACTTCTTCACATTCCAACTAATCGTTCACATTGTTCAACTGGGCCGCAATAATGGTCACAGTCAAGCCGGCAGGGGACGGCATAGCACTCCTCTACACCTCAATCGTGTTATTAGCTTTAGCTTGGGTTACATACGTTACACGGGTAGGTGTGCGAGTATGGAGAAAGGCTTTGGGTATTGATGATTACTTGATGGGTGGCGGACTCGTATGTAGAAACAAGCTTTTCCCCATCACTAATAGCCTTATTCTAATACTATGACAGCTTATCTTCACGGTCACAGCCAGTCTGTGTATTGTTTGTTCATTCTATGGATCGGGCCAGCTTGCTGCCGTCCTTCCTGCCAGTACTAGGATGAGAGGAATCAAGGTAAGTGACCTTCATTCATATTTCTTCTAATAAAAAGGGTGCTACAGTAGGACTGACTATTCCTGAAAGCTCTTTTACATCGCCGAGTTCTTCTATGCTGCTGGTGCCGTTTTCATCAAATGCAGCGTTGCTGTAACTCTCCTCCGCATCGCCGACTCGCGCCGCCGCTTTGTTTGGACCATTTGGGTTATCATTGGCGCTACAATTCTTTCGGCCGTTGTATTCATAGCTGGTATTGCCAATATTTGTCACCCGATCACCACATTGTGGGGTGAAACTACTACCGGTTCATGTAACCTCAAGCTCAACAGCGATGTCAGCTTCTTCTTCTCCGCGATAGAGATCATGACCGACTGGTCTCTAGCAACCTTGCCTGCAGCCTTATTGTGGAATATCCAGATGAAGAAGACTGTCAAAACCTCAGTGGCTCTAATTCTTTCGCTGGCTGCTTTGTAAGTATCTCAGGATTCTTCTCTTAACTTGAAGTAAACATGGTTCATGTTACTTTGACTCCATGACTTGGGACATAGCTAATCACTGTCTTCTAGTGCAAGTTGCGCAACTATTGTCAGACTTCGCTACCTCAGTCTCTACAGCGACCCGACCGAATTCATGTTCAGTACCGGTAAAATCGGCCTCTGGTCTATAATTGAAGAGGGTATCGGCATCTTCGCAGGATCGCTCCCTGCTCTCCGCCCTCTTCTTTCTCTCCCGATCTTTGGCAACACCTCTTCGGCTACACCGATCGACCCTCCTTCCGCTGCCGTGTACAAACAGTCAAGGAGTAGGCAAGTGCAGTTGGATACTTTCCACGAACTGATAGACAAGGGAAACGATGGATACGGGGATGGAGACAGTCAGAAAAACATATTGAAAGAGACTCAGTTCACTGTCACGTCAAACGAGCGCGATTCTCCTCAAGGACAGTGGCACTCGAGTCAAGTGCTGGGTTGGAAGAAAAACGGTTCGGGCTCTGATGAGAGTAAGCTGTAAGCAGTATGGGAAAGGATATGGATATGATAGAAGCACATGAAAGGTATCAAGGAGGTACCTAGGGGCTATTCAATAGGCCAAGCCTAGGTATAAATAGGCAGGTAGGCCTTGTACTTACCGATGTATGTTCGTGTATTCTATAACAGTGGAGTCCAAATTCGGCTTCTTCTTTGTTATTCTTCATTTATATACCTGAACAGATTTCTATCATCTGTGTATATTCATTCCTCTATCTTAGAATTCGTTTCTTATTTCATGCTTTTAAGTGGCAAGCCTTTCGGCTAGAAAAGGCAAGCCTACAAGGAAATTAGGGAAATGGGATACGCTGCCATAAGTGGGGGACTGTGTTGAAATATTTTATCCTCTTCATTGTGACTCATGCGTAACAGAGATCACACATCTTTACCTATCTCGCCACCTTTCCTCTTGGCACCACAGAACTTCACTGCTGAAGTAACTTTTCAAGATGCACCTACAGCTTTGTCCGCTCGAGCTTCGAGATTTCGATGAGCTCGTGTCTCATGCAGCTTCTTACCCACCAGGCGATGACCTCGTAGGTCCTCCGACACCAATCTGCTGCATTGTGAAAACGAGAGAAGAAGCAGAAATCCGGTTGACTTTCCACTTCAACAAACAACGCAGTCGCTTCATTGGTGACCCTACAGTTCGGTATATGAAGGTCGTCGACACCGCGGACAACAATTCCATCATTAGTATTGCTCGTTGGCACTTCTATCCTGATGGATACGACTTCGATACCCAGATTCACTGGGAGACCCATAATCCTGTTCCAGGACAGTCCGTTCCAGGAGGTTTCAACATTCCTCTTCATAATCACATTCTCACATCACGAGACGCAGCTCGGAGTTCATGGATGAAATCAAATTCACCATGTTGGATATTGATGCACATGGTCACTCATCCATTGCATCGCGGAAAAGGCGCAGCTGGCCTTCTTATCAAATGGGGAATTGAGCAGGCCGAAAAGGATCAGGTCCCAGCGTATCTTGAAGCCGGAGTTATGGGTAAGCCGATCTATGAACGATATGGCTTTGTGCAGATAGGTGATACATTAGATGTGGATCTGAAGGAGCATGGTGCTGATATGGTGTTTGTAATGTGTAAAATGGCGTACTTCCCACAAACAGTAGCCAAAGATGATACAGAGGTGGTCTAGGAGAAAAACTCGTATACTAATTTCCTGGTACTATAGCTAAAAGAACATTTAGAGTTTTGCTGAAATCTATTAGAGTTGAATAAAACACAGCATACTGAGCCCATTGTTCTTCTGCTGTGAGTCCTACAAAGCTAAAATTGCTCTCGGGTACTTTACTCCAGCTCTTCAGGCATGTTACAGCATTAATCTGGCCTTGCCCTCTCAACCGACAATCCTTGCTCCAGAGGTACTATTACTTTACAAAGAACTCTTCAATTGGGTCTAGATTGGGAGTTTAATCACTCGAGCGAAGAATGGAACGTCCTCTAACCCCTGCCACACATCACGTGGCGCGGGGTACAGATACAAGAAGCTTCAATCTCACTCCATTCCACCAGCACATATTGACATCCTTAGTTCTGCAACAACATGGAAGAGGAGGCTCCATCCCGTCGGCTTGTGTCCTGTATGAAGGATGGATATGGGGACTTTTGTTTATTCCCACCACATCGCCTATGCTGTGTCGGCTTTGATGGGTTTGAACCCCGGCAGATTCCTTCTGCGGATGTTGATACTGGAGAGGCTACACAGCTTATTTTAGCAAAGACAGTGTCGAACGAAACCGAGAGGTACTTGGTCTTAAACATGTAGTATCTAGAAAACTTCTAATTCTGATTCACAGCCACTTTCCATTTCTAGATCTCCCCAAGGATGTCCGTGACATGATATATGGCTACCTTGTTGAGACGTATCGCGACCAGAACATGAGTGGAACAATTCCTGTTTACGTTTCGCCACTCTTAGATGACAGTCGGATTTCAGCAAATGCAGGTACATCTTGCGCTCATCCTTATCGAGGCGGCTACAATGTGGCCGTTCTGAACGGTGCCAACCACGAACCCAACATGTCTTGTGAGAAATTTCACGGCGCTGACAAAGTCCTCGATAAAAATGCAATTGTATGGACTCTTTCCCAAGTCTGCCGTCAAATCCGGCGAGAAATTGGAGAAGCATTCTGGAACAATGTCTATGTTGTTCCTTGGGGCCCGGGGAGCGTGCTCATCAATTTCCTAGAGGATAGACCTGCAGTACATGCGGGGATTAAGGGCATCAACACGAAATGGGAATGCGTAACAAACACTGATGACCTGGATGATAAGGTTATCCCATTTTGCGAGTATGTCGCCGAGCATCTGAACCTTGACGTCCTACAATTCCACCTCAACACTTCGGTGGCGATCGCAAGAGATATCGTAGCCAGCAAGGGGCACGTCGCATGGATCGAGGCTTTCAAACAGATAAAGGTCAAGAGTGTGGAATTTGAATTGTGGCTTACAGGCGAAGACCCTCTGGCAAGCGAAGACTCTGTTAGTGACGACGATTCAGACGACTCATATAGCCCCGTCAATATCAAAGCTATGGAAGAATTAAAACCTCTGATTGAAGCCATACTCAACCCAAACGAGTCGGAGGCGAGTCCGGGTCCTTTATCAGAACAGGATATGTATCTTCAAGCTCGAACTGCTGAACTCGAGATCAATGTCTGATTCGGGCTACGGTCTGTGGGCTGCGCGGCGGAAGTTCTGTAACATACCTTCAGTCTGGATATATGACACAGTGTTAAGCGATTTCCCATCTTCAAATTCGGTGTGTTCTTTCGTCGAGCCATTTCTTCATCAGCGTGCCACGCCAAGCCAACTTTGGGCGGTATTTAAAGGTAAGATATTGTACCTGGTATTTACCCATGATTTGCAAGAGATCAGTGCGAGATATTTTGTTTAATAGCTAAACTTTATGAGTTAAAATTTATGAATGCATCCAACCTTTCACTTCTGCAACTATTTTGTCCCACAAACCCACCTCGAGCTAAGTCGGACTTGCTGTTCTGCAAGATGCCCGGCACACTTCAACGCTACCCGTAGGGCGTGAATGCAACATGGGCACTGCACTGCTGCTTTTGGGAAGGCAAATAAACATCTCTTCAGTGCGAATCCATACTAATTACCTTTGGTAGTGCATACATCAAATACAACCATACCGGCTGATTTGAGGCTCCCCAAGTGAAGTGTAAAGCTTGGATAATGAGCCAGAACGGAAGCCTCAAGATTTGTCTATCTATCTGTAGACCTGACAAACTATGCCTCGTGAAAGGCTAAGCACCTGCCTCCGTTCCTCGGAGCGACCACATCCTGCTGACATATTCGCAAGTGCACATGCGATAATAATCACTTGGCATTGTGCAATGCACACTAAAGTCCCTTCGTCTAAGCGAAGCAAGGAGAGAGAGGAGAGACGAGCACTTGCCCGACATATCACCTCACATATCGTTGTTTTCCTTCCTCTATAACTCATGAACCTATCCAAACCAGACTCGACCCGGCAGGCCCCAGGAAGAAAACCATTTCCTGGCTTCTCTCGTATTTTCATCCCACCTGATCAAATCCAAAACCCACCCAAGCGATGCCAAACGCCCAGCTCCTGCTCTTCCAATCCGGCAGGTGCATGAATCCTCGTACTGGTGAAGGAAGTACGGATGAAGAAAGTTTGCATGCTGCCGGCTGCGGGCCAATACTTAAGGAGGAGATGTAAGGAGCGTTG
Organism: Articulospora tetracladia; assembly: GCA_003415645.1. Lineage (NCBI taxonomy): Eukaryota > Fungi > Ascomycota > Leotiomycetes > Helotiales > Discinellaceae > Articulospora > Articulospora tetracladia. The sequence goes on along the minus strand of PYIV01000003.1, from coordinate 618,313 downwards.
ACGTTGGGTGCGGTAAGGGGGGTTAGGGTTAGGTTAGCCGGGCCGGCCGAGCACCGCCTCCTCCTTTCACGAGCAAACCAAGCAGTCCCAAGCCCAGTTCCAAGACAATTGGCAATAATAACGAAAGGAAAAAAAGCGAAGGAACAATCCACCCGTCCACCCACCCAAGACGCAGACGGCAGACAAAAATAACATCCAGCATCCAACCATCCCGAATGGTAGTCAACGGTAGCTGCTAATACGGGTGCAAGAATATGCCATGCTATGCCTAGGAGCTACAGTGCAGAGCTAAGAACACACCAAGTGACCGAAACACATGCGTGAAATTACATCAGGATGCCCAAGAAAAGAAAGGAACCCCCAAGGAATGTACAAGACGGCGGTTCATTTCCCTTCCAGTTCCTTCCGGGTGCTCGCCAGGCGCTCCAAGACGCATGGCGCACACCCAAGAACAATGGCAGTTTGATGCCGAGCAGCGCTGAGAGGTGCCAGGGGCACTAGGCGTGTCCAAGAGAGACTCCCAAGAGAATGCCGCGACTTACGGATTGGTGTGTCCAAGATCAACTCACCGTCCGTCACGTCACGTCACGCCTAGTCGCCGTCGTGCAGGAGGGGGAATAAGGAATGCGGTCCTGGCATCATTTCCCGCCTGCGCGGATGGGTGCTGGGCAGGAATTGCCAAATCCTTATTGAATTCTTGTGAAGGGGTAGATGGTGAGATGTCAAGATGCTTGGGGTGGGTAGGATGGTGTTGGCGCTGTGCGGCGGGAGGAGTCAGGTTTCATGATCGGTGGACTGTTATTAATGGTATGATTACTTGCTTGAATTATTGGATGATGAACCAATCAATGATAGATTGACGGAGTAATGAATTAAGTGTCTCTTGAATTGCGTATAGATGATATACATACCGCACTGTACCTACCTGTACATCTAATAAACAGGAAACGCTAAACGCATTATATCCTCCCATCTAACCATCCCGACCCAGTTTCTCAAGATCAGACGGTAATTATACCCCACTCCCTTTCTGTTTCCGTCGGTCTATATCCACAGGAAATCCCTAAACTTCCCTAAAGCAGGCCCGCTACTCCCTGAGAATTCTTGGTGTAATCCGTCTAAGGCTGCAAAGTGTTCCACGTACTTCATGCCCTTCTCCTTCTCGGCCTCGATTCGTTTCCAGTCCCACTCTCCCTCGACACCGCCTTCCTGCGCATCGTTCGTCTCAACAACCTCCACCTCACCGTCCGATGGTGTGGAATCCCCCGAGCCCCCGGCCATCGAATGCCAGCCGCCCGGTCTTGGAGGAAGCATCCCTGACGCTCCAAGCAAAACTTCCGGGTGAACTGTTAACCTGCCCAGCTTGACCACATACTTGCTTATTGCGCTGGCGAAGATAGCCTTCTCGTCCACGTCGGCGCCTTTATTGTAGTGGCCTCGGACGGTCTTGTAGCCCTTCCCTCCGAGCCAAGAGCCATCTTCGATCACATAGGCACTGGGCTTGACGGTGTTCTTCTTGACGAAGTGGGTCACGACATAAATCCACTTGCGATCCCAGCACAGCATCCGCGACCACATCTCGAAGCCTTCATACATGCCGATCTCACGCTTGAAGCTGCACGAGACTCCGCCCAGCATGATGCCCCATGCGCTTTTGATGGCATGACCATCCTTGTCCAGCACGAGCTTCTCCTTGACATTATGGTGCAGCTTGTGGATCCCAGGCTGGAGAAGAGCGCAGACGAGATGGGAGCGTGTCACGTCAAGGTCGGAGAAGTAGGTGCTGTTTGACTTGTGGAGGTTGTAGTCGCATTCCCAGAGGGGAGAGTGCGAGGTTGTTATTACGGGGAGGAAGAGCGTGGAGGGCGCGAGAGCAGGTGGGATGGAGGGCAGGCTGAACAGACAGTGTTTGAGCATGGCATTGAAGACGCGGAACTGTGGGCTTTGGTGAGCGCGAGTTTGTACGAGGGACGGAAAGATGGACGTACATGCCATGCAAAGGGCACGTTCTTGAGATTAGCTAAGACTAGAAGGGTGGCTGCAATGCGAGAGTATCTGCCTGGGCCAGTGAAGATGCTGAGGACCAGTTTGCGCAAGTTGACTCGCGATGCGCCGACGCCGACGACGAGTGCGGTACTAAACGCAATAGTTTTCAACGGGAGGCGAGTCGCAGAAGCCATGGTGAAGGAGGGACAAGGCAAAGGAGAACAGCAAGAAACAAACCAACGACGCAGAAAGTCAAATGCAAAGCAGAGATATAAACGATGCCCCCGTCGGACGAAGCTGACACGCGCATGGAGTGCTATCGCGAGCCTCGGGACGGGGGAATCGCAGGTGGGTGGTTGAGTGGACCTGGAAGGAATGCAGCGAGATCCGCGCACGTGAACGCCGGCACCCCCTGAGCCTTACATAAGGCCACTCGTGTGCCTGCCTCAGGCCGCCACGCCCAGAAAGAACAAGAAGTCAGGCCAAAGTTTGCGAAACCGCCAACTTGCGCCAAGCGTTTGCAGGCTTGGAAGGCCGCTACGGGCCCCCTGATTGGCCCAAAGCGCGGTGGCCGCCCCCCTCCAAGAAATACCGTGACAGACCCAAGACTCCCCAAGACTCTCCAAGCTCCAAGCACGACGCACTTCGACGCGGCAGCGAGGGAGGAGTTTGCTTTGTCGCAGTGCGAAGCAGCATCTCCTTGATATATACATCATGCCTCCTCGCCCTCTCGTCTCCCCATCTTCCCCGACCTCTCAGACGCATACCCGCTCGTAGGCTCGCTCCTGACGACCGACGACCGACGACCGACGACCCCCATCGACCCTCCCTCCACCCAGCCAGCGCTGCACCACTCTGCGTGTGCTCGATGCCACCATGCTTTCCGCCCGCACCCTGACTCTTGCGACCCTCCTGGCCTCCACGCTTGCGCCGTTGGGGGCCTGGGCCGCCAATCCGAAGTGCTATTTTCCCAACGGCAGCCTGACGTCCAGCTCGACGAACCTCACCTACGAAGCGTGCAATACCATCGCCGGCGCAACATCGCAATGCTGTGCGACAAGTCAGGGCTGCAGTGCGAATGGGTTATGTGTTTCGACCACCGGCCAGCATTCGAGAGGTGGATGCACGGACCCCACGTTTAAGAGCCCATTCTGCCTGTCGACCTGCTCGAGTTTGTTGGTACGTCGAGATGCACCCGCTCACTACAACCTGAAGAACAGAGACTAATTAGATGCATTCATAGACGGGAGGATCGCCTTCGGCATCAGCTGATGTACACCAGTGTTCGGATGGGACATGGTGTTGTGGCAGCAACAACACTAACGCAACCGCAACTTGCTGTGCCACCGGCCAGGGCATCACCATACCGATCACCATCGGCATGGACAAAGGCGACTCTGCAAGCATGACCAACACCGTCAAAGTCTCCATCGGTGCCGGCGTGGCGGCTGCTATCCTCGTTTCCCTCGGCGTCGTAGGCTTTGTCACCTGGCGGAGACGGCAACAGCGTCAACGTGAACTGCAGGAACGTCTGGCCATCTTGAGCCCGACGAGGAGCGATCACGGATTACTGCCCTTCTTTGAGAGCGAGGGGAGGAATGGGGAGAAGGTCGCACGGCCAAAAGCTGCGAGGTTATCCGGATGAAGCACCTGTCGTGCTATCCCTGCGTCGAGTGCGAATACATTTCTGATTTTGGTCTTTTCGGTTTGGGGTTTCGGAGCTTGGTGTCCTGGCGTTAAGCACGGCGTGGTCAGTCGCCTGGCTGGGTTGGAAGAGCTACTTGGGGGCTCGGATTTGGATGGGGAATATTTCTATTTTTATTCATGGGACCGGATGGATGAGCGATACCCACATGTGTGATGAAAAATGTTTGCTAGCACTTACTTGCCTTTTGGGTTTCTGGGCTTGGTTTGGACGACGATGACGTGTATACATGTATTAACACCATTCAAATATACAAGCTTGACAACACACTTGGGCGCAGGATTGAATCGTGATCTGTAGTCTGTTGGTAGCCGAGTGCAAATCATTTATCGCCTACCAGACCTTGACATCACCTCTTCCTCCAACAACCTACATCACCTACATATCAAACCCACATCACCAACCCTCAGACCCAACCCCTCATACCCCACACCTTCCGCCGCACACCCCTTGCACCCATCCCTTACCATACCATTCTCCTCGCAAGCCAAGCAATGCATCACGACCTGAGGCCACGCTCGTCCTGAGCATCACAGCACATGAACTCCCTCAAACTCAGCCCCAGAAAGCACAAAGCACAAAGCACAACATAACACAGCATAAGATGGAACAGGGGAGAGGTTCGTCTCCGTCGATCCAAGAGCGGTGCTGAAGCCGTGCATCCAATACACCAGGTACAGTAATGTAAGTACAGAGCAGCACCACACCCCACATCCGTGTGCAATATACCTTCCACGGTCCCAGCGAATACATAGGTACGGAACACACTTCACAGCTGGTTAGCTTGTAGCTTGTAGCTTGTAGCTAGATAGTTGGGATTCTTGGGACTGTTGGGCTATTTGGTGTTTGGTGCTTGGGGCTGGGCTGTGGCGAGTGGCGAGTGGTAACGAGCGAGTGATGACTCCGTAGGATATGTGTTCTAGACCGCGGGAAGATATCTCATATATGTCATGAGTGTCACGGGGTGTTTTTGTGACGAAGTTTAGAAGCTGGAGATTCCATGGGGCGAAGTGACTGCCGTGGTGAGGGTGCATGTGGATGCGGATGTAGGTGTTAGTGTGGGTTTTGATGGTTGAAGGTAGGGGAGATGATGAGTATCGGCAGTTTGCAGGTGAGTTATGATTTACCTTCCCAAGTTAAATGTGTTGAATGGTAGTTTGTCCATTGGAATAGTATTATTTTCGTCACTTGAATAGAAGTCATCATGAGAGAAAAGTTGAGAGATGGCTGATGTTAAGTATATTTTCCTTTTGCCCATCCGAAGTACTCATCTCGCGCCTGAACAGATGCAGATTACCTCCCATATATCCCAATTCATGCGAAGTGTGTCTAGGCACATTTAGACACCAGAACTATGTACAGATTCTCCAACATTTTCCATTCTACGATCTCCCCCTCCATCTCCAATCTAAACTCTACAGTACACTCGACTCCCCATAGGATTTCCATCATCTACAAGGCAAAAGCAGCCAACATAGCAGCGCCAGCCATCAGAGTACCCATGGTCTCGCGATTAGCACCGTTGGTGGTGACGACAACTGGAGCGGTGCTGGTGCTCGAGGCACGAGTAGATGCTGACGAAGCAACAGAGGAGGCAGACGAGGCACGCGAGGAAGCAGAGCTGACTGCTGAAGAGACACGCGATGCAGCCGACGATACAGCTCCGGAGGCCGAGGTGGCTGCTGAGGTAGCAGCGCTGACGGCGGAGCTGGCACCGGATGAACCAGCGGCCAGGACGCAGATCTGTGCAGCAACGGTGGCAGTTTCTAGGGGGGTGCGTCAGTGGTTTCCCCCGTGATCTGGTGTGATAAGGAGGGAGGGATAGGGTCAGGTATCCGAGAGGGATGTGAGAAACGAGATGCGGGGGAACTTACTCAGTGCATCATCGGTGGAGCAGCTAGTGGTGATACATGGGGTGGCAGATGTGGTGATGGCCATCTTTGCAGTACCGCACTGGCAGGCGTAATCGGTAAGACCGCATCCAGCACCAATGATGGCAGTGGACAAGCAGGTGAGTGCGCAGGTGGGTAATAGAGCAGCCTCGCTGGCAATGGTCTGGGAGTAGGCAACGGAGGCCAGGGTGAGGAGAGTGAGCGTGAACTTCATGTTGGCGGTGATAGTGATATGGATGATGAGACTTTAAAGAAAGAATTTATTGCAGTTGGGAAAGAGCGAGTGTTGTGCTGCGTTGTGAGCGAGGGAGAGAGAGGTTGTATAAGATTCAACAGATGTTGCTTGGACTCTTTCAATAGCTGGTCGGGATGCAAGCCGGGATCTTATACGGAGTCAATGCGGCGCGCGAATGGATAGCAACCAAGCCGTGCAAGATGATCGACCTAGCCAGCGCCCCACAATGGGAAAGGATGGAGACAACGGATGTACATCCTCTGCTCATGGGGCTGGGCATGGCGATTCTACACCTCATACGGGTTCGCGCTGTCCAACTTCTCCTCAGCATTACCCTCCAAATACCAGTCAAGCTCCTCGCCCGCAGCTCGAATGATGCCTCGGTCGTCTCCTGCCTTCTCCTCAGAAACATGGGATAGACTTGCATGCACTAGCCAACGCTGGTGGAGAGCTAGAAGAAGAAAGTCTAGAAGACTGGTGATGGCGGCATTAGTGTCTCCGAGAAAAAGCAGTGCAGGTCACTCCAAGTGGCTGTGAAGCTCCCAAGCTCCATCCTTTGCGCGGGGCCGCTTGGGGCGTCTGCAGGTTCAGGCCTGCATTATCATCCAAAGATTGGGTTCCGTGCAGTGTTCTCGCGACTGTCTCGCGGAAGGCGGCCACCAAAACACTTGCTTGGTATTGCTGGAGCTGAGGCGCTGTGTCGGAATGGGGAGATTGGACAAAAATAGGAGATTCGATGGCATCTGCCGCATCGATAAATGGTTGGGAATGGGGAGTCAATCCCAAGGAGCAGAAGCGACAGGGACCAACATTCTAAACTCAATTTAGAATTAAGGTTACCAGACGGCATCCCGGTTCGCCCAATGGCGGTCGGTAGTCAGACTCGCATTGGGAGTAGTGGCGTCGGTCCCTTGCACTTGGAGGCTCCACTGCAAGATGCCGAGGTGCGAGGGGGAGTGGTTGGCGAAGACAGAGTGACCGGAATCTTTGGATGTTGGTTGTAAAACGTAAACACATCCAAGACTAGTCTTTCACCTAATGGCCATGAACGCGGGGAATGCAAGGATGCCACCTCTCTCCAAACCACCACGTCGCCACATCGAGATGCTGTGAGGCGGCAAGCTCGATACTTGTGCGACTTAGTGTTCATCATCCGGGCCCAGAATATGGCATGCTGCGATTATTTCCTCGGTATGCTACGGAATTGCACAAATTTGCCATCGAAGCATTGACGTTGAAGCTTGAATGAGTCAGTTCTTGTGTCTAGCTTGACGGGCATCGACAGTGGCCAGAGCTCACAGACTGAGATACAGCTTGGCTGGAGCAATAGGGCCGAGTCTCCTTCCTTCCAGAGACTGCCACCTTAACTGACTAGTAAGATGTTCCTGCCTCTTCAAAGCAGCCATATGTCTTATTTCATTCCTGTCCAAACCTGAGTTTAGAAGCGGTGATCCCTACCTAAGTCATTCATTCGCAATAGTTTTGTGCTTCCTTCCCCGCAGCCGCTTCGAACTTGTGGAGAGAAATCTCATATTCCAAGCTACTACTATCTCAAGTGCATTCTCACACTCCAACCTCCGAGGTAGGCTTTCCTTAGATCGGATTGACTATACCGAGGGTGTTCTCCGGGGTTGACTGACATCATCCACTTGGAAAAGACATCGGCTGGAATTGCTTGCATGAGGACGGTCCGGCAACAACCGTGACGCCTTCTTAGTCGGCACCTCCTGAACTTCAAGCTCCAGCTAAGGAGGGATCGGGGTACTGGTTTTGCTGAGATGAGTTAAAGGTTAAAATAATCCTCTCTGCGCAAAGCGCAAAATAGAGATGTTGCAGCGGGCTGGGAATACGGCTCTGCCACAGTCTCAATCCACATCTCTCGGTATCGTACGATCATGACTTGAACGCGAATTCTACAAAGGCACGTTTGGACCTCCATGCATGTGCCAAGTTGAAACGAATTTTCTAGCACGCATAAAGTCTCTGCTCCGGTTGTTGACGTTGCAAAAGTAACTTCTCTTCGGCAGCTTGGTGAAGGGTCCAAGCGAGCTTTGCTTTTTGTTTTCGCGAGAATGTCATCTTTTCTTCGCTGCACAACACGCATTTCTTATCGTCACAGTCAGAGCGTCATGTATGAATCTGCTCCATTAAAGCTGTCAGCTGCGATAGATCTGACGTGTGTGCGTAATCTCTTCAGTGAACACGCAGCGCACCGGTGAAGATGCAACTCGTAATTCTTTTTGATGCCTTCAGTTCGGATTACAACGTTGCAGCAGATTCAGGTACCACCAGTATTGCGATACAGGTCATTCTATTTGCTTCCATGGCCCCGTCTATTACATCACATTTCAAACCCAATGTCACAGTCCTCTTCCTTAGCTTGTGCTTTCTTAAAGATGTCCACTTTTGCCTCCTCGGTATAGCTTCTATACAACAAGAAACGATTCTGTCCTGTTCTTAGCCTGTTTTCTGTCATCTCTTCCAATCCACTTAGGTTCGCGAAGTTGTGTGCCGTGAGCGCCATCTCCCCGTCTATAGGAGGATCGGTTCTCATCAAAACTTTCCAGACGAGTTGTAACCACTGTGATGGCATGATAGTTAGCACTCATTATGGCGCCTTCCTGTCATTGCACCAAATCATTTGGCCCTTCTATCCCTGTCCTTCCGGCATCAAATTTGTGCCTTAATTCACATATTGGAAACCAATTACGGCGAATGTAGTCAAACTCACAACGTCTTCAACCTTCCCCTCGGGTTCTGAAGCCCAAGGACTCCACATCACAGCCGGTCGGTTACAGTAGTCGTGGGCTAAAGACACGATACTAGCATGCGACAGTTTGAAATCCAGCCAGTGCTGTACGTGTGCAAATAGCAATGGGAAAGCGAGAATGTTGATGGTGCGGGAGACTAAGCGAACGGTAGAGAGTGATGATTTAGGGAGGTTTATAATAATCTGCTGTAAGAGCTCTGGAGGTAGTGTATTCATTTTGGTTGAGAGCAGGGCGGCGGATATCCCGAGCCGGTTGAATCAAGGATGCTATGAGGTTACGGGATGAGACAAGTCAACGCCCAGCACAATTGAAGAGAGGTTAAGAAATGTTCGAGTCCTGTATAGAAACGAACAACGAGATGGGAACTTTGCAATTTGGAATTGAATTCCACGTTAAATTATGACTGTACCACGAATGTCTGAAACGGGGTGCAGATATTCGCCGCTGCCGCCGCATTACGTGAGACGCCGACAGCAAGGCGCAAATTGGCTAAATGGCTTGGAGAGCAACACAACGAGGTAATCGTACAGATAACGCAATTGAAGAACAAGGCGAACGTTTTCCTATTTCGGACATTGCCTCACGCAGAAACAAGCGATTGTGTGTATAGTCAACAAGAAGTGCGGGGTTGATTACCACCATCAAGGTAGATAGGCACTTTGTTGGACAATTGAATAATGGCAGGAAATAACAGAACGCAACGCTGAGCAGATCACTAATCTGTGGGTATTGTAATCATTAACTTCTCTCACTTCCTCCGCAGCAAACCCTCCGCAGCACGCTGCTCTTCCTCCCACCAGCCCTTGAAGGTCTTCAGCCTCTCGGTCCTCTCCCTCGCCATCCTCCGGCCCGGAGCAGTCTTCATCATACTCTCCAGCTTTTCCAGCTTGTCATCAAAATGCTGAATCGTCTCTCCCATTTCCTTGGCTCCCTTTGCACCGCCAAATGTAAAAGTTCTGCCGATACCCACAGCTCCGATTGCATCTAGCCGGTCGGCGTCTTGAACTACGGCCAGCTCGGGATACTTATGTATCATAGCAGTGACGGATTCGGGGTCTTTGATTTCTGAAGAATATGAGACCCCCAGTACGATACGCTGTACCTTGACTGCTAAGTCTTCAGGCGCGCCGAAACTGAGCAACGTTGCGAGAACGAGGGTGCTGGCATCTTGACCCGGTTCGAGGTATTTCTTGTCTCCCACATCGTGTAATAAGGCAGCAAGTGTGATGACATGCAAGTCAAGATCCTCTTCATTATCAAAGGCTGGGGACTGCAGCCTCTCCTTGTTGACTTCTGCATAGATTAGATGCGCAAGACCGACTACGCGACGGATGTGATTGAAATCATGCGATCCGTCATACTTACTCATGTACTTCTCTACGAAGGCTGTAACCTTCGGTATCAGCGATGCATTATAGCTCGTCTTCGCTTTCTTCTTCTTTGGCTTCCTTGGACTCGGTTGGGGGCGGATCGGCTGGCTTCGCCTTGCAATTGAGCAGATGCTTCTTCCTCGTCTGAAAACTCTCTGAATTCAGGGTATTTGGACCTCCTTCGCATTCCTAGCTTCTGTCGTAGACGCGCGAGATTGCGGACTTTGATTTCAAACCCTTCTTCTTGCAGTGCAGCAGCAATCTGCTCATCATTCAGGTTCTTGTTGTAATGAAAGACAATGCGATCCCGTAGGTCTTGTGTCGCAGGTGTGCGCGTCTTCTTTCGAGGTACATTCCATGCTGTGAGTCTGCGAGAGATAGTCCTCTCACTTATCTCCAGTCCATGTTCGAGATTCAGCCGCCGGGCGATGTCGATGATTGGCAAATCATCTTCCGCGAAGAGTTTCACGATGATTTCTTTGTAGGGTTCGAGAGGTGTTACTTGAGGTCTTCCGCGTTTTCGGGGCGGCGCTGCATCCAGTCCGCTGTCGCTGGCCGACATGACGTTTATTTTGTCCAAGACGTGGTTATGGGTGATGAGAGTAGACGGGAGTTTTGGTGGTGAGGAGGTTGACTTTGCGAGTGGTCCTTGTCGTCCGCCATAGTCTAAATTTCACCCCCATCATGAACTTTCAACACGTCAAATATAAAGTTCCTCAAGGGAACTGAATACAAGTGTGGCTCAAAATCTCAGCATGAAGATAAATTTACCATGCGTACGGATTGCTGTAAGAATTCCGCTGAGGTTTGCTCACATATTACCTTAGAGTACGATATACTTAAGACCATTCATTTACCATATCTGACCAAACAATAAATGATACTTAACAAGTTGCTCTATGGCTTTCCCAGCCATCAATTGCTATCAGTATCTTAGCCAGGCTCACTAAGTCCATCTAACGAATTTTTTCATGATAGGGAGCAAATTCGATACGTCAGTTTCGCCTCGGCCACATCAGTCCCCTCACTTAAGTGTTGGTGCGGGGAAGTCGCTTTGCCGGGAGTCTTCTATGACCATTTCAAGTTTCCTTCCTTTGCATTTGAATTTTGAATTGTAAATTGAACCCTATATTATTGATATTCATAGTCCTTTAGAATGACAGATCAAAGCTCCAAAGCTAACAGTCGTTTGACTCAAGTCAGTGACTTCTTGACCGGCAATCGGACGGCTAGTGCTATTCCATGGGACCCTAATTGCACCAAGTTCCCAATCAGAAAGGATGTCCCAAGGAGAGAGGATGCTCCCGAAGGCGCGTAAGTAGAGAAACCAAGACATCTGAAGCCATTGACTGACATTATCAAGAGCCTGGGTCTGGGGTCAAAATGACTACGTGAGTGTGCATTTCATTCCCGTGATATTATTCTTACTGATATCCTCACAGATTGGGAGAATCAATCTCTTGACTCCAACCAGAGTCTCTGCTGCTGGCAAAGAGGTCCAAACTGGCGAGATTGTACCTCTTAATCTGCCCTTGAATGTACCCAACGTCCCAGCGTTTGGGCGTGAGCAATTCCATCATGAAATCAAGCCATTGACCTCTGGTGTGGCATATGACGACAAATACTCTCTCAACACGCAGTCTGGTACACAATGGGACGGTTTCAGGCATATTGCTCATATTCCGACTAAAAAGTTCTATAATGGAACTACGGGTAAAGATATTGAGGGACCGGACGCCAACAATAACTGTTCTATTCACCACTGGGCTGAACACGGAATCGTTGGTAGAGGTATTCTACTTGATTACTGGACGTATGCAAACGAAATCGGGGTTGGAAAGACGTACGGTATGAATTGAACCTATCTTGTTGATTTTGGTGGCTCATTCAACAGATCCATATGAGTATCACACCATATCTTATGAAGAGCTCGCAGCCTGCGGGAAGTCTCAAGGAATTGATATCAGGCCGGCTGCTCAAGGAGGCGATATCCGCATTGGGGACATCCTCTTCATCCGCTCCGGCTTCGTCACAACCTACTACACGAAGTCTCCAGATGCTCGAGCGGCTGCCGCTCTGAGGCCGCACACGAGCGGCAAAGATGATGGTCAACGGTGGGCTGGTGTGAAGCAAGAAGAGGCCATGATTGACTGGCTCCATGACTGCTACTTTGCTGCTGTGGCAGGAGATGCACCCGCTTTTGAAGCTTGGCCGAGTCAAGAGGAGTACATGCTGCATGAGTACATCTTAGCACTGTGGGGAATGCCATTGGGAGAGATGTTTGATCTCGAGAAACTGGCGAGGACTTGTAGAGAGAAGGGGAGGTGGACGTTCTTTGTTACCAGTGCTCCTAATCACTGCGAGGGTGGGGTTTCTTCCCATGGAAATGCTCTAGCAATTTTCTGAGCACCTATACGCTATTTTAAAAGAGTTGCTTTCGGGCGCTGTATCCGAACGAAATGTACAAGTAACAAAGTTCAAGATCTCAGCCCTGCTAAATATGGATCAATTGCGTACACCCGATTTAAACCCAGAGGAGAGGTGACTTAACTTGGAACATGCGAAACTGATCGCCACTGGGGTTGCAAATTCGCCCATGCGAACCATCAACAAGCCATAACGATCAATGTCGAGGACTAAGTTACTCAGCCTCAACTTTGAGATTTAGAGTTCGACAAGAAAAATGGTAATGTATCGCATCTGTGCAGGAAAGGCTCATAACACGGACTCCCATGCTCATGTCTTCAGATATATGCCGCTGTGATATAATAACCACCATGGGTATTTTTGCACTACAACATCATGAGGACAGCAACACCAACGATCACCATCAACCTCAAGCACATGCTTGGGCAGTTGGCTTGCAAGCCCCTGATCGCGGCCGGGACGGCACCGCCTCATCGAGCCAGGAACGGGCATGAGGACCAGGATCTCCGGACTCATCTGCCGAATCAGATCGGACGATCCCCAGATTGGAGAACGGCCGAATCTCATGCAGCGTGCCTGCGCGGATGATCATTGCTTGTGTTCCCTTCCCCCTCGACAAGGACTTGCGTATGGATCGATTGCAAGCTCGTGGGATTCTCTGTGTGCACTCTCTCCCAAACACGACCCAATGAGAGCGGTGTTCAGCCACGCCAGAACCTCGGTCACTAACTGCATCTGTTTCATCAACCGCAGATCTAAAAGTCACCCTTCATTCCCCTCTCATCCTCACCATCATGTTCCCTTTCACGGTGGATTCCCCGGCTCATTGGAAGTACCAAATGAGGGGTCCTCATGCTGTTCATCCTCAGAAGATTCGGTCCCGCCGACGGATTAGGAAAGCTCCTATAATGCATGCATTGCCTGTACCTGTGCCTATGCCTGCCAGAAAACCTAGTTGGTAAACATGGCCGACGTCGAAGTATATTACCACCGCACATTTCCCCTCTTGCTCTCTCTCTTGCAACCTCGTTGTTCTTTCCCCACTCTCCCCAAGATTCGCAGCGCATCAACCGTCACAATGCTTCTCAACATCTTCGCGTCGTTTCTCCTCCTCGGTTCAGCCGTTGCGCAAACCTGTAATGGCAACGCCGCTCTCTGCTCGCGCAAGTACTCCAACGTGACCTTCATCGGGGCTCACGACTCGGCGTTTGTGGGCATCCTGCCAACCGACAACCAGATCGATTCCGTCACCGAGCAACTCGACGGGGGTATCCGATTCCTGCAAGCACAAACCCATCTCAAGAGCGGTGTTTTGGAGCTCTGCCACACCACCTGCGCTGAGAAAGATGCGGGCACACTACTTGCATACCTCACGACGGTGAATACTTGGATGACGGCAAACCCGAATGAGGTTGTGACGATCCTGCTTACGAACGGGGATGGAGCTGCTGTCAGCTTGTTTGGTACCGCCATGACTGCTTCGGGACTCTCGCAGTATGCGTATTCGCCTGGCAGCAAGCTCACCATGGCTCAGTGGCCTACGCTACAGACTATGATCTCGAACGGTGACCGTCTTGTTATGTTCCTTGGTACGTCTCCTATGAGGTGTAATGTCACAAGATTACTAACAAATCAAAGATTACGGCGCCAACACTGCCAGTGTCTCGTACATTCTGTAAGTAGTCCTTGAAGAGATGAACATTTTCACTTCCTCCCCCTGAATCATCAAGCAATTTGCAATCTACGAATATCTCATTTCTCCTATACAAGAGCTAATCCCTCCGCAGCGATGAATTCATCTACTTCTTCGAAACCGCCTACGACGTTACCGACTCAACATTCCCATCCTGCGCGCTCGACCGGCCCTCAGGCTCGTCCGGCTCAGGACTCATGATGATCGTCAACCACTTCCTGGATCTCGACATCTTCGGCATCCTGATCCCCGACACCTTTGCCCTTGGCAGCACCAACGCCGCGACCGGCACGGGCAGCATCGGTGCCCAGGCTGCCGTGTGCTACGCGACCTGGGGAGAGTCCCGAATGTGGTGTTGGTGGATTTCTATGGTTCTGGTGAGTTTTAGTTTTCATGTTCCTGGCGTTTCGATCAAGGAGAGATGGGAGAGTGAGAAAATGACCTAGTGACTAACGAGTGTGTCTATCTTAGGTGATGTTTTCACGGCCCAGGATACGTTGAATGGGATCTGAGTGAGTGAGCTCGGAGAGCGAGAATGGGGCAGAGAGGGCCGATGATGCGGTAATGCCGTAATTTTAATGAATGAAGATACCCTTTTGATCAATTGTAGTTCTTACACTTACCACGTTCTCGGAAACCACGTCTTTTTGAAACCTTTCTAGTGAATATGCCATATCTCCTCCAACGTCTGCTCCTAATTTGACACATCCTGAATACACCCCTCCTATAACTCCACACCTTTTCACCTCCTTTGCCTCTTATCATCATCTAGTCTATCCTCTCAACCTCCCTCCAATCTCAGCATTATCTATCCTAACCTCTCAGTCTAGCCATCTCCTAGTTTAGCGTCCATCCCGCTCTGTCTCTCTGCATCTCTGCATCTCTATATTTCCACATTGGAGGAATATCAAATCATGGCGAATCTTCTAGCTTCCTTTTTCGTCTGCTGCGCGAGAGGGAGACGGGTTAGTTGGGAACTTCTGAGGTAGGTGGATAGGATGGAGAGAGTGCTTGTTTGGGATCGTTGTTGGAGGGGTTAGGGGTTGGGGGTTGAGTGAGGATACGGAGGAGGAGGAGGAAGAAGGGGGAGAGGAAGTGAGGGAGGGAGTGGGTGGAAGGATAGAGTGGTGTAAGTAGAGAGTAAGTAGGGAGTAAGTAGGGAGTAAGTAGGGAGTAAGTAGGGAGTAAGTAAGGAGTAAGTGTTGGGTTGTAAAGGGTCTCTATCTATGCATTTACCTACCTACATACTTATACACTTATATACTAACCATTTTACACTCTCCCCTACACTCTCCCTTTGCACTCTCCCTTCCACTCTCCCTGCCACTCTCCCCTCTACTTCCACACTCCCTTCTACTTCACTCTCCACTTTCCCCCTCCCTCTTCCTGTCCTTTCTCCTCAGAGCCTTACAAGCCTCCTTCACACACTACACTTTACAATCCGTGTCTTGGAATGACTTGATATGATATATCTACGACTATCTGTGATTTTGTATTATATTGTATTATATTATATTATATTGTCTTATAGAGGGATAGATGCAGGTAGATAGGTAGGTATGTAGGTTGGATAGGTACATAGGTACATAGGTATATAGATAGGAAGCTAGTAGCTGGTATGGGGGTATGGGGTACGAGATCTTGACTTTAAACTAATCCGATGCCATGCTATGTTATAGTGTACAAGGTAGCGAAGGATGATGTGTTCCTCTCTTCCTATTTACCGCTCTACCTCCCTACCTCTCTAAAAACCTCTCTAAAAACCTCTCATATCATGATGATATACGATGAGTTATAACGTGTTCCGGCTCCTGCTATAGATATAGATACTACACAAGTGCAGAGGAGGACAGAGTATAGCGCTACGCAACAGAGGAGAGCAAAATAGAGCAGAAGAAGAAGAGGAAAAGAGAAGAGACGAGAAGAGGGGCAGATCGGAACTCGATCGCGATCTTGTGTGTGTATGTTTGATGCTGATTTGGATTAAGGTCTTAGATAGGTATACTGTATATGCCACGCCCAACCACCCACCTACCTACCCAGTAAGCAGGACTTATATCTGCGGCTTACTCGGGTCCCGCCATCGAGATCCAGGTTAATAAAAATACACTATTAAAGAAGCATATCACCTGATTACGTATCTATTGTTTCTTTTCCCCTTCCTTCTTTCTTTCCTTCTTTTCTTTCTTTTTGCTGATCAGTGCCTAGACGAGGGACCAGAGCCTCAACTCCACTCAGGTCAGATCACGAAGGGAGTTTCAATTCCATCACCCCCTTCGCAAAGCTAGGATCGACCACCTTACCGTCCTGCGTGACGAGAAGCAGCCCTCGCGCCGCCAGCCTCCTGGCAGCCT